>JAKSZT010021619.1:8226779-8464315 GCA_026826555.1 Tolypeutes matacus | reverse complement strand
TAAAGATAGACATGTCGATCAGTGGAATAGAATTGAGAATCCAGAAATAAACCCTCACCTATACAGTCAACTGGTTTTTGACAAACCTACCAAGCCCACACTGATGGGAAAAAAACAGTCTCTTCAACAAATGGTGTTGGGAGAACTGGATATCTGTAACCAAAAGAATGAAAGAGGGCCCTTATCTCACCCCCTATACAAGAATCAACTCAAAATGGATCAAAGATCTAAATATAAAAGCCAGGACCATAAAACTACTAGAAGAAAATGTAGGGAAACATCTTCAAGACCTTGTAGTAGGTGGTGGTTTCTTGGACCTTACACCCAAAGCGCGTGCAACAAAAGAAAAAAATAGATAAATGGGACCTCCTCAAAATTAAACATTTTTGCACCTCACAGGACTTTGTCAGAAGGGTGAAAAGGCAGCCAACTCAATGGGAAAAAATATTTGGAAATCACATATCTGATAAGGGTTTAATATCCAGGATATATAAAGAGATGTTACAACTCAACAATAAAAAGACAAATGACCCAATTAAAAAATGGGCCAAAGACTTGAACAGAGATTTCTCCGAAGAAGAAATACAAATGGCAAAAAAACAAGAAGAAATGCTCAACATCACTCATGATTAGGGAAATGCAAATAAAAACTACAATGAGATATCATTTCACACCTATCAGAATGGCCACTATTAAAAAGACAGAGAACTACAAGTGTTGGAGAGGATGTGGAGAGATAGGAACACTTCTTCACTGTTGGTGGGAATGCAGGATGGTACAACCACTATGGAGGACCGTTTGGCAGTTCCTAAAGAAGTTGAATATAGACTTGCCATGTGACTCTGCAATACCACTACTGGGTATATACCCAGAAGAACTGAGAGCAGTGACACGGAAAGACATCTGCACACTGATGTTCATAGCCACATTATTCACCATTGCCAAAAGGTGGAAACAACCCAGGTGTCCATCAACAGATGAATGGATAAACAAACTGTGGTCTATTCACACGATGGAATATTATGCAGCTATAAGAAGAAATGAAGTCATAAAACATATGGCAACATGAATGAACCCGGAGGACATTATGTTGAGTGAAGCAAGCCAGACACAAAAGGACAAATACTGTATGAATGCATTACTATGAACCAAATATATTGTGTAATATATTGTTTGATTCACACACAAAAAAAACAAAAAAACGAATAAAAAACAAAACAACAAAAAAATTTACATGTATCCATTAATTTGAGAAATGTATATATTTATTCATCTGTGTTTACTTTTTAGTTTTTAATTGCTTATGTTTTCAATTATTAAATATACAAAATAATGTTAAAAAAAAAAAAAAAAAAAAGAATAATGTCCCTTATATTAAAAAGATGCGGGAAGCAGCTGTGGCTCAACCAGTGGGGCTCCCGTTTACCATATGGGAGGCCCCAGGTTCGGTTCCCGGGGCCTCCTGGTGAAGGCAAGCCCGCCCGCACGGCGTGGTTAGCTGACCCAGTGAGCACAAGCAGCAAGGGGGGGATAAATGAATAAATAAATAAAATCTTAAAAAAAAAAAAAAAAAAGATGCATGATTAAAAGCCTAATAAACTTTTAAAAAAGGAAACAAAAAAAGAAAAAAAAAAAGAGTGCCTACCCAGGGAGCAGGTGTAGCTCAGTGGCTGAACGCCAGCTTCACATGTACAAGGTCCTGAGTTCAATCCCCGGTGACTCCTAAAAAAAAAAAAAAAAAAGTCTACCCCCCGGCAGACCATCAGGGTGCCAACCTCATGAAGGCAGGCTTGAGAGCCTGAATTCTACCTCGGCCTCAGCCAAGATGGCTTCAATTTCAAATGAAGGAACGGGGCAATTAACTCCACCCTTCCATGATGGCCTTTGGGATGAATTTCCCGTGCAGGCCCCCTCTACCTGTTAACACTGGGATTAGAGTTCCTGCACACACATCCTTAGCACATCGTTGCATTGCTGCAATTATTAATTTTACCCCCATTATCTCCAAAAACCCACATCAACAGAAATCCTGACCCATACATTTCCCTGAGCACACACCCTCCCCTCCAAGTTACACTAGTGACAGTTGTTCTACGTTCACCCTACTCCCCTTATTCAAATACCCATCCTCTCAAGTTGACACCCTGAATTTTACCTTCCAAATAGGTTGACCAACTCATCCCAGTTTGCCCAGGACTTTTCTGGTTTCAGCACTGGAAAGTCCCATGTCCTGCAAACCCTCAGTTCCAGGCAAACCAATACAGTTTGTCAACCTGCTCCCAGAACACCAGCCTTCCTCAATGACTTTGGCCTCTCACTCTAAAGTCCACCTTGACATCGGACACCTTTCCAAAGCCTGGCCCCCAACTCTCATGGTCCTCAATCTGAGCTAACTACCATCACTTATTATCCTCCTAGTCCTAATTACACCTCTACCTCTAGGCATATCCTATATGCCAAGCCTCAGGAAGTCTCAAGGAGTGAAAACAAGATCTGTGACCCACTTTCTCCATACCTAGCCTTGCTGGCACATGGGTTGCTACTGATTTAAATGGCAGGTTGAGCAAGTTTGTTTATTGAATGGGTGGGAAGAGAGGAAGATGATGAAAAGGGCTACAAATCCAAGAGAAAAACTCTTGGTTATTATAAAGCCATTCCAGGTATGGGTGAGGGACATGGGACTGGGCTTTGCCCATGGCCCTCTGCTGGCATTGTTGTCCCAATCCAGAGCCAGCTGTAACATCTTCAATCTCTGAACCCTAAGCCTTTCCCTCTCTTCTCTTGTGCAGAATGAAGGCACTCTGGTGATGCTTCATCTTGCAGCCTCAGTCTCAATTCTGTGCCACTCTGGTGTCCACAAACATCACCAAGAATCTGAAAGAAAGAAGGACAGATGAGACTGGTTCAGGGTTCCCACCTACATAAAGACAACCCAGCTTAGCTTCTGGCTGTGGGCCCTCAGCCTTAACTCACCACGGTGAGAAATACCAGGCAAACCCACATCCCATGTTATCCTGAGGGTCAGTGACTCCATGGCCCCAGACTCCCTTCAGTCTCCAGATCTAAGGCTGAGACCTGGGAGGACAAGGAATCATATGAGTATTGAGTCTGCAGCACCATCTCCTCCCCAACCTGACATCAAGAAGGTCCCAGTCAACCATGCCCTAAGCTCTCAGTTCATGCACACCAAACTAGTCTCACAAAGCACCCTAAATATCCCCAGAAAAGGGGAAAAAAGGAAAAATGTGAAGAGAGCTCACCCTGTCAGGGACTCTTTTTTTTTTTTTTTTTTTTTTTTTTTGAGGTACCGGAAGCTGGAGATTAAACCGGGGACATCGTATGTGGAAAGCTGGCGCTCAACCACTGGCTTCCTTGAGTTGGTTTTTTCGTTTGTTGTTTTGGTTTCTTTTTGTTTTTTTCAGGAGGCACTGGGAACCGAACTTAGGACCTCCCATGTGGGAGGCAGGCACTCAACTGATTGAGCCACATCCACTCCCTGTCAGGGGCTTTTGACACAGGTCCACTGCCATCTTTTTTTGTTTGCTTCTAGATTAAACATTTTTTTTTTTTTTTAATTTCAGCAAGTGGAGGACACTCTCAGAATGAATAAGGGATTAACACATTTTAGTCAAGGGTATATCAATTGTTTCTCAAACAACTGACCCTTTTTGTCCCACTCGCTCTCTTTTGTGGAAGGTATTTCAAAATAATATGCTTGCACACAGACTATCCAAAATCACCAGAGAGGTAAAGTCTTAAACCTAAAGAGTGTTTCATCTTATATTTCACCTTGTGCAAATACTTCCTTTTTTTGTAATTGAGGAAGTTGTAGGTTTACAGAAAAATCATGTATAAAATACAGAGTTCAAGGGGCGGATGTGGCTCAAATGGTTGGGCGTCTGTCTACCATATGGAGGGACCTGGGTTCGATCCCCGAGACCTCACGGTAAAAAAAAAAACACAGAGTTCACATTACCATCCTACTCTTATCACCTTGCTTTAGCATAATACATTTGTTAAAACTGATGAAAGAACTTTATACAACCTAAAATTTCCCCTTTTAACCACATTCAAATGTATAATTCAGTACTGTTAATTACATTTACAATGTTGTGCTACCATCATCTCCACCCACTACCAAAATTTTTCCATCAATCCAAATAGAAATACAGGGAAAACTTCTCTCAGTAATACCTCTCCCTGCAGTGCCAATGACCAGGGCCATAGGCAGCCCATGATCACTTTCGAATACAGGAGCAGAAAAGGGCAGAGGGAGAGCCAGAAAGGAAGGGAGCTGATGCCAGAGGCTGAGGAAATGGCTGAGTCAGGGAGCCCATCAGCCTAGCACAGAGCTCCGGCAGCTGCCATGGTACCTTGTGAAGGCCCCATAAAACTGCCCTGCCAGGAAATTGGAATTGTTTGGGGTTTAGGGTTGGAAAAGATTAGGATCGTGTGGTCATAGTTACACACACATACACACACACATACACACACCACCAACTCACTCACTGCATCTCCTAGCTTTGTATTTTGGGTGAGGAAACAGAGGTTGGGGACAGATCACAGAGCTAGGTAGGTTAAAAGGAGCAAGCAGAGTCCGCTGCCTAAAGCCACCCATTTTCCAAGACAACATGCTTCTGCTGATGTTCCAGTGCCCAAGAGGAAGAGGCCCCAAGGACAAAACTGGAAAGAAACCGAAAGCCATTTTCACCTCACATCACCTTACACCAACTTCCAAAGCCCAGAGAACATGCACATGATTTCACAGGATAGGGAAAAAAAAAAACACAAAATTCTAGAGAACAGACCAAACTTCTTACCTTGGGTCCTGGGATCTAACATCAGCACACAGCGGCCCCGTTTGCAACACACAAGCCATGGATGGCAGCCAACCTCCCACACTCACAGTGGCTGCAAAGAAAAGGCATTACACAAATGCTGGCTATTACTATCAGTCTCTGAACTGCCACACTATTTTCTCAGGGACTAGAAAAGTTTAACTCAGGAAGGAGTCTGCAGATCATCTGTGGCAGGAATAACAAGTCTCACCTTATTCACCAATCTGTGATCAATGTGTTGCTACTCAGTCTGTGTGAAAAGGCCAGGAGGTTTTGGGGAGTGTGTCGTGGACGACTGGCAGCAACTAGCATGGACCCCAGGAGGGTAACAGGTGACAGGAGGGCCTCAGGTCTACCTCTGGTGCATCAGGGCTGCATTCACACCTTCCTTGCTAGCCTGTGCTTTGCCCACCTAGCCTGCCACTCTAGTCCCTGCCACCTTAATCTAAGGCCAGAGGGCAAGTCCACCCCTCGTGCCATATAAGCCCTTCTCGTGCCACAGAGCAATCCATGGCAAAGACTAAAGGCAGGATGTAATAAACCAGGTCACCAAAGAAAGAATACATACAACGGGAGAACAAAATGAAGAAAATTCCTTTACCCCTGGACAGGATGTCTTGCTTAAGGGCACTTTCTTTCCCTGCACTCCACAATGTGATGAATCCTATCACGTTACAATAAATAATAAACGTATTCATTTTCTCTTTGTCCAGGTACTACTGCCAAGGCACAATACAAGACAGGTACTTCCCTCAAGATCACAGCAGAAGGGGAATGACAAGCAAACCAACAATTTCCACAGGGGCATGGGAACAGACATGATGGGGAGGCAGAGAAAGCTTCCAGGAGACTTCAGGGAGGAGTTCTCAAAGCCCTCCACAGCCAGCCCATAAAGTCCCCGAGGCAGGACCAATGCTTCAACATCCTTTCCTGAAGCCTCAGAGTACCCTGCACTGGGCAGGCCAGAAGGGACACTCAAATCATACAGCACCAGGAACAAGGAGATAACAAAAGTTACCACTCTTAGGTAGATATCCCAAAGAACTGAAAGCAGGGTCTTGAAGAGATACTTGTACATCACTGTTGAAAGCATTATTCCAAATAGCCAAAAGGTGGAAGCACAAATGTCCATTGACAAATGAATGGATAAACTTGACATATTATACAATGGAAACTTATTCAGCTATAAAAATGGATGAAGTTCAGATGCATGCTACATCACGGATGAACCCTTCCGTGATGAACGGAAGACATCACGTTGAATATATGAAATAAGCCACATACAAAAGGACAAATATTGTAGGAATCTACTTACGTGACATATCTAGAATAAGCAAGTTCATAGAGACAGAAAGTGGATTGGAGGTTGCCATGGACTTGCGGGGGGGTGAGGGGGTGGTAAGGGAACAGGGAGTTTTTGCTTAATGGGTACAGGGTTTCTGTTTTGGGTGATGAAAATATTTTGGTAATGGATAGTGGGGATGGTAACACAACATTGTAAATATAATAAATGCCCCTGAAATGAACATTTAAAAACGATTAAATGGGAAATTTTATCTTTTATACACACATATACACACATTACCACAATTAAAAATAAAAGATGATGGGAAAAAAGAAGATGTGTGTGAAAGCTTCAGGGTTTGGAAGGGACAGGAATGGACCCTCCAAACACGGGGAAATGCTTTCAGCAATTCCTCTCCCTGCACTATCAATGACCAGGACACAGGCAGCTCATGATCACTTTCGAATGCAGGTGAAGAAAATGGCAGTGAGTGTGCCAAGAAGGGTGGCCACTACCAGCAACTTAGGAAATGGCCCAAGCTGGCATGAAAGAAGACAGGTCAGTGACCAGATTCACAACCTATTTTTCCCAGCAGCTGCCTCGGATTCTAACAGATTCTTAACTCAGTGCTTCTCAAACTTTAGTGTGAATAAGAATCGGTAGTGGTGGTGGTGCTGGGCCAGACACCACACTTTGAGAACCACTGTTTAATGCTATGCTCCCCCACTAAGAGAATGAGAGAGAAGATCACTTGTGGGCAAATGTTGAGAACTCACAGTGTCAGGAAGTCTGAAACTGTGATAATACCACAAGTAACTTTATAACAAGTATTCTTACCAAGGCTAAGAGAAAACTGTTCAGCTAATTAACATGACCCCAAAATCCAGCCCTCTTTCTATTTCGACAAGTTACTGCTTATTCAAATTAACATGAGGGACACATGGCTTCTCCCAGAGGGCTCAGAACACCTACTGTGCTTTTGGAATTGTGAAAAAAGTAAATTTTTTAAAAAGGAAGAGGGTACCACATACCCCTGATGGTCCCAGTGGGGAAGGCAAGCAATGGGAAGCAGTCTTCCCCTGCCCTCTGGTGACCCAGGCTTTGTGGCTTGAATAGTCATGCTTTAGAGAAGTACCCAGGATTCATACCTTAGAAGCATTATGGTCCAGTCTCTTCTTGAAGACACATCACACGGGGTCCTGGGCACATAGGAAGCAGTTAGCTGACAATTCCACACGGAAAAGAAACCACAATATATCATTTCTCATAGCATATTCAACAATCCAAGATTATCAAGAGAAGAAAAAACTCTAAATTAGGAGGGAATGGAGGGAACTAGAAGGTGGCTGCATCAAAGGCTTCCCTTTAATCCTCCCTCTCTAGTCTCATTCTTCATCTTTCAATTCCAACCCATTCCTCTAGGATGACCTTTCTAAGGGGAGTCCCCAAAGGACAAATGGCAGAGGAATGAAGAGCTGGGAACAGTGGCCAGTGAGTGATGCCAATGCACACGTCAAAGAGCCAGGGAGTAGGCAAAACTCTCAGAAGCCCCTGCAGGCTGAGAAGCGAGGAATTTGTTTTACATCTCAGAAATGAGCTGCACTCTTCTTGCAACCATGAGTGCTTGCCCTTTCTTCTCTCTTCCCAACACTTAATGACCATCTCTTTCAGACCAATGATATGTACAGATGCTACCCCATCCTGCTCCTAACTTCTATACACACATACCGCCTCTCCATCCACCCAGCCTTGCTCACTCCCTAACACATGTGCCCACTGCCCTTCCTATTCATCCTTTAAAAACCTACCTGGATATACCACCTTCAGGAAGCTGCTCTTTGGAAATTCTATGGAAATCACTGTATACAACCTATATTGCATTTATTCATAACTTATCTTCATTGTAACTCACTGTGACTTCTTAAACAAAATACTCCCTCCTATGAGCAAGACTAATGCTCTGTAATCCTGAGCCATCCTCATAATATCAAGCCCTGTGCTGGGCAACCAACCACTCAATGCACAGACACCTGGTTTCTCAAAACTGGAGGCCAAACTGAGGAAGACTCAAGCAGGATATCCCCTGGCACTGACTCTCACATGACAGGCCAGAAAGCAATAGATTCCTGAAAGGGTTGGTAGGAAAGAAGCAGGAGTGTGTGAAAGCTCCAGGGTTCAGAAGGGATGAAGTGGACCCTCCCAACACAGGGAAAACTTCTCTCAGCGATTCCTCTACCTGCACTATCAATGACCAGAGCACAGGCAGCCCATGAGCACTTTCGAATGCAGGAGCAGTAAAGGGCAGAGGGAGAGTCAGAAAGGAGGGGGGCTGATGCCAGGGGCCAGGGAAATGGCGAGTTGGGGAGATCACAGGACTCCAGCAGCTGCCACTGCGTGCCACAAAGATCCCTTAAACCCTAGCCACCAAGGGGATTCAAAAGGAAGACACTTCTGACAGACACCAGAAAATCTGAGGGGGTTGGAGATCAGGATCATGTGGTCATGACAATAAAAAAAGATCTTCTCTCAGAGCTTTGTTTTCCAGATCAGAGACTTAGGGTCAAAACAGGTTGGAGACCGGCCCTTGGCTGGCATCTGGGACCTGAATCTCAGAGTGTTCCCGGTCAATAGTTAGCTATCAGGCAGATGACTGCGCCTAGACTGTTTATGCAAGTAACACGGTTTATATTGAACACCTGCTTTCCTCCCGGAATTTCCATACATTCTAGGCAGAAGGTATCTACGTGACCAGCCCTGAAAAACAACTCTGGGTACCGAGTTTCTAATGGGCTTCCCTGGGCAGAAACATTGCACATGTTTCATTTTTGATGATGGAGGAAGAGCGGGCTCTGCATGACCTCTCATGAGAGAAAAAGCAAGGAAGCCTGCACATGGACTCCAAACTCAACCTGAATCTTATTTTTTTCTATTATGATCCAGCTGTGTATATGTACAATGCTATACAATAAATCTTTTTACTTACTTTTATCCATTTTTAGCCCCCCCTCCCCATTTTTGCTGTTTTTGTGTCCATTCTCTGGGCAATTCTCTGTGTCTGTTTCCTGCCCTCTCTTCTCATCTTTCTCCTCCTGTCTTCACCGGGACTTGATCCTCGGAACCTCTGATGTGGGAGAGAGGCGTCCTATCTCACCTGTGTCACCTCAGTTCCTGGTTTTTCGGTACGTCTTGTCTTGGCTCTCCCTTGTGTCACTCTCCTGTTACATCATCATCTTGCTGCGTGGCTCGGTGGGACCTGATGGCGCACCCATGCATGGGGCCTGGCAGCGCACATGTGTGCAGGGCCTGACAGCGCACATGCACGTGGAGCCTGGGGGGCTCACCCACACACGGGGCCTAGTGGCCTGCGCCTTCTATATTTTTCTTTTTTTAATTTTAACCGGGAGGTCCCAGGGATAGAACCCAGGTCCCTCCATATGGGAGACAGATGCCCAACCATTTGAGCCACATCCGTTCCCCTACAATAAATCTTAACCAACTATGACATGAGTACGTTTTTTTAAAAAAGTTCACAGGGCTAGATGTCTCTCATGCCTAAAGCTACCACTTCCCCTTATGACTTGCTGCCTCTGACACTCCACTACAGGGAGTGCCCCAGGGAGCTCTCTACCCACACAGGTCCCTAAACACTCCTCCTCTGCAGCAGTCCCTGAAGGCATGTGAGGAGGGCCCAGATGGGGTCCAGGTAGCATATGTGTGCACGCATATCTGAGGACCCACAGAACAGTCAGCTCAACCTCACCTTCATCCTCACCACCAACCAAATCATCAAGGAAAAGAAACCTGACTTCATAGGGTACAAGGAGCCAAAACTCCAGAAAATGGACCAGAACCCTAACCTTAGGCCCTGTGGTCTAGCATTTTCCTTCATGACACCTTTCACAAAGCCTCTCTGCACAGTGGACCCATCTGGCACAGCCAAGAAGCCACAAATGAGCAGCTGACTTGTCCCGGTTCAAAGCAGGCCCTGAGCAAAGCAAGACACAAGACTCTACCCTGAGGGTCACAGCAAAGAGAGCTAGGACACCAGCACACCAACAGTTTCCATGGGGTGGGATTAGGGCTGAGGTGAGGCTGAGATCAAGGGAAGGCAGACAAGGCTTCCAGGAAGGGAGCCAGAGGAGCGTGACCCCCATCATGCCTCCACGACCAGCAAATGCACTACTGAGGTAGGGCCTGCTGCTTCAACATTCTGTCCTTAGGTCTTCCAGTAACCTGCACTGGGCCGGGCAGAAGGGCCACTCAAACCAGATGATGCCAGGTACCAGGAGACATTAAAAGGTGATGGAGGGAGCAGATGTAGCTCAAGTGATTGAGAGCCTGCTTCCCATGTACAAGGTCCCGGGTTCGATCCTAAGTACCTCCTAAAAACAAAGTAAACAAATGGAAAAACCAACTCGGGAGAGCCAGTATAGCTTAGGGGTTGAGCACCAGCTTCCCACATACAAGGTCCCGGGTTCAATCCCCAGCCCTGGTACCCAAAAAAAAAAAAAAAAAGAAAGAAAGGTGATGTTGCCCCTACCCCAATGCCCAATGAAGATGGAGTTTCAGGGTTCTACCCCCTCACCCCATCCACCCCCCAACACACAGAAGGCCTGAACAACCAGCAAGATCTGGCCGAAACAGCTTTCTTAAAACTCCAGAAAACAGTAAAAAGCTGCAGTAACAGGGCAAGCATCAAATCAAGAAAAAGGCTACTTAAAAGAGGTAGGGGGAAGTGGATGTAGCTCAAGTGGTTGAGAGCCTGCTTCTCATATGAGGTCCCAGGTTCCATCCTGGGTACCTCCTAAAAACAAAACAAAACAAAACAAACAAGTCAACTCTCTTTGGGGAGCAGATGTAGCTCAGTGGTTGAGTGCCTGCTTCCCATGTACAAGGCCCTGGGTTCAAATCCCCATACCTCAAAAAAAAAAAAAAGCAGTAGGATCCCATGGCACCCTGTCTAGCCCCACCCCCACCCACCCCTCATCAGCACAGCCTGGAGCTGGCCAGGTTCTGGAGGGAGTAGAGTGCACAGTATAGGAGCATGTATGTCTGACTTGATCTGTCTGGAGATGGCCTGAGGAACTCACTAGCCCATAACTCACCATCCCAGAACTTGTTCTGCATGTAGAAAGCAGTTCCCTGAGCTCTCCTAAAGAATTTTAAAGAAGAGCAATCAAGTCATGCTGCCTAGAGCAAGGGATTGCTGACTGTAGGATATATAGTGCAGTGCCCGAACCGTGAGGAAACTATTTCCTAGGGAAAAAGAGACATTCAGAACTGTGCAAACAGGGGAATTCCTAGGGCCCACTGAGCATGTCCAAGACAAGAGCCTGCACAAAAGCAACAGGAGAGAGGCCCTTATGCTTTGGCCTGGAGCTATTCTCTAAACTCATTGTATGGATAAGCCCTGAAGGAGAGGTGGCACAGGTCAATCTGCCAAGACTGGGAAAGGTGTTTTTTTTAATCAGCTCCAGGCATTCAAGAAAAGCTCTGTCATAACACTAGCTGGATAAAATCTTGAGGACCATATGTTTCAGAGTCTAAATTCCAGCAATAACACATTAAAATATCAAAATTTCAGGTTTCAATAAAAGGTTACAAAACATGCAAAGAAACAGGAAGTGATGGCCCAGGCAAAGGATAAGATTAATGCATTAGAAATCATCAATGACAACTGACTGAAGCCACAGGAAGAAATAACAATCTCTAGTAAAGATAAAACATGGTTAAATATAAATGCCAGCACTATTGTATTTTTGGTTTGTAATTCCACTTTTTACTTCTTACAGGATCTAAAAGGCAAATGCATAAAATGTAATGATAAATCAGTGATTTTGGATGCATAACATACAAACATGATTTGTGACAAGACCTATATAAAGGTAGGGGGAAGAAGTATAGGAACATAATTTGTGTATACTGTTGAAGTTAAGTTGGTATAAAACAAATGAGATTATTATACATCTAAGATGTTAAATTTAAGCCCCACAGTAACTATATAGAAAATATCAGAGAATACGCAAGCTCACGGAGACAAATTAAGAGTACAGGTTCATTGCTGGTGAAAAAAAAAAAGTACAGGTTGTCAAGGGTGGGGAAGGCAGAGGGAATGGGGAATTAATGCATACTGCATATAGGGTTTCTGTTTGGGGAGAAGGGAAGTTTTTATAATGGATTGTCATGAGGATACCTCAATATTGTGAACGTGAATAATCCCATTGAATGGTAAGCTCAGAAGTGGCTGAGATGGGCAAGTTTACATTATGTATATGTTTCCAAAATTAAAAGAAAGAAAAGAAACTAAAGAGACAATGACAATTAAATGTAATATGTGATCCTGAATGGGATCAAGCAAGGGAGGAGAAAAGGCTCAAGGGGACATTATTGGGACATATGAAAAAATAAGAACATAGACTACAAGCCTTATATCAATGTTAAATTTCTCATACTTGGTAACTGCACCTAAGGTTATTACATAAGTGAATATCCTCATTCTTATAAAGTGTACATGGCAGTATTAAATGTTCAGGGAACACAATACATACAACCTACACTCAGGTGTTCAGAAAATGGATTGATAAATAGATACAGATAGACAGATGGACAGAATGATACAGCAAATATGGCAAAATGTTAAAAGTGGTGGCTCTGGGCATTTGGGGAAGGGGGGATAGGAATGCTGGCATTCTCTGTATTGAGTTAGTATTATTTTTGTGACTATCCCGAAGGTTTGAAACTATTTCAAAATAAAAAGTTAGGAAAAAAAAAAAAAAAAAAGGTGGTAGGGAAGAAGAACTATAGGATACTCCAGGGGTCTGGAAAGCTCAGACGCTCCAAACATGGGGAAATACTTTCAGCAATTCTTCTCCCTGAACTATCAATGACCAGGGCACAGGCAGCCCAGGATCACTTTCGGATGCAGGAGAACAGCAGAGAGTGAACTGAGAGGGGAGGCTGATAGCAGCAACCTGGGAGCTGAAGAACAGACAAGCACACAGGTCAAGGAGCAGATTCAGAGCCTAAGGTTGCAGAAGCTGCCTCTGGGTCTCTCAGGGATTATTCACCACTTCCCTGCTAAGAGTTGGAGGGAAAACTAACTTTGGCAAAAATATTGAGAATCCCTGGGCTCTGAAAGATTGGGATTGAGTGGGACTAATATCAAAGTTTGACAGTATTCTTACTCAAGCTCACAGAAAACCACTCAGCTGACCACTGGGTATGAATCTAAGTAACACCAAAATGCAGCCATCTGTCCAGTTCAACATGCTGCTGTTTTCTTCTCCACAACAAGGAGGCCTTCCTCAGGGACTCTCGGAGCCCAAACAGAGCTCTGGAAGCAGTTATCTACAGCAGCTCTACAGAGGCAGAAGGCGGCCTGGACCTGTACCCACTGGCCCACACGGGGACAAAGCTGGGAGCAAAGGGAAGCAGCCTTCCCCTGTATGAACTCACTCCCCATATCACATCACCTAAACACCTCTGGCCTTGCAGCCTGCACAGAAGCAGAGCTCTAGAGAACAAGGCAGGAAGGACACTGCTTACCTGGACCCAAGGATACCGCTCACACACACGAACAGCAGTCATGTGACACTCCTGCAGGGGATAAGAAGCCAGCATGTGATCAGCCCACCTTGTATTGCTTACAACATGTCCAGGAAATCATTATGCTCATTCACAGGAAAATCCTTGGGAATCGGGGTCTTAGGAAATGAATCTGCTGACAGCTTCCTCAATTCCCTACCTACTTCATGCTCTCATCACTGCGTCACCTAAGGCTGATCCTTCTGAATGTAAGGACACCTTTGCAACTTTTCCTTTGCCAGCATTAGCAATGACCAGGACTCAGGCAGCCTGTTATCACATCAAACAGAAGGACAGAAAAGGACCCAGTGCTTGATAAAAATGTCAGAAGCTCAAAAAATAGCCTGAGCTGGGGAAAGCAACACAGCACAGGACCCAGCAGCTGCCATCTTATCCTGAATAAACTTAACCTTCCCTAGCAGGAAAGGCAAAAAATGGCAGAGTTTTTAGATTATAGAAGGTGGGGACTGGTAATCCTAACTAAAAATCATTTACTGTATTTCTGCTTTCTAGATGAGGAAACAGAGGATAGAAAACTCCAGAGCAGAGAAGTGATAGAGACCTGGGTGCAGGTAGATATTCTAATGCCTACACACCTATCTAAAGATTCCCCAAAGACTCTCAGAACTCAAGCAGGCACATAGAGGAACCAAATATACTCCTGATGATGGCCCCAGAGGGTATAAAACTGGTGATCAAGACAACGCCACCCCCATCTCACCTGTATTTACTTCCCAGACTATATCATGCCCAGGGAACCCACGTGTACCCTAATGGGACATAAAGTCCAAGAGCTCCAGAGAATAGACCTCACCTCAGGTCCTCATGGCCCAGCTGCTTGGACGAGGATGGAGACACCAATTTTGGGTCTTCCTGCACTGAGCTCCTTCTCTGCAGTAAATGAGAAGCTCTGGATGAGCAACCTAGATGCTACCTAGTCATAACACATCCTGCTAAGCAAATGGAGAATACATAGCACAGAAGCCACCGGATGGTTATTACTTGCCCAGCCAGTCTACTGTCTCAGCAACAAGAAGACTACATCTGTGGCAGGGATGGCTTCTAAGTTTCATCTTATGTACACTCTGATTGATATGTACTGGTCCTGAAGTAGAATAATGAACAGGATGTTGACCCTGGAACAAGTCTGGGAGTGTGTCATACTGGCACAGCAGGGTCTGGCGTGGACAAGGAGGGCAATCAGGAGCAGCAGGAGTGGCTCATCTCTACCTGGGGCAGAGCCAGTTTCATGGCTTGCTCAATTTCATCAGTCCTGCCCAGCTGCACTTCTGCTTTGGTCCCTAACATCACAACCACAATCCACGAGGAAATCTTTCCTGGTGGCCCACAGACCCGACCCATGTCAAGGGGGCACGGGTGGATGAGTACCAGGCCACTGGAGGGGAACCTCTCACTCCCCCCCGCCCACACAGGTGGCCTTGCTCAAAAGGATTTCCTTGCCATGCCACCAGGCAATGAGCCCTGACACCTTACAACAACCTTTTCCCATCTCCTGTTTTCTCATTTGTTCTACAACTGGTAACCATTTGACTGGCAATGGGCAAATCAAGAAGCAAGATTCAGACTCTGCCCTCAAGGTGGCAGCAGAGTGACGCAAAGAGGCAGGCACACCAAAAATTGCCACAGGGTGTGACTAGTGCTGGGAGGCAAGGGTTAAAATGGCCTGGGACTGCATAAGGTGAGGCAGGAAGTATTCCTGAACCGAGGGGGGGGGGGTTGCTCAAAAAGGCTGACCTCAATTGTGTCTCCAAAACCAATCCCTGAGGCAAGATCCCAACCCCATACTCCTTTCTCAGAGCCTCACAGGAACCAGCACTGGTCTGCACCCAAAATACACTCATTGAGCCAGAATGCACCGGGCACCAGGAGGCAAACGGTTGTGGTAAAGCTCCAGGGTTTGAAAGGGACAGGAATGGACCCTCCAAACACGGGGAATTGCTTTCAGTGATTCCTCTCCCTGCACTATCAATGACCAGGGCACAGGCAGCCCACAATCACTTTCGTATGCAGGGGCAAAAGAGCGCAGAAGGCAAGCCAGGAAAAGAGGCTCATGTTAGCAGCCTGCTAACCCACTCAAGTAGGGGAAAGCAGTTCAGCCCAGCCCCAGACCCTGGAAGCTACCATCACTTCATATAAAGAATCCACCTCTTCACATAAAGAGAGGCCTCAAGAAGACCAAGTAAAAATTGTTCCTTCATCCCTCATTTACTGAGTACCTATCCACGTTCCAGGCACTGTGGATTCAAATACAAAGAAAAACAGACAGGGACTCCACCCTCACAGAGCTTCTGCAGTTTTTCTACTACTTTACAGAAACTAAAGCTCAGAAATAAGTACCTTACCTCAAGTCACATGGCTAACAAGTGGCTGAGCCAAGGTCTGAACTTGGGTCTTTCTGGACCCCAAACTCAGCCTCCCAATTCTACACCAGGTTTCTGTCTACACTCTGACATAAGGGATTTGCCGGACAGTTCTCAGAACACACACTGGCCTGGAGACCACCTGTCTGCAAGGTGCTTATCTTGTGGGTGAGGATGCACTTACCCATGGGGCATCCTCATCCGCAGGTCAGAGTAAGAGCACATCCAGGAGTGTGGATCAGGATCCTGCAGGAGAGAAGGGGGCGCTGGCTGATGCAGAACCTAGAATCCAGACTCTGTCCCCCGGGGGGGCCTTAGGGGGTTCCTGAATTTAAACTGCAGTCAGTAAAGTGGGGGAGTTAACACTTAAGTTACTAAAGGAAGAATGAGTTAAAGGTCATAAGGGCACAGCACAATACCCAGTACTTTATAAGCATCCGACAAGGTGACGTTGGGGGGCTTAAAATGCCCAAAATCGGAGGTCCCGGGGTAACTGAAAACCACAGGGGCTTTGGTGCCCATCAGACCCGGGTTCAAACTCGGCTCGGCGGGACTTCGGCACATTCGTGGTTGGGCCTTGGCTTCCTCGGCATTAACAGGGCACTAAGCCCTTCCCCACCGGGTGCCTGTGAAGACAGGGGACCTGGCACCCGCACGGGGCCTGCTCAGAACCAGCGCTCACCCGATGGCCATGATGAACTAACAAACCTCTTTCTCTAGGAAACGCGAGTCCCGAGAGGCCGGTGTGGGCTCGGGCTCGGCAGGATTTCCCCTCCCTTCCCTTCTCGGTTTCCGCTCCTGTGAAGGTGTGTGTCGGGGGGCAGGGAACATCCGCCGCATGGGCCTTGGGGCCCGCTCCCCGCGCACACGATGCCCAGAGCAGAGCTGCCGTGGACTCACCTACGGCGCGGGATGGCAGCGGGGCAGAGGGGCGGGCGCGAGAGGGTGCAGGATGCCGGGGGATTCCCCCGATAGCGCGGGTCGGCGAGCGTCGACACCTGACCATGGCCGCACGCCCGGGAAACACCTTACCTGCCCAGCCTCGGCGGAAAGGCCTCTGGGAGGCGTGGGCAGCGGCCTAGAGCAGAACCTCAGCGGAGCAAGCGGCCTGCAGCGCCTCCTGACGGAGTGGAGTTGAAATTCTGGCTCCAAACATCCGTCCAACCGAGCATCCATCTTCCCAACATTCAACCCACCCACCTCTCTGTCCATTCTTCCACCCATCCATCCGTCTGCCCGTCTGTCTATCCGTCCATCCAGAAAACATTTATGGAGCCTCTACATCATATCAGGCACAGGGCTAAGCAACCGGGCAGTAAGTGTCTCATTCCATTAGAAATATTTTCACCCCCTGAATCTGCCAACTCAGGAAGTTTTCCTGAAGAAATCACTACCTAGCAGAGAGTGTGGGATAATTTGCCAGGCTGGTATACTGGAAATAACATTCCCTCACTTGCTTTGTTTTTCCGTTTGTTCTGAAGGTGTCCCTCGGTCACTGGTTTGTCAGTAATCTGTAAGAAAGGGCAATCTTCCACATGTGAGGCTGTTACCAGCATGCACTTTTGTGGATTTTATTTAGTTTGGACTTTTTTCTGCAAAGGACCATAGGGATCTTGTGTGTTTCATCCACCACTATGATTCACCTAGTAAATTGAACAAAGGAATGAATTCTGGCCATATATTTATTTGGACACTGAGGGATTAAAATATTATTCAGATGGTCTGAGACTAAATATGAGGATGTGAAGAATGGAGCCTAGAGAGATGGGCAGAGGACAGATGTTTTGCTAACTTTGTTCTAAAAGTAAATGGGGGAGCAGATGTGGCTCAAGTGGTTGAGTGCCCACCTCCCACATGGGAGGTCCTGGGTTCAGTTCCCAGTGCCTCCTGAAGGAGCAAAAACAAACAACAAGCAAAACAAATGAAGAAACCAACTCAGGGAAAATGATGTGGCTCAGCGGTTGAGCACCGGCTTCCCACATGCGAGTCCTGGGTTCAATCCCCTGCCTCTGGTACCCCCAAAAAAAAAGTAATCTAGAAGGTAGCCCACTTAAAATAAATAATAATAAAAAAAAAGTAAATGGGATTGGGAAATAGAAAAAAACTGATCATATTTGCTCTCAAGGAACCTAATCAGATTTGCATTTGAGAAGACAGGTAGATGCCCCATGCTCCCAATGGCACACTGGAGACAGGCTTGGGAGGTGATTCATGGCCCCCAAATCCTCACAAGCACCAGCACTGCCTGCATCCTGGACCAAGTGTGCCTCTCAGACTTAGGGTGACCCTGCCACTAACTCTGCCCACATTCTGAAGTGTAAGCAGCCCAGTCTCAGACCTAAGGGTGGGGGTCCCTCAGTCAGATTCCTGGAGTTCACTAGGTTGGCATGATGTGGAGACCCAGGGATGATCGAAGCAATCATGATGGAAACGGAGGTCCCTGAGGATAAGATTCTGTGTCCTGTATCTAGGAGAAGCCCGTGGGATTCTCAGACTGTGAGAACATTGGGAGTCTTTGTGACGGGAGGGGCCATGGGATGCTGTGGCTGTGAGAACGCTGTGTGAGATCAGGAGTGTGCGCTGCAGCCACAGGACCCTAGTTTCCTCTCCTGCCTTCTGCTCTTGCTCCTACTTTCTGTGTGACCTCGGCTAAGTGATCTGACTTCTCTGCCAAGCCTTAGTTTCCTCAGCAGAGTCATAGCTCCTCCTTCATAGAATTGCTGTGAGAATTAAATAAGATGATTTATATCAAGACTGTAACTCAGAACAAATGTCTGAGGCACGGTAGTTGCTGTATTTTAATATTTCTAAGGAAGCTGAGGGCTTCTGTCACTGTGAGAACTATATGGGGTTATTTATGAGGCAGAGGGAAGATGCTGACTCGGAAAAGTTCTAGGCAATGCTGTCCAATAGAAATATACATTCTGTGTAACATTTAAGTAATCTAAGGACCTTTTAAAATATATATGTATAAAAAAATAACATTTATGTAAGCAATGCACATATATGCATATATATTTATATATCATTTTACAAATATTGGTTTGTATTGTGAAAAATTTGATTTTTACCCACAATAAAAAAAAAAGAAAAATGCAAGCCACATATATAATTTTAAATTTCTGATAGTCACATTAAAAAGTAAAAAGAAACAGGTGAAATTAATTTAATAACATTTTATTTAACCCAAAATATTATTTAGCATGTCATCAATATTTAAGAGTTATTCATAAGATATTTATTATTCTTTTTCTTCTACTAAGTCTTTGGAATCCGGTGTGCATTTTATACTTATGGTACATTGTAATTCAGATTTGCCACATTTCCAGTGCTTGGTAGCCACATGTACTGTGCAGGTCTATGGCAATCTGGCTTTGATCAACCCTTTGGAGCTGCAACAGGAAGCTGAGAGCACGTCCCTCCATAGTGCCCCCAGCTGTGAGCCTGGGACATCCTAGGAGGGGCTGGGTCTCCCGCAACACTCATGTTGGGGACCCGATTATGCTTAGCTGGAAATTAAGGCTGAGAAAGGGCAGAGCCACAATTCAAACCTGAATTTTCCTTCTGCACCTCTTGCTCCCATGAGTACAGGGAGCAGAGCTTGGCCTATTCATTTCTGCATCTACAATGCCAAAATGAGGCATCTAAGAGGAGTGATTGATGCATGTTAAGTGTTAATGTAACAGGATATTAAAATGGAAGTTTCAGGGGAAACACCAAGGAGGCACTAAGATATGAGGATGAACCATATAAAATTGCTCTTGTGGTAGGTCAAAATTGGTCGAATATTAACAATTTTTAAGGTTCCATGTGATAGAATGGCAGCTGCCTTCCCAAGAAAATGTTGGACCAGATGCAGAATTTAAGAAGGAAATAACTTAAAAATTTTTTTAAAGCTGCCACCCACCTGGGGTTCGATTCCCGGGGCCTCCTGGTGACGGCAAGCGGGCCCGCGCGGTGTGGTGAGCTGGTGCAGCGAGATGACCCAACAAAGGGAGATAAGCAAACACAGAAAAATGTAAAGCAAAATGAACACAACGAGCACAAGCAGCAAGGAGGGGATAAATAAATAAATAAATAAATCTAAAAAAAAAAAAAAAAAAGCTGCCACCTAGCTTTCAGCATCTCTGCTTCCTGGATCCCCTAGCTGCATCTTTGGGCCCCCACAGCCTCTCAGTGACTAGTTTGTTTCTGGTTCATTTTTGCCCTGGTATGAAGGCCACAGGCTCTAGAGACAAGCATGAGAAAAGGTGATCCTCTCCATTCAGAAAGCTGGCAGGAGCTGGAGTCCTGGCTAAAGACTGATAACCTCAGTCGGTCACATTGGACTTTCCTGTCTATTAACGGCGGACAATCTCAGAAAATACCCTCTTGACTAATGAAACTGGAAGGTCTCAGCTAATTAACTTGGGTCTTCTTGAACAAGAACTTCATATCTTCCTCACTAACTGAGATATTTCTGGCTAATTACTTGAACTTTCCTAGCTTGAGAACTGTAAATTTCTTGCCTAAATATCTGGGCATTCCAGCACAATGATATTTGACTTTGGTTTATTCTTTTTCACCATGCTAGCTGACTTAACATTCTTCAGTGTTAAGTGCCCTGAGTTTTCCTGGCCAAGGGCATTGACCATCCTGGATAATTTCCTTGGCCTTTCAGGATAAAAATAGAAGAACATTTCTATGATTTCATCATTAAGTGTGATATTGATAAAAGGGGGGAAAGGTAAAGACAAATGAGTTTATATGGCTAAGAGACTTCAAAGTGAGTCGGAAGGTCATCAGAGAGGTAACACTTATGCACATCTCAGCAGGATCGCATAGACTGCCCAAGTAGATACTATCCCCAAATAGTGGGGCTCCTGAGGGCTCTGGAGAAACCCAGGTCCTATAGTCATGGCAGATAGCTCCAGAGTTTGGTGCCTTGCCAGTGGGCCCTACTTTGGAATTTGTGCTCCTAAGTGTGACAGAGTTGGACTCAGATGTGACTTCTCTGCATATGCCTCTTCTGCCCATTTTATTTGAACCTATAGTTGGTGCTGGAGTTGGTAGGTAAATCTCTAGGCTGTCCATGTGCCAGCTGGGTCCTGAGGCTTAGCAGAGTTGCAACACCTACTTTCCAGTTCATTGGACTCACCCAGGACAACTAACAAGGAGGTGAGGATGGACAACCACCACACCAAGGAAGTGAGTCTACAACTGCAAGCAAGAGAGTCCCATCCATCAGCCATGTGAGATCAAAGCCCCCTCTCAATTAGAGGTGGAGTGGGCATCACAATCCCAGAATCCTCAGGATTGGGGAATAAAATATGGACTAGAGTGGACTTACTGTTATTCTACTATAGACTTATTGTGATTCTAGCAATTGAAGAAATTATATCATTGATGTGGAGACCAGTGGCCATTGGAGGTGCTGAAGGCACAGAGAGGGAAAAAGAGGTGTAATATGGGGGCACTTTCAGGGCTTGGAATTGTCCTGAATGACATTGCAACGACAGATACAGGCCATTATATATCCTGCCATAACCTACAGAATTGAGTGGGAAAGTTAGTTAACTACAATGTAAACTATAATCCATGCTTAGTGGCATTGCTCCAAAATGTGTTCATCAAATGTAACGAATGTACCACACTAATGAAAGAAGTTGTTAATGTGGGGAAACATGGGAGGTGTGGGGAGTGGGGCATGTGGGAATCCCTTATATTTTTTAATGTAATATTTTATGTAATCCAAGTATCTTTTAAAAATAAATAAAAATATATTTTTTAAAAGGTATGATATTGGTTAGTGGTCAAAGACATAAGTCAATTTATGGTATTCTGAGTATTTTTTAAAATTATGGATGGATATTAAATTTTGTCAAATGTCTACTGATGATAACTATAATTTATTACAGTAGCTTATGATAAGCCAACAACTGTGCTAAGTCCTTGAGGTACTGTATTTGTGGTAGCTTGGAGTTATGTACCCCAAAAAAGCATGTTCTTAACCATAATCCATTCCTATGGTTGTGAACCCCCTTTGTAAATAAGCCCTTTAGATGAGGTTCTTTTTAGCTAAGGTGTGGCCACCTAAATCAAGGTGGATCTTAATCCTGTTACTGGAGACCTTTTAAAAAGGCCTCAGCTAGAAGCCACTGGGGAAGCAGGAAGCTGGAAGGCAACGGAACCTGGAAGAGACAGGATGTCACCATGTGCATTGCCCTGTGACAGAAAGGCCAAGGAGCCCCAGGGATTGCCAGCAGCGAGCTGCAAAATGCAGCATCACCTTGCTGATGCCTCGATTTTTGGACTTCTCCTTTCCTCAAAACCGTGAGCCAAGAAATTACCATTGTTTAAGCCAATCCATTGTAAGGTATTTGTTTTAACTGCTGGGAAACTAAAACAGTATTTCAATTTATTATTTTACCTATTTTATAATGGAAAAATCTGAGGTTCGGAAAGATTAAGTAACTTCCAAACACACAGCTAAGATGTGGTAGAGAAAAATTTTACATGTTTGTCTTGCTCCAAACACTATATTTACCACACTTTTGACCTCCTGATGTGATAAACTACCAATCTTCCTAAAATAAAACCATGCTAACGTTCATCGGACAAACCTTATTTAATATTGGTGGGTTATTATATTTGATTTCAAGGGTTTTCTCTCATTCATACCTTTACCTCCCAATCATATCACAAAACGAAACAAAACAACAATAACAAAAAACAGTTGTTAGGAATAGGGTATAAATTTTCAAGTTCTGTTATGGGGAGATAAGTCTAGTCATTTTTTGTTTTTTGGGTTTTTTTTTTTTTCCCCTTTTTAAATTTCCTGCAGAATCAGGCTTTGGGAGACATCAGGATATCTGTTAAGTAGGCTGCTTTAGTTTCTGAGTCCCTAGCACATTGCCATGTAGAGTGTAGGAGCTCAATCACCAAGTAATGAAAGAATGAATGAATGATAGAGTGAGTGAGTAAGTAATGCATGCATTGGCTCAACAGTGTTCCCCTACCCCACTGGCAGATTGAATTATATACCCCAACAAAAGACCTGTTCTTAATCTGCTTTCCTGTGGCTGTGAACCCATTTGTAAATTGGATCTTTTGAAGATGTATTATCAGTTAAGGTGTAGACTCATTTGTGAGTAGGATCTTCTAAGATCCTATTTAGATGTGGCCCAACTGAATGAGAGTGGGTCTTAATCCATATTACTGAATGCCTTATTAAGAGAGGAAATTCAGATGCAGTTGGAGAAAGCCACAACAAGAAGCCAGAGGTCAATAGAAACAGGAAAAGCAGACACGAGAAGAGAGAATTCCATGTGGTGGGAGGCAGGGATGCAAGCCAGGGAATCCCAAGGACTGCAGCGAGCCAGCACCAGGATGCTTCTGATTCCAGAAGAAAGCATGGCCTTGCTGATCGATTGATGTGGGACTTTTGGTCTCTTAAACCATGAGCCAGGGAAGCGGCTGTGGCTCAATCAGTAGGGCTCCCGTTTACCATATGGGAGGCCCCGGGTTCGGTTCCCGGGGCCTCCTGGTGAAGGCAAGCCCGCCTGCACGGTGTGGTTAGCTGACCCAGCGAGCACAAGCAGCAAGGGGGGGATAAATGAATAAATAAATAAAATCTTAAACCATGAGCCAGTAAGTTCTTATTTTTTAAACCAACCCATTGTATGGTATTTGTCTTAGCAGCCTAACAAACTAAGACACATCCCTTTAGGTGCTACTTTTCTGTTCTGATGACTAGTGGCTCCAAGTGCCTGGGGGCCTCCTCCTCCTCTTCCTATAGCCTCCTCAAGCCCCACCTCCCTCACTCTCATGAAAGCCATGGTCCAGGCAGATCTAATCATCAGCTCATACATGCCTGGACCCCCACTGGCAAGAGCAGGCCCCCAAACAACCTCTCCAGTCAAAAAGACCCACTTCAGATATGCTGCCCTTGCAGAGGGAAAACCTGCAGTTTTGTTTTATTTAGAACATTAGCAGACACACTGGGTTACTGACAAATAAGGGGGAACTGCTGAGAATTATTGGGCACAAAGAAACCAGAAACTGATTCTGGAAATTCCAAGCCTTTGGAAATCAAGCCCCCAGATGATAGTGCCCCATTTGAGGAATTAACTAAACTTGGAACTTATAAGCTAGGATTGAAAATGCAGTTATCCAGGAAAGACTTGTGGACCCCTGCTTCCTGTATGCTAAGCCAACACGTTTTTGAGAGAGCTGTATGAACAAAACTACTGTCAGCCTGGACTAAAAGGGACATGGAGGAGATGATGGAAGGGAAAACAGCTTTAAGAGGAAAACCATGGAAGCTGAGGTCTGGAATTAAGACATCTCCTTGGGCCAAGAGTGGGACCCCACTCACGTGTATGGAAAGGGTGAGTGTGCCCCGGCATTTGAAGAGGGTGGATGTTTCCGCTTGCTGTTCAGGGAGAGTTTTGCCACCAGGCTACAGAGAGGGTGGAGCACATTCCCCAAGAGTTGGGGAGTGAGGTCGACACCCCAGTGCTCTGAGAAGGGTGGGCCTGTTCCCCATAGATTAGGGAAGGCCAATTTGCCACCTTACTGTTCTGAGAAGGTTGGGCCTGTATGCCAGAGATTAGGGAGAATGTTGCTGCCACTTCATAGTACTAAGAGGGTTGAGATTCTACCCCAGAAACTGGGTAATGTGTGGCCATCACCCCAACATTCTTGGAGGGTGAAGTCTGGAGCTCGGTTGCCAGCTTGATGAGGGTAGAACTAAGAAAACGGCCACTGGGTAATCTTGTGGAACGGGTGGGCTCCCATGAGGCCGCAAGGAGAAGAAACCATCATCTTAAGAATGACTCTCAGACTTTGAAATCTAATGGGGTATGCCTTGCAGGTTTTCAGAACTGTTGGGGACCGGTGACTCATATTTCCCTCACAAATTCTCCTTATGGTATTGCAAGTGTTTATCCTATGTCTGTCCCTTTGTATATTGGAAGTAGACAAATTGTTTTGTAAGTTTCACAGGTCTACAGCCAGAGGGGACTTTGCCCCAAGAAAAACAGTATTTCTATAAACTGATTGTGATGTGATTTAAGGTTTCTTGAATTTGTAATGTCTTTTTAGAATTCAGAGGGTAGAGGTGGCAGTTTGAGATTATTTACGAATTCCAAAAAGAGAGATTATGTTTGTAAACTAGTCTGTTCCTCTGTGTGTAATACCCTTTGATTATATTCGATTCAGCTGAGATGTCTTTGATTAAATTATGCTAAGATTAGGGCTTTGATTCAACCATGTCATAGGGTGTAACTCAGTTTAGATCCTTGCTCCTTTGGTGCACTATATAAACAGACACTCAAGAAGACACACAGAAGAAGGCACAGGAAGAAAGAGAGCTCCATAGATACGGCAGAGGAGAGAACTTTGATCCTGCAGCCCCAGGAAGAGAGATGAGCCATTTGCCTGATAGTTTGCAGCTGAAGAACACAGCAGCTGACCTGAGGAAGCCTGGAAAGAAACGAACCCTATGCCAGCCTGGAGCTGAGATCAGAAGAAGCTGGGCCCACAGAGCCTTAAGAAGAAGAAGGAAGAAGAGACCAGGCCTGCTATCTTACTTCAACACATGGCAACTGACTTGGGTGAGAAAGTACCTCTTATGGTACCTTGGGTTGGACTCTTTAGGACCTAGTAACTGTAAGCTTTTACCCCAAATAAATACCCTTTATATCAGCACCCCTTTGGCTGACTAATACAGGGAGAGATAAAAAAAATCCCCACTCCGACCCTTAAATGAAGGATATTTCTGATTTAAAAAAACCCTTGCAAATATCAGAAGGACAACATTTTGGGGAAGTTTTGTATTCCCAAACTTTACTCAGGTCAAGCAGAAGGTAATTAAACCTGCAACAGGGAAAACTGTGCAGGACCACTAGAAAAAAAGAAGGCATGAATGAATGAATGAATGAATGAACAAACAAACAGAAGTTTCAGCAGTGCCCTTCCCCTCTTTTTGGTGCTACTGTCCTGTCTTGATGACCAGTGGCTCCAAGTGACAGGCAGTATCTTCCTCCTCTCTACTGCTGCCCTTCAATGACATCAGGTTCAAGGCTGTTTCCACCCAGAGGTTTTGTTTAGAATGTTTACATCTACATCCATGAGTGAATTAGGTTGTAATTTACTTTCTTTTTATTGATCTTGTCTTAATTTGGAATCCATGGTTATTATGTGAAGTGGGGACTGTCACATAATGAATTTCCCCATTTTTTGGAATGTTTTCATTTTACTGAAGTTTTAAATTTTATGGGCAGAAAGCAAACGTTATTCTCTAACCAGTTTTTTGTTCTCTGCTTTGTACTGTGTCTCCCTTCTCACTCCTAAAATTGGTTATGTTGCTCTCAAGTAAGCTATGTTCATTTTCTGCCATTTGACTTTCGCTCAAGTTATTTTATTAATTTTACTTTATTTGGATCAGTTTGGTTTACTCTTTTTTTTTTACTTTTTAAACCTCAGAGGCAAGAGCAGACTGGGACACAAGGAACTTTTTTTTTTTTTTTTACATTTCAGAATTAATTGAGCCCCTCTTCCCCAGAAACCAAACTTGTCCTCTTCCTCATTTTTCCTGCACACTTTCCCAATGTCCCTTCCTATTTGAGTCCTTCAAAAAACTTATCCAAGCACACTACCTCCAAAAAGTCGTCTTTCTTTAGAAATCCTATGGCAATCACTGTATACACTTAATGTCACACTTATTCATGCACTCAATTATTATAATTCATCTGGCTAGTGAAACAGAATGTTGCCTCCTTCCTCTACACAGGATTCTATGATCCTCAGCCACCCCTCACACTAGTTAACCCTGTCCTCGGGAACAAATAGTCCTCGATACCCATAACCAAGTTTCTGCCAAGAAAGAGGTCAAGCTGAGAAAGGTCAAGCGAGGAAACAGCAGCTCACAAAGCCCCAGAGGCTGAAAGTGTTGCCAAGAGAGAAGCCAGAGTATGTTAAAGTGCAGGTCTTCCCAAGAAATGGGGATGGACCCTCCAGACCTGGGGAAATGCTTTCTGCAATTCTTCTCCCTGCACTGTCAGTGACCAGGATACAGGCAGCAGAGATTGCTCTGAAATGCAGGGCCAGAGAAGAACAGAACCACGGAGGGAGGGAGGTGCCAATGCTGATGCCAATGGCCAGAGCTGGGGAGAGCAGAACCCCAGCAACTGCCATCCTGTCCTGCAAAGACCCCTCAAAACCTCCCTGCCAAGAGGAATGAAAGGGAAGATATTTCTGGCAAAATAGAGGGAGTGTCTTGGCATTGGAAAAGATGAGGGTTGTAGTCATAACAGCATAACAGCAGAATTAGAAATTCCTTCCCCCCAGCTTTGTTTTATTTTGCCGGGAGGTCCCAGAGATTGAACCTGGGTCCCTCCATATGGGAGATGGATGCCCAACCATTTGAGCCACATCCGTCCCCCACCCTGGCTTTGTTTTCTAAAAGGGTAAATGCGTTCAGATAGGTCACAGAGCTAGACAGTGCAGATGAAGAATTGGGACCCAGAGAAGGAGGGTCTGATGCCTAATGCACCCGTGTCCTTTACAGCATGCTGCTGCTGCCACTCAGGTACAGGAATGGAGGCAGGGACCCTAGGGCATTCTCATTGCCCACGTCGGACTCTGGAGGTGCCTCCCCTGCAGCAGCAGCCTCTGACGGGGTCAGATGTGACCCAGATAGCGGCTCAGCAGGGGCAAAACTGAGGCCCAATGAGGCAGCTCCCCTGCCTGCCTCTCAGGTCCCCTGACACCATGACCCCCAGGGAACAGGCACAAAATATACCATATGCAAGGGACCAGCACTCCAGACAATGGACCAGAGATCTTACCCCGAGGGCACCAGGGCCCAGCATCCTCCTAACGTAACAACGGCAACTCCCAAGGAGACTTTACACCCAGTGGACTTGTCCACAACAAACGGGAAGCCGCAAATGAGCAGCAGACCTGGTCCCTGCTGACGACAGGTCCTGGTGGGTATGAAGAGAACATTCGGCATAGTAGACGCTAGACTGTAAGCATTCTGCAAGTGCTCACTGTTATTATTGTTACCTAAACAGAAGCACTGTTTTCTCATGAAAAAGAAAAGTCGTTTGGTGGTAAAGAGTGAGACAGAAGGTGGTCTATGGCAGAGTGGCCAACTCAGATCAATGCATAGTACCCTGGATAGGCTGAAAAGGACACTGAGGCCAGGAAGTTTGTTTGTGGGATTGTGCCACGGCTGCCTGGCAGTGATTAGCACGGACACGAGCTCTCCTGGTGGCAGGAGGGCCTCAGGTCTGCCACCTGCTGCTGTGGAAGGCTGTGTTCACAGATCCCTGGACTATATTCAGCTTGGACCACCTCTTTACTGCTCTGGCCCCTGCCACCTTAAATGCCAGGGGAAGAAAATCTCCCCTGGAGGATCTTGTGCCTATTCCATGCCAAGCAACTTCCCCTGGCTGGACTCAAAGCAGGCTCTAATGAATGTGTCCCTGAAGGGAGAACACTTCCAAGTAGAAGAAAAACTGGAAACTTTCTCACCCCCAGGCAGCTTGATTTGCTGAAGTGTAGCATTTTCCCCCAGACACTCTATGGTGTGATGGGCTCTGTGACAGCCACGGGTCTCTCCTCTTCCTCTTTTTTTTTTTTTTTTTTAATCCTCCTTTGTCTTTGGTTCCACAATTATTGAACACAGAATACTTGGCATACAAGAAGGGAGGCTCAGACACAGCCTTCACGATCCCAGCAAGAAAGGAAGGAAGAGACCAGCAAACCAATCATTACAGTGAGATGTGATAAATGCCAAGGGCAAGGGAAGGGAGGGGAGGGCGTGGCAGGCCAGGCTTCTGGGATATGAGGCCTTGACTGAGAGCTGACCCTGCTAATGCCTCCACAACTAGCCTCCAAGCTCCTTTAGGATCCATGCTTTCACACACTCACGATACAAATAGAAGGAAGAAAATATAATTTGCCCAGCTTGGGTCCCATGTTCAATCCCTTGCCAGGGGAGAGAAGAACACCATAATAGATATTCTCAACAAGAATGAATTCAACAGGAAGAGTGGAAGCCTCAAGAAAATCAGGGTCCTATTCTAATAATTGAGGGAGGGGTGGATAGGTCAAAACCACAGATGTCTTCAGTATTTAATATTCTGATTATGTGGTATTCAGCAGTGGGTTGCCTTTTAAGTATCACCTCTAAATATAATGTTGGTTGCTGATGGTCTGTATCACTTGATGAAAATATCCTTTTGGACCAAGTATTCAAAAGTACATTTTTCAGATCAGTAATAGAAATTGAATATGATCAGATACATTTTTGAGCATCTTTTAAATTGCTCTTAGGTTGCTTTCTGGTTTGAATTTTGTTTCTGCTACCTACTGTTGGGCGAAGCAACTTGTGAGAGACCCTGAGCATCTCTGCACATTCTTGTTAGGTATGCCAACAACATAAGGCCCCCATTGCTCTTCACCTGGGTCATTTCTTAGCGCTGTGTTTGCAGCCAACAGCCTTGAAGGATGGGGTAAAGTTTCCTCCCTGGCTAAAAGCGGGCATGCTTTTGCTGCTATAAAAATGGTGCATCTCCCAAGCTCAGTGTTCCTCTCCTGTAACACAACACACTATGGGCCCTGTGCCACCATGGTGGAGCTTCTGAGGGCAACCAACACAAACCTGAAACTCTGCCTACTGCTCTGCCATAAACAACAAAGTCCTTAAACTCCAACTCAGGAATTCTGTGTCTTCTGCCAGCAGCTATTAAACAATAATAACCTAACTAGTTAGCTGGCAAGTTGGGTTAACTCTCAGACCATGTGCAGTTCTTGACACATATTAACTCTGGGACCTTGCACAAGTTAATTAAACTTTCTAAGCTTTAATTTCCTCATCAGCAAAATGTGGATAAAATAATGTTTACCTTATAGGATTAGTATGATGATTAAATGTATCAAATGCCTGAAATATCGTGCATGCTCAAAAATATTAGTCTTTATTTGACATTACAGTTGCATTCTCTGTAGTATTGATGGGAGGTATTACAGTAGCAGATATAATACTATGAAAAACAGTTGACATGCTTCCAAGAATTTTACATCTTCACCATGTTTTACTTTTGACAAATACTCCTGAACATAATCTGCTACTATTCTCAAGGCTAGCTCCTTCTTCTCCATCACATTATATGTCATTTCCTCAGAGATACCCACCCTGGCTAAGTTGGTTCCCACTGTTACTGTTATATCATCTTGTCCATTTCCTTTGTAGCACTTATCATGATTTGTAATTATTGCATTTGCTGTTCACTTGTGTACTATTCCGTCTTGAATGCAACCAACATAAAATCAGGGACCGTTTCTGTCTTCTTCCTTCATTTCCAATGCTTAGGCCAGACCCTGATATGAAGTAGCTGCTCCATAAAGATTTTCTGAATGGATGAGTGGGAGTCTAGATGAAGAGGTTCTTGGGAAGATGGATGGATGGATGAGGAAACTGAAGTTCCAGAAATTTTTTCTGGCTAAGGGCATGGATGGATGCGTTGGTGGGGGGGGTGGGGGTGGAATAAGAGGATAGGTAGATGCTGAGGTGAACGTGTGGTTAGTGGTCTTCAATGCCGGGTCAGTGTTTCAGCTCCTATCCACGAGGGGGCGCTGCACGACCGCTTGCGTATTTGCGCCTGGGCAGACGCCATTCTAGGCCGCTGCCCGCGCCCCCTCCTGCATTTCCGCCGACGCGGGGCGAGGGCGTGTTTCCTGAGTTTGAGGCCGCGGTCCTGCGTCTTTTTGCTCCATTCTGCACCTCCCGGCGTCCTCTCCTGACGTTCCCGCACCTAATCGCCAGGTCCCTCTGTCCCCGCAGGCATCCTACGTCGTCAGCCCCGGAGCCCCCGGTGAGTCTACTACGGGACTGTGCTCGGTGCGTCGCGTGCGCGGAAACCTGGGCGGTTCCCCAAGACTGGTTCCCCCTCGATAGGAGGGTAAACTGAGGCCGGAAGAGGGGCGGGGAGGGGAGCTACTGCCGAAGGTGAGAGCCCAGACCCCGGCGCCTGGTGCTTCGTCCCCTCCACCGGCCGTGAACCTCTCGGGAGTCGCGTTTCCCAGACCTAAGATTTGTCAGGTCGTCGGCCGAGTGCTAGTTCTGAGCAGGCCCCGTGCGGGTGTCAGATCTTCTGTCCTCACAACCACCTTGTGGGGAAGGACTTAACTCCCTGTTAATGACAAGGAAGCGAGTGGGTCTGAGGGACACCAAAGCCCCTGTGATTTTTCCCGACCCCGGGGACCTCTGGGGACTCTGGTATTCGAAGCTCCAGAGCCACTTGTCGGTTGCCTACAAAGTGTCAGGCATTGTGCTATGTTCTTACGACTGTTAATTCATTCTTCCCTTAAAGGTGAGTGTTAAATTCCCCATTTTACTGACCACTTGGCTGAATTTTAATTCAGGATGTTCCTGGGGCACCAGAGGGGAAGAGTCTGGATTCCTGCACCTGCTTCACACTCAAGTCCTTTCCCTTGCCTTTCTTCTAGGCCGTGCTGGACTATGATAGTCTTGCAGACTCATGGAAGATCTTCCTTGGATGGCTTTGCTGGTTCTCCATCCTCCGGTGCCCCCTTCTCTCCTGCACACCCTGTAGGCACTCCCTGCAGGATCCCGACTGGCCCTCCCTTACTTGCTCCCACTCTCCTCCTGGGTGAGCCCTGTGAGCACCTGGAAGCCAGCACTTTTTGCCTTCCCCTCCCACGCAGGCAGAGGGTAAGTGACAGAAGCCTGGTGTAATAGATGGGTTTGAGAGTCAGAAAGACCTCCGCCTCTCTCAGTCACTCACTAGCCATGTAACCTTGGGGAAGTTACTTCCTTCTTCCAAGCTTTAGTTTCTGTAAGGAGAAAAACAGCAGAAGCTCTGTGAGGGCAGATATTTTGTCTGGGTTTTTCTTTATTTTGAATCCGCAGTGTCTGGAATACGGTAGGTAATCAATAAATGTTTGTGGGATGACTGAACAATTTAGGTGTTTTTACCTAACATTGGTCTTCCTGTGGCCCCTCTTGATGTGGGGAGATGGAATCTTTATATGGGCAGATTAGGAGACTGCTGACATTGGCTTCTCTTCCTGGCTTGCCCTCTGCCCTGCATGTGAAAGTGATCATGGGCTACCATGTGCCCTGGTCATTGATAACGTAGGGAGAGGAATTGCTGAAAGGGTTTCTCTGTGTCCCTTCCAAATCCTGGACCTCTCCCACACTTCTTCCATCCCACCACTGTTTGTGTGTCTCTTGGTGCATTCTGGTTCATTGAGTGCTCTCTGTGTGCAGTTCAGTGCTGGTTTCTGTGAGGTTCTATATAAGGAGGATGAAGCATGGGCTATGTCTTAAAGAGTTTATGGACTGGCTGTGGAGTCACCATGTGGGTTATTCTTCAGCTACGGACCCCGCCCCTGAATGCCCTCTCTGCCTCCCCGTCCCCCCTTTTCAAGTCCTTAGCCACGTAGGTTCTCTGGGTCTTATGTAGTGTGGGGAGTGGATTGATGTGAGATGAGGGCACTAATCATACCTTGTGAAAATTGTTGATTTTGTTGTCTCTCTGCCTTTCTCTACTCTGAATCAAGGTCATTGTCAACAGTTTAATCATGGGTTGCACAAAGGTGATACCAAAAAGCCATCTCTGCCATAGATGATCTTTTATCTCTTTAAAGTTCTAAACTTCTTCTTTCATGAGAAGGTGGTGTGGCTTGCAGGTCAATAACAACAGACCACATCTGTGAAACATTTACTACCAGGCAATGAGCTACTTTGTCAGATACTCAGATGTGCTTAGCAGGACATGTTGTGACCAGGTGGCATCTAGATTGCTCATCTAGGGGCAGCTCAATGCAGAGAAGCCCACCAGAGGTGTCTCCAACATGTCAGGAACCGTGGTGCTCCCAAGGTGAGGCTGTTCTCTGGAGCTCTGGGGTTTTGATTCCCATAAAGGTGCATGCAGGTACCCTGGGCATGATGCTGTCTGGGAAGTAGAGGCAAGATGAGGGTAGCTTTGTTTTGGTCCCCAGTTTTACCCTCTCTGAGGCTTTTGAGAATGTTACCCTCTCTGAGGCCTTTGAGAATGAATCTGGTTCTTATTATGTGCCCGCTTGGGTTCTGAGAGCCCTCAGAGAACCCTCCTTCAAGTTGTAGTATTGGCAGCGGAATATCTGAATCAAAAGCAGACAAGATTTTAGGATCAAATCTTCCTGTCCCTAGATCTCAGTAACTCCTAGCTTTAGGATCATGTCTTTATCCTTAGTTTCATCATTTAGAAAGTAGGAATACAATGAGGCAGTTTTTATTGGGATGGCACACACACATTCTGTCTTCTACAACATAAGAACTCTGTCAGTTTTCTTTCAGAAGTGTCTTCCCTTTACCTCTCCTGGCTGGGCATGTTGAGGGAGTCCTCTGCTTGGTTAAGAGATTTCTCCAGGCCTCTGCAGCTGGCCTCCCTTTTTAGCAAATGCTCATCCTTTTCTGCCCCCTGCATTCGTAAGTGATCATGGGCTACCCATGTCCTGGTCATTGGTAGTGCAGGCAGAGGAAATGTGGAAAGGGTTGCCCCGTGTTTGGAGGGTCTACATCCCCCCCTTCCAGTTCCGGAGCTTTCCCACACTTCTCCTTCTATGCATGCACCTCAGGCCTCCAAGACCTCAGGGGCTGCTGCATGTGTGCTATCATTATTGAGTATCATTGTTGAGGCACTTCCTACCCCTTTGCTGTTGGGAACCAGGCTGTGTTGTTGCTGAAGTTCCCTCAATGCCCAGGAGAGGTGCTGCCAGCCATGGCACATTCCCATAAACTTGGCCTCAATGTCCTTTTCAACCTATCACTGAGTAACTACACCTTTATCAGAGTTGGCCACCCTGTCAGAGACTGTCCACTGTCTCCCCCTTTAGAACTACTTCTTTTCCATGAGAAAATAATGTGTCTGTTCAGGCAATAACAACAACCAACATTGGTGGAAGGCTTACTGTCCAGTAACTCCTGCACAAAGTCCTTTCTTATTGCCTATCATGCACTGCTGTAAGCGAGGACAAGTCAACTACCCACTAATGGCTTCTCATCTGTTGCAGACAAGACTATTTGCAGAGCCTCCACGAGAGTTATCAAGTCAGGAACATTCTAGACCCTGATGTCCTTGAGGTAAGATCTCCAGTCTGTTGTCTGGAGTGTTGGTTCTGGTACAGTTATATGCATGTTCCCTGGGGCTTTGGGTGATGATGTAGGGGAGCTAAGAGGTCAGATGAAGGTGGTGTCCAGGGTCCCCAGATCTTCCCCTCACCCAGGTCCTATGCATCCTAGATCACATCTGGCCCCTTGCATGCCTTCTGACTTGGGCACCGAACATTCCCTGGCTTATCTGCCTTTCTCGGGTTTGGAGCATCAGCAGCAGCATGTTACAATGGAAAATGGTGGGTCTCAAACCAGAGATTCCCGAACCAGGAGCTGAATTCCCTTTCTGCCACTGTGTCAGTCCATGAGCTATTCAGAACCTCATTTTCTTTATATGAAAAAACAAACCTGTGATAGAGGTGACTTTTGTTGTACTTAGGACCACATGGTTCTTCTCCAACCTTAATCTTTTTCCAGTACCCAAAGTGACTTTCTTTGCCTCCCCCTGGCAAGGAGATTTTGGGGTCTTTTGCAGGAAAGAATGGCTGCTACCGGGGTCCTCTGTACAGCTGAGTTGTTCTTTCTTAACCAACCTATTCCACAGGCCACTGGCATCTGCTTCCCTTCCTGGATCTCTCTCTGCTCTTGTATGCACCTGCAGTCAAAAGTGATCATGGGCTGCCTGTGTCCTGGTCATGGATAATGCAGGGAGAAGAATTGTGGAAAGCAGTTTCCCGTGTTTGGAGGGTCCACACTTGTCCCTTTCAAATGCTGGCGCTTTCACACACTCCTGCTTCTCTCCTGCCAGCTCCTCCCAGTCTTGGGAGCATTGTGAGGGCTCCTCCCAGTCTTGGGGGCTGTGTGAAAGTGACAGAAGATTTGTAGCTTGCTCTTTCTTAGCTTGACCTTCTGTTATCAGAGACCAGGCTGTGTCTTTATTAATATGTAGATACTTTGAGGGCAACTGAGGATTATAGAGCCTTAGTCCTACTTTTATGACCTAATACTTTTTAAGGAGCCAAGATGAATTACATATAGTGAATAAGTGCAATGTTGGGTGGTAGATGGTGATTGCCATAAGATTTTCAAGGAGAGGTGGCTTTATAGGTGGTGGATCTGGGCAGGCTTTGAAAGAGTGAAATGCACTGGGCAATAGGAAGTTATTTCAGGAAAGGGGAGCAGCACGAGCAGAACTTTGAAGCTGGAGTTAGTGTGAGCACCTTCTCAGGAGCTCACAGTCCCACTGGGGAGACATATACAGGCCAAGTAGTGACAGTGTGGATGGTGAGAGCCCCTGAGAGCAAGCTGTCAAGCTGTCTCTCTGCCAATTATTCTGGGCCCTTAAAAGCACTCTTTGAAATAAAGTAGTTTTTGGAAAACCTAGACTCTTAATACATTTTTCATTTGACTCTTTCTCCTCTGTGAGCAGTGAGATTCATTTTCAAGATGAGTTTGGTGTGAATGAACTAGCAGCTCATACCTGAGTAACTGGGCATTCTCCTTGATGTGAGCTTGAAGAGGGAGAAGATAATGTTGGAGACCAAATACTTTAGTGACCACCTGCTCTGTGGGCCTTCTCCCCACTCTTGGGTTTCAGCCTTGGATCCTGAGGTTGTCAAAGGTAGCCCCAAGGTGATGAGGGACTGACCACTTCAGGATGATGACCTGGGGTCCCAGCTCTCCTGGAGGGTCCTCCTTGTGGTAAGTTAGTGCCAAGAGGCAATGCTGGTCTGTGTTTCTGCAGATGGAAATTCCAAGCCTCCAGCCTCATTTGACTTTCTCCTTTAGGTTATCATGGACTCTGGAGCAGCAGAGTGAAGAGCAGCGTTGCTGCACAAAGCATTGCCAGACCTTCGCCTCAGCACTGCGTGGAACAACTTTTCACTCTACATGAGAGAGGCAGAGGGGAAGCCCTGGGACTCTGGGGACACAGCTTCCAGAATTAGAGACCCTTCAGCTGGCTCTGCCCCTCAACAGCAGTGCCACAGAGCACCTGGGACCAGGAAGGCTGGTTTCCTATAGTCCAGCCAGGTCATGCAGTGGCAGCCTCCCTGACTTCCTGCCTATACCTGGTATAAATTTTTAAGAACTAAGAATGTTGAAGTTTGCTGTGCTGTGTGTTGTGGTCCTCCCACCCACCTCAATAAATCTTGGAACTCTGTCCTGCTGCTCATTTGGTTTCTTTTCTTTTTTGTTTCTAAGTAATATTCCAGCAAGTCTGGGTATGGAGAGTGGGCCACAGGGACAGATGATTTCCATTCATTGAGACTTTCTACTTAACATACTCCTAAGACTTGATATATGGGATATGAAATAGGATGTAGAATTTAGGTTAGGAGTTGAATGATCTCAGGTGCTGCTGGGTAGCTCAGTTTAGGAGGGAAAGGAACCATTAGAATTGAGCTGGCTGAAGAGTATTTGGACCAGCGCTTTGGGAGGGACAATGACAGAGTGGACTTCAGAGACCACAGCAGAGGCTGAATTCCTTGAGGAAGTGCTCTGAGGTCTGGGTGATGAAACTACACTGGGGGAGTTTAAGGAGACTGATTTTGAGCAGAGATGGGAGTGGGGCGTATGAGGAACAGCTGCCCTTGGGAGAACTCTGGGGACTTGGTCAGCTAAATGCCACGTGTGATGGTTAGACTAATGTGTCAACTCGGCCAGGTAATTATGTCCAGGTGTGTGTGCCAACAAGCACTGGGCTAATTGTAATACAAGAGCATTTATGGACTTCGATCACCAGTGAGTTTACTGCGTGGATGGCTGATTACATCTGCATCAATCAGGGAGATTGCATCAGCAATGGGTGACACTTTTATCCAATCAGTTGAATGCCTTAAAAGGGGAAGTGATTTCAACATTCAGAGAATTTCCCAGTTCGTCTTTGGACAGCCAACTTCTCCTAGAAACTCATCAAGGACCTTTCATCAGACTTTCATCAGAGGCCCTGGTTTGCAGCCTGCCTGCAGAACCTGGACTTGTGCATCTCCACAGTCATGTGAGAGACTCTTTTAAAATCTCATATTATTGACAGATATCTCCTGTTGATTCTGTTTCCCGAGAGAACCCTGACTAATACATCAGGTGTCCGGGTTTCTGTTACCACAAGGTTGATTGGCCTTTGGGGATGATGTAGCAGTAATTGCAGTGAGGTGTTAAGTATGCACATGCATCACCACCCTATGTGATACTTGTTACTTTCTCCTCATTTTCTCAGGTTCAGTCCACACAGGAATTCTCCCAGAGGCCATTCGGGCAAAGGGGAATGGATTGGTCCATTACTTCCATTGAAGTTGGAATCACCTTGTCTGGGGCCCACCTTGAGTTGAGCCCCTCGGTGGCCTCTGCCAGCTGGAGGCTTTCTCAGAAACCGAAGAATCCTCTCTGCCAGCCACTTCCAGCAGAGGCATCCAGAAATTGCAGGTCCTTATTCCTGCCTTGCTCCTATCCTTCATTCCTACCCAAGGACCATCTGGCACCTCCCTTTTCTCTCTTGAAGATCCCATCACCCTACCCCAACTCCTCTCTGGCTGGTCTCATCCAACCATGGCTCCTCTCCACTAGTAAAAAATGAACACCTTTTCCCCAACTTGGCCAAAGTTCCCCCTTTTCTGAGCCCACTGACTACTTTTAGAGAAGTCTTACAGTTGGCTGTTGCCTTGACATTTGTAGACCTCTCTTCCTAAACAAATTGATGGTGCCCTGTCATTGTGAAGCAGCTTCCCATTGGCTCTTGGCAGTAGTGTTTAAACCCCACTCCCCTGCCGTTTATTCTGTTAATTCTTAACAGTTTTGTTCACTCACTACCTCAGTCCAATAGCCCGGGGAGTCCCTGATGCCCTGTTTATGTTATATAGTAGGGTGAATGGAGTACTGGAGAAGTGGGGAGGAGGGGAACATGCTGTGGTTGGTGTCATGGGGGAGGGGTCTCCGGGCAAGAGGGGCATGATCACTTAGGGTGGCTGACACAAGGTTATCAAAATTTCCTTTCTAATAAGCCAGACTGGCAATTTGTGGAGGTTTCCCTCAACCCTTGCCCTGTTTCCATGGCATCCTAGTTTAGCAACTAATGTATTGGATATACTTAGCGCAGGGCACTCAGTAAAGTGAGCACTCAATAAAGGGCAGCCCTTCTCTAACATTGACTTGTTCACTTTTAAAATAAAAGTGTTCTAAAAAATATATGTCTTAAGTAAAGTCCTCATCCTCATTGCTGGACCAGCCTCTTTAGCCCTCCCTCCCCTGCCTTCTGCCACCCTCGTCCCACCTGACATGCCGTCTCCAGCTCATGTTGCCCATTCTCCAGAGGAGACATGCGCAGCCCTCCTCATTCTGCCCGTGGCCTGTCCTGTCCACCCTCATCTCACATGTCACTTCCCACAAGTGTCCTGTTGCCCAGTCACACTACCACTTAAGGGTCCTGAACATGCTGTCCTTTTCCTGTCCTCTGTGCCTGCAGTGCATTCTCCTTCAGACCCTTGGCTGACTCAGCTTGTGTCATTTCCTTTAGGAAGCCTTCCTTGGCTAAATCTCCACCCAGACTGGATTCACTGCCCTTCCTTTCATTCATATTGAGTATCAATTATGTGCAGGCACAATTCTAGGAACTGGTAAGCAGAGCAGCCAAAAGAGTAAATCCCTGCCATCAATCACAGTGCTAACATTTTAGAGGACAGAGAGGCAAGCCAGAAACTGTAAGATAAAGAACTAAAATATGTAGTATGGTAGAGAAATGCTAAGGGAAAAAAAAAAAAAAAAAGCAGGGAAAGAAGATAGAAAGTATGGGAGCCAGCAGGGGGGAGTGGCATTTTTTTTTTTTTTTTTTTTTTTTTACCGGGAGGTACCGGGGATCGAACCCCGGTCTCTCCATATGGTAGACGGATGCCGATCCTTTTGAGCCACATCCGTTTCCCAGGGAGTGGCATTTTAAATTGAGTAGACAGGGAAGGCCTCACAGATGAGATATGATATGAGTAAAGTGAGGGGTGCCCACCTCTCCACCTCTGGGTGTTCCCCAAAGCCTGTGCATGGACCAGAAGTGGTGGGAGGCTTTTCTCTTGGACACCAGCTCCAGGAAACTGGAGAGATGAAAAGAGTCTGAAGCCACTGCAGTGCTGCCCTGATTTTGAATATCTGCCATGTTGTGATGGGGCATTTCCTGGGGAGAGGCCCCATACCTGTCAGCTCTGCATCTCTCCATTCCCCAGCCACAGCTCACTGGACTAGGAAAATGCAGTGCTTCAAGGGCAGCCATTGGTAAACCCAACCCAGAAATCTGTCAAGAGCCTGAGCAATTGGTCTCAGGAAGAGACAGAGTAGTCAAGCCCCCTTAACAGTAGAGCCAAGGGTGCAGAGCATTGAGCTCCTGCTGCAGGCAAGATAACCCAGTTTCTAGAGCTCTTGGGTAGAGTATGACATTCATTTCCAAACCATGTTTGGGCGCCACAAGGCCTGGCTATGAACAGAGCAGTATTTGGACTGGCCAGGCAACCTGGGGGTTCAGCTTTAAATTTTTATAAGGCATAGCTATAAGACCAAGGTTCCTGTCTTGCCATTTTTATGAGTAATTGCCACCACTGTGCCCATTACTAGAGTGAGCTAAACGAGTCTCTGCTCATTACAACCAAAAGAGTGTTAACTTAGCAGCATAGTGGCTGACGTGTGGAAGGTGTTCAATCAGCCTTGGGGATGAAGAATGAAGCCAGTGGTGGCCTTGTGATTCTGCACCAGGGATAGCTCACCCAGGCTCCTCTGCCCCCATGGCTACAACTGCCATGTCACTAGGGTGCTCAATGAGGCCCACATTGAGAGGCAACCTGGTGAAATCATTAAGAGCCTGTCCAGTTCTGGTATGGTCACTTAATCCCTATGGGGCTTGGGCATGTTCTTTGGCCTCCCTGAACCTCAGTTTCTGGCTCTGAAATTTGACCATCAGAATAGCACCTATCCCAAATAGTATGTATATTAGTCTGCCAAAGGGGTGCTAATGCAAAGTACCAGAAGTCTGTTGGCTTTTATAAAGGGTATTTATTTGGGGTAAAAGCTTACAGTTACAAGGCCCTAAAGAGTTCAACTCAAGATTGCTTTCTCACCAAAGTCAGTTGCCGTGTGTTGAAGCAAGAAGGTCGCTGATCTCTGCGAGGGTTCAACCTTTCCCTCTGGGCTTCCTTTCTCTCAGCAGCAGGCTGGCATAGGGCTTGTCTCAGGGCTTCCTCTCTCCTGGCATATGGCTCATCTCTTTCTGGGCTTTCTATATCAATCCCAGCTGTCTTGTTCTCTTCCCAAAGTCAGCTGCAAACTATCAGGCAAGTGTCTTATCTCTCCCTGGGCCCCAAGATAAAAAATAACAGAGCTCTCTCTCTTCCCAAGGTCAGCCACAAACTATCAAGCGAATGGCTCATCTCTCTTCTTGGGGCCCCAGAATAAGAAATGACAGAGCTTTCTCTCTTCCGGCATCTTCTTGAGTGAGTGTCCATTTATATCGGCCCACCAAGGGGGTGTGAACTCAACCCGAGTAATGCCTTACTGATGTGGCCAAATCAAAGCCCTAATCTTAGCAGGTAATTTAATCAAGGGCCCCTCAACTGAATCCAATATAATCAAAGGGTATCACACCCAGAATAGATTAGATTAGTTTACAGGTATATTCTTTCTCTTTTGGGGATTCACAAAAATAATCTCAAACCGTCACATACGTATTAAATAAGATGATGCATTTTACATGCATAACATGGGACCTGCCTCATATTGAGTGTTCTATAAATGTCAGCTATTTTTGTTTGATGAGCATGTATAGTTTGTTAGTTAAAATGAAGAACAAACATAAAATGTCATTATGACTGTGAAGAGACCTTGTGAAGAGAACAGAGCACCTGAGCCCAGGACGAAGTGAGCCCCGGGAAGAGAGACGAGCCTTATGCCAGCGTACAGCTGAGATGGGAAGAAGCTGTACCCACGGAGCCTTAAGAGGAAAGAGGAAGGCTGAACCCTTGTAGACGTCACCCACCATCTTGCTTCAACACCTGGCAACATCTTGGTAAGGAAGTAACCATAAGTTGAACTCTTTAGGGCCTTGTAACTGTAAGCTTTTACCTCAAATAAATACCCTTTATAAAAGCCAACAGGGAAACAGATGTGGCTCAACCAGTTGGGCACCTAGCTACCACATGGGAGGCCCTGGGTTCAGGTATTGGTGCCTCCTAAACAGGACAAGCAGACACCATACCCACTGCAACAAGAGCTAGATGCCCACACCCGCCACAATGAGAGCTGGATGCCACATCCCACGGCAACAAGCAGATGCCTAAATGAGCAGATGCCACAAGCCAGCAGGCGCTGCAGCCTACAGGGAGCAGATGTGGCACTGGCACAGGCCATTGGGCATTTCCCCTCCATGTGGGAGGTGCAGGTTCAGTTCCCGGTGCCTCCTGGAGAAAGCAAACAATGAGCAGCTAGACGGGGGTGGGGGGGTGGGGGCGGGACGGATAAAGTGAATGAATGAATGAATGAATAAATAAATAAATAAAAACATGGGAAGTCCCGGGTTCAGTTCCTGGTCCTCCTAAAGAAGACAAGTAAGACAGCGAGCTGACATGACTAGCTGATGCAACAAGATGACATAGGGAGGAGATACAACGAGGAAACACAATGACAGACACAACAAGAAGGGAGCAGAAGTGGCTCAAGCAATTGGGCACCTCTCTCCTACATGGGAGGTCCTGGATTTGGTTCCTGGTGCCTCCTAAAAAGAAGATGAGCAGACATAGAGAGTAAACAATGAACAGACACAGAGATCAGACAGTGAACACAAAACAATGATGGGGGAGAGAAATAAATAAAATAAATCTTTAAAAAAAGAAAGCCAACAGACTTCTGGTACTTTGCATCAGCACCCCTTTGGCTGACTAATACAGAATTTGATACTGGGAGTGGGGTCATGTTATTGCAGTGACCAAAATGCTGGAACAGTTTTATAAATGGGTAAGGGGTATTTTTTGGAGAAATTGTGAGATGCTTGATAGAAAAGTCCTAGATTGCTTTGAAGAGACTTGTATTAGTCAGCCAAAGGGGTACTGATGCAAAATACCAGAAATCTGTTGGCTTCTATAAATGGTATTTATTTGGGGTAGAAGCTTACAGTTATCAGGCCATAAAACATAAGTTTCTTCCTTCACCAAAGTCTGTTGCCACATGTTAGAGCAAGACAGCTGCTGGCGTTTTCCAGTGTTCAGGCTTCTTAGGTTCCTCTCTTCCTGGTGTTCTGTTTCTTTCTAGGCTCAGTTCCTCTGTTTCCTCCACAAGGTAAATTATGAGGCTCTCTAGGCTTTGCCTCTCTCCACAAGGCCAGATGTGAACTGTCAGGCGAATGGTTCATCTCTTTTCCCAGGGCCTTCTCTCCTTCCTCATGACCAAGCTTCTTTGTGTTCTTACTTCCCCCAGCTCCAGCTTTAAAACTCAGCATCAGAACTCCAACTCACAAAATTCCAACTCTGTCCTTTGCCATGTCTTTTATCTTTGATTCCCCAACGAGCAAGGGGCAGGGCTCAACGCCCTATGGACGTAGCCCAATCAAAACCCTAATCATAACTTAATCACGCCCAGATGAACAGATCAGTTTACAAGCATAATCCAGTATCTATTTTTGGAATTCATAACTATGTCAAACCGCCAAACTGCTACAAGACTGTTGGTAGGAATGTGGACACAAAAGAGACTTTTGATGAGCCCTTAGAAGTAAATGATGAAACTATTATTGGAAACTGCAGGAAAGGCGAACCATGTTTTAAAGTCACAGAGGACCTAGCAAAATTGACTCCTGATGTTGTATGGAAGGCAGAATTTGTAAACTACAAGCTTGGACATTTAGCCAAGGAGATTTCCAAACTAAATGTGGAAAATGCAACCTGGCTTCTCCTTGCAGCTTATAGCAAAATGTTAGAGGAAAGAGATAAGCTGATAACTGAATTTTGGGGTACAAAGAAAACAGAAACTGATTCCATAAATTCTAAACCTCTGGAAATCAAGCCCCCAGATGATAGTACCCCATTTGAGGAATTAACTAAACTTGGAACTTGTAAGTCAGAATTGAAAAGGCAGTTATCTAGGAAAGACTTGTGGAAAGTCTTACTGTCTGATGGCTTGGACTCCTGCATCCTGCATCTAAACCAACAAGCTTTTTGAGAAAGTTGTATGAACAAAACCACCGTCAGCCTGGACTAAAAGGGACATGGAGGGGAGATATGGAAGGGAAAATGGCTTCAAGAGGAAAACCATGGAAGCTGAGGTCTGGAATTAAGACATCTCCTTGGGCCAAGAGAAGGACCCCACCCATGTGTATGGAAAGGGTGAGCTTGCCTTGGCATTTGAAGAGGGTGGATGTTCCAGCCCACTGTTCAGGGAAAGTTTTGCCTACCCCGGCTACAGAGAGGGTGGAGCACATTCCCCAAGGGTTGGGGAGAGTGAGGTCAACACCCCAGTGCTCTGAGAGGGGCAGACTTGTTGCCCATAGGTCAGAGAAAGTATGGCCATCACCCCTACATTCTTGGAGGGTGAGGTCTGGAGCTTAGTCATCATGCAGATGCTTGATGAGGGTGGAACCAAGAAAATGGCTGTTGGGCAAGCCTGTGGAAAGGGTGGGTCCCCATGAGGCCCTGGGGAGAAGAAACCATCATCTTGAGAATGACTCTCAAACTTTGAAATCTAATGGAGTATGCCCTGCAAGTTTTCGAATCTGTAGGGGACCAGTGACTCATGTTTCCCTCCCGATTTCTCCTTATGGTAATGCAAATGTTTATCCTTTGTCTGTCCCTTTGTATATTGGAAGCAGATAAATTGTTTTGTAAATTTAACAGGTCTACAGCCAGAAGGGACTTTGCCCCAAGACAAACTGTATTTTGTAAATAACTGTGATGTTATTTTGTACTTAGCATTGCTAACTTAAAAGATTTAAGGTGTTAGGTATTTTTTTTTTTAATATTGTAATTTATTTTTTGGAATTCAGAGGGTGGAGTGTGGCAGTTTAATATTATTTATTAATTCCAAAAAGAAATATTAATTATGTTTGTAAACTGTTCTGTTCCTCTGAGTGTGATACCCTGTGATAGTATTAGATTCAGCTAAGATGGCTTTGATTAAATTATATTAAGATTAGGACTTTGATTTGACCATGTCATTAGGGTGACTTGGTTTGAGTCCCCACCCCCTTGGTGGTCTATATAAATGGACACTCAATCAAGAACACAGAAGTAAATACTCAGAGAAGATACACAGAGGAAGGGAACTCCATAGACATGGAAGAGGATACTCTGGTTCCGGGAAGAGAGATGAGCCATTCTCCTGATCGGTTACAGCTGACCTTGTAAGGAGAACAGAGTAGCTGAGCCTGGAAAGAAATGAGCCCCAGGAAGAGAGATGAGTCTTATGCCAGCCTACAGCTGAGATTGGAAGAAGCTGGACCCACGGAGCCTGAAGAGGGAAGAAGGACTTCCCTTCTTCACAGACTTCACCCGCCATCTTGCTTCAACATGTGGCAACAGAGTTTGGTAAGGAAGTAACCTTGAGTTGGACTCTTCAGGGCCTTGTAACTGTAAGCTTTCACCCCAAATAAATACCCTTTATAAAAGCCAACAGATTTCTGGTACTTTGCATCAGCACCCATTTGGCTGACTAATACAATGGCAAACTCATCTGTTAACGTGACACCATCAATGCTTTCTTGTTTACTAATTTGCAAACATCCCAGTGGGACTAGTATTAATTATTGATCGAACTTTTATTAAATGCCATGCATTATACATATGTGTGTGTGTGTGTATAATTACCTCATTCAATCTTCACAACAACCCAGTGAGGTAAGTTTAATTATCCTCCATTTTACAAATGAGGAAATTAAGGTTCAGATACGTGAAGGGACTTGTCTCACACCTGAACAAGTGGCTCAGCTGGTTTTCCATTTCCTGGTGAATTACATAGTGAAAATGTTCCAGGCTGATTTCATAAATAGAATGAGCCTGCATACCAGGCTGTCAGATGCTTGTTTGTACTGGGAAATTGGAAATTAGGATGTTTTACAATTTCATCCATCTGCTTCAAGTTGTTGCCTGTTATCCAGCCTTCCTAAAATATTTCCCATCTCAATCAACAGACTTGACGGCTGAACTTGTGAATCTGACATGTACAGGGACAAGAGGCATGTTTCAGCCAACACAAAAATATCAAACATCCCTCTCACTACTGTTGTGTCTGAAGCAGGCATCATCCAAATCCTCAGAGCTTGAGGAAACCTGAGAGTGATATTACTGAGGTAGCCCAAGAACCAGACTTAGGGTCAAGAAGAGCCATGACCCTGACATGTACCCCCTTGGAACTAGAAAACTGGATGAAACACTGGGGTGGGTGGAGGGGTGGGGAGAGTTTACATAGAATTGAGAGGCAGGAGAGTGAAGAGCTGGACAGAGTGAAGGCTCACTCATCCATTCAAACACTATTTATTAGGCACTGTGCTTGGAATAGGGCTACAGTGATGAATAAGAAAGTTTTTGCCCTCAAGGAGATCACAGGCAAATATGTAGTTAATAAATGCTGTTAATTTGCAGCCCAGATATTCATTTAGCAGTCACTGGGTGCTGGGCCTTACTCCCGGCTAGGCATACCACTCTTAACAAAGCAGTCTAGACAGGCGCTGTCCAATAGAAATGTAATATGAGTCATACACATAATTCAAAAATTTTATAGTAGCCACATTAAAGAAATCAAAGGAAACAGGTGAAATAAGTTTTAGTAATATCTTTTTTTTTTAAAAGATTTTATTTATTTATTCATTTATCCCCCCCTTGCTGCTTGTGCTCGCTGGGTCAGCTAACCACGCCGTGCGGGCGGGCTTGCCTTCACCAGGAGGCCCCGGGAACCGAACCCGGGGCCTCCCATATGGTAAACGGGAGCCCTACTGATTGAGCCACAGCCGCTTCCCTAGTAATATCTTTTACTTAATCCAGTCTATCCCAAACATTACCATTTCAATGTATAATCAATATTTTTAAAATGAGATATTTTACATTTTTTTTGCCAAACTAAATCTTTGAAATCTGGTATATATTTTATACTTGTAGCATATCCAATTTAAACTAGCCACACTTCAAATGCTCAATAGACATATGTGGCTAGTGGCTACCATATTGGACAGCACAGATCTAGGCTATGAAGGGTTCCCTAAAAAAAGTATTGCTGGGATGCCTTCTTTACAGAAAGGTTGCTGCGTCTTGTAGGGGTTTAAAGAAGCTGCTCCAGCCTAGGTCCCCGTCCCCTAAAATCATCCCCTCTCCCAGATCTGGGCAAAACTGGGCCAGGTATATCAGGTGTGTCTGATGGACTCTCACATTATATTCCAAAGCCTTCTGTAGGCAGGACGCCAAGTCCAAGGTGTGATTTTCCAGTGTAAGTCCCACCTACTGGAATTAACCTTATTGTGTCCAGAGTTGTTTATTCATTCATTCATTCATTCACTACTTGTTTATTGGGCACCTACTGAGTGCCAGCCTCTGTGCTAAGCACTGGGAACACAGCAGTGAACATAAGGCAGTCACTAGCTTACAGTCTAGCCAGTAAGGCAGAGCTAAGTAACATACAAATGAAGAAAAAATTACAGTCCTCGAGAAATGCTGTGACAGACAAGTCAAAGTCAGAATAAATAAGGAGGGAAAGGGATGTGGCTCAAGCGATTGGGCTCCTGTCTACCATATAGGAGGTCCAGGATTTGATTCCCAGGGCTTCCTGGTGAAAGGCAAGGTGGCCCACGCGGAGTGCTGGCCCGCACAGAAAGCTGGCGCAGCAAGATGACGCAACAAAAAGAGACACAGAGGAGAGACAATAAGAGATGCAGCAGACCAGGGAACTGAGGTGGCTCAAGAGATTGAGCGCCTCTCTCCACTCTGGAAGGTTCCAGGATTGGTTCCTAGTACTGTCTAAAGAGAAGACGAGCAGACACAGAACACACAGAGAGGAGACAGTGAGTGCAAAACAATAAGGGGGGTGGGGGGAGAAATAAAATAAATTAAAAAAAAAAACACAACAGAATAAATAAGGAGACCTGACCTCTTGAGGGTCAGGGAAGGTCTTCCTGAAGAAGTACAGTTAACTGCATAGGAGAAAGGAATGTGGTCTATGTGCAAAAGCAGCGCAGGGGATGCAGGGAGGAATGAGACATATTTGAGGAGTTCAAGAACAGCTGGTGTGGCAGGCGTGCAACCCTGGTGATTAGGGTAGCAGCCTGGAGGGAGTATCAGAACGCTAGTTTTGGAGTCATACAAACCTTGGAGTCTAACCCAGCCAGGTGACTTAGGGTAGCTTCAATCTCTGTGGGCCTCAGTTACAGGAATGTGGTGAGGATTAAACAGAGTGATGGGTGAAAGCTCTTAGTATAGTGGATGCTCTGATGCACTGTTGAATCAGTGCCCTCTCCTCCTGCTGTTATTTTTTATCAAAGGCTCTTCTGTACTGTAATAAGAAGATGGCCATGTTTTGTGTTTGTTTCCTTGTCTTAAGGACTTTGGAGTTGAAGGCCTCAGAGTAGAAGTTTCTAGAGAATTCTAGACAGAATCCCCTCCTTACATTATTTTTTCTTTATTTTTATTAGAAGACTTGAACAACAAAGGTAATTGACATGATTGATTTTTTAAAATAAAGTTTTTATTTGGGAATAAATTTAGATTTACATAAAATTTGTAAACATAGTACAGAGGGTTTCTGTATACCCATCACTCAGCTTCCTCTAATGTTAACGTCTTATGTAACTAACTGTGGTACATTTGTCAAAACTAAGAAATTAACACTGGTGCATTGCTATTAACCAAGTTACAAAGTCTATTTGGATTCCACAGTTTTCCCACAAATGTCTACTTTCTGTTCCAGGATCCGATCCAGAAAACGACTTTACATTTAGTCCAATCTAGGACAGTTTCTCCATCTTTCCTTGTTTTTCATGACCTGACAGTTCTGAAAAGTACTGGTATTTTATAGAATCTCTCTCAATTTGGGTTTAATCTAATATTTTCTCATAATGTTTTCTCATGATTGGGGTTATGGGTTTTGGGGAAGAAGATCACAGAAGTGAAGTGTCCTTCTCATCACATCCTGTCAGGATGTATGTACATGATATACACACAGCTTATCACTGGTGATGCTAACCTTGATCACTTGGTTAAGGTAGTGACTGCCAGGTTTCTCCACCATAAAGTTTACTACCGTTCCATACTTTAGCCTTTGGTATATAGCTTGACTTTAGATAAATACTTTATAAAAAGAATATATTTAGAAATATTTATGCAACAGTCAGAGAACACATATTTTTCTCAAGGACATTTGGAGCATTTATACTTTTATTTTTTTATTATTTTTTGAGCATTTACAAAATTGATCACATTCTTTTTTTTTTTTTTTTTTTTTTTTAAGATTTTATTTATTTATTCATTTATCGCCCCCTCGCTGCTTGTGCTCGCTGGGCCAGCCAACCACGCCGTGCGGGCGAGCCTGCCCTCACCAGGAGGCCCCGGGAACCGAACCCGGGGCCTCCCATATGGTAAACGGGAGCCCCACTGATTGAGCCACAGCCGCCTCCCAAATTGATCACATTCTATGCTACAAAGAAAGAACCATGCCAAGTGACCCTGCAATACCACTACTGGGTATATACACAGAAGAAATGAGAACAGTGACACGAACAGACATCTGCATACCGATATTCATAGCCACATTATTCACCATTGCCAAAAGTTGGAAACAACCCAGGTGTCCATCAACAGACGAATGGATAAACAAACTGTGGTCTATTCACACGATGGAATATTATGCAGCTGTAAGAAGAAATGAAGTCGTAAAGCATATGGCAACATGGATGAACCTGGAGGACATTATGTTGAGCGAAGCAAGCCAGACACAAAAGGACAAATACTATATAAAAGCGTTACTATGAACCAAATATATTCTGTAACATATTGTTTGAGTCAAAAAAAACTTTTTATATGTATCCATTACATTTAATTGAGAAATGTATATATTTATTCATCTGTGTTTACTTTTTAATTTTTAATTGTTTATATTTTCAATTATTAAATGTACAAAATAAAGTAAAAAAAAAAAAAAAAACTATAAAATTGTGCAGTGCAGGGAAGCGGATGTGGCTCAAGTGGCTGAGTGCCTGCTTCCTACATGGGAAGTCCTGGGTTTGGTCCCCAGGTGTCTCCTAAAAACAAACAAACAAACAAAAATAACAAGCAAACAAACGGAAAAACCAACTCAGGTGAGCCGATGTGGCTCAGTGTTTCAGCGCCAGTTTCCCACATAAGAGGTCCGGGGTTCAATCCTGGGCCCCAGTAACTAAAAAAAAAAAAAAAAAAAAAAAAATTGTACAGTGTAAATTATAAGGTAAACTATAGACCATGGTTAGTAGCAATGCTTCAATATGTTCATCAATTGTAACAAATATACCACACTAATGAAAGATGTTGTTAATGGGGGAAAATGGGGGAAGGAAAAGTGGGGGAGGGGGAGGGGTGGGGTATATGGGAATCCCCTATATTTTTTATGTAATATTTATGTAAAAATAAAGCTTCTTTAAAAATAAATAGGGAAGAGGATGTGGCTCAAGCAGTTGGGCATCCACCTACCACATGGGAGGTTCTGGGTTCAGTTCCCAATGCCTCCTAAAAAGAAGACAAACAGACACAGAGAGTACACAACAGACACAGAAAGCAGACAGTGAGTGCAAACAATGGGGTGGGAGGGAGAAATAAATAAATAAAATAAATCTTTAAAAAATAAATAAATAATTTTAAAACTCCAAAACATACATGCTGGCAAAAGACTGTCTTGTACAAGAGGCAGTTGAACAAGCATGCCCTCCCCTCTGGTGAGGGCTATCCACTATACCTGGAGAGTCCTACCCTCACCATCCCCTAGTTCTGGCACTTGGTGCCAGTCCAATAAATGGTTGTTGAATGAATAAGTGGATGAATTAATGAAAGCAGACCATGTTTACTGGTGCTGGTGGCAAGACATCCAGAGAGAGATCCTAAAAGGGGAGATAGACATTTGCCCACGGAATTGAAGCTTACTTTCCAAATTTTTTTAACAACACATAATAAAAAGAACAACTAAAAAAAAAAAGAACAAGTATCATCCAGAGTACAATATGTGACTATAACATAATTAAAGTCCGAGGGAAATCAAAACAAATTTTAGAAAATACTTAGACCGGAATGATAATGAAAATAATATATATCAAAATTTGTGGACTGTAGCTAAAGCAATACATAAGGAGTTTATAACTTCAAATGCTTTCTTTCTTTTTTTTTTTAATTCCCTCCCCCCTCCCCCAGAGATGGCTTCCTCATCTGTCTGCTTATTGTCTTCTTTAGGAGGCACTGGGAACCAAACCTGGGACCTCCCATATGGGAGGCTGGCACCCAATTGCTTGAGCCACATCTGCTCCCTCAAATGCTTTCTTGGGACCGATTTCCCACCAGTAGGGAGCATGTGGGTTTTCACATGGGGAATTTACTGTCAATGGTTAGTGTAGACAGGAGATCAGAGGGTTCTCTCCCAGTGTGCTAGACTTTGGCCTCCCCTAGGACCTTTGTAGGACTATGAGGGAATCAGAATCCTGGTAACCACTGAGGTTGACTGGCCCACCAGTTCAGTAAAATGAGTCACAGAACAGACTATATTTGAATGTGCAAAGAAAAGGAATGAGACATTTTTCCTACCCTCGCTTGGTGAAACATGTTGCATTTGTGATATCACAGGATATGATGAAGGAAACAAGCTTTTATGTTATGTTTGATTTAGATCTGCTTGAGACACTGGTTTGATTGGGTCAAGAGTTTTGTAATAAAAAAGGTTCTCCTTCTTGCCAACTCCAAGGCAGACAGCTTTTCTATAGTGAAATGTCATGTAAGAATATAGCTTTCACATTTCCTTGCCCCTCCCATCCCCCCAAGTTCTAAGTAATTTTGAAGTTTGTTCCAGCGTCAGGCATTGCTGGTAAGTGCTGCTTTTCTCAGAAGGCCCCTTGGTCCTTGTAAATCTCTCTCCATTTCTAATAGGCCCTGTATAGTTTCAGCAGTCACAGGTTTAACTGTCTTCTGCTCTTTTTAAGTCAAGCCTGGGAATATAAAACTTCACAGAGCCAATGCATTTGAGATATTCCATGGCAGCTTTATGAGAGAGGCTAAGCATCGAGGCTTAGTGTGGGATTTCTTGAGCTCCCCTAGAATGGGCTCATCAAGGGCCACCCTTCTCCACCAGAGAAGGACATGCTAGGAAAACTCTGCTTCTCAACCACAGTCCATGATGTGAATGGTGTTCCCAAGCATTGTGCACAACCTGCACAGCCATATATGGCAGTCCTGTCTATCCACTGAGGAAGATGAATGGAGATGTGCCTCAAAGTAAACCTTGCACATGCCCCCCTCTCATGCAAGAAACTGGAGTGAGTGTGAAGTCAGAAGTCCACACAAGAAGAGGCAGAGATGCAGGATGAGGAACTCCAGTGAAATTCCAGTCCTGGCATTTGCTGTCTTGGAGGTCCACCTCTGCCCTTCCCATCATTTATTAATTACATGAGCTTTCCAGAGAGTTCCCCTCTCCTTACTTTTTTTCTGGCATGAGTCTATTTAAGCTGGGTGTTTGCCATCTAAACCCAACACATTTTGGCTAAAAGTCTTAGTTTCTTCCTAAGTTGCCAAACTTGACTGGTTCTTAAAGTATTCCATTGGTGGTGGGGAGGCTATGCTTAAGGCACTGCAGGCATTTTGCTTATCCCAGTTAACTTTCATTTGTGCAAGGCTGGCCTAGCTAACTAGGGATTCCAGCAATCAGACTGGCTTGCTGAGCTCTTGAAATAAAGGTGTTGTGATCGCCTTTGTTTACCACATTTAAACCAAAGTCAATTCTCAGTGGCTTGCCCTTATTTGTTGGTCACTAACTGCATTTCCTGGCATTAAAAAATAAACAGCAGTCATACCCCCTGCAAGTGGGAGAAGTATGTGTGTGAATCAGCCCTTTTTGACTGGAGGGGATGTTCTGTGGCATGAGTAGCCACTGCAGTGAGGGCCCAGGAAAATGCAGGCTGGTAATTAGGACTGCGTGGATGATGGTGCTCTCAAGAATGCAGGGGGAAGTGGATGTGACTCAGGCGACTGGGCTCCTGCCTACCACATGGGAGGTCCGTGGTTCAGTTCCTGGTGCCGCCTAAATAAGAGTGCAAGCTGGCATGATGGGCAGGTGTGGCGAGCTGACGAAACAAGATGATGCAACAAGAGACACAAGAAGAAAAACATAATGAGAGACACAACAAAGCAGGGAACAGAAACGGCTCAGGCGATTGGGCGCCTCCCTCCCACATCGGAGGTCCTGGGCTCGGTTCCTGGTGCCTCCTAAAAACAGCACACAGCAAGTGCAAACAATGAGGGGGTGGGGAGAAATAAATAAATAAATAAAATCTTTAAAAAAAAAAAAAAAGGAATGGAAGAATTGGGTACATGGGAGCTCGAGGAGGCTATAGGGAGAAGAGGTCATCTTAGGGTGTGCAAGGCCCCAGGCAAAGTTTTTACATGATTAAAAAATGTTTTACAAAATTCGTGGGCCCATGTGAAATATAGTAATTTATCAATGATGATTTAGAATAACGATAAGAGGAGAAGTACTGGGAACTTATTGTCCCATCAGTGCATGATAAGATTCTTCATAGTGTCCAGACACCATCTCTCCCTGCTCAAGTCCAGGGACTATCTTTTCATGTTTTTATTGTAAAATGTGCCATTCCTGCTTAATTTCATATTTCCCACCACAAGAAAAAGGTATGCAGTTTGGGACTTGTTAGTATTGAAGCAATATAGATCTTACTGCCTTTGCAGGTCCCTGATATCATTATTTAATGCTTATGATATCATTAACGTACGATGTTTCATCATCCATTGTGCTGCCCATGGATACTGGTTTTCAATGACCCTCTCAAAGATTGTTACTGTGCCTTGGTGATGGGAACTACAAATGCAAATCTTACCCAGAATATACAGGAAAATGCGATTGATAACATGAGTTCTGGTCATGTTAAATTTACTGTTTGGAATTTTATATCATAATTGTAAAACAACACATCTTCCAACCATGTCTTGAATTCTTTAAGTTATAATCACCACGTTCCTAAAATGTGATCACTTTCAATGTCGACTGCACGCCCCCCACCAGCTTCCACACACCATCATCGGCAGGGAGCACAGGCGTGAGGCCCATGGACAGCATGAGCGGTCTCATTCATACAGGAAACATCTATCCTTTGTCCACCATGGCTTAAGACCAGCCTGGGAGAGCATGACGCCACTGCCTTGGTTGAAGGCAAGAAAACACTTTGATGGAAAGAGCCCATTTACATTGTAGAGCAATGGTCTTGAAAGCCCTTGGAGGAGATATGCATGGCCACTCCTGGAAGATTGCCTCACATTTTGTGTGGAGGCTGCCAGGAGGTGAGGTGACTACCATGGTGCTAGCTTGGTGGAGGGGCACAATGCAGAGGGCAAAGGATACCTTCTATCCAATACCCTCCCCCCCACCATTGCCCTAGCTGCAGTAGGACAGAGATGGCACTGTGGTCTGAACACAGAGATGTGAGAACCAATACATGGGCCCACATATGCAGTTCAAGTCCAAGAGTCCCAAGTGGACTGTCAGTAGCTCAGAACCTTGAACTCTTCCTGTATCTAACGTGAGTGAGAGTCACCCCAAATCAGCATGTCAAATGTCAATACCACTTTAGCAGCCCATTCTCATACAATCTGGTGAAAGAAATACTATGTCAGTCAGCAGGAGCTGCTTGCCAGGTGACCATGAGGTCCCAGGATAACTACATAGACATAAGTTGTGGGGTTCCTCAGGGCATCTGGTCAACGCCAAACACAGGTGAATGAGGAGTAAGGGTGAGGCAGAGGGCCAAAGAGCACCCCAAAGGGTAGAAATAGAGATTGGGACTCACAGGTGACAGACTCGGTCTGGAACTGTGTCACTCTTCCTGGATAGCACTGCTGGTCCTGATCAGTCCCAACCACTGGTAGGAGACATAGAAAACTTCAAGGAAGAAATTTCTGGCCAATGACCCATATGGGACCTGGTCTTCACAAAGAGCACTCTACCTAGAAGACATTGCTGGCCTAGAGGAACACTTAGCAAATTTTAAGGAAGACAGTCCAAAGTGCAGGACCCTGTGGGGCACAAGTTCTGGGGAAAGGGCCCCATTTTCTTGGGTCTAATGGAAGAACTGCCACTAGCCATGGGATGTTATTTATTAAGACCTAATAGTAGCAGCAAGAAATGTGCTCAGTATTGAGCCAATGAACCTTCCATCATCCAACAAATGTCCACTGAGCACTTATACTGTGTCAGTATTGTACTAGGTTGTGGCAGTTTGATATTATTTGTGAATTCCAAAAAGAAATATTGCATATGTTTGTAAACTGGTCTGTTCCTCTGGGCGTGATACCCTTTGACTGTATTAAATTCAGCCGAGATGCCTTGGATTAAATTATGTTAAGATTAGGGCTTTGATTTGAACACATCATTAGGGAGACTTAGTTTGAGTCCCCGCCCCCTTGGTGGGCTATATAAATGGACACTCAGTCAAGAACATGTAAGTAGATACAGAGAAGAAGGTCACAGAAGAAGAGAAACATAGAAGAGGCCTCAGGAAAAGAGATGAGCCTGATAGTTTGCAGCTGAAGAGAACATAGCAGCTGAGAACCCTGAGAGACGAGCCTTATGCCAGCCTACAGCTGAGATCAAAAGAAGCTGGCACTACGGAGCCTTAAGAGGAAGAAGGAAGGCTGAACCTTGCAAACATTGCCCACCATCTTGCTTCAACACATGGCAACAGACTTTGGGTGAGCAAGTACCTCTTATGGTACCTTGAGTTGGACTCTTTAGGGCCTTGTGACTGTAAGCTTTCACCCAAAATAAATACCCTTTATAAAAGCCAACAGATTTCTGGTGCATTTCATCAGTACCCCTTTTGGCTGACTAATATATAGGTTCAGAAGAAACAGCAGTGGGTCTGTCCAACCATTGTCTACCCTAGGCTGGTTCTGCACAATTAATAAAGAAAAGAAAAAAGAAAAAAAATTGGCTACAGACATATCTCACATACAGCTGCTCAGTTAACTTTTCTTAGTTATTGCTCTTAAAAAGTGTTCCAGGTTCTGTGATTGCATACAATTTACCCCAAACCTAGTAGCTTAAAACAATGACAATATTTATTTTGCTTATGAATCTGCTATTTGGGTTGTACTCAAAAGGGCTAGCTTGTCTCTGCTCTTCTTGTCAGTTAGACCGGTTTGAAGTCTGGGGACTGGAATCATCTAAAGTCTTCCTCACTCACACTTCTGGCCATTGATGCTGGCTGTCAGCTGGCACCTACACATGGTGTCTTCATGTGATCTGCACTTCCTCCCAACATGGTGGCTGGATTTTCAGGGCAAGCATTGTGAGAGGGAGCAAACCAGATGGAAGTTATATTCTCTTTATCACCTAGCCCCAGAATTCACATAACATCACTTCTGCCCTGTTGGTCAGAGTGGTTGCGGTCTCAAAACAGATTCAAGGAGATGGACCATAGACTCCACCTCTCAGTGGAAGGAGGAGTGTCAGTTTCATTTTAAGAACCATGGGATGAGTTATTTATACTAGAGCGGCCAGCTTTGGGAAAAAAATCTGTCACAAAAGATTATACCACTGTTCCTTTTTACCTTTTTTCTAGTGCAATGCCTTTTCATCACACTAAATAAGTACACTGTACAATGTGATATTTTGATATTACAATTTCAGACAGACAGTCCCTAATTTGCTCTACATTTCAAGTCAAAAGATTTTCTGTGGAATGTATTTGAATTGTACACTATGTTTGGAGAATCTAAAATTTTATTGTGTGTGCATGCTTTTTCCACGTTTCAAAGTGTTTTGATGTTCAGTATTTAATTTTCTGTGTGTTTTAGTTTTCTAGGCTGCTCAAGAAAATACCATGAAATGGGTCGGGTTAAACAAGGGGAATTTATTCTTTCACAGTTTGAGGCTGGGCAAAAATCCAAATCAAAGCACCATCAAGGTGATACTTCTTCCCCAAAGACTGTAGCATTCTGGGGCTAGCTGCTGGTGATCCTTGGTCCTAGTTTGTCACATTGCAAGGCACATGGTGGCCTCTTCTGACCAATCCCTTCAGGTTTCTGTTGAATTTCAGCTTCTGGCTGCTCCCCTGTGACTTTTTCTCTCTCTCTGTCTGAATTTCATTCTGCTTATAAAGGACTCCAGTAATAGGATTAAGACCCATCCTGATTGGGCTGGGCCACACCTGAACTGAAGTAACCTCATCAAAAGGGCCTGCTTACCTCATCCAGGACAACTAACAAGGTGATGATGATGGACAACGCCCATCCCAAGCAACAGAGAGAGTCTGCAACTGCAAGCAAGATGGTTCTATCCATCTGCCCCATGGGATCTAACTCAATTAGAGTCAGAGTGGGCATCACCATCCCAAAATCCTAAGGATTGGGAGATGAACAATGGACTAAAGTAGACTTACTATTACTCTACTATAGACTTATTGTTATTCTAGCAATGGAAGAACTTGTATCATTGATATAAAGGCAGTGGCCACCAGAGGCTCTGAGGGGAGGGAGAGCAAAAAAGAGGTGTAATATGGAGGCATTTTTGGGACATTGGAATTGTCCTGCATGAGGTTGCAATGACAGATTATGGGCCATTACATATTTTGTCATAACTTATAAAATTGTGTGGGACAGAGTGTAAACTATAATCTACGGTTAGTGGCAATGCTTCAGTATGTGTTCATCAATTGTAACAAATGTACCACACTAATGAAGGATGTTGTTAATGTGGGAAAGGTTGGGAGGGGGAGGGAGTGGGGAATATGGGATCCCCTATATTTTTTATGTAACATTTATGTAATTTAAAGTTTCTTTAAAATAAATAAATAATTAAAAAGGTCCTACTTACAAAGAGTTCCTACCCATAGGAATGAACTAAATTTTAGAACATGTTTTTCTGGGTTACATACAGCTTCAAACCACCACACTGTGTGTGCATTATAACTTTCTTTTTATGTCAGTTTAAGTAAAGCCCTCAGAATTGAAAAAAAAAAAAAAAATTGGTTAAGGGAAGTGGCTGTGGCTCAATTGGTTGGGCTCCCGTTTACCATATGGGAGGCCCCGGATTCAATTCCCAGGGCCTCCTGGTGAAGGAAAGTCGGCCAGCATGGTGTGGTGAGCTGATGGCCTGGGTGGCGCAGTGAGCTTGTGCAGCAAGATGATGCAACAAAAGGGAGATAAACAGACACAGGAAAATGCAAAGCAAATGGACACAGCGAGCACAAGCAGCAGGGGGTGGGGGGGTGGGGATAAATAAATAAATAAATAAATCTTTAAAAAAAAATTGGTTAAGAAAAGGGTGCAGGAGATATATATCACCTTTAAAATTTTTATTTATTTTTAATGGAGACGTTGTAGGTTTACAGAAAAATCATGCAGAAAAAACAAAGTTTCCATATACCATCCTATTATTAACACTTGCAAAAATATATCACCTTTTAGAGAAGGACTCACTTCTCCTCCACAAATCCCCACCCAATTTAAATCTTGCCTTCTTACTGGTACAATAAGGTTCTGTTCCTTACATTTTATGTAACTCAAATTATTTATTGCTTATGTAATTTTTTTTGTTTGCATTGTTACATTAACATAATTTTCTGTTAAAAATATTTAGGTGTCTTGGGTTTAAATTGAATACATAACTTTCCCCACTAAAATTAATGGAAATATACATATTTCTCACTTAATGGCTTTTCACTTAGAGACACTTTTTTTTTTTTTTTTGGCTTTTATAAAGTATTTATTTGGGGTAGAAGCTTACAGTTACAAAGCCTTAAAGAGTCCAACTCAAGGTTACTTCCTTACCAAACTCTGTTGCCATGTGCTGAAGCAAGAAGGTGGGCTACATCTGCAAGGCTTCAGCCTTCCTCTTCCCTCTTAAGGCTCTGTGGGTCCAGCTTCTTCCCATCTCAGCTAGGGCTTGTCTCTCTTCCCAGGGCTCGTTTCTTTCCTGGCTCAGCTGCTCTGGTCTCTTTACAAGGACAGCCGTAAACTTTCAGGCGAATGGCTTGTCTCTCTTCCAGGGGCCTCTGCATGAGAGACAGACTTTTTAGGAATGAATTAAAGTTGCCAGGCAGGTAATTATTGTATTTGCATAAGTTCTTCAAGGATTTTTAGCCAGCTTCTCAGTCCTCTGTGTCTATTACTCTTCTAATTCCTATCATCCATTGCTCTTTCACTTTGTCACCATTATCAACCCCTTACCTGTCTGGTATGTTGTAAATACTTAAATACTTCTTGTGTTAACTATATGTCAAGTTGCAAGCAGTAGAAAACTTAAACTGTGCTCTAAATAAGACTTTCTCCTCTCATAAAACATGAGTCCAGGGTTTGTGCAGCTGCTTGAGTTTATCCTAAAGAACCAGGCTCTTCACAAGCAGCAAGGAGGGGATAAATAAATAAATAAAATAAATCTTAAAAAAAAAAAAAAAAAAAAAAAAAAGAACCAGGCTCTTTTTATCTCTCTGATCTGCCTTCTTTACAGTAGTTCTCATGGTCTCAAGATGGCTGCTGCTCACTCACAAGGTTTTGTGTCTCAGTTCCAAGCATAAAGTCAGGGAAAGATGAAGGGTACATGCGTCTCCAAAGACTTCCTTTTAATTTATTGGGACTTCTACCTACATCTTATTGGCTGGAGCTTTGTCTGATTGCCATCCCTAGCTGTGAAGTTGGGAATTGTGTGCTTTGCTTTCCAGTCTCTGTAGTACAGAAAGGCAAGGAAGAAGCAGTTGGAATAGATGTTGAGGGAGCCTTCTAAAATATCTGTCACACTGAACTTAATTGAAATATATTGCTTTGATCCACAAAGGGTCCTTGATGTAGCCCTATTCTTGTTCTGGAAAAGAAATCTTTTTTCTCTTCCCTCCCCTAGCTCCTTTCCTGTGGGGAGAGAGAGTGTTTTGAGGAAAGACTTCTGTTTTATTCTATGAAGGTAGCAGTTCCCTTCCTCCATGGTCTCTTCCTAAGTGAGGGTGAAGAAGAGTCAGCATTCTCTTTGCTCTCTTCTACTCTTTTCTCACAACTGAGACATTAGTTGGGGCTGTCAGTCTTCTGCACTACCCAACAACCTAGGCCCTTCCTTCCTGATTGTTCAAGGGCAGTCTCAAGGCCAAGTTCTCCTTGAAGAATCCCACCACCCATCTCTCCTTTTCTCTCAATCTGTTTCCTCTTTTTGCACTCCCAAGGTACTTGAGCTGTACCTCTCTAATGGTACTTTTTCTTCGTTGACGTGGAAACCAAATAATTGAAAGTGTTAATGTTTACAAAATGTATTTTGAATATTCGATCTGGTTATCTTTTGCTGTTATTATTACTATTAATAATGTGTTATCTCCTATATTAGGCTGAGCTTCTTAATGAGAAGCTCTGAATCTGGCGTCTGATTCAGTTTTGGAAACTACACATGGCCGGGTGTTGAGCACTGCTCATAATCAATGTAGAACCCATGTAATAAAGGGGCGGCGGGTAAAGGGCAACGTTTCAAAGGAAACGTTCTGTAATAGGGGGATGTGAGACATTCTTAGAACCCGCGTAGGAGCCAGAACCTTGTAAAGAAGCCCCTTACTCAGTCTGCATTGAAAACAAGTAGTCAGAGTTCTCGTAAAATTCATAGAAACGCAGATGGAGCGCCTCCCTCCGTGCAGTGCGATGAGGTAGGCACATCCGTCACTTCACTCCTCCCTCTCCACTTGATCCGGAAAGGGCGGAGGGATGTACCCCGCGCGGCGATCTGGGATAGCTGCGCACGCGCAGCTTCCGGCTCCTTGTCTTGGGAATTATTTGACGCCGCTGCTCCAGCCCCACAGAAGTCTGTGCTCGGGGGCTCCGCGCACGCGCAATGGTCCACTCGGCTCTGGGAATTATTTGACGCCGCCGCCCCTGGCAGTCGGAAGTTGCCAGACTAGATATCAGCTTGCCGGCCTGACTGGCCTTCCTCGTCCCTGGGCGCCCTCCGAGACTCACTGACGGGTAGGCGGGCTGACCGCCTGAGGACTGACCGCCGGGGCGGCGAAACCGCCGGCCTCATGGCTCAGGTCGCGTGAGGCAGAAGGCCAAGTGCGGCCGGCGGTGGCGGCGGCGCCCGCCCCAGCGATGCGGGCCCCGCCCGTCGCCTCAGGTAACCGGGTGGCTGGAACCGTCGCCACCGGACCTTCCCCTTCTCTCCCCTCCTGGCGGTGCGGGATGGCCGAGGCTTCTTTCTCTGTTCTGGGTGCACCAAGAGCCCGACCTTCGGAAGCGCAGTCCCGCATTTTTCTGGGGACCTGCGGAGGGCGGGGGGAGCCTGACCCTGGAGTCGGTGGCTTCTGTCGGGCTGTACAAACCCGGTGTAGTAGCCGCCCCGGGCGTGCGCAGCTCTCTCCTGGCAACCTGGGGGAGGGGGCGGGACTGGAGCGGAGCGCGACAACTCTGGCGAAGGTTAGTCGAGTTACTGTTGTCCGGTGGGGACGATGTTGCCTTTTGCACAGTGACACTCAGATGAGAGTTAATGATGAGACTAAACAGCTAACCTCATTACGCGTTTACTATATGCCAGGCACGGTGCCAGGCCATTACATTCTCCATGTCTAACTTCACAACCACTCTGTGAGGTAGGATTATTATCCCCATTTCACTGATGAGGCAACTGAGGCCCGGAATGATTAGATGACTTATCTGATAAAGGTCAGGAAGCTGGTTATTTGAGCCCATGCAGTCTGTCCCCCAAGTCCAAGTTCTTAGCTATTAGGTCAGTGGTCCCCCAATTTTGCTGCACGTTAGAATCACCTGGGGAGTTGAAAAAAAAAAAAAAAAAAAAAGATCCTGATAACCCACCTCGCACCCCAGATCAATTTAATCAGAACGTCTGGGGTGAGGAAGTCAGGCTTCGTCGTTCTTAATAGATCCCCCTGTGATTCCAGTGTGCAGCGAAGTTTGGGGACCGTTATAGTAGGTAATTCTGCATTTTAAATGACATTTCAGTGTTTCTCCAGCTTAAGTGTGCAAAAGAATCACCTGGGAACTTGTTAAAAAGTCAGGTTCTACCTGCAAAGATATTTTCATTAGGCCCACAGACTACACCTTGTGAAAGGCTGTTGGGGAGTGGTGGTGGGGTAATTTCTCTACAGGAATTCTGAGACAGCCAGAATTCATCTTCGGCAAAACTGTTGGTTTGCAATTTTCCTGACTACACAGTACTCATGAGTGTAATGCTCTGACTTCTACATCTTTTTTGCATATACTGTTCCTCTGCCTGGACTGTCATCTATGCTTTCTCCCCAGTCCACCCAAATGCACACATTTTTGCTCTCTCATACATATATCTTTCTATTTCTCTTGTTGACTGTCTCCTAACATTCATTCAAAATGCCTCTGTCCCTGGCCCCCACCCTTCTAGGTCATTCTAGGTGCTCTTTAGCATCATCAGAATGGAAATTACCAGTTATTTTTCTGTGTTGTAATTTTATCTCTTCTACTGGGTTATGATCAACTGGAGAGCAGGGGCCATGTCTTCTCTGTATTCCTCACAGTGTTTTGCCATACGGACTCATAAAGGTTTTACTGAATGGGATATTTGAGTCCCTTTTATGTCCTTTTTATGTGGTAGATAGACTTCATGCTGCAAACAGATTCTTCTCTGTTTCCATTTTTGTAAGAAGTGGTAGTTTTTAGCCTTTAGGGTTTTGGCTTTCTTTTTGCTTGGGAATACTCTAGTTAGGTTATTAGTTTATTTATCCATCCAGCAATTGAACAAATACTGAGTTCTTACCACTGGCAAGGCATTGCATAGTACTAACAATGTGCAATAAACATGTTTGATTATTAAATGAAAGAATTATCACAAGAGGCTCACCAGTTTATAAAAATGAGGCCCACGTAAACACTCTTGGCTAGTATGCTCTGTAAGAGAGTTATGTTTAAAGTGTCCTTTTGTAGTGTGAAGCTTTTTTATTACCCCTCTGCCTCTGCATGTGTTCCCCACCTCATTGTCCAAAAAAGCATTTAGTTGTATCCACTAAATGCTATTGCCTTGTTGGCACTTAGTAAATACTAGTAGATGGAATTGCTATTGGTAATAGTTCATCCTGTTCACCAGGAGAGATGACATAAGAAGTACCTAATGAAGATTAAAAGCTTGATGTCAGAGGAATTGACAAACTTAGGTTTTTATTGCAGAATGTCTGAAGTGCCATTCCCCAAATATTTACAAGTTTTAAGGGAAGGTAGGCTTGTATTTCAGATTGTTTTTGTTCTTGGCCAGTCTTAAATCCGTGTAGGCTTGTAAGAGTGAGGGAGTGTCTGTGTGAAGGTCATTATGAAGTTTTTTGACAATAGATTGTTCTATAGCAATTAGATGTGGCAAGCAAGGTATGTGTAGTGAATTAAAAAGATACAGTTCATATAATAGAATTCTTTATCATATAAGGTTTGTTATAGAAGTATTTTCTTAGTTCAGTTTTGTACTCTGTTCAGTTTTTAGGCTGGGCAAATTTTGAGGCCAATATAGAGACTGATGTTTAACAATTCATGTTAAATTCAGATACTCGAGAAACTTGTCCTTGTTCTCTGATCAGATATGGACAGAGTATCCAGTTCTGGCCTCGGCATGTGGAAGAAACTCAATCTGTAAGCCTGAGGTTTAAGTCTCTAGTAGTTCCTCAGAGTAAAGATGAAAAATACCACATTCTCAGTTAAAGACCAAAAGTGACTCTAAATAAGATGACTTGAGACCTAGAAATGGATTATCTGCCAGTGTTAGTAGATGTTCATTGAGGTGTGCAAAGGCGTTTTAGACAGGATACATGATTTCCTTTGGTGCAAAATGATTCAAGTTTTAGAATTAAGGTACATGGAGTTTAATTCTAACTTTTTATAGATGAAGAAAGTGGGTGATTTTCCCAAGGGTACATGGATGGCTTCCAGCACATCCAGTACTAGAAAGCAGGCCTCCTCCCTCTGAACAGTGTCTCCTCTTTACCCCACGTACAAGGGTGTTTTGTTTGTTGTTGTTGTGTGTGTGTTGAGGATGGGGAAAGTGGACAAACATTAGTCTGCTATGTTTGAGGTATTCAGTTAGTAGTGAATGCTTGGTATGTGACACCTACTTTTCATAAACTGGAGATAGGAAGATAAATAAGACAGCCCCTGACCTTAAAGAGTCCATAGTCTAGTCAAGGTAGGAATAAAAGTAGAGGATGTAAGGCAACTCTATCCAATAGAATTTTCTGTAATGATGTAACTATTCTGTCTGTGCTGTCCAATATGTTAGCCCTACCCAAATGAAGCTGTTGAGCACTTGAAATATGACTAGTGTAATTGAGGAACTGAATTTTTAATTAAATTTAAATTAAATAGTTACATGTAGTTATGGCTACTCTATTGGACAGAGCAAATTTAAAGTACAAAAGATGAGAATTGTGGTGCAGATGGGGGGCAAGCAGGGTATTCACATTTTTTAGGGGGTAGGCTAGCAAATACCACTTGTTGCCACTTTTTGGGAGGAATGCAGGCAAGACTTTGTCTGTCTTATAATTCAGGTGTTTGATAGGATCCCTCACAGTTAGGATCTGATGTATAGGTGATCACACTCCTTTTTGGCTGAACTTGATTGATGTTTGCCTTGTTGGGGTCAATGGAACTACAACAGAAATCTGAAGTGTGATCCTTTTTTTTTTTTTTTTTTAATTTATTGTGGGTAAAAATCAAAATTTTCACAATACATACCAATATTTGCAAAATGATATATAAATATATATGCATATATGTGCATTTGCTTACAAAAATGTTATTTATTTATATATATATATATATAAAAATATATTTTAAGAGGTGCTTAGATTACCCAAAATATTACACAGAACCCACTGGGATTCCCATGTTGCCCACCTCCCACACCTCCCACCACATCCCATATAAACATCTCCCACAAGTGTGGCCCACCACCCTCAATGGACTTACACATCCTGGGGCCTTGCCACCAACCATAGACCACAGTTCACACCGTAGACCACACTCTCCCACACAGTTCTGAGTGGTCTGTGCTGATTTAAAATGGCCTAGATTGGTTGCCACAACGGTACTCAGGACAACCTCCAAATCCCAGAGAAGCCCCTATATTTCAACTGCTCGTCCCCTCCCTGCCCCAAAAGTGTCAAGTGGCCACTGGCTCCACCTCATTGTTATAATTTCTTCCATTGCTAGAATCACCATATGTGAACAAGAGAATACCATCAAGTCCACTCTAGTCCATAGTTCTTCCCCTAATCCTGAGGGGACTGGGGTGGTGATGTCCACTCCACCTCCAAGTGAGAGAGGGCTTATATCCCATGGATATGGTGGGTGGGATGATCCTGCCTGCAGATGCAGGCCCTCTCCATTCCCTGGGATGGCCATTGCCCATCGTCTCCTCGCCAGGTGACTTGGATGAGTCCATTGAGCTGTAGGGTAGGAGTTGCAGCTCCACCGAGATTCCACGCACACCTGGCACATAGGTAGGCCAGAGGCTCCAGTCTCTGGAAGTATACCTAAAAACTTCAGCATCACATATAGGTTTGAATAGAAGGGACTGATGAACCATGTGCAGGGAGGACTTATTTGAGTCCAATTCTGTCACTCTCAGGAGCACAGATTCCAAAATAAGGCATCAGTCTCTGGGTCTATCCCCACTTATATAGGGCCTGGGTGTCTCCAGAGCTCTCAGGAGCCCCTTTGTGTGGGGTGATAGGCACTTAGATGTTCTATGAGCTCCTACTGAGGTGTGCGTAAGAGTTACCTCTGGGATGACCTCCTGACTCTCTTTGAAGTCTCTTAGCCACTTGAACTCATTTGTCTTTCCCTTTTCCCCCTTTAATTCAAGGTCTTTTTCCAGTTGTGTTGCCAGTTGGCACTTGGTATTAATCTCTCGTTGCCAGGGAGGCTCATCCCCGGGAGTCATGTCCCACGTTGGGGGGAAGGTAATGCAATCATATGCTGAGTTTGGCTTAGAGAGAGGCCACATTTGAGCAACAAGGAGGCTCTCAGGTGGCAACCCTTAGGCACCCCACAACTGCAGGCTAAGTCTCAGTTACAAGAGCAAAGACTCACAAGGGTAGTCATCAATAGAACACATCAGTGGGTCATCGTCTTTTGACAGACACTGTCCCTGCACTCAGAGGACTATTGCTGCTCCCTTGGAGACTGTGGCAGAGCTCTCCAGGCTAGGAATTCAGATTCCCTCATTTATTGTGTGATTGTCCACCCATCGTGACCATGCCCCATCTTTTGATCTTTTGAACGATTTTGTATATCTTTCATGTATATTTGGATGAACTTATTCCCATGAAACCCCCCTCCCAGACACCCCCCACGAATAATCCCCTGCAGTACCCATTGTAACCCTTCTGTGATCCAAATCCTCCATGAACATGTAGTCCATAAAATAATCAAATACACTTACTAGGAAAAAGAAACAAGTATGATAAGCTTACATGCAAGAGACAAACATAAGGAAACTCAGGGGGAAAAAAAAATGAACTGTGATCCTTTTGTCTTTATTAGTCACAAAGTTAAATGAATGTCCTTGAGTGTACCTTAAAAATCCAGCCTGGTTCATTTATTTACTCAGTGTTTTGGCACCCTGTACCTTATTTTTCCCAAGAGAAACAAGGCATGCCTTACACTGTGTACCTTGCATTTGTACCTTTTAAAGTATATTGACTTAGGTTACTTTATTTGATCGTTCTCCCAAGTCACTTTAGATAGGCACAGCAGGTATTTCCCCTGTTTTACAGATGAGGAAACTATGACAGAGAAATGCCAAGTGACTTGTCCAAGGTCCCATGGTAAGGGTTAGAGTCAGGACAAAAGGAAGTAGCACTGGACTTCGTGGCAAGAAGCAGAGTTTCTTGTCCTAGTCTACCAGTACTGATGTGACCCTGAGCAAGTCATAGCCTTACTTTGTTACCTCGCCTGGAAAATGTGGCTAGTGACATCTGTCTTAACCTTCCAGGCTTGTTACTGGAATAAAATGAGATAAGATGTGAAAGCACTTTGTATAATGACCAGTATACAAAGGCATAATTGTTATCAAACAAGATCTCAAGTGGTTTTTTGTTGTATTATGCTGCCTTCAGTTATGTTGACTACTACTGTGCTCTGGTATCATAATTGATTTGTCTAGTCTTCCTCACTGTGGAACCTTTTCTTGGGCAGCCATTGTGTCCTGTTTATATCTGCACACCTAAATCCTGACATATAGTAGGTAGTTAGTAAAAAAAATTTTTTTTTTTTTTTAGATTTATTTATTTATTTCCCTGCCCCCCTCCCATGTTGTTTTTTGTGCTCGCTGTCTGCTGTCTGTGTGTTCTGTGTCTGTTGTCTTCTCTTTAAGCGACACCAGGAACTGATCCTGTGACCTTTTGGAATGGGAGAGAGGCGCTCAATCTCTTGCGCCACCTCAACTTCCTAGTCTGCTGTGTCTCTTATTGTCTCTCCTCTGTGTCTCTATTTGTTGCATCATCTTGCTGTGCCAGCACTCCTGCGTGGGCCAGCACTCCTGTGTGGGCCAGCTTGCCACATGAGCCAGCTTGCTTTTCACCAGGAGGCCCTGGGAATTGAACCCTGGGCCTCCTATATGGTAGATGGGAGCCCAATTGCTTGAGCCACATCGTTTCCCAGTAAATGTTTGTTGAATGAAATTACTGACGTCTGGATTTACTTTATGGAGATTATTAAAATGTTCTCTGTAATTAGACATAACGCTCCTTGGGAATAGGGGTGATATTTTTTTTCACTGTTTTATTCTCTGTGCTTGGTGCATAGAAGACATGTAATAAATATTGGTTGAATTAATTGATGTAATTAGTGTCAGGCTGTGGTCTTAGGACTGTAGCATCCACTACTGTTTTGATCACTGTGGTAATTTGACCAAACCTGCCTGTTAGTCTGTGGTGATACCTTTACAAGCCATAAGCTATTGCCTAGAACACAGTCACCTGATAATAGATACCTTCAGAGAGAATACCTTGAAAATGGGTACATGTATAGTTAGGAAGGAAGGTCAGGGATCTGCAGGGGAGCACTGTCTTTTTTTTCCCCCTTCCTACCATATTTACTTTTGGAGCATTGAAGGTAGAGACTGCTTTGCTTGTAGCTCAGGTTGATAACAGCCAGAGCCTATGTGGGGAGGTAAGGCATATGATCCTTACCATAGCATTCAAAGCCCTTAATCATCTGACTTCAGTTGTATGTCTTCATAGCTCATTGCAGTGCCCAATTCACCTTCTCCCATCACCAATAAATTATACACACTGGAATTTGCTCTTCTGTTGTCCCTTTAATCTGTCTTGGACACTTCCATCAAATTAACAGGAATTCAGTTCCTGTTATATCATTCCCATGTTAAAGTTAAACTTTCTTATTCCCTGCCTCCAGTGTTCACTGAGTTAATTACAAATCTCCCATGCTAACATTTGAAGTCCTTTAAAATTGATCACTGCTTATCTTTGAAGCCTTACCATCTTCTACAGATAGCCTTCTCTCCTCTCCCACTCTAGATTTCTAGTTTCTAGTGCTTTTTCCCCTCTTTCTTTTTCATTGCAGTAAAATATACATAACATAAAACTTATCACTTTTACCATTTTAAAGTGTACAATTCAGTGTTATTAGGTACATCACAGTGTTGTGCAACCATCACCTCTAGTGCTGTTTTTTGTTACCTGAAGCAGGTGTCCTTCCTCATATATTTTGTTTTCCACCTTCACTCAATCTTTCAATCAGAAGTAATCTTTTTCCTTTGAACTTTCACAACTTCTTGCCTGTAACTCTATTAATCTATCTCCTTTATGGGCTTAATACTGCATTGTATATAATAGTTAATAATCTATTTATTAAATAAGTCAATTTGTGGTTCCTACCAGTGCCTGAATGTTCATATGTAGAGTCAGGGTGCTGACATACTTATCAATTCTATGACATGAGATCTAGTAACAAAAACTTACTACATCAAATTGTATCAACAGGTCAATTACTCAGTTAAAACTACTTGCATTTCCCTGTGATTCTTCTACTCTTTAGGCACATATATATGTTTATTTAGTTGTAAATTTTTTAGTTACTTAGGTGCATATATGTTTTTCTCCATTCCATAGTTATCATTTATTGCTTACTATGCACTATTGCATGTCCCAAACATCTTACATATTTTGATTCTTTAATCACTACAACAACAATGAAGTAGGTGCTTTTATCCCCATTTTAAAGATGAGGATACTCAGACACAGAAATAACTTAGCTTTTGCAAGGTTACATAGTTTACAGGTGGTGAAGTTGGGATTTGAATCTAAGAAGTCAAGTTTTGTAGCTCTGCCTCCTAACTACTTTCCTATATGTTTTTATGCTTCTATGTAATCTCAATGTTTCATAGCTACATATTAGTACAGGGACTTAATATGCTTTAATTGATGAAGTTATCCCATTCTTGATGAACAATTAAATCATCCTCATTTCCCCATCTTATGTACAATACTATGGACATTTTTCTATCAAATTTTTTTTTTTTTTTTTTTTTTTTTTACTGGGAGGTCCCAGGGATCGAACCTGGGTCCCTCCATATGGGAGACGGACCCAACGCCCATCCAACCCCTCTATCAAATTGTTTTATAAAGATTAAGTAAGTGGTGTTACTGGGTCAAGGTGCCCAATATTATTATGTTTCCTGCTATGTATTGGCAGAATAGTCAAACTATCCTTGGGTGAATGGTTAGAGATATAGCATATCATCCTGAGATGCCTTACAGTTTATTGACAGGTTGGAGCCACAAACATTCCTGTAGCAAGTGGGATGCTAGGCAACCAAGGCATAGTAGTGGAAGCACTGTTCTACCGTGGTGCTGAGAGCTCGATGGAGATATGGACATCCTTGCCCAGGAGTGCCTTAGGCTGTGCATCAATTCTGTCTCCTAAAAGCAGTTCTCTAGATTTGTTACTTTAGGCAGCCTGAGCTACAACAGCAAGAGGAGGTTCTTAATTTGTGTTTTTGAGTAGGCTGGCCACTGACAAAACTGGGCCCTACTGAATTCACCCCACTAAACCTGTCACACCGCATTCTACCCTCCCTCTTTGTTTCCCCAACAGCGACAGAAATGAAACAAAATGAAGTTATAGGACCTCCACAGTTTGGTTATAAGTCCAGCCCCTGCAGCAGAGGTGAGTGATTCGGGTGGGTGACTTTCCAGGGCAACAATAACTCATCCATAGTGTACATATCACTTCTCTCCTTTCACAAGGATTGTGCTAATTCAGTTACCCAAACCAGCATATGCCTTTATCTTTCATCAGAGGCATAAATTGGACTGCAGATGAGTTTTTTTGGCTCACATTGTGGATTTTTTAAAAAATTTGAATTAGTTGCCAACATTTAAAGACTAGGAGACTTCACAGAAATGTCCAAATTTTCTGCTTCTCTTGAAAAATTGGATTATCTGGCAACACTAAGTTTATATTCCTTCAAGATGACAGTCAGCTAGAGCTGTGTCCTTTAAACAGAGCCTATATTCCCTTATCTTTGCTTGTCTTTGAAGCCCCCCCCCCCTTTTTTTTTGAGGTACTGGGGGCTGGGGATTGAACCTGGGACCTCATATGTGGGAAGCTGGCACTCAACCACTGAGCTACATCAGCTTCCCTGAGTTGGTTTTTTCATTTGTTTTGCTTGTTTTTTTGTTGTTTGTTTTTTAGGAGGCACCAGGAACCAAACCCATGTGGGAAGCAGGTGCTCAACCGCTCGAGCCACATCTGCTCCACTCTTTGAAGCCTTACCACTTTCTATATAGCACCCACTCTCTTCACTTTACTACCTGTTATGTGTTTAGTCCCTAGACTAGTGATTCTGAACATTCTCAGAGCTAATGCTGCCTGTTATGTGTTTGGTCCCTATGCAGGCAGAAGGCTTTTTGTTCCGGGCCTCTAGGTTCTTGGCTATGTTGCATAAAAGGACATACCATAGGGTAGGCAAGGGAATAAAGAGTTTATTAAGAAACAAGAAGAGTACACAATCTGAGACATAGATTGCAGGCATGCTGCGGGGTGAGTGGCGCGTGGGGCCTGGGGTTAGGCTTTTTAAAACCTTTACTCTTCCCCTTTCATAATGTTGGGGAGGGGCCCCATCTATTTGCTGTTCTGATTGGTTGCCTTATGATCCCTACCTTTTAGTGCTCAGGGGGCCAATGGTGAGGCTTTTGCTTGAAGGTTTTTTTTTTTTTTTTTTTTTTTACCGGGAGGCCCCGGGGATCGAACCCAGGTCCTTCCATATGGGAGACGGATGCCCAACCAGTTGAGCCACATCCGACCCCTTGCTTGAAGGTTTCTGGGGCTTCTCCTTGACCCTAGAAAGAGTTCCAAATGGGATCTTGTGGCCAGGATCTTTCCGGCGGCTTTCCCCTCAGGAGGTTTCCAGGAGGGGTCTCACAGCCATTTGGTCTGCCGGCCATGTTCTCTGCCGAGTCCCAGCCACCTTCCCTCTTTCACTATACTAACCTGCCTCACCTAGACCCAGTGGTTCTTAACCTTTCCAGATCTAATACTGCCCTCCCCCATTTTTTAAATAACAAATTCTTGGTAACAACCACTTCATTATCCTGAAATGAAATTAAAAGGTTGTACAACCTGTAACACACAGAATTAAAAAAAAAAAAACACACTCCCTAGCCATAACAAATGAAAAACATATTATTATTCTTCCAATAAAATTAGTATTATAATAAAATGCTCAGGCGCAGCTATATTAGATGAGACAATGAAGCAGCCAGATGTTTGTGTCTACTTATAAGTTGAGAAGTAAGACAATATGTGGTACTTTTTCTTTATATTTGACATTTTGACATAAGGGCTGAATAAGTATATCTGTAGTACCTGTGATTGTATTCCCAATGCCAGTGTGTTGTATTAGCAACTCAGATACCACAAGTGGCATGGCCATTGGTGATGTGATTTTTCTAAGATGGTGAACAATTCTTGGTATGGTAAAGTTCTAAATAAGATAAAGTACAGTCTTTCAGTTTACATGATTAATTGCATTGCTGGAAAATTCAGTGTATATTAAAATCGTACAAAATATTTTTTATTTGTATATAAAATGGAATTAGGTTTCTAGGCTTAGACAGTTAAGAACAGAATGATTTTCTGGCAGACATTTGAAAATCATGTGAGATATAGTATAATTGTTTATTGTGCAGGAATCTCATGCATTGCAGGATGTTTGGAATTCTGACCCTGCCCATAACCCATGGCACACTCCAATCATTGTGTTAACTGAAAGTGTAGTTAATATTTCCAAAATACCCCCTTGGTAGCAGATCTCTCTTATTGAAAACCATTGCACTAGACTCTGAAGTGTGTCACCTTGGCCTTACATCCTAAGCAGAGTTGAGTTTTTATCACTTGTTTTGCTAGTTTAATAGGTACAAAATGATACCTCAGTTGCTTTATTTAGTGTTTTTTTATTTCTTCATGTTTGATTCCAGTGTTTATTTTCTCTTCATTGTTTTGTTTAATATGCCTGTAACTATAGTGTACTTCTTTATCCTGATGTTTTTTGTCTGTCTGTATGTACTTTGTTAAAGTTTAGCATCTAATTTTACTATCATATATGTTTTAATATTTTAGTTCAACCTTTTTTGTTATATACTTTCTATATCTTTTTGCTTTATTTCTTGAAAGCATTTCATTTTCTTACATTCAATCTAATTGGAAAAGTTTTAAAAATTTTGAGTTGTTAAATCTGTTTTTATTGGTCTTGCATAGTGTTTTTTTTTTTTTATTATGGGTAAAAATCAAAATTCTCACAACACATACAAACATCTGCAAAATGATATATAAATATACATGCACACATGTTCACCTGCTTACAAAAATGTTGTCCATATATATATATATATATACATATATTCTAAGAGGCGCCCATTGCATAGTGTTTTTTAAAGAATGATACTCCTGTCTTCCAGAATTGTGAGGGGTGGTAGCTGTTTCTTAAAAAATGCAGGTGCCCAGGCTCCACCCCAAAGCTCCAGAATCATGATTTCTTGGGAATCTGCATTTACAATCAGACCCCTTAAATAAGTCTTGGGGTACAGTAGAGTTTGAGAATTAGCTTGACTTTTTTTTTCCTTCTTAAAACATTTTTTTCCAATAATGTTCTACCTGGAAGGGATGTTTTTCTTTTTATTCCTTGAATATTTGGAAACCATCTGACTACTTTTTACTAATAACTAGTTTAAAACAAATGGGCATTTTACAATTTTTATTTGTACATTACATGTAAAATTTTGGATATACTGTAGTAGAATAAAGGGAACACCTTCTAACTTCTTTCTTTTTCCTGTTGGTAAACTGTGACATTCTGAAATATTTATTCAGTACCCATTGCTTGCCAGGGACTGTGCAAACATTCAGGTGAGGATCCCACTCAAAAAAAGGCTGTACACAGCTAATGAATAATCTAATATGACGCTCAGTATGAACAATCTGTAATGGACACTCAGAACTGGTGAGGAGGGCTGGTATGAGGAGCCAAGAAAAGTTTTGCCAGGAAGAGGGCAATTGAGCTGAGCCTTGAAGGGTGAGTACTTCATAAGTTAGTCAAGGTGGGGAATGTCATTTCAGTAAATGGGAGTAGCATGAGCGGTGATTTATGGGTATGAAAGAACTTGCTGGGTTTGAGCAATTATCAGTAGTTCTTTGTGGTCATGGCTTGGGGTATATAGGAAAAATGGTAGTAGTAGATGAGGCCGGGAAGGTGGTATAAGCAGTTTCATTTAGAATCCTGGCAGGATTTTCTTGTTTTTTTGAATTGGGTAAAAAAATTGGGTACAGATGTAGCTCAGTGTATGAGGTCCTGGGTTCAATCCCTGGTACCACCTTCAAAAAAAATCATTTCTAAAAAAAAATTTTTTAAGAAGGTACTGGGGATTGAACCCAGGACCTCATACATGGGAAGCGGGCACTCAACCACTAAGGTATATCTGCTCCCCTCAAATTTTATTTAGAAGAATAAATGTCAGAGAATTGCGAAGAAAGTTTTGAAAAAGAATGGTGGAGGTGAATGGGATTTCCTTTCCAGGTATCAAAACATTCTATAAAGGCACTCTACCTAAATTATTATGGCAACTAGACAAATAATCGAACAGAACAGATTCATAAATAAATGAGATTTAATTTATGACAAATTTGGTATTTCAGGTCAGTGGGAAAAGGATGTATTTTTTGTTTAATTGAAATATATCATTCATGCATGAACATACATAAACAATAAGTGTATAGAAAAAGTTGTGAACTTACAAAATAAACAAGCATAACATCATACAGGGGTTCCATATATCACCTCTCCACCGACACCTTGCATTGTTGTGATATTATTGGTTACAAACTTTGCAAGATCATTGTCGAAATATTACTACCAACTATAGTACATATCTTACATTTGGTGTATTTTCCCCCCAACCTATCCTATTTTTTTTAAGCAAATCAATTTTATTGATACATATTAATAAAGCACATAATTTATCCAAAGTGTTCTATCAGTGGTATTTGTTATAATCATATAGTTGTGCTTTCATCACATCAATCATTATTAAAGCGTTTTCATTATTTCAATAATATACAAAAAATAGACAAACAAGGAAATTCCTTCCCTTTCAATCTCTCTGTTTCCCCTGCTGTACATAGCTGCTATTTCTGGTTATTCTTGCACAATTATTTGTTTATTAAGCAGTTTTATTGAGATATATTCATATACCATATGATCTATCCAAAGTGTGTAATCAATGGCTTTTTTTTTAAGCTGTTAAAAAGACATTTATTGTAAAATTGTAAAATAAATAGGAAAATAGAAAGAAATTACAAATTTTAAAAGAGAGTGCAAGGCCAGGTTAGATTTAATATAATCAATTATAAGAAATAACTAGTATAGCAACAAACATTTATGAATGTAAATAAGAATTCTAACAATAGAAATTATAACATAATTCTAATTTTTATATTACAGCTCTAACTATTGGACATAATAATCTCTAAGAATGAAATAAATGATTGGTTCAGTTATTTAATTTCCATTTAGGCCGTAATTCTTTCTGGATAACCAAATTCCTATTTGGAAATTTTTCACATCTTATGGGAATGAATTATAGCAGATAACAATATACCAACTTATAATTTCATGCGGCAGAAAAACTCAAAATCTTTTTCAACAGTAGTCATACTAAATCATTATTGATCCAGATGGATTATTTTAATTAATGAGTATGCATAAAAAAGGGTTAAAGAAAAATGAAGTATCCAAAAATATATCTCTTTTCCAATCCTTTTCAGTGAAAAACAAGTGTTTATTTTATATGAAGAAACTTAAAGAATACTGATCACAGGAACAGTTTGCCTAGTTACACTGAGTAATTATTGTTCATATACTATAATATTGTTATTTTACATTTATTTGGTCTACTCCAGTTCTTTTTTGGTTACTATTTGCATGGAATACCTTTTTCCAACCTTTCACTTTTAACCTGGTTGTGTCCTTATATCTAAGGTGAGTCTCTTGTATACAACATATAGATGGCTCATATTTTTTTATCCATTCTATCAGTCTATGTCTTTTGATAGGAGATTTCAATCCATTAACATTCAGTGTTATTACTGTAAAGGCTTTATCTGTTTTGTCTTTTGGTTTTCTATTGTCATACTGTTCTATTGTCTGTCTTCTTACCCTTTAGTTTATTCCTAACAATCTTCATTTCTAAACTCTTCCCCAAATCTCTCACCCTTGTTTTTTCCTTTCATGTTGCAGCACCCCCTTTAGTATCTCTTGTAAATCTGGTCTTTTTGGTACCATATTCTATCAGGTTTTGTTTGTGAAGACTTTGAACTCACCCTCATTTCTTAAAGGACAGCTTTGCTGGATGTAGAATTCTTGGTTGGCAGTTTTTCTCTTTCAGTACCTTAAATACATCATACCACTTTCTTCTCTCCTCCATGGTTTCTGATGTCTGCACTTAATCTTATTGAGTTTCCCTTGTATGTGATGCTTTGCTTTTCTCTTGCTGTTTTCAGAATCCTCTCTTTATCTCTGATATTTGTCATTCTGAAGAGTAGATGTCTTGGGGTAGGTCTTCGGATTTATTCTGTTTGGGGTGCATTGTCTTTCTTGGATATTGATATTTATGTCTTTCATAAAGGTTGGGAAGTTTTCGGTCATTTTTCATCAAATATTCTTTCTGCCCCTTTTCCATTCTCTTCTCCTTCTGGGACACCAATAATGCTACTGTTTGTGCGTTTTGTGTTGTCATTCAATTCCCTGAGACTCTGTTCCATTTTTCCATTCTCTTTTCTTTCTGTTCTCCTGTCTTTTCCAGTTCAGATGTTCTGCCTTCGAAGTCACTAATTCTGTCTTCAAGCAATTCAGATCTACTGCTATATGCCACTAATGTATTTTTTTTCTTTAGATTTATTTGTTTACTTTATTTTTCTTTATTTCATCCTCCCCCTCCCCCAAATGGTTCTCTCGTCTCTCTGCTCAGTTTGCTCACCTTCTCCAGGAGGCACCGGGAACCAAACCCAGGACCTCCCACATGAGAGGCGAGTGCCCAGCGGCCTGAGCCACATCTGCTGCCCACAGCCTGCAGTGTCTGCTGACTTGTGGCACTTGCTTGTTGTGGTGGGAGTGACATCTAGCTCGTTGTGGCAGGAGGTGGCATCTGCTTGTCTTCTTTTAGGAGGCACCGGGACCCAAACCCGGGATCTCCATGTGGTAGGCGGGCACCCACCTGGTTGAGCCACATCCATTTCCCCTAATGTATTTTTAATCTCATCCATCGTGTCTGTATTTCCCATAATGTCTGTTACTTTTCTTTGAAGGCTTCCAAATTGTTCTTTATGCTCTCCCAGTGTCTTCTTAATATCCTTCACTTCTTTAGTCATATTTTCTATAAATCCCTTAAAGTGATACAGGAGAGTTGTGTGATTATCACAGATTAATTGTCTTAAATCCTGTATCTCTTCAGGATATTTGGTTTGTTCTTTTGGCTGGTTCATCTCTTCCTGTTTCCTAGCATAGCTTATAATTTTTTGCTGATGTCTAGGCCTCTGAATATGTTGGTGAATTTACTCTGATGGCTAATTTCTCTGTCTTGCCTATTGTTTTTTTTTGTTTGTTTGTTTTTTCCCTATAGCTTTTCTTTGATATTCGTTTCAACTTACTCTCAGTCTTTAAAATTGCCCAGCTTAAGTTTTCATAATCGAGCCATGGACTCACTAGTGGGGCACAGATATTCTCCCAGGGGTTGGATACAGAGAGCGTAAAGTTTTTGTCTATGCAATTTCCAGACTGGCCAGCAGATGGTGCTAGGTAGCTCACTTTTCCACTGAGGTGTTTCTGTCTGGACTTTATCTGTCTGGACTCTCCGGAGTGGAGATTCAAAGCAGGCTCTGCTGGCTGAATTCACTGAAGAAAACCACCCTGACCTCCCCTCCCTTTTCCCTTGAAACAGCTGCCTGGAAGGAAGATGTCTGTTCCCCTCAGTTGGCTGCAGTGAGCCAGAGGTTTTACCCAGCTTAATATTTTGGGGGTGGGGGAGGGGAGTCCTTCCTGGCTGCCACAGGAACTTGATTACTCACGTTTGTCGTTTCAGCTTCTTCGTCTCTCTGTCCCTCACAGTCCTGGGAGTTGTGTAGCACTGTCCTGGTCTGCTGACCCACAAAGCAGGTCCCTTGACAGCTTTTGCTTCTTTCTCCGTTGTTTTTGTGAGAGCATTCAGCTCTGCCTGTTGATCTGTCGCCATCTTCCCACAATCCTCAGGATTATTTTTTTAGGATTTATTTATTTATCTATATATCTCCACTACCCCCCATTGTTTTGTGCCTGCTGTCTGCTCTCTCTGTCCATTCGCTGTGTTCTTCTGTGTCTGATTGTCTTCTCTTTAGGCAGCATTGAGAACTGATCCTGGGACCTTCTGGAGTGGGAGAGAGGCGCTCAATCTCTTGTGCCACCTCAGCTCCCTGGTCTGCTGCGTCTCTTACTGTCTCTCCTCTGTGTCTCTTTTTGTTGCGTCATCTTGCTGTGCCAGCTCTCCGTGCAGGCCGGCTGTCCGCACGGGCCAGCACTCCTTCACGGGCCAGCACTCAACGTGGGCCAGCTTGCCGCGCGGGCCAGCTCACCTTCACCAGGAGGCCCTGGGAATCAAACCCTGGGCCTCCTATGTGGTAAACGGGAGCCCAGTCACTTGAGCCACATCCACTTCCCCAGAATGTATTTTTAATAGATAACATTGACACAGCTGGCTATATCTGGAAGAAAAGAATATTGGATCTTTTTAATACCATGTGTAGGAATAATTCCATATGGATATAAAAATTAAATATGATGACTTAATGATACTGTAGGATAATGTAGGAGTCTGTATATACAGTTTAGGATTGTGCTTTTCAGACTTCTGGATCAAGACCTGTAATTAGAAATGTTTTTTACATTGTGATCCAGAACACATGCACAAACTTAAAGCAAGTTTCATAGAACCTTGCTTACCTTTAGTATGTGTGTGATGCCCTTACTGTATAGTCTATTCTTTTTTTTTTTTTAAAGATACCAGGGGCTGGGAATTGAACTCAGGACCTTGTATGTGGGAAGTCAGTGCTCAACCACTAAGCCACATCAGCTTCCCAGTATAATCTAATCTATATCATTAAAAACCAAAGTATTGGGAGTGGTTGTAGCTCAGTGGTTGAGTGCCTGCTTCCCATGTATGAGGTTCTGGGTTCAATCCCTGTAACCTCCTAAAAACAAAAAAAAACCCAAAATATTGCTCATTAAGTTTATTTCATGACACACAGTTTGAAAAAAAACTGGTAGAGGAGATGGGAGAGAGAAAACTTAGTCAAGACTTGAAACACAGACGTTATCAAGGTAAACATTTGGCTAGAACAATGAAATTTCACTTCATACGCTCAAATTGACCAATAAATGAGTAATGACTATTCCTGGCAGGGGATGGAGGTAAAGGGAGGGAAGGGCTCTCACCATTCGTGATGTAAGTGGGAGTTGTTACAGCTGTTTTTGGAAAGCAGTCTGGCAAGATCTATTAACATTAAAAAATATATATACCCGCTGATCATTCAGTTTCACTCTTGGAAACTTATTCCATAGAAATAAAGGGGCTACTGTTTAAGGATTTATTTGTTTGTTTGTTTGTTTATTTATTTATTTTTTACTATTAATGAAACTTTATCGAGGGTTACAAAATTCTAGACCCTGGTTTGTTCTGGGATTTGAGTTGTAAATTATTAAATGCACTTTGTGTGAGTTTGTAGATTTCCGGATTCATCAAGAGACGGGAGGTATGGCATCGCACAATACAGCGCCACCAAGAAATTGTCCTGATGAGCAAATGCAGTAATACTGCGATTCATAAAGATCTGCAGCTGGGGTGTTTAAGGATTTATGAACAACAATGTTCATTGCATCGTTATTGTCTGATGACAAAATATGGGAAATAAAGTAAATGCCTATCATTAGGAGACTAGTTGAATAAATTATGCCACATCTATGCCATGGATTATTACACAGCCATTAAAATGAATCCATTATTATATTAGTTATCTTAGAAGAGTATTCGTGAGGTACTATTGAATGGAAAAACAATATATAGAAAATGTGTATAATATCTCATTGTTATAAAACAGATACTCTTTAGTTATTCATGTATATAAATTATTTTAATACAATTGAATTAGAGAAGTGCAAAATAACAGGAAGAAATGTTATGTTGTAACATGATTATCTTTCTAGGGAAGTGAAATTTTTTTTTTTTTTTTTTAAGATTTATTTATTTACTTTATCCATTTTAAACCACCCCCCTTCCCCATTTGCTGTTTTTCTTGTCCATTCGCTGGGCAATTCTCTGTGTCTGTTTTCTGCCATCTCTTCTCATCCTCCTTCTCCAGTCTTCACCAAGATTTGATCCTGAAGACCTCCGATGTAGGAGAGAGGTGTTCTGCCACCCGCGCCACCTCGGTTCCTGGTTTTCAGAGCTTTCGGAGCATCTCTTCTTGTATCTCCCCTGCGTCTCTCTCTGGTTACGTCATCATCTTGCTGCATGGCTCCCCGAGGCCTGGCGGCTCACCGGCACACAGAGCCCATGCGCCTTCTATATATATATATATATATATATATATATATATATTTTTTTTTTTTTTTTAATTTTACCGGGAGGTACCGGGGATTGAACCCAGGTCCCTCCATATGGCAGACAGACGCCCAACCATTTGAGCCACATCCGCCCCCTCTAGGGAAGTGAATTTTGTGGACAGAGAATGAAGCCTAACAAATAATGCAAAGGGTGAAAAACTATACTAAAACAAAACAAAACAAAAAATCCTGTAGTATAATGTTCTTGTGCATTTATGTTCTTATTCATATATATATAGTGTTTATGTACATTATATATATTGTATGTATATATACAATATATCCGTATATATACTGTATGTATATTATATGTAGGTATGTATGTGCATGTGTGTTAATAAAAAAGTCAAGAAAAAAATGTATGGTATGGGAAGAAGTCTTCTGCTGAAGATGGCACCCTATCAGAGCTTTCCCCTTTTTCTCTTCCATGTTTGAAAACATTTACTTCAGGGGGTCATCAGGATATCCTTGGGGGAATTCCTTATAAATCTTGAGGAAATGGAGGCAGTTTTAATAATTGGTCACATCTACCCTTCCTTGCAATTGTAGGTACCTTGTTAGATCCTGTCCTTTCCTGTTCTTTGGCTCACTGCTGGTTCATCCCTCATAACTTCTCATTTTTAGGACCTCTTGGTCCAAAAGAGGAGGAGACCAGGAGATCCTTATAGGGTCACTGAAAGGGGCCTGGACCCAGAGTCCCTCAAACTCCAAAAGAAGCTGAGAAGATTGATTAGAATGGGGGTGAGGAGGGAAGAAAGGCGAGGGGGAGGGATGGGTTCCTCTGCAAGGAATGGAGAAAGAAATTAGTTTGGCATTAGACTGTGAATGACTGTGACTGTCATGCTAAGAAGTTGGATCTTCTTTGTAGGGCCCTGATTCTCAAAAGCCATATGCTCTTGAGAAACACTGGTGTTTGGGAAGCTAGAATAAGGATATTCTGGGATAAAATTAAACCATGCTAGTCTCTTCCCTGAAGAAAATATAACTTCAGGTATAGAACTTTCTTAATATTAAGATTAGTTGTACCCATGTATTTTGCTTAAACTTTGCTAGGTGGGCAAACAGATTTTAGAACCAGTGAACAAGGAGAAAATGGAAGTTAACAGAAATAAATTGGAAGGTGTAACTAACCATCCTTGATTCTCTTATGGCTATGGTATTTATGGTTGCAATATTTACATTGCATTCATAGTTATGTTTTCTGCGGCTAAAATTCCTTATTTGGTAGGTATCATTTTATGGGGAATATGGTTAAGAGCATGAGCCCTTGAGCCCAATCCCATTTTAGCTCTGAAACTTCAGGTAAGAAGCAAAACTCTTCCTCATCTGTGAAATAGGGTGTATTAGTCAGCCAAAGGGGTATTGATGCAAATTACCAGAAATCTGTTGGCATTTATAAAAAAGTATTTATTTGGGGTAGAAGCTTACAGTTACCAGGCCATAAAGTATAAGTTACTTCTCTCACCAAAGTTTGTTGCCACATGTTGGAGCAAGATGGCTGCCAACATCTGCCAAGAGTTCAGGCTTCCTGGTTTCCTCTTCCCGGGGCTTGCTGCTCTCCATAAGACCAGCTGTAGAACTATCAGGTGAATGGTTCGTTTCTTTTCCAGGAGTCTTCTCTCCTTCCTCATGACCAGGCTCCTCTGTATGCTTACTTCCCTGGGCTGCAGCATTAAAACTCCAGCAACAACAAAAAAATTCCAACTCTGTCCTTTGCCATACCTTTTATCTTTGAGTCCCCACCCACCAAGGGGTGGGGACTCAACACCCTACTGACCTGGCCCAATCAAAGCCCTAATCATAATTTATTCACGCCCAGAGGAACAGACCAGTTTACAAACATAATCCAATATCCGTTTTTGGAATTCATAAATAATGCCAAACTGCTACATAGGGATAACATTACTTAATATTCATAGGGTTGTTTTGATAATTGTATGAATGAATATCATGTAGTAAATACTCAGTAAGTGATAGTTCTAAAGAACACTGACTTTCAGGTGTTCCATGACTGGAAGTTTGAGTGCTATTGCTTCAGGGAATGAAATACTCTCGGATGATTTTGTAAAGTCTAAATAAAGTCTAATTTGAAGACATTGGTGAGACATTGCAAGGGTATGTTTCTAGCATGTAATGGGTATTCAGAAACTATTGATGGAAAAATCTGGTTCTTAGAGTAAATAAAAGCTTTCCTTTGTACTCCATTCTCTCGTCTTTTTTTTTTTTTTTCCCCCATCTTGGAGCCATGGAAAGGAAGGGCTCCCTCATACTCTGGGTGTCCTGATCTGTTCATTTTAGTTCCTTGTATAAGAGCCATCTATCCCACCTCAGTTCCAGGGCCTCCAAGGACTCTTTTGGGGAGGTGCTCAGACAGTTGCTTCCCAGGACCTGCTTTCCTGCCTGATGAGAGTATTTTGGGACATTCCCCAAACATTTGGATATCTTTTCTTCTCAGTTTTCTAAAGGCAGTATATTTGCAGCCACCTTTATCTTGCCATGTAAGGGTAATTCTGTATTTTATTTATTTTTATTTATTTGCAGTATTATAATTTGACATGTGATTGTGTTTTGTCTTTTCAGGTGTCATTTGGATAGTACTTTAGCGGCACGATGTACTCTGAGTGGAGGTCACTTCATTTGGTGATTCAGAATGATCAGGGCCATACCAGTGTGCTGCACAGCTATCCTGAGAGTGTTGGACGAGAGGTGGCAAATGCGGTGGTCCGTCCCCTTGGGCAGGCTTTGAGTACCCCTTCAGTGGCTGGGAGTGAGAGTATGTTAAAAACTGACAAAGAAGTAAGTGTTTCTTCATTTCATTATACTATGTGAAAAGAAAGATTTGTCTCTGAAGAGTTTATTTATTGTTGACTTTTAAAAAATGGATTTCTGTGCAATGCAGCTTGATGTCTTTTTTTAACCTTATTTGGTTTGAGAGTTGGGTCCCAGAGTTTGGGATGACAAGGAATAGGCTGTACCATTTTGCATTTTGTTGCTGGGGTTTCCTACTAGCCAGGTCCAATTCTTCACTTGAGCTCAGTGCCCCAGACTGATACTTGAGTGTCAGGCCCTTTCCTCTTAGAGTGGGCTCTAGGCTCAATCTTCTGGTTTCCATTCAGAGTTATATTTAGAATGCCTTCATTTCTATTTCTAGGTCGTCCCTGACTGGAGTCTGTCTTGTAATAAGTTTTCAGGCTACACTTATGTGCTGATCTTTAGCTCTCCTGTGTCCCCATCCCTTCTTACCTTTGCCTGGCTTCCAGCTGTAAGAGTGTGCAGAGCAGCTAAGTTTTGGCTGTGAGCCCAAGTGGTTGGAACTGGGGTTGTATCTGCTGTCCCTAAAGATAAGGGACTCTTGTAGTGGCTGTCAGAGGAGCTTGGCCTGGAGCCAGTCCTCTGCTCTTGGGTTTGGGGATTGAGTTAAAGTTGCCAGTGGGAAGTAGTGGAGGGGCCCTGAGAATAGAGTGATACTGTAGCTTACTAGTATGAGGTCTGGCTAAGACACAGGATTAGAACCTTGTCCCCTGTACTTGAAACCTTCAGGCTTTGGGTTTACAGAAACCTGTACCCTATTTCTCAGATCCTTTATTTTTCTTACTTTTTAGGCTCTCATGAATGAAAGATTAGACTTAGATATAAGACTAAAGTTTGTAGTTCTAGAGGCAGCTTATAACCCTCTCTAGGCCATGGGTGTTCTCCAGGGCCTTGGATTTTTATTTGTTTTTTAAGATTTTTTAAATTTATTTATTTATTTATTTATTTATTTATCCCCCCTTGCTGCTCGTGCTCGCTGTGTCCATTTGCTGTGTGTTTTTCTGTGTCTGCTTGTCTCCCTTTGCTGGGTTGTTCTGCTGCGTCAGCTCACCACGCCGCACGGGCTGGCTTGCCTTCACCAGGAGGCCCCGGGAATTGAACCTGGGGCCTCCCATATGGTGAACGGGAGCCCTAACGATGGAGCCACATCCGCTTTCCGAGGGCCTTGATTTTTAACTTTGCTCTATTGTAGAAGGGTTCTGAAAGGCAACCAATAAAAATGCACCTAAGCCATTTAAAAAAAAAAAAAAAGAGCATTTTTATCTCTTCAGAGTACCTTAGCAGATACTTAACCCTGAGGACCAGTGTGGGTCCTGGCATGTTCTCCCCTTGGTGTGTCTGTAGCCCTTTGCCTTCTCTTGGGAAGAAATGGCACGTGAGTAGATGGAGGTGCCCTGGTGCACCCCTTGTTTATTCTCCTTCCCCACCTTTTAAAGGATATGAGAGAATAGTCCTTGGATCTAGTGCCCTATAGAATTATACACTTAAGTTATTGTGTGAAGATATCACCAGACCTCTCTCCTCTTCTGTCTTTCACATGATAACTATGGACCTACAGCCTCGTTTAAAATCCCTTCCCATGTGTGGTTAACTCTCCACTCCCCTTTCACATTTGTCACAGCTTCACTATGCTGTTATAGTCTTCTTTAACATTTGCTACTGTTAAACTGTATTTTCTCTCCTTAGCCTCTGTAGTTATTTTTGCTCTTAAACAATTTAATACTTGTATTTATCTTGTTAGATTCAACTTTAGTTTTAAGTTATTGAAGTCTTTTTGAATCCTGAATTTCTGTCCAACAAGTTAGTCATTCTTTTTAGCTTTGTGATATCTTCAAATATCAGCATATAATCTGTTTTTTGTTTTTTGTTTTTTTCCCCTAAGTCAAAATCTTGGCAGGGCTTTTGGCATGCCACTGGGCACCTTCTTCCAAAATGATCTTGATACATTAATCTACTATTAGCCTCTCATATGAAATATTACCAGCCATTCTATCATCCTCTTGCATATGTCTCCATCTTGTCCACAAGGATATCTTGCATCTGACAGAATTTCTTCTTGGTAAAGCTCAGCTTCCCCTTTGCCAGGGAAGGCTGTTAATGACATGGTGAGAATAGCTTCAAATTTACATTCAGAAGACAGAGTTCAAGTTTTTAGCTCCACCATTTACAAACTAGTGATTTGGGCAGTTTGCTTCATCTTGCTAAGCTTCAGTTTTCTTATCTATCAAGTAGGAATAGTTTCCCCTCTTGCACAGGGTTACTGTGGTGGTTAGATGCTATTTCTGAAAGTGTTTCATAAACTGCAAGCACTATACAGTTGTCAGCTGTCTTCGTAATAACCCCATTAGTAAAAGAAATGAAGCTTGTGTGGCATGACTTGTTCTTTTTGCGCAGGCTGATTCCCAGTGATCACACTTACCTTTTTATAAGTGTTCACTGATCATTTGCTTAATAATTTGTCCCAGAGTTTTATCTGGAATTTACTTAAACTTTCTAGTTTACAGTGTCTAGAATATATTTTCATCCTCTTTTGCAAATTTGGAGTATTTCTTCTTTCTTATAACACCTTACCCTTTCTTCATGACCGCAGGCAGTGGTTCAGCAAGTTCTTTCAGCCCTGAGGATGTTTCAGACAGGTCAGGAGGCTGGAATTCTTTCAATACAGCTGAGTGAGTGCTCAGTTAAGATCTCGCTCAGCTTCAGTCCTTTCCACCTCTGTTTCCACCTTTGCATTTTAAGTATTAATATGATTGGCAGAGAAAGCAGTTGCAAAATGAGTCAAACAGTTCAGCTTCCTCCCTGTCATTTGTTGACATTGCATAATCTGGAGATGGGATGTGATTGAATTTATCTATATGATTGCCTAAATGACACACATACCTGTATGCAGATTAAGTGGGGAAAAATCTAAAATTTTCTATTTCTGCTCCTCCTATCTATGGAATATCAAGAAAACCTGTACTTTTTATTTCACAGAGCAAACAACAATGGCTTAAGGATAAAGGTCAACATAGGCTTGATATTTAAAAATAAGTAATTTATTTTCTTCTTAAATATTTTGTTTAGGAAATGTTGTTCACATATGTCTGATACAGGGAAACTACACTCCCCAGAATAAATTTAGAGGTTTTTAGCAATAAAAGAATTTAACATTTTAAATCTGTCTACTGAGATATAGACAGGGATGCTTGATAATTCTATATGTATATTTTCTCTTGTTTAGGTAAAATGGACCATGGAAGTAATTTGCTATGGACTGACCCTTCCATTGGATGGAGAGACTGTAAAGTTTTGTGTTGATGTATATACAGATTGGATTATGGCTTTAGTGGGGCCGAAAGAGTCTATTCCATTGCCAGTTATTAAAGAGCCTAATCTATACGTTCAAAGTATACTAAAACACTTGCAAAATCTTTTTGTACCAAGGTAAGCTGTACCTGATGATCTGGTCCGTTATCAGGATCATAATAAAATATTCATAAACCTTTTTTATGTTATAGGAGCTAATCCTTTGAACAGTGACTCTCATACTCACCCAATTAAAGAGTGTATCAATATGAATGATACAAGAGATGGGCTTGTATAATATTTGCCTTACTAGGAATTTTTAACAGGTGTGTGTTCATTTTAAAAGCTTTTGACTTTTTTTCTAAGATCTGATGGCTGTTACATGGTAAAATACTGCAGCCTCTTTCCCTTCTACTCAAATACTCTCTTGCCTGTTCATAACTCTTATCTCCACTTAAGCTAAAGTGGCCTTAAAATGAAACTTTAACATGAAAATGAATCTTTCCTATGAGATAATGAAGACATTGAAATAAACAGACTTGAAATTATTTTGGGCAAATTTGTGGTAGGCCCAAAGATTATGCTTGAAAGTTTGTTACTGATATTTTCCTATCTTCAGAAGCAAAGGCCTTAAATGTAAACATCATGATGTAGGATATTTACCTTATTTTTTTTTTATTTTTATTTTTGGCTTTTATAAAGGGTATTTATTTGGGGTAAAAGCTTACAGTTACAAGGCCCTAAAGAGTCCAACTCAAGGTTGCTTTCTCACCAAAGTCAGTTGCCATGTGTTGAAGGAAGATGATTGCTGATCTCTGCCTGGTCTCTCCTTTTCCTCTGGGCTTCTAGTCCTCTCTCTCTCCTGGTTAGGGCTCATCTGTCATGGCTTTCTCTATCAGTCTTGGCTGTCTTCCCAAGGTCAGCTGTAAGCTATCAGGCAAATGGTCCATCTCTCCCCAGGGTCCTGGATCAAACATGACAGAGCTCTCTTTCTTCCATGTCTCTCTTGCTTTTAAAAAGTTTTTTCCCCCCTGATTTTAAAAGGATTATTTATCATTGTAAAGAATTTGGAAAATAGAGAAAAGAATGGAGAAGGAAGCATTAGCACTCTACCCATTCGTGAGGATTTTCTGTAAGAAAAATCTCAGGTTTCATCTATGCTTTATGAAAGGGTCAGGGTCTCCTTTTGGGAAAATTCTGGATAGAGCTTTTGGTCTGTCAGATGGTGAGAGACTTTGAATCACCTGAAAACCAGCTTTATAAGATTTAGCTTTGTCAATTTAGAAGGAAGATTACTTTGGAAAATCTGAATCAAAACAAAGAACAGCAACAAAAACCTCTAGTCTGTAGGAACAATTGTAAACTTTTCACCTTGCATTAAATGACTGCTGTAATCTGGTCCCTAACCCAATTAACTACTGCTAATTCTTCATAGTCCTGCTCTTTAGCCAGACAAGTAAAGATTCCCTCAAAACGTCTGAAAGATCTTCCCCATCATCACCTACCCTTCTGTCTTCCTCCTCCTCTCTCTCCTAGCTTTCCATTGGTTCACCTTAATTTCAGCCTTGTAAGAAGAAGCCTTACCTGACCATCCAGGCCCACAATGATTACACCTTCCCTGAACCTATATGGTACTTGCATTAACAATCTTGAATCTCTCCGCTATTTTATTGTATCTCGTTTTCCCATCTGACCAACTTGGAGGCAGGAACTGGGTTTTATCTATTTTGAGCTTCCACAAATGTGGTACTGTACTGTTATTATTTTAGGTGAATTAAATGCTTGTTTTATTTATTGATCTCAAATGTAAATAATAACAGGAAATTGTTGCCAGTAGTTAGCATATTATTTGTAGGTATGCAGTTTCCTAAAATGGTCTGATAGCTTTAATGCTTTTTTTTTTAACAAATCAATTTTATTAATACATATTAATAAAGCATACGATTCATCCAAAGTGTATAATCAGTGATATTTGGTATAATCACATAATTGTGCATTCAGCACTTCAATCATTATTAGAGGATTTTCATTATTTCCAAAATAACAATAAACAAAAAACAGACAAGAAAATTCTTCACCTCTCCATCTCTCTCTATTTCCCCTGCTGTACATAGCTGCTCTTTCTGCTATTCTTGTACAATTATTTATTTATTTATTAAGCAGTTTTATTGAGATATATTTACATACCCTACAATCTATCTAAAGTGAATAATCAATGGCTTTTAGTATAATCACAATGTTGTGCATTCATCATCACAAAAAAGTTTAGAATTATTTCATTACTCCAAAAAGAAAATCTCCGCACCTGTTTAGCATGCGTTCCCTAGCCCTATTTAATGCTTTCTTGTTATCCCATTTATTGGGCTTTTCCTTGTGCATTGAAAATCTCATGAATAGTATTGTCACTATCTCTTTGTACTCTTACTAGCTCTCAGTGCTCAGTAATTTTGTATTGATGGAAAAAGTTAATGGCAGTTGAGTTAATTAGACATTTGCTTTTTTCTTTCAAGAAACTTGATTACCTTATAAATTGTTTTGCTCTTTGGTAACAACTTTTCTCAAAAGTGTGTGTTAGTACTTCAAATGTTAGTAAATTTTGAGAGTTCATTGGCACTATTAGAGTTTTCTTCCTGACCAATAATATCTTGGGGGAGTTTAGCTGTTTTCAATGCTAAATATTATTGGTTATGATCTTATCCTCTACTATATGAAGTTTCAATTATTTTTTGATTCAGATAGTTTGTGAAATTGTTATCTAAGCTTACTTAATTCGTTGTTTTTATTAAAAGTGACAGTCTCAAAGTAGAGGAAACTGCTTTACTACTTTGCTAGAGACCAAGTCAGAGCAGATGTAACCTTTCTCTTTTGCCTATCTGTTTAATTTTTTTTTTTTTTTCATAACTCAATGGGAGTGAACCACCTTATTAAATTAATTAAGGTTTTAATTGCTCACATTTAACTGTACTTAAGAAAATATAGGTCATCTGACTATTGTGTGGGTGGGGTGGGGCAAGATTAGCAAAAAAAAATCATGCATACACACATACATATATATACTCACACATGCACATATAAAATATTGTTTTTAAGCAATGGCTAGCAAACTTTTTCTATAAACAGCCAGATAGAAAATATTTTAGGCTTTGAGAGCCATATGGTCTCTCACAGCTACTCAGCTCTACTATTGTAGTATGAAAGCAACCATAGACAATATGTAAATGAGTGAGCATGGCTGTGTTCCAATAAAACTTTACATAACAACAGGTGGCAGGCCAGAGCTGGTCCATGAGTCATAGTTTGCCAATCCCAGTTCTGAAGCAGTTTTTCTGAAGATCACAAATTGCTTTCAAAAATATTGAAGGGGAAAGAAACAAAGATTATTTTGTTTCTCTTAGCTTTAGGTACTTGGACACATCTCTTGAATTTAGACCTTCTGAGTGAATTCACTCTACCTGAGTGGGTGTTTCCTGTCCTGTCACTTGACAGGTACCTGGAAATGGTGGGTAGGCCTAGGTTACCATCCAGGAGGCCCTGCAGTGTTATTGCTGGCTTAGAAGAGTATCTGCCCTGGGTCCATAGGATTGGTGGTATTATTTCAGGTTTCCTCTTATATGGCTAAATGAGGTTTGGGGCCAGAGCAGCAAACACAAGCTTGAGCCTCATGGCTTCATGTGGACTAGATTTACCTCCAGCTGAACATGGGACAGCTCTCTGCTTTTGGGAGCTCTTGACATTTTTTAGGTGGTTGTCTCATCATTTTGTTTTAGGTTTGATTTCTTTTTTAGAGAAAATTAAAGTGATTTCATTTGTTTGCAACTCCTGGTTTGTTTGTATCTAGTTATCTGGGTCATGGTCCAGAATCTCATAATCTCTATCCTAAGGTTGGGGTAGGAGTTCTAGGGGGGATACTCATTCTATTTTCTGGAGTTTATTGAGGAAACTGTCTGATTTGGACATGTTTCTATCAGTGCTTTGTGACATAAGTCAGATTATATAGATTATTGGTTACTTGTTTTGGATTTCACACAGGAGATTTGGAGGCCAGCTTACCAGTCTGTAATGCATTTATTCTTCCTACTACTATTAAAATTCTCAGGTGGTCTACTTTGGAGAGTGGTAAGGGCTAGGATTTAGACCTATATCTTCCTCTTTAACCCTAGCCACAATACTTTTATCTGTTTTATAGATTGGCCTTCTGTATGAGATTTCCATTGGGGGAAAAATGGTTCTGCAGACTAAAGAGAGTTTTAGAACTATTGTTCTAGGGTATCTTGGGAACTTTTGGAGCCCCCCATCTTGGGTCAAGTTGCCTTTTTTTATTAGAGCAGCAGTGGTAGGAACGCATCTCTGAGGCAATCTCTACATACCTTATCAATTCTGAGGACCTATTGGGATATTCCATTGGGCCTGTAGGTTCTTCTCTAGCAGACATTAGTTTCAGAGGGACTGTGAACAACATGAAATCACTTGCTAAATTTGTGTGAATGTGTATTTACAACAATTTTTTAAAGAATAGAAAGGCCTTCTCCTTCACTGTGAGCAGCAGGAGTGACTGGGAATTTACTCATTCATTCAGCAGAAATCTATTGAGTACCTGCTATTATGCACCAGGCACATTTTAGACATAGAAAATCCAGAGGTGAAGCTTATGTTCTAGTATTCCCCCCTCTCTTCCAGGAACTTTCAAGGTTCTCAGAGGAGTGGTAGATTGAGATACCAGAGTGCCAAACTGTATAACAGGGAAGAAGTAGCTTTATACTGAAGAGGATGTGCCTAGCCCTGTTTCCTGGTGCTGTTAAGGAGTTCATCGGGGCCACTACTGCTGCATCTCTAAGTTGCCTGTCCTTAAGCTGTTGTTGTCTTTCCTCAGGGTTTGTCAGTGATATCTGTCTGTCTTCTTCAGACAGGAACAGGGCTCCAGTCAAATCCGACTATGCTTACAGGTTCTGAGAGCCATTCAGAAACTGGCCCATGAGTCATCTGTCATGGCCCGAGAAACCTGGGAAGTCTTACTATTGTTTCTTCTGCAGATTAATGACATACTTCTGGCGCCACCAACTGTTCAAGGTTTGTTTATTTATTTATTTTCTAATCAATTTATGAGCTCCAAATACAGTTCACCTTTAAAGTCAGTGAGCAATAGACTTGTTGGGGATTTAAATTTTGGCATGACAGTCGACAAATCAAGGTTAACAATTCTTGTGATGAAAACCTTCAAAGGCGTAATATGACTTGAGCACTCATGAAGTTATTTTACCTTCAGTGATGATTTTCCTAAAGTAGGGAGGGACTAAGTGAATTAATGCATGTTGGGTAAGATAGGAATAGTAGTTTGTTTAGTATATTTGGATAAAGCCTAGTCAAGAAACAATTAACTAATTAAATTAGAGCATATAGATAATGTACATGATTACAAAGTAGTTCTCAAAGTAGAGTCTGAAAACTTGATAGCTGCAGAAGATATTCCTTCAGCAAATGAAACCTCCAAAGGCTTGAAGTGTCCTATTTGCAAGTGTGACAATACGGCATACAATAGCTAGACGTTAAAAAGCTTCCAACTATAAGACTTCTGAACAGATTTGAGAAGCCTTACTTTATACATAAGCTATAATTTGATGTTCTAGTTCCAAGTTTCCTTGTTGCTTATTCATCTGTGTCCCCTCTTCATTAACACATGTGAGTGTGCTTGTCCTATTACACAGATACAGTGCCCAGGAAAATATCTTAAAGGAATCATGGAATTGTTGGAATATTAGTGTTAGAAGGGATATTGATGATAGCTGGCCACCCATTGATTCATCAACTTTGCTACACACTCCTCATGCCAGGGATCAAAGGCAGGCAGTTTATCCCCTTATTGGGCTCTTTGCTGTTGAAACTTTATATTTGCTCATTTGAAATATGCATTCTTATAACTTTGCCTTCTGGAACTTTGCAGAGTAAAGACCACTGCTGTTGCTCTCCCTAGTTCCAGGGCTCAGAACAGAACAGCTTTTGTTTTCATGGTTGAGGCTCTGTCTTGCCCAGCACCAGTACATTTCTTCCCTTCTTTGTCTGACTTTTTCTTGAAGGGTTGTATATTAGTCAGCCAAAGGGGTGCTAATGCAAAATACCAGAGATTGGTTGATCTTTATAAAGGGTATTTATTTGAGATAGAAGTCCACAGTTACCAGGCCATAAAGCATAAGTTTCTTCCGTCACCAAAGTCCATTGCCACGTTTTGGAGCAAGACAGCTGCCGACGTTTGCCAGGGTTCAGGATTCTTGGGTTCCTCTCTTCCTGGGGCTGCGTTTCTCTCCGGGCTTAGCTTCTCAGGTTCCTCCACAAGGTCAGCTGTAGACTATGAGGCTCTCTAGGCTTTGCTTCTCTTCACAAGGCCAGCTGTGAACTCTCAGGTGAATGGCTTGTCTCTATCCCAGGACCTTCTGTCCACCGTCAAAACTCCAACATCAAAACTACTGCCTTACCTTTTATATTTGATTCCCCCACCCACCAAGGGGTGGGGCTCAATGCCCTACTGACTGGCCTAGTTAACACCCTAATCATAACTTATTCATGCCTAGATTAGCATACCAGTTTACAAGCATAATCCAATATACATTTTTGGAATTCATAATTACATCAAACTGCCCAACTGTAGCAGGTGACTTTCTAACACCTGAAGCATTTTAGAGCAAAGTTGGGAGCTACAAAACTCTCTGGGTACTTGTCTGGATTCCTTCACTTATTGGCTGTGTGAATTTGGGCAAGTTACTTACCCTTCCTGAACCTAAGTTTTCTCATCTTCAATACTGATATAATTGGTAATAGGTATTATCACAGTACCTATCCTGCAGAATTTAATGTGAGGATTATATGAGGTCATGTGTATGAATTACTTGACACAGAAACTGACTTATAAGAGACACTCATTCTTTCCCTTTACCCATATGTGTCTTTAACCCCCACCTTCTGGAAGATTAAAATCTTCAGGAAGAACTGAGCAGGATACCTCAAATACTTTCAAAGTAATAATTTGTTGATGTGTCCATGATTTCCTTCATTGGAGTGCCTAAGTATAGTTTCCTGTTTTTACTAAGTGGTTATTTGAAAGTCAAAATTTAAAATTGCAGTTATTTTAATTTTTTGACCAATTCTCCCAAAATCAGTGATTCTAAAGATTCTTTTTTCAAAATGAGTATGCCAAAGTTATGTTTTCTTTTCATTGGTAAGGTGGCATTGCTGAGAATCTAGCAGAGAAGTTGATTGGTGTTCTCTTTGAGGTTTGGTTACTAGCTTGTACTCGGTGCTTCCCAACACCTCCTTATTGGAAAACAGCCAAGGAGATGGTAGCTAATTGGAGGCACCACCCGGCAGTAGTAGAGCAGTGGAGCAAGGTCATCTGTGCACTCACTTCAAGGTAGGTTATCCTCATTGACTTGCCTTCCTCATCCCTCTGACCTTAGGCAGCTTTCCCCTTGATTGGTATCCTCCTGGGATTCATGGAATATTTTGAAAAAAGCCTGTGCCTGTTACTACTGTTCTTTAGCTATCTTAGGATTGAGCCACTTATAGATATAGTAGTTTGGCTAGTGTCTTTCTAATGTACTTCAGAAAAAGCAAGTCTATTTGAGAAGCAGGTAAATTCTGCACCTCCCCCCCAAATCCCACTCTTATTCTAATTATTAAATTTGCATGTTCATTACTTACACCACAGAAAGGTATAACAGGAAAAGTTAAAGTTCACTAGAAATCCCACTATGTATGTTTATATATAATTTGATCAAAATAGAATCATACTATACATACTATTTTATAACCAATGTAAGCAATTTATTTTAATTTGTTTTTAACCATTTATATATAATTCTGTCAATATTCTCTGAGTAAACTCAGTTTTTTTCTGGACTTGTTTTCTCGTTTTAACCCTAAATATTTTAATTATTTTTATATATAATTTTAAAAGATAAGGATTCTTTTCTAAACATAATCACAATTCCATTAACTAAAAAAAAATTAAAAAGGCAGTTTCTTAATATGTCAATTAATATTCCTTAATTGACAGACAGTTTTCCTGTCAATGTTCAAATTTCCCTTAATGTCTCAAAGTTTTTTCTTTTTACAATTGGTCCCTTTGAATTGCATTTAGTTGACATGTTTAAGTCTAAAGTAAAATGCTTCTCCTCCCCTTTCAGTTTGTCTATCTTATAAGCTAAGGTTTTTATATTTCTTGTTCACTTCAGCAAGGTGCACATGTTTCGTCTGTTTTATCTTTTCATATTTTAATGCTTGAGTGTGTCTTTCTGTTAAGAAGTACTTAGTGATATGCATTTTTTTATTTTCTAGATTGCTACGCTTTACATATGGTCCTTCATTTCCTCCGTTTAAAGTTCCCGATGAAGATGCCAGTCTGATCCTTCCTGAAATGGAAAATGAGTGTGTTGCACAGACTTGGTTTCGCTTTTTACATATGTTAAGGTACTGCTGTTTTAGTATTTCATGTGCTGTTTACCTGGTGTTTTAGGGAAGGAACCATGCTGTAACTCTCTTGCTGGGGTTCAGAGTGTGGATGCTAAGCACAACCTGTCAAATGGATCCAAATTAGACAGCAGGCATATCTGCATCATGTGCTACCTGCTCTCCCCATCCCAGCAAGGTTAGGGCTGTCCTCAGTTGCTCAGTCTGCACTCTGTAGGAGATTGTTATCTGTGGTGTTTGCAGCACTTATTCTCTTGCCTGATACTGCAGCCTGGGCGGTGATATGTCTCCCAGGAATCTGTCCCATTTTGTGGGGACTGGCGACTGCCCTGCTTCTCTCTGTGGCTAGCACTGACCATCAGTCTGGCTTTTAAGACCTCTTCTTTTCTAGCAGCATTAAAATTTTACTGAGGGATACACTCTTGTTTTTAAACTAAAATATGTTTTTATCAGTTTACAGAGCATAAATATTAAGAACTATTTAAAGATATATTTTAGTAGGATACATAGCATTATGCTTTATCAAGTTTTTTTTTAATATGTATTTTTAAAGATACTTAGATTACATAAATGTTACACAAAAAACATAGGGATTCCCATATGTCCTGCTCCCTGTACCTCCCACACCCTCCCACATAACAACATCCTTCATTAGTGTGGCACATTCATTGCAGTTGATAAACACATCCTGGGGCATTGCCACTGAGCATGGACTATAGTTCACATTGTAGTTTATACCCTCTCCTACACTATTCTGCAAGTTATGGGAAGATATACAATGGCCCATATCTGTCATTGCAATGTCATCCAGGACAATTCCCAAGTCCCGAAAAAAGCCCCCTCATTACACCTCTTTTTCCTTCTCCCTGACTTCAGCACTTCCAGTGGCCACTGTCTCCACAATAAGTCTATAGTAGTATACCAGTAAGTCCACTCCATTCATTCCCCAATCCTGAGGATTCTGGGATGGTGATGTCCACTCCACCTCCAATTGAGAGGGGGCTTCGATCCCATACAGCCAATGGATGGGACTCTCTTGCTTGCAGTTGTAGGCTTTTTTGTTTCCTTGGTGTGGTGGTTGTCCATTCTAACCTCCTTGTTAGTTGTCCTGGGTGAGTCCAATGATAACAAGTTTTAATGTGGAACATTTAAGAAGCAAGGAACTGTTTTCTTCAACTACAATTACATAATCCACTTAATATTTAACACAAATTCTGATATGAATAAAAATGAGTTTTAAAAAAACAAAAAAGATATATTCTTAGAAATAAGGAATGTGTAAACAATTCTTTTAAACTGATTCTTTAAGGAAAAATTTATAATTTTAAATTTTGGCAGGGAAATAATCCCTCCCGTTGAACTTTCATGGTTTTGTCCTTGAGGAGAAGTTGTAGAAATTGTCCTTTCTTTCCAAATCTTCTCATTTTAATGCATATGAACAAAATTTTCATGAAATGTTCTTTAACATTTTCACCATTTAGTCAGTCATTCAACATTTTCCAGTGCTACAATATTCGCCCCCTGTTGCAAGCAACAAGAAAAACTACTTCAGTTATCTTCTGTAATTCATGCCATGGTTCCCCTGATGGATACAATAAACATTAAGCACCATCTGCTGTTCCTGGTTCAACTAATTGTGCTACTAGATACCAAGGTTAAGTGTTTCTTTGATACTAAAGGAATACTTGTGGTGCCAACCTATAAATGAAAGAAAATTTTATATTATACAGTTTTTTTTACTTTATTTTGTACACTTAATAATTGAAAATATAAACAATTAAAAAAGAAAAAGAAAACAAAGTTGAATAAAAACATACATTTCTCAATTAATGTACTGGATACATATAAGTTTTTTTTTTAATCATACAATATGTTACACAATATATTTGATTCATAGTAACGCAGTCATACAGTATCTGTGTCTGGCTGCTTCACTCAACAAAATGTCCTACAGGTTCATCCATGTTGGTCATATGCTTTATGACTTCATTTCTTCTTACAACTGCATAATATTCCATCATGTGAATACACCACAGTTTGTTTCTCCATTTCATCGGTTGATGGACACCTAGGTTGTTCCCATCTTTTGGCAGTCGTGAATAATACCACCATGAACATCGGTGTGCAGATGTCTATTCATGTCACTGCTCTCGGATATATACCCAATAGTGGTATTGCATGGTCAAGTGGCAAGTCTATATTCAACTTCTTTAGGACCTGCCAAATAGTCCTCCACAGTGGCTGTACCATTCTGCATTCCCACCAACAGTGAATAAGTGTTCCTATCTCTCCACATCCTCTCTAACACTTGAAGTTTTCGGTCTTTTTAATAGTGGCCATTCTGATAGGTGTGAAATGATGCCCCATTGTAGTTTTGATATGTATTTTGCTAATTCGTGAGTGATGTTGAGCAGTTCTCATGTGTTTTTTTGCCATTTGTATTTCTTCTTTGGACAAATGTCTATTAAACTCTTGCCCATTTTTAAATTGGGTCGTTTGTCCTTTTATTGTTGAGTTGTAACATCTCTTTATATGTCCTGAATATTAAACCCTTATTGGACATGTTATTTCCACATATTTTCTCCCATTGTGTCAGCTGCCTTTTCACCCTTTTGACAAAGTCCTGTGAGGTGCAAAAGTGTTTAATTTTGAGGAGGTCTCGTTTATCTATTTTTTTCTGTTGTTGCATGTGCTTTGGATGTAAGGTCCAAGAAACCACCACCTACTACAAGATCTTGAAGATGTTTCCCTACATTTTCTTCTAGTAGTTTTATGGTCCTGGCTTTTATATTTAGGTCTTTGTTCCATTTTGAGTTGATTCTTACATAGGGAGTGAGATAGAGGTCCTCTTTCATTCTTCTGGTTATAGATATCCAGTTCTCCCAGTACCATTTGTTGAAAAGACTGTTTTGTCTCATTAACATGGACTTAGTTTAAGGTTTGTCAAAAACCAGTTGACCATATAGGTGAGGGTTTATTTTTAGACTCTCAATTCTATTCCACTCATTGATGTGTCTGTCTTTATGCCAGTACCATGCTGTTTTGACCACTGTAGCTTTGTAATATGTAATATGTTTCAAGGTCAGGCAGTGAAATTCCTCCCACGTTGCTCTTCTTTTTTAGCTTTTGGCTATTCAAGTGCACTTTCCCTTCCAAATGAATTTGGCAATTACCTTTTCTAATTCTGTAGAGTAGACTGTTGGAATTTTGATTGGTATTGAATTGAATCTATAAATCAGTTTGGGTAAGATTGACATCTTCATGATATTCTTCCAATCCATGAACATGGAATGTCTTTCCATTTGTTTGGGTCTTTTTAAATTACTTTTAGCATTGTTTTGTGGTTTTTTGCATATAGGTCCTGTACTTCCTTGGTTAATTAATTCCTAGGTATTTGAGTCTTTTTGTTGCTATTGTAAATTGATTTTTTCCCGTGATTTCCTCCTCAGATTGTTCAATACTAGTGTACAAAAACATTACTGATTTTTACGTATTGATCTTGTATCTGGTCACTTTGCTGCCCTCATTTGTTAGCTCAAGTAGCTTTGTTGTGGATATGTCAGAATTTCTAAGTACAGGATCATGTCATCCACAAACAATGAGAGTTTTACTTCTTTTCCTATTTGGATGCCTTTAAATTTTTTTTCTTGTCTAATTGCCCTAGCTAGAACTTCTAATACAATATTGAATAACAGTGGTGACAGTGGGCATCCTTGTCTGGTTCCCGATCTTAGAGGGAAAACTTTCCACCTTTCCTCATTGAATATGATGTTGGCTGTGGGTTTTTCATATATGCTTTTTATTATATTGAGGAATTTTCCTTCTATTCCTATCTTTTGAAGTGTTTTTATAAAAAAAAAAAAAAGTCTGCTGGATTTTGTTGAATGCCTTTTCTGTGTCAATTGAGATGATCATGTGGTTTTTCTCCTTCAATCTGTTAGTGTGGTGTATTATGCTGATTGATTTACTTATGTTGAACCAGCCTTGCATACCAGGGACAAATTCCACTTGGTCATGAAGTATAAGTCTTTTGATATGCTGTTGGATTCGATTTGCAAGTATTTTGTTGAGAATATTTGCATCTATGTTCATTAGAGAGATTGGTCTGATATTTCTTTGCTCTTCTCAAAGAACCAGTTTTTTTTATTTTTTTATTTTTCTCTATTGAGAAAAAATAAGTTTCATTTATTTCTGCTCTAATCCTTATTTCTTTCCTTCTGCTTGCTTTGGGATTGGTTTGCTTTTATTTTTCTAGTTTCTCTAGTTGTTCAGTGAAATCTTTGGGTTTAGCTCTTTCTTCTTTTTTAATAAAGGCATTTAGGGCTATAAATTTCCCTCTCAAGCCTGCCTTCACTATATCCCATAAGTTTTGGTAGGCTGTGTTCTTGTTTTCATTTGTCCCAATATATTTACTGATTTTACTTGCAATTTCTTCTTTGACCCACTGATTATTTAGGAGTATGTTGTTCAGCCTTCACACATTTGCAAATTTACTTTTTTCCTGTCTACTATTGATTTCCAGTTTCATTTCTTTATGATCTGAGAAGGTGCTTTGTATAACTTGTCTTTTTATATTTATTCAGAGCTGCATTGTGCCTTAACATGTAGTCTATCCTGGAGAAAGATCCATGGGCACTTGAGAAGACTGTGTAACCCACTGAGTTTTGATGCAGCATTCTGTATATGTGTTAGGTCTAACTCGTTTATCATATTGTTGAAGTTCTCTGTTTCCTTGTTGAAATTCTGTCTAGTTGTTTTACCTAATGATGTGAATGGTGTGTTGAAGTCTCCAGCAATTGTAGAGATGTCTCTTTCTCCCTTCAGTTTTGCCAGAGTTTGTCTCATGTTTTTTGGGTCATTGTGGTTAGGTGCATTGATATTTATGACTGTTATATCTTCCTGGTGGTTTGTCCCTTTTATTAATATATAATGGCCTTCTGTATCTCTTATAATTTTTTTGCATTTAAAGTCTTTTTTGTCTGATATTAGTATTGCTTCCCCTGCTCTTATTTGGTTACTATTTGCGTGGAGTATCTTTTTCCAACCTTCACTTTGAGCCAGTTTGTATCCCTGGGTCTAAAGTGAGTCTTTTATAAGCAGCATATGTATGGTTCATGTTTTTTTTATCCATTATGTCAGCCTATATCTTTTTTATTTTTTTATTTGTTTTTTTTTAAGGTTTTATTTATTTATTCATTTATCCCCCCCTTGCTGCTTGTGCTCGCTGGGTCAGCCAACCACGCTGTGCGGGCGGGCCTGCCCTCACCAGGAGGCCCCGGGAACCGAACCCGGGGCCTCCCATATGGTAAATGGGAGCCCCACTGATTGAGCCACAGCCGCTTCCCAAGCCTATATCTTTTGATTGGGAGTTTAATCCATTCACTTTCAATGATATTACTGTAAATGCATTATTTCCTTCTACCATTTTATTTTTTGGTTTTCACGTCATATCATATTTTTGTCTTTTTATTCTTATTGTTATCCTTTCTGCTATTCTTTCTTCTATACTCTCCTCCAGGTCTCTCTCTCCTGTCTTTTTATTTCAGGTTCTAAGGCTTCCTTTAATAATGCCTGCAAAGGTGGATTCTTTTTTGCAAACTCTCTCAGTTTCTGTTTGTTTGTGAATATGTTATACTGACATTCATATTCGAAGGGCAGTTTTGCTAAATAAAGAATTTTGGCTGGCATATTTTCTCTTTCCATATCCTAATTGTATTATATCACTGTCTTCTCACCTCCATAGTTTCTGAAGAGAAATCTGTGCTGTCTTACTGGGCATCCCTTGTATGTGATGGTTTGCTTCTCCCTTGCTGCTCTGAGAATTTTCTCTTTATCTTTTACATTTGACATTCTGAGTAGTATGTACCTTGGAGTAGGTCTCTTCAGTTTTATTCTGATTGGAGTACAGTGTGCTTCTTGGACATGTAAATTCATTTCTTTTGTGAGAGTTGAAAATATCATGGGAAATTTTCAGCTATTATTTCCTTAAATATATTTTTTGCCCCCTTTCCCTTCTCTTCTCCTTCTGGAACTCCCATGACATATGTAGTTACATGTTGTGTTCTCATTTAAACTCTCTGAGCCCCTGCTCAATTTTTTCTGTTCTTTTTTTTTTTTTAAAGATTTTATTTATTTATTCATTTATCCCCCCCTTGCTGCTTGTGCTCGCTGGGTCAGCTAACCACGCCGTGCGGGCGGGCTTGCCTTCACCAGGAGATCCCGGGAACCGAACCCGGGGCCTCCCATATGGTAAACGGGACCCTACTGATTGAGCCACAGCCGCTTCCCTTTATCTTTTCTTTTCTCTCTTCAATTTCAGCTGTTGTCTTCTGTATCACTTATTCTTTCTTCAGTAATTTTGAGTCTGCTATTGTATGTCTCTAATGTGTTTTTGACCTTGCCTATTGTGTCTTTCATTCCCATAAGCTCTGTTACTTTTCTGTTCAGGATTTCAAATTCTTCTTTGTGCTTGCTCAATGTCTTCTTGATGTCACTTATCTCTTGAGCCATATTGTCTTTCAGTTCATCAATTTAAGTTTGGAAATTTGTATGTATCTCGCTAATTAGTTCTCTGAAATCCTGTGTCTCTTCTGGGGCTTTGTTATATTCCTTTCTTGCGCCTTATCTTCCATTTTCTTAGTATGGCTTGTAATTTTTTGCTGATGTCTAGGCATCTGATTAGGATGTAGTTTACTCAGATACTCAATTTCCTTCTCTTTTGTAGGGATTTAGTGGCAGGAGTCTGTGTGTTACCACTGCTCTTTTATTCTTGGCTCCACCTGGATTGTTAGGATTGTCCCTGCTAGTTGCTCAAGACTGGGCTCTGGACCCAGTAATTGACTATAGACCTGCTTCCTAGGGCCTTCAGGAGAGATGTATAGAGGCCAGAAAAAGCCATTTTATTTATTTTTAATTTTCTCATGTGCACTTCTTTTGTCTGTCAGCAGGTGGTGATCTTTGGCAGCTCTCAATTCAGGGCCTGGGTTGGAGTATGTTTGTAGCAACACAGTCCCGGATCAACATGATAGAGCTTTCTGCCTGGAGGCTAAGAACCTTGTAATTCAGATGTTCTTAGAGACAGTTTTCCAGCCTTTTCTGGCAGCCCCCTCTCCTTTCTGGGGTAAGAAACGCCTCCACTCCCCTCTGAGTCCTCAACAATCAGTCCCAGTTAATAGTATCTTTAGTCCCTTGCTGGCTCCAAAGGCAAACAATGGTGTAGCCCCACAGGGCCTGGAAGGGCTCCTAGGACACAGCAGACCAAATTTGTGAGTAAAAAGCTGAGTCAGCCTTAGACTATATCCCTCTCTCCCCCCTTTACTGGGGAGGTGTGTCCTTAACAATCAGTCCAGGCTAGAAGAGAGCGAGATTGGGAGGGTGGGATTTCTCCAGTCCTGTGCCGGCTCCCAGGACAGACCACGATGTGATCCTCCCTGTCCTGGAAGGGCTGGTGGGTCACAGTAGACCAATTTTGTTGGTCAGAAGCTGAGTCAGCCTTAGACTGTGTCCTTCTCTCTCATTTCCTGAAGTGGTGGATCCCTGGAGCCCCGTTTGTCTGTAGTCCAGGCCCAGAGGCCTGAGAATTCTAATGTGTCTTTAGTGTGGAGGATGGTACTGGCTGCTGCAGCCACTGGTTTCAACTCACAGTTCTGTTGTTGCAATTCCCCTACTTTGTCCCTCTCTCCTCTGGGCAGTGTCCAGCCTTTGCCTGGTGTCCTAAACCCTAGAAGATCTTTTTCCAGGCTGTTTCAGCCAGTTCTCTAGCTCTTTCTGGAGAAGAAGAGAGTCCTGTGTCTTTCTAGTCTGCCATCTTCCCGGCAGTCCTATTACACAGTTTTTAATAATCTTTATTAGAGCTGTTTGCACTGTAAAATTTAGCTTCCTATGGCAAAGTCTCAATTGCACCACCCTGGTCATAGCTCATATCTACATAGTCTTTGGGGAAGTATGAGATGCTGGGGCTTCAGAGACAAAACTTGGCTTCATCTGGAAAGAATCTAATGTGAAATACTAGGCATATTTAAAATCAAGTAAAAAGTATGCTACAGGGAAGCGGATGTGGCTCAAGGAGTTGGGTGCCTGCCTACCACATGGCGGGGAGGTCCTGGGTTTGGTTCCCAGTGTTTCCTAAAGAAGAAGAGCAAGCCGGAGAGCCTACACAATGGGCTGGCTTGATGAGCTGATAGAACAAGATGATGCAGCAGCGGAGGTGGCTCAAGTGATTGGGTGGAAGGTCCCAGGTTTGGTTCTGGGTACCTCCTAAAAGGAAGATGAGCAGACACAGAGAGTACACAACAAACAGACCCAGAGAGCTGACAGCGAGTACAAACAACTGGGTGGGGGTGGGGGGTGGATAAATAAATAATTAATTTAAAAAATTTTTTAAAAAGCATGCTACAGATACTTTGGTTACTAGAGCTAGATCTGGTCTTGGCTTTGACCAGGTAAGCTGATGATGCTGGGACCAGAGAGGAGTTTACATTTCCCAGATGTAAACTCTGCTGTTTGTAAGTATTAGAAGATGAGAAGAACAAGAGCATACGGCATAACCAAATTGAAGAATAGAAGTATTGGAAATATCCTTGAGTGATTTGCAGCTGAATTCTTGGCGAGCCAACATGCTTTAGTGTTTGTCTCAGTTTAAAGGAGAAAAAGAGACTGCAAACTGGGCATCCATGTATCATCAAGCAATAAAATTTAAGATTAAAAATGAAGTAACAGTTGTTTATTCAAGGTTGAATTTTCTGCTTTGTCACCTGTATTTCAATGGCATTTTCTATGCCAATTGACAGACCAATCATATAATTCAATATTATTCTTGAATCTATGTTTTTTTTTTTTTTTGAGGTACCGGGGTTGGGGATTGAACCCGGGACCTCGTGTGTAGGAAGCCAGTGCTCAACCACTGAGCCACACTGGCTCCCCTGAGTTGATTTTTTTGTTTGTTCGTTTTTTGGATTTTAGGAAGCACTAGAAATCAAACGCGGGACCTCCCATGTTGGGTGCAAGTGAACTGCTTGAGCCATATCCACTCCCTCTATGTTTTTAGGCCACATACTATTCCATTAATCTTTTCGTTTATTCTTATACCAGATTCACACTTTTAGTTATTTTAACTTTATAATAGGTCTTCGTATTTGGTAGGTCTAATGTCTTTTTATCTTTTTCCTTCTCTTAGAATATTTTTTTAAGCTCTTCTTGCCTGCTTAATAGTTCAGATGAATTTTAGAACCAATTTGGCAAGTTAAAAAAACATAACTAAAAAAAAAAAAAACACAAAACATTTTATGATTTTGTTATGTATTAGAGTAAGGAACACATTCTCCTTTAGCAAAGGAAACCCTAAAACCTCAGTGACTTAGTATAATATAAATTTCACAAAGTCTGAGGTGTGTGACTGCAACACTGTTCAGGGACCAGGCTGACAGAGGCTCTGCATCTTCAACACATGTCTTCACTAGGAGCCTCTGCATTTGGCTAGGAGATGGGGAAGAGAAAGTATGAAAAATTTTGCAGGAAGTTTTTATAGGCCAGGCCTTGAAGTGGTGTAAGTCATTGATATCAATATTCTATTGGCCAGAACTCAGACCCATGGCCACACTTAATTGCAAGGGAACATAGGAATTATAATTTACCTGCATGCCTAGGAGGAAAAGAGAAACTGGTGAACAGCTAGCCAGATTGTGCTACGGATAAGAATTGTATTAAGACTGTATTTAAATTTTAGGAAAAACTGATATCTTATATATTGAGTCTCTTTCAAAGAGTATATATTTTTCTTTTTCAAAATCTCTATGTCTTACCAAAGTGTTCTGTAATTTTTTTCACAAAGATCTGCATATTTATTTTAGTATTATTCCTAGATAAAGGTTAACTTTTTTCTGCTAGTCTATCTTCTAAATGGTTATTGCTGCTGTAAATAACATTTTTTACTTTATTTTGTATATTAAATATGGACACTTAAAAGAGCTCCGAGGGTAGCTGATGTGGCTCAGTGGTTGAGTGCTAGCTTCTCTCATATGGGGTGCCTGTAACTAAAAAAAAAAAAAAAAAAGAGTTTTGAGTATTTCACTTACTCTTCTGAAATTTCTAGATATACAGATATATCATCTGCAAATAGAAGTTCTCCTTTCTAGTAGTTCATACTTCTGTCTATGCTAATTAAAAATATTTTGGATGCAGCGAAATCTGGACTTGAGTTCAAGTTTTGCTACTTTTTTTGTCAACTTGAGCAAACAATTTAGTCTCTGAGCCTCAATTTCTAATCTATAAAATGGGAACAATAATAGTAATCAGCCTGTTACAGCATTAAAGAAAACAAAACGTATAAATCAGTGCCTAGTAAATTGTAGAGACTCAAAAAATTGTATTAGATCATTATCCTTTTTTGTGTTCCTGGTTTTCTGAGCAATTTAAAATCTTAAAAATTTTGAAAATTTGAATAAAATCAGGAATAGTTACTGAATTTTTTCAAATCATATTTTGTGATCCATTTAAGCAATTGAATGTTTTTTCTTCTTTGATCTATTGTGATAAATTATGTTAATTTATTTCCCTAATAGTGAACCCTCCTTCATTCCTGAGAGAAAAGTTCTGCTTGTTTATGGAATACTATTCTTTTAGTGTTTTTGTGAATTGTCTTTGGTTTTAGTTTTTGACTAGCTAATGTTTTTGTTATTAAAAAAATAGGAAAATTTCCTATCCTTTTCGGTACTCTGTTGCAGTGTGTATAGCATGTAAGTTATATGTTCCTTAAAAGTTTGAAATAAATCACTAGTAAAGTTCTGGTCCTGGAATCTTTTTTTGAAGATAGTTCATGGGTAACCTTTTCTAATTAATTCACTATTAATTGATCTCTTCAAGCTTTTTCTTTCTTCTTGAGCTGACTTTGATATTTTAGTCAGGGATCTTTGGGAACGTAAGGAATACAAACCCACTTAAGCAAGCACAAGTGAAGAAGAGGAGTGGTTATATGAGAGAGAGAACTCACTGAACTTTTAACAGTGAACAGCCAGTCCTTATGATAGGGAGGGACCAAGGCAGCCTTGGGACAAGCCATTCTGTCTTCTGTCTTTGTCGTGCATTCACACTATTCTCGTTCTCTGGCTGGCTTCCTGTGGGTCCCTGTTTCTTCCTGCTTTTGGGGTACATGGTGACTGCTCAGTGGTGTAAACATTTCTGATGCAATGTGGCTCTTGAACTTTAGCCCTCAGTTCACTGGGCTTTCCCTTTGCTCATTCTCAAAAGGAATAAATTGGATCAAATTATTTTTGACAGGCTATATTAGTTGTAGGTCTGTAAGGACACATCTGAAAAGACGGCTTTAGGGACAGTTTTATACCTTTGGTTAAATGAGCTATGGATGGGTAGGGGGCAGGTCCATTGGGGTTACTCAGCACAGCTTACTGTGGTCATTGGCAAATTTCCTGGGAAGAGGGCTGAATATGATCGAAAGACAGGTACCAAACATTTGTCTAGTTATGTAAATACTTTATCTTTTTCTAGGAGAAACCAAAAATGTTTCCCATTGATTTTAGCACTCCTGTTCTCAGTGATAGTTCTTGGATTTGTTTGTGTATTGCACTTGCATAAGAATTACTGGAAAGATTGTTTAAGGTACTGGTCCTCTGGGCCTCATTTGGAGATTCTGTTTTAGTAAATCAAGGTGGAGTCTGGATTTTTAAAAAAATTATATCAGGGAAACGGATGTGGCTTAAGTGATTGGGCTCCCATCTACCATATAGGAGATCCAGGGTTCGATTCCCCGGGCCTCCTGGTGAAAGGCGAGCTGGCTTGCATGGAATGCTGGCCCATGCAGGAGTGCTGGCCTGCGCAGAGAGCTGGCACAGCAAGATGATGCAACAAAAAGAGACACAGAGGAGAGACAATAAGAGATGCAGCAGACTAGGGAGCTGAGGTGGCACAAGAGATTGAGCGCCTCTCTCCCACTCCAGAAGGCCCCAGGATTGGTTCCTGGTATCACCTAAAGAGAAGACAAGCAGACACAGAAGAATACACAGACAGCAGACAGCAAGTGCAAAATAATGGGGGGTAAATAAATCTTTAAAAGTATATATATATTTAAAAAATTATATCAGTGTTACAGATTATTCAGTTAACACAAGATAATAATTACAATAACAATAAATCCTCAGTTTTAAGGAATTTGGGACAATGTCCATTCTGCTTCAGTCTGAGAAGAGATGTAGAAATTATGGGGCAGAGGAATGGAATTGTTTTGCTTGCTATTGAAGATACTTCTTGCTTTGGGAATGGGGATGGTCCGTTGTCATCATTTTGTTAGTTGTCCAGGGAAGGCTTGAAGAACTGGAGAGAGGGAGTTGACCATATACCTGCTAGGTTTCAGGGCTCAACTGGCATAGGCACAATCCAGAGGCTTTGAGTCTCTGAGAAGTAAATTCAGCAGGTAAATTGAAAATTATGTATTCAAATAAAAGAAGTAGAAGTATCATGTTTTTGGGATTTATAAACAAGTATACCTATGCTATATTGGGGAAATAGCTTATCATATATTCCCAGATAGAGCCCGCCAAGGGGATGTTGATTTCATGTAGCCATGTGGCTTGCCTATGGAATCCGGACATCCCTAAGGGCCTCAGGAGCACTTTTGTTTGAGGGTTTGTTTACTGTGGCAGTTTGTGAAATCTGGCTGAGACCTGCATAAATGTAACCTCTGGAATGACCTCCACACTCTCTTTGAAATCTCTTAGCTATAAAACCTCTATTTTAGTTAATATTTCCCCCTTCTGATCAAGGTCTTTCTCCAATGCATCACTGATTAATGCTTACAATAATCCCTTGGTGCCAGGGAGGCTTATCCTTGGGAGTTGTATCCCATGGGGGTAGGGGGAAGGTAGTGAGTTTATTGAAGAGTTTGGTTTAGAGAGATACCACACTTAAGCAAAAGGAGGTTTTCAGTCGGTAATTCTCAGGCATTAATTATAGTTAGGCTTAATTTCCTTATTGCAGGAATAAGGCTCATAGGTGCAAGCATTAAGATAGAGGGCTTGCTTATTAGCCTGTTTTCTTTTATTAGGCAAGGCTTATATATTCCAGAGCTTTTGGGTTGTCTTACTTGAGAAAGTAGCAGGACTTCCCCAGTTTAATAAATTTTTTTTTTTTTAACTGCTGTGAGGGCTGTAGCCTTGTGACAAGGAAAAGCCTTTATCATCCAGAAAGCATACTTATGGCAACAAGGACTCATTTATATCCCATAGAAGTATGTCAGATACACAGAGTATTTGGAGCTGCAGGAATGTAGTTTTCTGTTATTTGTTCTATATGCTTTGTTATCCATTCTCATTTCAAATTTTTTTTTTCCCAACCTTTTGGTATTTGTTACTAAGCCTTCTTTTTGTGGATATATATCATACATTCTCATTTATGGGCATGATACCAATTTTTAAAATGATCTTCACTTTTTAAACTTTTTGTTGTAGTACGAGTGTAAAGCACAAAATTCATTTTGACCACATGCAATTTGGAAGTATTAATTATATTCACAATATTGTACTACCATCACCGGCATCCATTATCTTTCCTTTTTCATCACCTCAAAAACAAATTACTTGCCCGTTAAGTTATAACTCCCTCTGCCCCAACTCCTAGCCTCTGGTAACTTATTAACCATCATCTGTCTCTATGACATTTGCTGCTTCTAGGTATTTCATATCAGCAAGATCATACAATATTTGTCATTTTGTGCTTGGCTTATCTCAGTCAACATGATGTGTTCAAGATTCATCCATGTTGTAGCATAGATCAGAACTTTGCTTTTTACAGCTGAATAATATTTCATTGTATGTGTGTATCACATTTTGTTTATCCATTTAACTTGTTGATGGACCTTTGGGTTGCTTTCACTTGTTTATTTTCTTGAAGCTAATCTCTGAATATTTGGGTTCTGATAAAACCATTTCAGTTTCACATCTTGAGGAGCTGGTAAAAGCCTTTCCCCAGTTTACAGTATCTATTCTATTGGACCGAAGTGTAGTCCATTCCAGCCTTCTTTCCTGGTTTACTAATTTTTGAACAGATGAACTATAACCCCAGCAGGCACTGGAGCATTCTTATCTTCTCTATTCCATATGACTTATTTATACAAACTACTCTGAGTCCTTGGATACAGTGTGTAGCTACTAGAATTCCATTTTCCATATAGGTGCACACGTTCCCCATATGGAAAAAGATTTCAAAGGGCAGAGGAAGTATAAATTACTGATTTGTATTTCTCAGCCCAGTTCCACTGGCCTTGTAGCTAGTGGGAATTCCTTCTAGGTGCTGGCTATAGTTTGGTTATCAATATTACTTTGAATTGGAGAGGCTGTTTAATGGACAGCTAAGCAGATACCATTGTGAGTGGAAATTTAAATCTGTTTTTTAATGGAAATATTTAAAGTTATTTGTTTATAAACTATAACTTGAGCCCAAATAATATTGTTTTGAAATGTATGGTTTTAGTTCATACATATGAACACAACATAAAACTGTAACACTAATCTTGATTTTCTTATAGTTTTTTTAAAGACTATTTGGAAATGTTCATATTAAAAGTAAAATTTTCTCCTGTGGTTTCTTGTTGATTTATTTACAGCTTTACCATTCCATTGCTTATTTGTAAGCATATTAGAATAAAATATCCATTTATGTTCTTAAAAATTAAAAACTTCTATTCTTTCTTTGGTAATTATTCTCTGGGTAAGCAGAGTAAATTCATGTAAACACATTGCAGATCTTCTGTAAACAAGTGTTGATGTTTGAGTCCTTGGGCCTTTAAATACAGATCATATTCCTCTCTGAATCAAAGAAATAGACATAAACAACCCTGTTCTTAAATTAAATTGCATGCATTTTATTGCTAAAGAAATTTCTAAATGTATAATTAATTCTTCTCTCTCTTTTGATAGTAATCCCGTGGATTTGAGTAACCCAGCCATTATAAGCTCTACTCCCAAATTTCAGGAACAGTTCTTGAATGTGAGCGGGATGCCTCAAGAATTGAATCAGTATCCCTGCCTTAAACATCTGCCTCAAATATTTTTTCGTGCCATGCGTGGAATCAGCTGTCTGGTAGATGCATTCTTAGGTGAATTTTGAGTATATTACTGGATTTTGGAGAGCTACATTTAGATAACTCTAGAGGCCAGTCCTAAAAACTGTTATAGAAAGCACAAGGAAAAAGATGAATAGATACAAATATTTTTTTTCTATTTTGTTATTTGTAATTGCAACAAATATGATAGGTAATGGATTATTGTTGTCTTTATAATTTAAGATATAGTAGATAAATGGACAAAGAATATGAATAAATGATTTGCAGAAGAGAAAAGTGTTCATTTAATTAGTTATTCAAGAAAAATACAGATTAAAATGCATTAGGTATTGGGGAGCCAGTATGGCTCAAGCAGTTAAGTGCCTGCTTCCCACATGAGTTGTCCCAGGTTCAGTCCCCGGTGCTTCCTAAAAATGAAAACAAACAAACAAACAACAGACAACAAGCAAACAAACCATCTCAGGGGAGCTGATGTGAATCAGTGGTTGAGCATTGACTTCCTGCATATGAGGTCCCAGATTCAATCCCTGGCACCCATACCTCAAAAAAAAAAAAAGCATTAGGTACCATTCCCAAATATATCATTAGAGCAAAAATTATAACATGCTAAAAGAGCCACTGTTTAAAACCGTTTCCCACTTTTTAAGGATATGAAGTCAGAATTTTTAACCCACTGAAAGTCAGTGACAGTTAATATCTACTGATTTCTAAAACATTTGTTTAATATATTGTATGTTAATTTATTAGTTTGACTGCCATGTAACAGAAAACCCAAAATACCAATAGCTTAAACAAGATAGTTTATTTTCATGCACAGTAAGTCCAGGGCTGGGGAATATAGCTGGTATAGCAGTTCCACCATCAGGGTTCAAATGCCCTTCCATCTTGCAGTTCTTCTTTTCTGCACTGCTTCATTGTTGAATGAGTTCTAACTTTTCAGGACTTAGGAAGGAAGGAGCACTTATTCTTGGTTATTTTTTTCTTTTAAGATTCCTTGGAAAACTTATTCAACAATCATCCTCTTTCTGATCAGAACGTGGCCACATCTAGGGGCCAGGGAGACTTGAAAATGTAGTTATTTATTCTGCATAGCCATTCCCAGTTAAAATTTGTTTTTTATTACTCAGGAAGAAAAGGCATATGGATATTGGGAGACAACTAGCAACCTTTGCTTTAGTCTGCATGTTCTGAGACTTCACTGGTGTTGCTTGGGAAAGATTTTCTGACCATTAGTTTGAATTATGAAGAATAACTCCATTTTTTTTTTTTTTAAAGGCATTTCTAGACCCCGATCAGACAGTGCTCCCCCAACACCTGTGAATAGATTAAGTATGCCTCACAACACTGCTCTCAGTACCACTCCACCACATAACCGGAGGCACCGGGCTGTTACTGTGAATAAGGCCACCATGAAGACAAGCACAGTAAGAGTTTTTATCACCATTGTTATGCTGTATAAGGTTGCCGTTTTAAAGCTGCCATCCTTTTAAGAAAAGTCCTGCTGTTTTCTCAAATTCTTCATGGATGTGGGTTCTTGTGTTCTTCCAATAGGTTAGTACTGCTCATGCCTCGAAAGTTCAGCACCAGACATCCTCCACCTCTCCTCTGTCAAGTCCAAATCAGACTAGTTCAGAACCCCGGCCTCTGCCTGCCCCTCGGAGACCAAAGGTTAACAGCATCTTGAATCTTTTTGGATCATGGTTATTTGATGCAGCATTTGTTCACTGTAAACTTCATAATGGAATAAACAGAGACAGCAGCATGACTGGTAAATATTGCTAAAGAAATATGTTATATTTTTTTTCCTTTTCTCTTTTTTTTTTTTTTTTTTTCTTTTTACTCTTTCCTACCTGCAAGATTAATATGTATCTTAAAAAGTTCTGTCTCTGACCAAGCAATGTCTTGTGCTTAACCCCTTCCAGCTGAAGTATCAGAACTTTGGAAGTTTTTCTACCTGTCGTTTTTATGTATGTTCTGTGAGGTTTGATCATTGGTTTGGTTTTATTAGACACACTTCAGATTAGCCACTTTTTGTTGAATCAAATTCCTTTCAGTAGGTGACCTGGAAGTTCCCTTCATGTCAGCCAGGATAATAATATTGCTATGAAGAATTAAAGATTTTGTCCAGACTTTTAACTTATAAGAAGTGTTTTTTCTTAGTTTTTGACAGCCCACTCATTAATACATGTAAAATATCTGACAGTTTCTGCTTCACAAAAAGACTGACCTCTCAGGTTTTATCTAGAACTGTATTTCAAGGGTACTCTTGCATAATACCATTTGCTCTATAACTTAAGACTGGTAGAGAATTATTTTAATTACTCAGTCCTGAAACCATTTACATTTAGACTTTTTTGCAGAAATGAAACTGTCTAAATAAAATCTGCTTTATGCTTGTCGTTTTACCATTATGTGTGGAGGTAGTGGCTTAGAGTACAGGATGGGAGGGTGGGATAGTGCAGATGTACTGAATATTTGTGACAAATGTATTTTTGAGAGCTGGATAATAATAGTGGTTAGCATTTATTGAGCTGAAATTTCTATGTGTTAGACACTGTGCTACATACTTTATATGCATTAATGAGTGCTTTAATGAGTTGGTTGTTTGGTAAGAAAGCACACTTCTCCACTGGGGTTGGAAATAGATAGAAATAAAAGGATGCCTGAAAATGCATTAGTTTATGCATTTTCAGGGAGAATGTTAATTCCAAATTATCCTAATGGCCAGAGAGTGCTTTCTCTCAGAAATGCATTCTTAGGTGTTATGTATCATCTCAGAACTAGGGTATATGTATGTGAACATTATACACATATATAATTATTTTGGTTGTTCCTACAAATCTTAAATAATTTAGAAAAAATGTGAATATAAAGATGTTTTCAAGAATATAATTTGAGATTGAGTAATTGAGTTTAGCTATTTCTTTGCATACTTTATTTTGCCCAAAATTAGGCCCTTTATATTCTACCATTTCCATATTATAATTTTATTTACAAGTTTGAACGTAATGCTTATTTGTGGAAGTAAATGTACTTACTTATGATGACTAAAGGAAAACTTTAAAATTTTTTAATTGTAGTAACATATAACAAATTTTCCCATTTTAACCATTTTAAGTGTATAATTAAAACGTTTTAAAAACCATTCTCAGGTTATATTTTTTTATGTTCATATGCCTCATCTTTTGAGTTTTCTCAACAATGTCTATTAATATGTATTGCATTTTCTAGATTGAATCAGTCATATATATATATATATATATATATATATATATATATATTTTTTTTTTTTTTTTTTTTAATCTGTAATTCTTACAATGTAACTTTTGGGTGTAAAAAGCTGTTGACACTAAAATCCCTGAATCCAGGATGGCTCAGCCTGCTGTTTTGTTAGTGGGCTTCCTTAAAAGGAATTTGTCTTTCTAACCTCTAGGGAGTTTGTAACAGCTTTGCTCATCCTCCTGCACCAGAAGATAAGAAATCAGAATTCGGATGATATGTCACCAACAAATTCTTAATTTTAGCACTTAAAATTTTCCTTGGTAGGGATAGAAACTCTTCTTCCCCCTTTGTGTTCAGAGAGGAAGAAGGTTATTACATTACCCAGGAGATATGTGGTATCAGAATAGTTGAAGGGGTGAGAGTGCCATTAGGTGCCAATCTTGAGGTCTTGGGTAGAGCGGGAGGTTGCTTGTACTAACATTGTTAGTCTGTTTTCTAAATACTGGCTGCCATGAAGGGCTTCTGCCATGCAGTTCACCTTTATCTTAAAATGTTTTTCTTTGAACTGGTTAGCTTTAGATTTATGTCACAGTACACTGAGCTTTGTAAAAGTAACATTGAGCTGGGAAGGGTTAATGAACTAAAATTTTAATGCACGTTATGGGCAGTTCAAAACTTCAATTTTTTGTAGTTATGTAATTTTCTTTGTTCATTGTTTTGCATGATACAAAAATCATTATTTTGGACCTGAATGCACAATTTCCTATGTTTTTGAACTAGCTTGTGGTATCATAAAGCTTTTAATCTAACTTTTAAAAAGCTAAAAAGCTTCTTAACTTATTGTAAAATTTCACCATCTTTAAAGTATTTTATAATTACTGCTGTCCTTTGATTTGTTTCCATTTATTTCTATTATCTTGCAGCATCTTTTATCCAAATTCTTCTTTCTTATAAATCTTGTAAGTAGGAACCAGAAGCTTCTCCTTAATTGCAGTCATGTTTTTATTTTTTCCATAATTCCATTAAAAAATTTGATTGTCATTGTCTCTTGTAGTTTTTGCACTTGGGAAGGAAAATATTTTTCTGTGTTTTGAATGGGGAAGATTGTTGGCAAAAGCAAATTAATCTGCCTGAATCAGTCCCATTATTTCTGTACACTAGTCTGGTCATGTCATGAATTTCAGGACCTTGCACTAACTGTGTTTTGGCTTTTTTAATTTTAATTTTAATTTATTTTTATTTTTTAAAGCTTTAAGCTTATTTTTATACAGATTTAGTGTTTGGTTTGTATGCATTCTGCATGTAGTGTATTTCAAATGTATTATTGCTGGATAGCTTATTCAGGACTAAAAATGGCTCATGGGAAGTTGCATAAAGATTTGTGCTTGACTCTGCATTCTTTCAAAGCTATTACAAAATAATTTAAACATTTCATGTAGAGGGATACGAAGATTTCAGAGTGATTTTCAGTACACTGTGAAATCTTTCGTTAAAAATAAAAAGCAACTTTCGAAGGGCTTCTGTTTCAGTGACAATGAAATGACCACAATAATCTTTCTTGCCAACCCAATTTTCTGATTTATCAACCTCAAGTTAGCAGCTGTTTGTGGTTGTTAAAATTCATTCTCATTTTGCTTGGTTGGATGATTTTTTTGGTGTGTGTTTTGGAGTTGGGTGGGTGGTGGGAATGCTTCCTTTTCTCCCTACCCATTGATCATTCTTAATCTTGCCCTCTCCTTAAAGAATATAAACTGGCATGGGATTGCCCATTCAGTTATGATGTCCATCTGGAGTAATGTGCAAACTATAATAGCTGTTTTTCTTAATGTTTAAGCATCATTCTATAGAGGGAGGAAAAACAGAAAATAAATAATAGAAAAACCAAATTCTGCATTATATATCTGTATTTGGATACAGATATATATAAAAAATATATAGACATACCCTGCTGATCAAAAATTCAGTTGAAAATACTCTTATAGAATCTGTTAAACTAATTCCACTGTAAATTAATTGTGACCCATTTTCAAAGATTTCAGAGAGCCCTTTATTAAAAAAATTAAGACATAGTTGCTAAACAAAAGCATTACTGAATTCTATCAAGTAGCTATTTAATGATACCAACATTTGATCTTTGTGTCCAGGGTCCCATGAGCCTATCTGGCATATTAACAAATATAATAAAATCCTCCTTTTCTCTCCCCAGCCATTACAACACAAGCTAGCATGGAATTTCGACGGAAAGGGTCACAAATGTCCACAGACACCATGGTTTCCAATCCTATGTTTGATGCAAGTGAATTTCCTGATAACTATGAAGCAGGAAGAGCTGAGGCTTGTGGGACACTGTGTAGGATTTTTTGTAGCAAGAAGACTGGAGAAGAGATTCTGCCAGCTTATTTATCCAGGTCTTAGAATTTTTGTTTGTTTCTTTTCCATTCATTTAGTTTTGATAGTGAAACTATTGTAGCATGGCTTGGTAGGCTGAATAAGTAAATGTTAGTCTGAAATACCTGCAAATGTCTGTAATTGAAAGTTTTGCTTGAATTCTTTCATTTTACCTACCTCATCAGATTTGATAAAGATCCATAGGACTCTTTATTTTAGACATGTCATTTATCCCATCTTATTTGACTTATTAATTATAGAGAGTTTTGGAGGGATCACACTAATTTGTTAATAATTTTCTAGCACAATATTAGGTACTGTGGAAGGTCCAGAAATAAGTCAGCAGTAAATCCTGCTCCAAGGAGATTTTTTTTTATTCCTCGAGTAAACAAAACCATGTGCATAAGAAACAATAACCCAAGATTGAATAGAAAGTTGATGGGAGAGAGGCACAAAGTATTGTGAGCATTCAGAGGAAGAAGCAGTAAGCATTTACTCTACAGGTTTAGGAAAGAGTTATAAAGGATTGGATGGTTATGCTGGCCTTGGAAAGGATGGGTAGTATTTAGACTATGTTGGGAAGTTAGGTAGGCTCACCTTATCCAAATCTATGGCTCCAGCCATGTTGTGAGAGGCTCTGCCATTCACTAAGTTGCTCAGGTCTAATTAGAAGTCATTCTAGACTCTTCTTCTATCCCTTTCTACCTTTTGTTGGTCAGCCAGCTCTTGCCTTTCTGTCACTTAACCCTCTTCTAGATTCTCTTTCTACTTTGTCCTCACCTCTACACTTAAGACCTTGTTACTTTTTCCCTGAATTAACCATAATGGCCTCCTATTTTCCTTGCCTCTGTTTTACCCTCCTCAACTGATCATACACATAGCTGCTGAGGTGATGTTAATCTCAACAAGGGCATTCAGGTATTTGTACACCTGCTAGGTTCTCAGGAGACTATCAGAGGGAACCAGGTGCAAAGCCCCATAAGCATGAAACAGAATGGTATCTGCAGGAAACTAATCAGGGGTATCTTAAGCATAGGCTTTTGGCTTTAAGTAACAGAAACCCTCTCAATCTGACTTAAGCTAAAGGGAAGTGAATTCTGAGGAATAAGTGTTTCTAATGCATTCTAAGGTCAAGAAGTGCAGCAGGGCATTATGAGGAGTGGGAACCAGGGACTGGAAGGTGTTCAAGGACCAAAACAATTTTCCTCCTTTCTGTTTCTTCCTCTTCATGGTCTCCCAGAACTGCTTCATTCTTCTGTTTTCTGCACATTATCTTATATTGCAGCATGCTCGTAAGTTCCCAATTTTCATGGCCTTGATCTAGGTGACCAACAGGGCCAGTTAGCATCTCTGAATCCTATTTTCAGATTCTTTGGAAAGAGGATCTGATTAATCAGGTACCTATCTCTGGTTTAGTCAGCAACAGCTGTGAAGGTGGGGGTCATATAGGTCATACAGGGGTGTTGGAGTTCACCCTTTGTGGTGGGGGCACATTTCTTAGGAAGGAGACTCTGGGCTGGGGAGACATCTCAAAATGTATCAATATCGGTAAATATTGAGTTTTCTGGCCAGTAAGACTGGACAGGTAGGGTTACCACCAACCAAAAGCAGGTTTAGGAGAGAGCAAATGATGAATTTAGATTTGAACCTATTGGATTTGAGGTATCTGAGGGATTTTATTGGTCAACATTGTTGTGCACAGGGAGTACTGTAGAAATCAATAGACATGTTTTGCCCTCAGGTGTCCGTTAAGTTTTTGGCTAATACATCTGGAGCTCACTTGAGAGGTGTGGGATGGAGATTGACTTGATAATATTTGATACCTTAAGTGTCTAGTAGAAGAGGAAGCTTTGAGAACTGAGGGTGGTAGCCTGAGGAACACCAGTATTTAGGAGGCAGGTAGAGTAAGAGGTTCTGTTAAAGGTCAGAGAAGAATAAGGAAAGAAGGGAGTAATCAAAGGGATGAATTAGAATTTAGACTTGTCTCCTGTTTTTGACAATTGAGAGGCCATGCATTATTTACTAATATGGTTTTAGATGAGTTCTAGGGAGAGAAGGTAGATTGAAGTGTATGGAGGAGTGACTGGAAGGTGAGGAAGTATCTGAAGAATTTGGCAGAGAAGAGAAAAATGCTTCACAATAGTAGAAGAGTGTTCTTGAATGTTAGAAGACTGAATGCTTAGTGAGTTGATGAGGGGTTGAGGGTGGGGGTTAAAAGTAAGGGATATTCAGGTATATTCTAAAAAGAATTTTATTCAGAGTAATCTTCAGGGCATGATGAATGCAGAGTTGAGTCAAGTTTCTTTCAGTATCCCCCCCAAAATAATGGGGAAGGAAAAAAAGACATAAAACACACATTAATTTTTTTTTTTCGGGAATTGTGAAATGTTGCAAAATTTTACTGATATAGAATTCAATTCTGTAATTCCCTTAGTTTATTGATAATTACAACAACGGTTTTTTTGTGTGTTTTGGTTGCCTCATTTTCAGGCACCTATAGCTTTGTGTTGCAAGGCCTAAAACTTCCAGAAGATGTAATAGATGTGAATTGTTTTCTTATTAGATAATTTTTTTTTTTTTTTACTATATGTGATTCTGAATTGTTGTTTTAACTCCAGTAATAACTTTTAAAGGATAGAAAGAATGAAGATTGGAAATAGACTTTCAGATGACTATGTAGAAAATTATTAATAATTATGAAAACAATAGCAGTTTAAAATTTTTTTCTTGCTTTCCTAGATTTTACATGCTTTTAATTCAAGGTTTGCAGATAAATGATTATGTGTGCCATCCTGTCTTGGCCAGCGTTATTCTAAACTCCCCTCCTTTGTTCTGCTGTGACTTGAAAGGGATTGACGTTGTGGTTCCTTACTTTATTTCAGCTCTTGAAACCATTTTGCCTGATAGGTAAGCTATCACTTCTCTACTATTATATCAAATGTCTGGTTTGACCTGGTCTGTTTTGGTGCTTCCACCCCAGTTTCCTAATTTATCTTCCCTAGTTGTCTTTATAGCCTGAGGAGACTCAGGCCACATTAAATGAGTGTAGAACATCCAAACCCATGTCATCCCTGAACTCCTCAGTTTTGATTTGTCCATGGAGTTGTTCTATCCTTTTTGGCCTGTTATAGAGGGGTAAAAGCAACCCCAACTCAGAGATTCTACCTTTGTAGACTAGGCCTTAAGTTTTAAATAAATAAATGAATAATTTCTCAGTTTAATTCAGTAATAGTTTAACATAGAGATTGACCTACAAATTGCAGACTATAAAGTGGAAAGTAGTTTCATCCTTTATGAAACTAAACCCAATGCTTGAATTGTGAAAATTTGGCGTAATATATATTCAGCAGCAGCTTAAAAAATTAGTTCAGAAATACTAATAGCATTTTTTTTTTTTTTTTGGCAGAGAACTCTCAAAATTCAAAAGCTATGTAAATCCAACTGAATTAAGAAGATCCTCCATTAATATCCTGCTTTCTTTGTTACCTCTGCCTCATCATTTTGGCACAGTCAAATCTGAGGTAATGTTTCATTAAAGGTATTTATAGTCTGTATTCTGTTTTGTGTGCTAATTCAAGCCCCTCCAAAATTTTTTAATGGAACATATTTTTTTATTCAATTTATTTCAAGTGATTTGTTGCTTGCTTTGTTGAGATAATTCTTCCATCAGTCTGTCAGCATGGTTTGGCCTCCCATTTGTTCAAGTGGTGATACAGGCTAATAATATTTGATAGTTATTGTATGAGCTAATGACAGTTGTAGCATAGTGGCTAATATCAATTAGACTGAAAGCCTTGCTTGCTAGACTGACCTTCTGTTTGTCTACTCAAACAGAACTACTCTGTTAGTTCTACCTGAGCATAGCAAACAATAGTCAATGTTAAATATTGTTTGTTTCTTCCATAGGTGGTCCTGGAAGGAAAGTTTAGTAATGATGACAGCTCTTCATATGATAAACCAATAACTTTTCTGTCCCTGAAGCTGAGACTTGTGAATATACTAATAGGTGCCTTGCAAACAGAAACCGACCCTAACAACACTCAAATGATATTAGGTTTGTGTTCATACATTGTTTAGTAACAGCATGCTGACACAACCTTGAGATGGTGCTAAAAGGCTTCTAAGAAAGAGGGAGAATGATCCTAAACAGGTCACAGCTGCCAGGTACAGCATTTTTCTAGAGACACCTAGTAAGTTGTCTGTGGCTAAGCAAAAAGTTTTATAGGGGTCTGACAAATTTCAGATGCCATTAATTTCATAAATTTAATTATGAGCATGTTTTTCTAGATTCACAAATTAATTCTCTACTGTTCACATTCCCAGATACTAAGTTTAGTTGTGTTCTTGTATAGGCTGAGTTTTTAGAGACCGTCTGAAGTTAGCATGGTCAGCCTGACCAAGGGTCAGAGCTGGAGTCCATTAGTAATATCAACACCATCTCTGGTATATTTTAAACAAAGAGTTGGGGAGTATATGTGGAGAGGGATAATGTTTTCATTTGAGAGCCTACAGATAATTGTGTTTTAGGTCATTCAAATAACATCAAATCACTTGAAATCAGGAAATTTCTATAGTTGATGTGGTATTTACCCTGCTCTGAAGAGCTCTCTATGTATAGTCCAAGAAAGTCAGTTTTCATTCCTGCCTTAGAATGACAAGGCTGTTTCTGTCCTCTCTTTATCTGTTGTGGGCAAGAGCAATCCTCACTGGATGTGAGGCAGTATGCTAGGCTCTCCATTTCATTTCTGTTCTAGTTTTTCCAAGGATATGGGTTTCTTAATAAATAAAATGTAGCATGCCCTTGGAATATGCAGTCATGAGCAAACCATTCTTAAAAAGCAGAAAGATATAGCTGTAGTTTTTTTTTTATTTATTTTTTTATTTTTTAAATATTAGAGCATGGTTTAAAAAGTATTCCATAGTCCTTTCCTTAGTTTGTCTTATCCTTGAAATTGAGATTGCTTCTATCTGGCCTTTACAACCAATTAAATATTTTAATTTATATTTTTATATAAAGCAAAGTTTGACCTTCAAGTTTATTTTTGAAAAATGAGGTTTTAAAACTTTGGGGGCAGATCAGAATTAGGGTATTTTTAAAGATTTTTTTTTTCTGACTTATCAATGGAATTGTTAGTAATTTTATGGGAAGGGCTTTCAGGAATGCTCAGACAAAATCATATTCTTATCCTCTACCATTAGTTTTGTGAAATATTTTAGCCTTTTAGTATTCTTATTATGTATTTTACATTAAATGCTCTTTTTTGCTATTGCAGGGGCAATGTTAAATATTGTTCAAGATTCAGCACTTTTAGAAGCCATTGGTTGCCAAATGGAGATGGTAAGAAGCATGTTATTAATAATTCAGCTCCAGATGTCATCTGTCAGAGAATATCAACTTCTGATTTTATGTAAATTTCATTCTAATTGTCTGTCCTTGTGGTTTTTAAAGGCATTTTGTTTATAAATTCAACTCATTGATTCAGAAGGAGCCTATTTAAAAATACCACATTTATATATGTTGAGGTTTCTTACCCTGCAATGCCTCATCAGCTATTCATCAGGTGACTGAGAGATTCTGCATGAGAGAATCACCAGCTAAATGCAGTCTTTATTAATTGGCATCTACTCAGAATTCTTTATTTTGCTGTGCTGGTGAACTGGCCTGAATAATCTAAGGAAAACACCTACTCCATCATTCCTGCCAGCCCTGGTAGATCTAGTGCTGGCTATAAGTAAGCATCTAGTTTATTCTTTCCTTCTAATCTCTTTTTAGCCCCTCTTGACCAGAAGTTTGAAGAGTCCCCCAAAACACCAATGCTTCTAAATCAAAAAAGCTTTCCAGAGACTCCCACTGCTCCTTGCTTCTGTCTCCAAGTTGGGAGTGGGTGGGGTGGGGGAATGAGGGGGAAGAACAATCCTTTAACAGATGCCTTTGCCAGCCATTATACACACAGAAGTCAGTTTTTATAATGACCATAGTGTTTTATTGTTTGTGTTTTATGATATAACTACATCTGAAAATTGTTTATTTGTGTGTTTTTGTTTGTTTTTAAAATTTGTGTGCCTTTTCTGAAGTTTTACTTGGATGGCACTAAGGTGTTTTCTTTAAGGACCCAGAGTCATTATGTGTGTGGACTTAGGTTCACTATTCAAGTCTAACGAAGATGGAAGAGGTCCTGGGTTAGCCGTTTTTTAGACAGAGGCAAAGAAGCCCCCAATATGGGCACCTGTAGTCATCAAACCCTTCATACCCTCCAGTACATAATGACTATGCAAAAATACTACAGCTGTTTTAATCCCTTGTCAGTTTTAACATATATGTCAGTTCATGCTATTCGGTTGGCATATTCCATTTTATGTATTTATTTTATTTTTTTTTAAGGAGGTACTGGGAATTGGACCTGGAACCTTGTACATGGGAAGCAGGCGCTCAACCACTGAGCTACATCCACTCCCCAATGAGAGTTGGTTTTTTTCGTTTGTTTGTTTGTTTTTAGTAGGTACCGGGGATCGAACCTGGGACCTCATACATGGGAAGCAGGCGCTCAACCACTTGAGCTTCATTCACTCACTGGCGTATTCCATTTTTTCTTTTTCTTTTTTTTTTTTTTACTGGGAGGTCCTGGGGATCGAACCAAGGTCCCTCCATATGGGAGATGGACGCCCAACCATTTGAGCCACATCCGCCCCCCCCATTCCATTTTAATCACATGGTTTTTAATGATTGATCTCTAACTATACTTGTACACAATGAATGTAGCCCTAAAGTATTTGATTTATTTTAATTTGTCTAGGGTGGTGGAGAAAACAACCTCAAGAGTCACAGTCGCACTAATAGTGGTATTAGTTCAGCAAGTGGTGGAAGCACAGAGCCCACAACTCCTGATAGTGAAAGACCTGCTCAAGCTCTCCTAAGGGATTATGGTAAGCCATGTTTGTCTTTTTGAAATTTAAAGTTTTACAGAACAACCTTAATACCCTTTTATGAAACAAACAAACATACAAATAAGCAAAAAATTTTACAAAACAAAAAATTAATGTTCGTGATTTTTTATGTATTTATAATAAAGAGGATATTAGTGTAAAAGGCTAAGAAGAACCAAAAAATTCTTAATTTAGCTACATAGCACTTAGTTAGATTTTGGTGGTTTATAGGATTTTATAATTGATTGTAATAGGTGCTTAAGAAACATTTTTGGATTCTGTATCAGGTGTTGGTCATACAGAGTCAAATAAGATGTGGTCTCTGCCACAGAGCTCACAGTCTGATGGCTGAAATGGCCAGTAAATCAGTTGTTGCAGTGTGGAAAGGGGGGGTGATGAGATATGTATTAGATAGGAACCTAGAAGAGAGTCTTATCTTCATCTTTAAACCATTTACCTTACCATACCTTATTAGATTCTTTAGTCACAAATAAGCAAGAGTAAGGCAGCCTTTTTATTTGCTACTCTGTCAAATAAAACATTTGCCGGTATAGTATCCTATTCAGTGATATCCATTACCCTGCACAGTTACTCTATAGGTTCTGTGAGTTTGTGTATGCTTCTATTTTTTTACACAAATACTAATATTTAATCTGTGAGCATTAATCCAACTAGATTGAAATGAAATATAGATCTTTAGATGTGAGTTTAATTTTTTTAATTATCTAGAAAATTCATGAGCCTAGTGTCCCAGGCATGTTTTTATGGTTTAAGTTTGCAGTAAGTTTCCTTGAGCATATCAGATACATGAAACCATTATGTGGATATTCAACACATTTAAATATTGCATTTACAAAGTTATTTAAATTATCACCTTATTCATTATGTGGATTTAGGTACATTGTAGGTTGAAAAATCATGTTTATCTTTCATGCTTTCTAAAACGCTTTCTAAACGAAATAAATTTTGACATTTCATGTGTTCTAATATAAATGTTTGAAGTGATTATTGTTTGTTTCAGCATTTTGAACTGGTGTTAATGAGTTCTGCTTGTAATGTCGTAAAATATTTTTTACTGAGAAATCCAGATTTGTGTTAGTGTTGCATGAATGTCTCTTTTTAACCATCATTCCTTTTTCTGTTGTCACTGCCCTCTTTCTGATAGGATCGACAGGTATAATGTCACTAAAGCTTCCATTAAAAGTTCAATTTAATTTGTCCTAATTTAACTTATCTTAATTTATTATTAGCTAAGTAGTAATTACTTTTAAATATAGAATTGGAAGCCACATTAAACATAGTTAAGTTATTTAATTTTTTTTAGAAGTGTTAAAGTATTATTAAAGTTGTCTTAGAGAGCTAAATGTTAAAATATGCTTGAAAAGGAATTGCATGTGATTTTTGATGGTTTAAACCCTGAAAATAATTTCAACAGTTGCTTTAGGATAATTCCCAGCATCTGAGGAGGCTTTAAAATTTGAATTCTCTCCTCTGTAAAATTCCAAGAAAAGAATTGACTTTTCATTATTTTTTGAAAATATAACTCTCTGTGAATTAATTTAGAATTTTTAAGATTCATATTGCTATAAGAACCATACTGAAACTACCAAACTCCAGGGGACATCTGTCTAAAAGTACCTGGGAGCTAGAAGCTACTGTTGTCCAGTGTGTGTGCCCTGTGCACTGTTCAGTCAGGCTTGGTGCTCAGGGCAGTGGGGTGGGGGAGTATAGCACTGTTGGGTGCCAGTCGTGCTCTCTGTGGCTGCTGTGGTCTGTGCCTGTGGAATGCTGTGCTTCTGTTACTAATGCTTAGTTGTTTTCCCTCCCTGTGGGATGTGGCATTGGGGTTATATCCTAGCTCTTAATACAGATTCAGCTGCTGGGCTCCTGATTCGCAGCATTCATCTCGTCACCCAAAGACTCAATTCCCAGTGGCGGCAGGACATGAGCATATCGCTAGCAGCTCTGGAGCTCCTCTCTGGCCTGGCAAAGGTGAGAGTATGGTTCTCTTATTTTAGCCCAGCAGCCCTGGGGCTTGGCTCACTTTTCTTTTTTTTTTTCCTCCAAAAGGACAGATATTTATTGTAAAAATTATTTGTCATAAACAAAGATCAGACACAACATGGAGAGGGCTTGATATATTAATTTTTTTTTTTTTGGCTCACTTTTCTGTACTGACCAACCTCTTAGTATGATCATTGATCATTCTCAAGCATTGTTTATAGTCCAAAGTGTGCAAAATTGAGCCTTCAAGAAAAATTTTATGAATTGAACTTTATTTTTTTAATAGATTCAAAGAGTATGTATGATATTTTTGCCATTGAATTACAAAAACAGTTGAATACTTGCTATTTATCTGTTTGCACATATAATATAATGCCTATTATATTTTTTAATTACAACAGTTATAGGTTTACAGAAAAATCATGCAGAAAGTACAAAGTTCCTTATATACCCCTCTCACACACAGATTTTGCTATTATTAACATTTTGCATTAGTGTGGTATCTTTGTAAAAATTGAAGAAACAATATTATTATAGTTATATTATTAGCTGTAGTCCCTAGTTAATATTAGGGTTCATTCTTTGTTTTTTACAGTTCTGTGAATGTGTTTTTTTAAAGTTTTATTCTGGTAACATATATACAACCTAAAATTTCCCAATTTATCTACTTTCAGGTATACAATTCACTGGTGTTAATTACGTTCATAGATGTTAATTACATTCATAATGTTGTGCCATCATCATCACCATCCATTACCAAAGCTTTTCCATCACCCTAGACAGACTCCGTACCAATTAAGCATTAACTCCCCATTCCCTACTCCCACCCTCCCCTAGTAACCTGAATTCTAGTTTGTGACTCTATGAATTTGCATATTCTAATTATTTTATGTAAGTAAAACCATATATTATTTGTCTTCAAGTTTCATCCATGTTGCATGCATTAGAACTTCATTCCTTTTTTATAGAATGTATATATTGCATTTTGTTTATCCATGCATCTGTTGATGGGCACTTGGGTTGCTTCCACTTTTTGGCAAATGTGAATAATGCTGCTATCAACATCAGTGTGCAAATATCTCTTTGACTCCCTGCTTTCAATTCTTCTGGTTGTGGGATTGCTGGGTCATATGGTAATTCTATACTTGAACTTTCTGAGGAAGTGCCAAACTGTTTTCCACAGGGGTTGCATCATTTTACATTGCTACCAACAATATACAGGGGTTCCTATTTCTCTACATCTTCTCCTACACTTGTTAATTTCCATTTTTATAATAGTAGCCATTATATTAATTATTTTGCATATTAATACCCAGTTTTCCCAGCAACATTTGTTGAAGAGACTATTCTTTCCCCATTGAGTGGACTGTGCACACTTGTCAAAAATCAATTAGGTGACGGATGTGGCTCAAATGATTGGGCGTCTGTCTGCCATATGGAGGGACCTGGGTTCGATCCCCAGGACCTCCCAGTATAATAAAGAAAAATATAGAAGGCACGCATGCCACCAGGCCCCATGCACGGGCGTGCCATTCTCCGCTGAGCCACTCAGCAAGATGGTGATCTAACAGGAGAGAGACACGGGAGAGCCAAGACAAATTGCACTGAAAAACTGAGGTGGCACACATGGCAGAACGCCTTTCTTCCACATCGGAGGTCCCCAGGATCGAATCCCGGTGAAGACAGAAGGAGAAGGATGAGAAGAGAGGGGGCAGGAAAGAGACACAGAGAATTGCCCAGCAAATGGACACAAAACAGCAAATGGGGGCGGGGGGTGGTTTGAAATGGATAAAAGTAAATAAATAAATAAACCTTTTAAAAAAAAATCAATTGGCCATTAAAAAGAAAAACAGAAAAAAAGAGAAAAAAAAAATCAATTGGCCAGGAAGCAAGTGTGGTTCATGCCATTGGGCGCCTGCCTACCACATGGGAGGTCCCGGGTTTGGTTCCCGGAGCCTCCTAAAGAAGATGAGCAAGACCGCAAGCTGATGTGACGAGCTGGCACGGCGAGCTGATGCAACAAGATGATGCAATGAGATGATGCAATGAGGAGATAAAATGAGGAAACACAGTGAAAGACACAACAAGCAGTGGTGGCTCAAGTGATTGGGCGCCTCCCTCCCACGTGGGAGGTCCTGGGTTTGGTTCCTGGTGCTTCCTAAAAAAAAAAAAAAGACTAGCAGACACAGAGAGCGCAGAATAGACACAGAAAGAGACAGTGAGTGCAAACAATGGGGGGGAGAAATAAATAAATCTCAAAAAAAAAATCAATTAGCTATATCACTATTAAAAACATGGAAAATGACAAGTGTTGGAGAGGATGTGGAGAAATAGGAACACTTATTCACGGATGATGGGAATGTAGAATGGTGCGACCACTGTGGAAGACTGTTTGGTAGTTCCTAAGGAAGTCAAATATAGGTCTACTATATGATCAAGCAATCCCACTACTAGGTATGTACTCAGAAGAACTGAAAGCAGGGACGTGAACAGATATTTGCACACTGATGTTCATAGCGATGTTATTTACAATTGCCAAAAGATGGAAGCAGCCCAGTTATCTATCAACTGATGAATAGATAAACAAAATGTGATTTATACATATAATGGAATATGATTCAGCTGTAAGAAGAAATGAAGTCTCCACACCCCTTAGCATGCCTTCCCTAGCTCCACATACCCACTAATCATTATTATTACAATTATTATAAATATAAAGCATTTTCATTATTTCAATATTAAACAAAAAACAGACAAACAAGAAAATTCTTCACCTTTCAATCTCTGTTTCCCCTGCTGTGCCTAGCTGCTATTTCTGGCTATTCTTGCACGATTATTTATATGTTAAGCAGTTTTATTGAGATATATTCACATACCACATCATCTATCCAAAGTGTATAATCACTGGCTTTTAGTATAATCACAATGTTGTGCATTCATCACCACAAAAAATTTTCGAACAATTTCCCCTTAACATTCCTTCCCCAGCCCTACATAACCACTGATCTCATTTCATCTTTATAAATTGATTTATATTTACATTTTATATAAATGGAATCATACACTATGTAGTAATTTGTGTCTGGTTTCTTTCACTTAGAATAATATGGGGTTTTTTTTGTATGATATTAACATTTTATAGTATTATACATTTGTTCAGCTTCAAAGACAAATGATCTTATATATACAATGTTACCCATATTCATATTTCACACGTGGTTTTACTATGCTATACAGTTCCATGTTATATTTTTTAGCTTTCCCTTTAGTAATATACATGACCTTGGACTTTCTCTTTAAACTACTTTCATAACCACATAATAGTACTGCTAGTTACAAACACTATATTGGGCCTTCACCTTTTCTATTCATTTTCAAAGATTAACACACATCCTGTTTACCAATTCTGCACAAGTTAACCCTCAGCTTTCCATTCTTTAAACTCATTCTATTATCTGGTGACCCATATTCAAGTAAGTAACTCCATGAGATTACATGATGTATTTAGTTCATAGTAGTACAATCATACAGTATTTGTACTCCAAATGAATTTGATGATTGACTTTCCATTTCTGCAGAATAGACTGTTGGAATTTTGATTAGGATTGTGTTGAATCTGTAAATTGCTTTGGATAGAATTGACATTTTAACAATATTTAATCTTCTAAACTAGGAACTTAGAATACCCTACCATTTATTTAGGTCTTCTTTAATTTCTTTCAGTAATGTTTTGTCAATTTCTGCGTATATATCCTTTACATCTTTGGTTAAATTTATTCCTAGATATTTGATTCTTTTCATAGCTATTGTAAATTGAAATTTTTTTCTTAATTTCCTCTTTAGATTGTTCATTACTAGTGTATAGAAACACCACTGATTTTTGAATGTTGATCTTGTACCCCATCACTTTGCTGAATTTATTAGCTCTAGGGTTTTCAGGGTTTTCTACATATAGGGTCATGTTATCTGTAAATAGGGAATGCTTTACTTCTTCCTTTCTGATTTGGATGCCTTTTATCTCTTTTTCTTGCCTAATCGCCTTCCAGAAAAATGTTGACTAATAGTTGACAGTGGTCATTCTTGTCTTGTTCCTGATCTTAGGGGGATAGCTTTTAGTCTTTCTCCATTGAGTATTATGCTATGTGTGGATTTTTCATACATGCCCTTCATCATGTTAAGGACGTTTCGTTCTATTCCTAGTTTTCTGAGTCTTTTTATCAAGAAGGGGTGTTGAATTTTTTCACATGCCATTTCTGCATCAATTGAGATGAAATGTGTTTTTTTCCCCTTTATTCTGTTAATATGGTGTCTTACATGTATTGATTTTCTTATATTGAACTGCCCTTGCATTCCTGGGATAAATGCCAGAATACATTTTGATTTTTTAAATTTGTTTATAATGCTGCTAAGTTTTCAGTATGTCTTTTTCTGCCATTATAGAATCATTTAATTTTAGTAAACAAATACAAGTTAAGAGGAAGAAAAAGCTTTTTAAGTAAAGAGTGAATGTCCTGGAAGGCGGCTGTGGCTCAATCAGTAGGGCTCCCGTTTGCCATGTGGGGGGCCCCGGGTTCGGTTCCCAGGGCCTCCTGGTGGGGGCAGGCCCGCCCGCATGGCGTGGTTGGCTGACTCAGCGAGCACAGGCAGCAGGGGGAGGATAGATGAATAAATAAATAAAATCTTTAAAAAAAAAAAAAAAAAAAAAAAAGAGTGAATGACCTAAAATATGCCATTTAGGATTATCTATGATTCTTCCATCTTTCATTATCAGAGATAAGTGGAAATTGGCTATATTGTCAAAAATATTTTTTTGGCTGTTGTTTCAGTTTTGTGGACCCTTAGAGCTGAATGGCCATTGGCACCTCTAAGTACTTTCTTATCTGTAAAATGCATATTATCTTGTGAGGATTAAAAGACATGAAATATGTAAAACACTTTGTGAACGGAAAGATAAACACATGTAAGGTGATATTATCTGAGGTAATGTAGTTCAAGCCCTTATTTTACAGACATGGGAACAGGTGAGTAGACACTTTATCAAAGAATAATAAGCACATGAAAAGATGCTAACACTATTAGTCATCCAGGAAATGCAATTAAAACTCAAATAAGATACCATTACATACCTATTAGAATGGCTAAAATTAAAAAGATTGGGGAAACAAATGTGGCTCAAGCAATTGAGCTCCCACCTACCACATGGGAGGTCCTGGGTTTGGTTCTTGGTGCCTCCGGCAAGGTGGCATGATGGCTGGTGCAGCGAGCTGCTGCAACCAGATGACGCAACAAGAGACACAAAGAGGAAATACAACGAGAGAGACAGCAAAACAGGGAGCAGAGGTGGCTCAAGTGGTTGAGCGCCTCTCTCCCACTTGAGAGGTCCCAGGTTTGGTTCCTGTTGCTTCCTAAAGAGAAGACAATCAGACACAGAGCACACAGCGAATGGACACAGAGAGTAGACAGCAAGCACAAACAACGAGGTGGAGTGGGGAATAAATAAATAAATAAAATAAATCTTTGGGGGAAAAAAAAGATGGGTGAGAGTGTGGAGGAACTGGAAATCTCATACATTGTTGGTGGCTATGTAAAATGGTACAACAGTTTGGCAGTTCCTTGAAAAGTTAATCATCACCTGCTATATTACCCAGCCATTCCATTTGAAGGACATAAGGGAGCATATGTCCATAGAAATACTTGTATATGAATATTCATAATAGCTTTTTTTGTAATATGTAGAAGCTAGAAGCAACCCAAATGTCCATTAACAGGTGAATGGATTAACAAATCATGGTATGTGCATATAGTGAAATACTATTCACGAGTAAAAAATAATGAATAACTGATACACACAAAAATGTGGATGAATCTCAAAATACTTATGCTGAGTGAAAGAAGCCAGACCAAAAAAGTATATATACTGTATGATTTCATTTATATAAAATTATAGAAAATGCACGCTAATTTATAGTGACAGAAAGCAGATCAGTGGTTGTTTGGGGGATGGGAAGGTGTGAAGAGTGGAAGGGAGGATTACAAAGATACATGAGGAGATTTTTGAGGGTGAGGGATGTGTTTACTGTCTTGATTGTAGTGATAGCTTTGTTAGGTATACACATAGGTCAAAACTTATGAAATAGTACACTTTAAATACATGTTTTAAATACCTCTGAACAACTGTACAGAACTTTGTAGCCCACTGAACATCACAGTAAGGTTGAGTTAGGGCTGACTTAGTTTCCTAAGCTGCTGTAACAAGACCTAAAATGACTTAAAATATTTATTGTGTCACAATTCTGGAGGCTGGAAGTCCAAAATCAAGGTGTTGGCAGTGCCATGCTTCCTTTGAAGTCTGTAGGGAAATTTCTTGTTTCTCATGGTGACTTGCCAGGAATCCATGTCATTTTCCACTCTGTCTCTGTCTTTGTCCAAATTTCCACTTCTTAGGATACCAGTCATATTGGATTAAGGACCCACCCTACTCCAGTATGACCTCATTTTAACTTACATAATTCCATTTGCAATCACCCTGTTTCTAAATTAGGTCACATCACATTCTGAGGTACTGGGGATTAGGCTTTCAACACATCTTTTAGGGGTACAGTTCAGTCCATAACAGGGCTTAGAAAATGTGCACATGTTCCATTACCAGCTATTCTTTTGACTTCTGGCAGTGATAATTTGGTGCATCTAAGGGGTTTAGGTTTTAGGATATGAAATACTGTGTTAAAATGAAATGCTGTTTTAGAGTTTGAAAAAGACACTATTTTTGTGGAGTATTATATGACAGTACATCTGAAGTACTCTGCATCTATACATAATGTAAAAAAAAAAGTTTCCTGTGGCATATCACATTCTCAAACAGGACAGGTTTCAGCGCAGTGTTTTGAAATTGGTACAGTAGTTTCTAGCTAACTGTTTTTGTTCTCTAATTGAATATGTTCAGGTGAAGGTGATGGTTGACTCAGGAGACCGGAAACGAGCCATCAGTTCTGTGTGCAGCTACATTGTGTACCAGTGTAGTCGGCCAGCTCCTCTTCACTCCCGGGATCTGCACTCCATGATAGTGGCAGCTTTTCAGTGTCTCTGTGTCTGGCTGACAGAGCACCCTGATATGCTTGATGAAAAGGTGAGTTTGCTAGATCTTAAATCATTAAGTGGAAACAAAATGAGGGCTGGAAAAATACCTTTTAAAAAAGAATATCTAAATTTAAATACACTGTTGCACTCTTTAAGCTGAATATATTTATTTGATTTCAGAAGACCACTTGTCTTTTGAGTACAACTTGAAAACTGTAATCATGCTTATTTACATTTGGTTGCAAATTAACGCATAGGTTTTAATTAACTCTTTGGAAAGATGGAACCTTGACTCATTTACCTGAACCATCAAGAATGTTCTTAATCAAAAGATGGCAGCCTTGGGACATCTAGTAGTAGGTACTTTGGTCACCTATCACCAAATCAAGAAGGGCAGTTGATATCCAGGCTGCCAACCTAGAGCACAGGTTGTACATAAATGTTGCTCTCTATATAACTGTATATATAGTTTTGAAATAGTGTTATTGATAAATGTTAGTATTTTCATTATGGTTTCTAAAGATAAAATGCCAGGAATTGCTTAAAAATGTCAATAATTGATGACCTTCCCTTTGGATAATCTAGCATGTCTTGAATCATCCAGGTTTAACTGAATTACTGTTACATCTCTTTCACTTGGGCTTTCATGACTTACAGTCTGTGGTAGTTTTAAAAGAATTATGACTGGGTAAAATTGAATTTATCATCTATCAATTATTATCTAACTCTCTGAACACTCAGTTCTTTTATAGATAACTTTTTTTTTTTGGCAGGGGGTACAAAATTTATTATATTGTTACGACATTAATATATACCTATTAGGGAAATTTAGAAAGAAACTTGAGCCCCACCACCAAATTAATCACTGCTTGCATTTTCATGTATTTCCTTGTCTTCTCATAAGACAGGTTTGTTAAATAAAACTAATCTGCCTCTCCTGCTTTTAGGACTGCCTTAAGGAAGTACTGGAGATTGTGGAACTGGGTATCTCAGGAAGTAAGTCCAAGAATAGTGAGCAAGAGATCAAGTACAAAGGAGATAAGGAGCCAAACCCTGCATCTATGAGGGTAAAGGATGCTGCTGAAGCCACCCTAACATGGTATGAAATGATTGCATAGGGATTGTGTTAGGAATTAGATGAGGTTACCTGTGATCCATGTTGTTTTGCCTCTCTGATTGGTTGTTCAACATTAAATGGCTCAACCCCTTTAGAATAATTTTTCTCCAGATATAAAATGGAAAAGAAATATTCCTACCTGTTTTTTGTTGTTTGTTTTTGGTTTTGTTTTTTGTTTTTGGATATACTAGTAGACCAAAAAGAAACTAGGGACTTCGGACTGATATTTTGGATTCTTGTTTTGCTGTGCTGGTTAACATTAATTCAAGTCATATCGTGTTAGAGCTGGAAAGGATTCTAGAGAGCCTTACTCTACCCCTTCACTGATTGCTGAGTCCACAGAGGGGCTATATCAGTGCCGATACTACAAGGTCTCGTGTTTCCCAGATCTCTGCCACATCATTTATCTTATATATTATAGATTCATTTGACCAAAATTTATGAAATTCCTCTTAAGAACTGGTAACAAGGTCATAAAGATGAATCAGATTCAGTCACCACCCCCAAAGAACTTCTTGTCCAATAGAGAAGATAAGATATGAACACAAATAGTTATAATATTAGATGGAAAATAAGTGCTCCAAGAGAAGAGGTACAAATAAAATGCTGAGAGTTAGAAGGAGGGAATGATTAACTTTCAGATAAAAGGAAATCAAAGTAAGATTCCAAGGGAAAATGACTTTGGACCTGATTCTTACAGGGTAGGTGAAGTTTGAGCTACAAGCCAGATTATAGGGTGGTTAAGAAGGCAGCAAGAGAATACTTTTTCAAGCATTTTGGTAGTGAAGGGATGGAGGAAGAGAAGTCGGTACCTTGAAGGAGTATCAGAGAGAGTTGAGAGTTTGTGGTTGGCTGATAAGTAAGAAGAGTGGGAAAAGGAAAGGAAGGTGATTTAAGTACATTTATGGACCAGAGGGAGAGTAAGTGGAGATTAGGTGGAATCAGGGTGCATATGGTGGATGAAGACACAAAATATAAGAGGAGAAATGTCAAGTCAGTCTGGGTTGGCTGATATTGGTCTTCTTAGTTAAGTAGCAGGCAGGATTGCTTGAACATTTGTATGTAAATGAGCCATTACCAAGGATCCCGTCATTTTTTGTGACTTCCATGACATTTTGTTTACTCGAGTACACAGTGAGGTTGGATGCATTTCTGTTCCTCATGGGCTTTTAGATCATTCAGAGAATTGCTTTAGTTTAGTCCTGCTCAATGTGCTAATGCCGGGCTTTCACTTTATGGAGTTTTGACTAATAGCTAGAAAATAATCAGAAAATGTGAGTGCAGTGCTTATGCAGATGATGAGTGCTAGAAATAAAGCTTTGGAGAGAAGACCATGTATGGGCTGGAACAGGATTTTGATGTGTGCCTTAAAGTGTAAAGATTATGGAGAGGAAAGGAAAGGGCATTTCTTATTAAGAAGTCTGCATTATACAAGAATAAATTTCCTCCATTCAAACCTGGATGATACTTTAAAAAAAAACAAAAACAAATCAGTTTTATTGATACCTATTAGTAGAGCATACAATTCATAGTATGGTATTTGGTATAATCGCATAGTTGTACATACATCACTTCAGTCATTATTAGAGCATTTTCATTATTTTAATAATAATAATAATAAAAAACAAACAAACAAGAAAATTCACCCCTCCATCTCTCTATGTTTCCCCTGCTGTACACAGCTGCTATTTCTGGCTGTTCTTGTACAATCATTTGTTTATTTATTAGGCAGTTTTATTGAGAAATATTCACATAGTATACGATCTATCTAAAGTGTATAATCAATAGCGTTTAGTATAATCATAATGTTTTGCATTCATCATCACAAAATATTTTAGAATTATTTCATTATCCCAAAAAGAAAAATTTCACATCCCTTAGCATGCCTTCCCTAGCCGTACATAACCACTAATCAAATTTCAACTTTATAAATTGATTTATATTTACATTTTATATAAATGGAATCATACATGTTACACAGTAAATTTAGTTCATAGTAACGCAGTCTTACAGTAGTTGTCCTTTGTGTCTGGCTTCCTTCAATCAAAATAATGTCCTCCAGGTTCATCCATGTTGTCATATGCTTTATGACTTCATTTCTTCTTACAACTGCATAATATTCCATCGTGTGAATACACCAAAGTTTGTTTCTCCATTCATTGGTTGAGGGACACCTGGGTTGTTTCCAACTTTTGGCAATAGTGAATAGCACCATTATGAACATTGGTGTGCAGATGTCTATTTGTGTTCTTCTGGGTATATACCCAGTAGTAGTATTGCAGGGTCACGTGGCAAATCTTTATTCAACTTCTTTAGGAACTGTCAAACAGTCCTTCACAGTGGCTGTACCATACTTCATTCCCACCAACAGTGAATAAGTATTCCTATCTCTCCATATCCTCTCTTTTTGTAGTTTTCTGTCTTTTTAATAGTAGCCATTCTGATAGGTGTGAAATGATATCTCATTGTACTTTTGATTTGCATAGCTAATCATTAGCGATGTTGAACATTTTTCATGTGTTTTTTTGCCATTTGTATTTCTTCTTTGGAGAAATGTCTATTTAAGTCTTTTGCCCAATTTTTAATCGGGTCGTTTGTCTTTTTATTGTTCAGTTGTAACACCTCTATATATCATGGGTTTTAAACCCTTATTGGACATGTGTTTTCGAAATATTTTCTCTCATTGAGTTGGCTGCCATTTCATCCTTTTGACAAAGTCCCGTGAGGTGCAAAAGTGTTTGATTTTGAAGAGATCCCATTTATCTATTTTTTTCTTTTGTTGCATGTGCTTTGGTTGTAAGGTCGAAGAAACCACCGCCTACCACAACGTCTTGAAGATGCTTCCATGCATTTTCTTCTAGTAGTTTTATGGTCCTGGCTCTTATATTTAGATCTTTGATTCATTTTGAGTTGATTCTTGTATAGAGAGTGAGATAGGGGTCCTCTTTCATTCTTTTGGTTATAGATATCCAGTTCTCCCAGCACCATTTGTTGAAGAGACTGTTTTGTCTTCATTGATTTCTTTTATCATTGTTTAATAGTTTTCTGCATATAGATCCTGTACTTCTTTGGTTAAATTGATCCCTGGGTATTTGGGTCTTTTTGTTGCTATTGTAAATGGAATTTTTTCCCCGATTTCCTCCTCAGATTGTTCAATACTAATGTACAAAAACATTACTGATTTTTGCATGTTGATCTTGTATCCTGCCTCTTTGCTGAACTCATTATTACCTCAAGTAGCTTTGTCATAGACATTTCAAATTTTTCTAAATATAGGATCATGTCATCCACAAATAGAGTTTTACTTCCTTTATTCCTATTTGGATACCTTTTATTTATTTATTTTCTTGTCTAATTGCTCTAGCTAGAACTTGTAGTACAATGTTGAATAACAGTGGTGACAGTGGGCATACTTGACTTGTTCCCAAACTTAGAGGGAAAGCTTTCAACCTTTCCCCATTGAGTACGATGTTGCCTGTGGGTTTTTTCATGTATAACTTTTATCATATTGAGGAATTTTCCTTCTAGTCCTATCTTTTGAAGTGTTCTTTTCAAGAAAGGGTACTGGATTTTGGCAAATGCCTTTTCTGTAATTGAGATGATCATGTGGTTTTTTCCCTTCAGTTTGTTAATGTGGTATATTACATTGATTGATTTCCTTACGTTGAGTCACCCTTGCATACCAGGAGTAAACCCCACTTTGTCATGATATATATATATGTCTTTTGCAAGTATTTTGTTGAGAATTTTTGCATCTATGTTCATTAGAGAGATTGATTTGTAATTTTCATAGAGTGTCTTTTTCTGTCTTTGGTGTTTGGGTGATGTTGGCTTCATAAAATGTGTTGGATAATTTCCCTCCTCTTCAATTTTTTGGAAGAGTGTAAACAAGATTGTTGTTAATTCTTTTAGAAATCCTTGGTAGAATCACCTGTGAAGCCATCTCGTCCTGGACTTTTCTTTGTTGGGAGATTTTTAATGACTGATTCAATTTCTTTAAATGTGATTGGTTTGTTAAGTTCTTGTATTTCTTGTAGTGTCAGTGTAGGTTGTTTGTGCATTTCTAGGAATTTTTCCATTTCATCTAGGTTGTGTAGTTCATTGGCATACAGTTTCTCATAATATCCTGTTAGAATCCTTTTTATTCCTGTGGGGTCATTTGTAACTTCCCCCCTTTCAGTTCTGATTGTATTTATTTGCATCTTCTCTCTTTTTTTCTTTGTTAGTCTAGCTAGGGGTTTTTCAATTTTATTGATCTTCTCAAAGAAGCAGCTTTTGGTTTTGTTGATCTTTTCTATTGTTTTTCTGTTCTCAATTTCATTTATTTCTGCTCTAATCTTTTCTTTCCTTCTGCTTGCTTTGGGATTGGTTTGTTATTCTTTTTCTAGTTTCTCTAGTTGTTCAGTTAAATCTTTGAGTTTAGCTCTTGCTTTCCGCGTCCGCCCCTGTGTCTCCCTGGTTGTGCTCGCTGTCTGTTTTTTTTCTTTAGGAGGCACCAGGAACCAAACCAGGGACCTCCCATGTGGTAGGCCTGAGTTCAATCACTTGGGCCATATCCACTCCCCTTCTTTTTTAATATAGATGTTTAGGGCTATAAATTTCCCTCTCAAGACTGCCTTCACTATATCCCATAAGTTTTGATAAATTATGTTCTTGTTTTCATTTGTCTCAATATATTTACTGATTTCACTTGCAATTTCTTTGACATACTGATTTTTAGGAGTGTATCACTTAGCCTCTACACATTTGTGAATTTACCTCTTTCCTGCCTATTATTGATTTCCAGTTTCATTCCGTTTATGATCTGAGAAGATGCTTTGTATAATTTCAGTATTTTTACATTTATTGAGAGCTGCATTGTGCCCTAACATGTGGTCTATCCTGGAGAAAGATCTGTGGATACTTGAGAAGAATGTATAACCCACTGAGTTTGGATGCAACATTCTCTTTATGTCTGTTAGGTTTAACTCATTTATCATATCGCTCAAGTTCTCTGTTTCCTTGTTGATCTTCTGTCTAGTTGTTCTTTCTAATGATGTTAGTGGTGTGTTGAGGTCTCCAATGATTATTGTAGAAATGTCTATTTCTCCCTTCAGTTTTGCCAGAGTTTGTTTCGTGTATTTTGGGGCACCCAGGTTAGGTAAGTAGATATTTATGACTGTTATATCTTCTTGGTGGATTGTCCCTTTTATTAATATATAATGGCCTTCTGTATCTCTTATAACTTTTTTGCATTTAAAATCTGTTTTGTCTAATATTAGTATAACTATCTCTGCTCTTTTTTGATTACTACTTGCATGGAGTATCTTTTTCCAATCTTTCACTTTCAACTGGTTTGTATCCTTGGGTCTAAGGTGAGTTTCTTGTAAGCAGCATATGGATGGCTCATGGTTTTTTATCCATTCTGTCAGCTGCTTTTTTTTTTTTAAAGATTTTATTTATTTATCCATTTATCCCCCCCTTGCTGCTTGTGCTCGCTGGGTCAACTAACCACACTGTGTGGGCGGGCTTGCCTTCACCAGGAGGCCCCGGGAACCGAACCTGGGGCCTCCCATATGGTAAACGGGAGCCCTACTGATTGAGCCACAGCCGCTTCCCTGTCAGCTGCTTTTGATTTGTGATTTTCATCCATTCACATTCAATGATATTACTCTAAAATGCATTATTTACTTCCACCATTTTATACTTTGGTTTCCATATGTCATATCTTATTTTCATCTCTCTTTTTACTCTTTTGGTTGTCCTATTTCTTCTTCTATACTCTCCTCCAAGCCTCTCTCTCCTGTCTTTTTCTTTCAGGCTCTAAGGCTTCCTTTAATATTTCCTGCAAAGGTGGATTCTTTTTTACAGACTCTTTTAGCTTTTGTTTGTTTGTGAATATTTTATACCCACCTTCATGTTTGACGCGGTGGATCCCTGGAGCCCCCTTTGTCTGTAGCCGGCCTAGGAGCCTGAGAATTCTAGTGTCTTTAATGTGAGGGAGGGTGCTAGCAGTAGCAGTTGCTGCTTTTAACCTACAGTTTTGCCATCGTGATTCTTTTCCTTTGTTCCTCTCTCTTCTGGGCAGTGTCTAAACCCTAGATTTTTTTCCAGGCCATTTCAGCCTATCTTCTGTCTATTTTTTTGGGAGAGCAGAGGGTCTTGTGTCTTTCTAGCCCACCATCTTTCTGGAAGTCAGCCTGATACATTCTTATGAGAATATGATTAGAAGTGAGAATTGGATATGTGCCCATAAAGAGTAGTGAGCCCAGGGATGCTTCCCCCTACCTAGTCAGTAGTTACTCTAGTTAGCTCCTCTCTTCTTTCATCTTCTGTCTCATCTTTTCTGGTAACTCTACAAATGGTATCTCCAGTTTCCAGTTTTGAAGGGTATCCTGAAGAGTTATGTCACCATGAAGCATTTCCAAAACCAAATTACTCTGTTCCCTCACAATTGCTGCTTTACATCAGTATCAGCACTGTTTTTCAGTTATGCAAACACAGGACCTTGGTTTTTTTTTCTTTTTTCTTTGAGTTACCTGTCATTCCACATATGAAGCCAGTGACTGAGTCCAGTAGACTTTATTATTTTAGAGCATTTCCTCTATCCCCTGTGATTCCAGATAGCATCCTAGTCCAGGCCCTCTTCACTTCTTGCCTGACTTCCCTGTTTTTAATTTCTAACCTTTCCCATGTATGTTACATTCTCTTGCTGAACTCATTATCCTTAAGCACAATTTTTTAAAATATATTTTTTATTGAAGTTTATCATTCATATATGAACATGCATAAACAATAAGATTATAGTAAAGATTGTGAACTTACAAAATAAACATACATAATATCATACAGGGGTCTCATACATCACCCCTCCACGAACAGTTTGCATTGTTGTGAAACATTTGTTAAAACTACGCAAGAGCACTGTCAAAATAATACTACTAACTATAGTCCCTATCTTATATTTGGTGTATTTTTCCCCCAATGCACCCTATTTTTTAAAAATATATTTTTATTACAGAGATTGTGAACTTGCAAAACAATCATACACATATGTAGAATTCCTATACAACACCCCTTCACCAACACACCACACCATGGTGGAACATTTGTTACAGATTATGAGATAATATCATAAGACTATTACCACCAACCATGGTCCATAGCATACATTTGGCACACTTTTTCCATACACCTCCATTATCAACACAGTACATCTTTGGCATTGATGCAAGAATATTATAGTATTGCTGTTAATCACAGTCAATAGGTCATACCCATTGTAGTTTTCCCATGCTTCTCCACATTCCCACCACCTTGTAATAGTGATGTACATCTGCTCTAGCTCACAGAAGGACACTCTTGCATTTGTTCCCTCAACCAAAATTCTCATCCGCCTCTGGGTTCACTGTGTTATTCAGTCCCTACATTATTCTTTAGCTTTCTTTCAACTGACATTTACTTCCTCAGACTACCCTTTTCAGCCATAATCCCATTTATAAACCGTTGCTACACACTATAATGCTTAAGCACAATTTTTATTTTGCAGCTTTTGAGTGATTGAAAACTTTGAGTAGATCTGTTTCTATCATGTTGTCTAAATTCCTTGGCCTGGTTTTCAAGGCCCTCCTTATTCTAGCCCCACTAGAACTATCTGATCTTTCTTATCATTGATCCCCATAACATTCTTTCTGTAATAGTCAGGTCTCCAGGCCACTTGTGACTGTGAACTGGGCATGCTTACACAGGGCCTCCTTCTTCCCTTGGCCACATCCTTCACTGTTCAATGCTCATGTCAAGTCCAGCTACCTCTCTGGGACCTTCTTTCTTCTTCTCTTTCTGAATGATTACTCTTTCTGTACCTCTATGCTCATTCAGTCTGACCCTACCATAGTATAGAATTCTATACTGCCATGATCATACCTAGTTGTATATATATAATTTTTACTTTATTTTGTACATTTAATAATTGAAAACATAAACAATTAAAAACTAAAAAGTAAACAAAGATGAATAAATATATACATTTCTCAATTAAGTGTAATGGATACCTATAAAAGTTTTTTTGAATCAAACAATATGTTACACAATATATTTGGTTCATAGTAATGCATTCATAAAGTATTTGTCCTTTTGTGTCTGGCTTGCTTCACTCAACATAATGTCCTCCAGGTTCATCCATGTTGCCATATGCTTTATGACTTCATTTCTTCTTACAGCTGCATAATATTCCATCGTGTGAATAGACCTCAGTTTGTTTACCCATTCGTCTGTTGATGGACACCTGGGTTGTTTCCAACTTTTGGCAATGGTGAATAATGTTGCCATGAACATCAGTGTGCAGATGTCTGTTCGTGTCACTGCTCTCAGTTCTTCTGGGTATATACCCAGTAGTGGTATTGCCCAGTCACATGACAAGTCTCTATTCAACTTCTTTAAGAACTGCCAAACAGTCCTCCATAGTGGCTGTACCATTCTGCATTCCCACCAACAGTGAAGAAGTGTTCCTGTCTCTCTGCATCCTGTCCAACACTTGTAGTTCTCTGTCTTTTTAATAGTGGCCATTCTGATAGGTGTGAAATGGTATCTCATTGTAGTTTTTATTTGCATTTCCCTAATCATGAGTGATGTTGAGCATTTCTTCATGTGTTTTTATGCCATTTGTATTTCTTCTTTGGAGAAATGTCTATTCAAGTCTTTTGCCCATTTTTTAATTGGGTCGTTTGCCTTTTTATTGTTGCATTGTAACATCTCTTTATATATCTCGGATATTAAACCCTTATCAGATATGTGATTTCCAAATATATTTTTCCCATTGAGTTGGCTGCCTTTTCACCCTTTTGACAAATTCCTGTGAGGTGCAAAAGTGTTTAATTTTGAGGAGGTCCCATTTATCTATTTTTCCTCTTGTTGCACGTGCCTTGGGTTTAAGGCCCAAGAAACCACCACCTACTACAAGGTCTTGAAGATGTTTCCCTACGTTTTCTTCTAGTAGTTTTATGGTCCTAGCTTTTATATTTAGATCTTTGATCCATTTTGACTTGATTCTTATATAGGGGGTGAGATAGGAGCCCTTTTTCACTCTTTTGGTTATAGATACCCAGTTCTCCCAACATTATTTGTTGAAGAGACTTGTTTTTTCTTGTTAGCATGGGCTTGGTAGGTTTGTCAAAAACCAGTTGGCTATATAGGTGAGGGTTTATATCTGGGTTCTCAATTCTATTCCACTGATCGATGTGTCTATCTTGATGCCAGTACCATGCTATTTTGACCACAGTAGCTTTGTAATATGTTTCAAGGTCAGGCAGTGAAATTCCTCCCACGTTGCTCTTCTTTTTTAGAATGCTTTTGGCTATTCGGGTGCATTTTCCCTTCCAGATGAATTTGGCAATTGCCTTTTCTAATTCTGTAAAGTAAGTTGTTGGGATTTTGATTGGTATTGCATTGAATCTATAAATCAGTTTGGGTAAGATTGACATCTTCACGATATTTATTCTTCCAATCCATGAACACGGAATGTCTTTTCATTTGTTTATGTCTTTTTAAATTTCTTTTAGCATTGTTTTGTAGTTTTCTGCATATAGGTCCTGTACTTCCTTGGTTAAATTAACTCCTAGGTATTTGAGTCTTTTTGTTGCTATTGAAAATGGAATTTTTCCCCTGATTTCCTCCTCAGGTTGTTCAGTACTAGTGCACAAAAATATTACTGATTGTTGAGTGTTGATCTTGTATCCTGCCACTTTGCTGAAATCAATTTTTAGTGCAAGTAGCTTTGTCATGGATACTTCAGGATTTTCTAAGTACAGGATCATGTCATCCTCAAACAATGCGAGTTTTACTTCCTCTTTTCCTATTTGGATGCCTTTAATTTTTTTTTCTTCTCTAATTGTCCTAGCTAGAACTTCTAGTACAATGTTGAATCACAATGGTGACAGTGGGCATCCTTGTCTTGTTCTGGATCTTAGAGAGAAAGCTTTCAACTTTTCCCCATTGAGTATGATGTTGGCTGTGGGTTTTTCATATATGCCTTTCATCATATTGAGGAATTTTCCTTCTATTCCTATCTTTTGAAATGTTTTTATCAAAAAAGGATGCTGAATTTTGTCGAATGCCTTTTCTGCATCTATTGAGATGATCGTGTGGTTTTTTTCCCTTCAATTTGTTAATGTGATGTATTACATTGATTGATTTTCTTATGTTGAACCAGCCTTGCATACCAGAAATCCCACTTGGTCGTGATGTATAAATCTTTTGATATGCTGTTGGATTTGATTTGCAAGTGTTTTGCATCTGTGTTCATTAGAGAGATTGGTCTGTAATTTTCTTTTCCTGTAGAATCTTTTTTTTTTATTCATTTATCCCCCCCCTGCTGCCTGTGCTCGCTAGGTCAGCCAACCACGCCGCGCGGGCGGGCCTGCCCCCACCAGGAGGCCCCGGGAACCGAACCCGGGGCCTCCCACACGGCAAACGGGAGCCCCACTGATTGAGCCACAGCCGCCTCCTGCTGTAGAATCTTTATCTGGCTTTGATATTAGGGTGATGTTGGCTTCATAAACTGTGTTGGGTAATTTTCCCTCCTCTTCAATTTTTTGGAAGAGTTTAAACAGGATTGGTGTTGATTCTTTTTCAAAATGCTTGGTAGAATTCACCTGTGAAGCCATCTGGTCCAGGACTTTTCTTTGCTGGGAGATTTTTGATGATGAATCCAATCTCCATAAATGTGATTTGTTTGTTAAGTTCTTGTATTTCTTGTAGCGTCAGTGTTGGTTTGTTGTGCATTTCTAGAAATTTATCCATTTCATCTAGGTTGTCTAGTTTGTTGGCATGTAGTTTCTCATAATATCCACTTATGATTCTTTTTATTTCTGTGGGGTCATTTGTAACTTCCCCCCTTTCAGTTCTGATTGTATTTATTTGCATCTTCTCCCTCTTTTTCTTTGTTAGTCTAGCTAGGGGTTTTTCAATTTTATTGATCTTCTCAAAGAAGCAGCTTCTGGTTTTGTCGATCTTCTCTATTGTTTTTCTGTTCTCAATTTCATTTATTTCTGCTCTAATCTTTATTATTTCTTTCCTTCTTTTTGCTTTGGGATTGGTTTGCTGTTCTTTTTCTAGTTTCTCATGTTGTTCAGTTAAATCTTTGAGTTTAGCTCTTTCTTGTTTTTTAATATAGGCATTTAGGGGTATAAATTTCCCTCTCAAGACTGCCTTCGCTGTATCCCATAAGTTTTGATACGTTGTGTTTTCATTTTCATTTGTCTCAATATATTTACTGATTTTACTTGCAATTTCTTCTTTGACCCACCGATTATTTAGGAGTGTGTTTTTCAGTCTCCACACATTTGCAAATTTACTTTTTTCCTATTACTGATTTCTAGTTTTATTCCATTGTTATCTGAGAAGGTGTTTTGTATAATTTCAATCTTTTTATATTTATTGAGAGCTGCATTGTGACCTAACATGTGGTCTATCCTGGAGAAAGTTCCATGGGCACTTGAGAAGAATGTATAACCCGCTGAGTTTGGATGCATCGTTCTGTATATGTCCGTTAGGTCTAACTTGTTTATCATATTGTTCAAGTTCTCTATTTCCTTGTTAATCTTCTGTCTAGTTGTTGTATCTAATGATGTGAGTGGGGTGTTGACGTCTCCAACAATTATTGTAGAAATGTCTGTTTCTCCCTTCAGTTTTGCCAGAGTTTGTCTCATATATTTTGGGGTACCTTGGTTAGGTGCATAGATATTTATGACTGTTATATCTTCCTGGTGGATCGGCCTTTTTATTAATATATAATGGCCTTCTATATCTCTTATCCCTTTTTTGCATTTAAAGTCTGTTTTGTCTGATATTAGTATAGCTTTCCCTGCTCTTTTCTTGTTACTATTCACATGGAGTATCTTTTTCCAACCTTTTACTTTCAGCTGGTTTGTATCCCTGGGTCTAAGTTGAGTTTCTTGTAAGCAGCATATGGATGGCTCATGTTTTTTTTATCCAGTCTATCAGCCTGTATTTTTTGATTGGGGAGTTTAATCCTTTCACATTCAGTGATATTACTGTAAATGCACTATTTACTTCCTCCATTTTTTTCTGTGGTTTTCATATGTCATCTTGTTTTTGTCTCTCTTTTTACTCTTTTGTTTATCCTTTCTGGTATTCTTTCTTCTATACTCTCCTCCAAGCCTCTCTCTCCTGTCTTTTTCTTTCAGGTTCTAAGGCTTCCTTTAATATTTCCTGCAAAGGTGGATTCTTTTTTGCAAACTCTCCTAGTTTCTGTTTGTTTGTGAATATTTTATACTCACCATCAATGGAGAAGGATTTTACTGGATAAAGAATTCTCGGCTGGTAGTTTTTCTCTTTCAGTTTCCTAATTGTATCATACCACTGTCTTCTTGCCTCCATGGTTTCTAAAGAGAAATCTGCAATAAGTCTTATTGGACGTCCCTTGAACGTAATCGTTTGCTTCTCTCTTGCTTCCCTGAGAATTTTCTCTTTATCTTTGACATTTGACATTCTGAGTAGTATGTGTCTTAGCATAGGTCTATTTGGATTTATTCTGATTGGGGTACGGTGTGCTTCTTGGACATGTAAGTTCATTTGAGAGTTGGGAAATTTTCAGCTATTATTTCCTCAAATATTCTTTCTACCCCTTTTCCCTTCTCTTTTCCTTCTGGAACTCCTATGACACGTATGTTATTACGTTTTGTGTTGTCTTTCAACTCTCTGAGCCTCTGCTCAATTTTTTCCATTCTTTTCTTTCTTCAATTTTAGCTGCTCTGTCTTCGGTATCACATATTCTTTCTTCTGTCATTTCGAGTCTGCTGTTGTATGCCTCAAATGTGTTTGTTTGTTTTTTTTTAAAGATTTATTTATTTACTTTATCCATTTTAAACGCCCCCCCCTTCCCCATTTGCTGTCCATTCTCTGAACAATTCTCTGTGTCTGTTTCCTGCCATCTCTTCTCATCCTCCTCCTCCTCCAGTCTTTACCAGGATTCGATCCTGGAGACCTCCAATGTAGGAGAGAGGTGTCCTGCCACCTGCGCCACCTCGGTTCCTGGTTTTCGGAGCTTTCAGAGCATCTCGTCTTGTCTCTCCCCTGCGTCTCCCTCCTGTTACATCATCATCTTGCTGCATGGCTCCTGGGGCCTGGCGGCTCACCGGCACACAAAGCCTGGCAGTCCATGCGCCTTCTATATATATATTTTTTATTTTACTGGGAAGTCCTGGGGATCGAACCCAGGTCCTTCCATATGGCAGATGGATGCCTAACCATTTGAGCCACATCCGCCCCCTCAAATGTGTTTTTGACCTCACCTATTGTGTCTTTCCTTCCCATGAGCTCTGTTACTTTCCTTTGAGGATTTCTTTTTTTTTTTTAAAGATTTTATTTATTTATTCATTTATCCCCCCCTTGCTGCCCGCGCTCGCCGGGTCAGCCAACCACGCCATGAGGGCGGACTCGCCTCCACCAGGAGGCCCCGGGAACCGAACCCGGGGCCTCCCATATGGTAAACGGGAGCCCCACTGATTGAGCCACAGCCGCCTCCCTCCTTTGAGGATTTCAAATTCTTCTTTTCGTTCGCTCAATGTTGCTCAATCGCTTGATGTCATTTATCTCTTTAACTATATTGTCTTTCAACTCATTAATTTGATTTTGGAAATTTGTGCTCATCTCTCTGATTAGTTCTCTCAAATTCTGCATCTCTTCTGGGACTTTGATGTATTCCTTTTCTTGGGCCATGTCTTTTATTTTCTTAGTATGGCTTGTAATTTTTTGCTGGTGTTTAGGCATCTGGTTAGGTGTAGTTTACTCAGATGCTCAATCTCTTTCTCTTTTATAGGGATTTAGTGGCAGGAGGCTGTGAGTTACCATAGCTCTTTGGTTTTTGGCTCGACGTGGATTTTTAGGATTGTCCTGCTGGTTTCTCAAAACGGGGCACTAGACCCAGTAATTGGTTGTAGAGTTGCTTCCTAGGGCCTTGGGGGCAGTGAGGCTATGGAGGCCTCACTACTTAATTTTAATTTTTTTTATGTGCACTTCATTGTTGTGCCAGGAGATGGTGCTCTTTGGCAGCTCTCAATTCAATGCCTGGTAGGAGTGTATTTGTTGCAGTACAGATCAGATCAATGTGATAGAGCTTCCTGTCTGGAAGCTAAGAGTCTTGTAATTCAAACTTTCTGAAACAGTTCTCCAGTTTTCTCTGGCAGCCCCCTCCCTTTTCCCAGCTAGGAAATATTTCCACTCCCCTCTGAGTCATCAGCAATCAGTTCCTGTTAGTAGAGGAGGAGATTGAGAGGTTTGTATATCTTTATCCCCTTGCAGGCTCCAAGGCAAACAATGGTGCAGTCCCACCAGGCCTGGAAGGGCTCTCAGGACACAGCAGACCAAACCTGCCAGTAAAAAGCCAAGTCAGCCCCAGGCTCTCTCTCCCCGTCCTAAACCCTAGAAGATCTTTTTCAGGGCTGTTTCAGCCTGTCTTCTAGCTATTTTTTCTGGAGAAGAGATTCCTGTGTTTTACTAGTCCGCCACCTTCTCGGAAGTCCTCCCTAGTTATATTTAATACATGCTAGTCTTGTCTTCCTAATTTGGGCAGAGGCCGCATTTCCTTCTTCTGTACCCATCACAGTGCTGAGCAAATGGTAGTCATTTATAGATGGTTGGGCTTGGTGTACTAATAAAACTTAAGAATTAGAAAGACTATTGGAAGTCATTTAAGCAGCCCCTCTGGTAAAGTCACCTTTGAGATATATTTTCCAAATTATTTTTGCCTCTAATTTTATAATACTCTTACCCTGAGGGTAGCCCATTTCATTTTAATTGTTGGAAACTTGATGTTTACACTAAGCTGAAAATTCCACTTTAACTTCTACCCATTGGTTCTAATTCAGACTTTTGATAGTGAAATCCTTTCTTGCAGATAGTAGTAGTATAGGAAGACAATGCTTATGCTCTAAATCATTTCTTGTAGTACCTTCAGCTCTTTTTCATATGATAGGGATTCAAGTACCTTTAACACCCTGTCATTCTCTCAAGGGGCACACACACTTTTTTTTTTTTTTTTTTTAATTTACTTTATTTTATAAAAATAATTCTTTATTTTTAAAGAATCTTTAAAAAAAAAAAAAAAAAAAAGAATCTTTAGATTACATAAATGTTATATTGAAAATATAGGGCATTCCCATTTACCCCACTCCCTCTCCCTGCCAAACTTCTCCCCATTAACATCATTTTCATTAGTGTGATACATTTGTTACAATTATTGAACACATATTGAAACATTGCTACTAACCATGGTCTGTAGTTTACATTATGGTTTACATTTTGTACCGCACAATTTTATAGGTTTTGACAAAATGTATAATTGCCTGTATCCATCATTGCAGTATAATGTAGAACAGTTCCAGTATCCCAGAAATGCCCCATGTTACACCTATTCTTCCCTTTTACCTCCCCTCAGAACCTCTGGTGACCACTGTATTTATATCAGTGTTACAAGTTCTTCCATTACTAGAATAACAATAAAGTCTACTTTCGTTCATAGTTGCATTCCCCACTTATGATTGTTCATTCCTCAATCTTCAGGATTTTAGGATGCTGGTGCCCACTCTGCTTCTGATTAAGAGGGACATAGATCCCACCATATACCTAAAGGTAGTTTATTTAGTACAATATCCTGCATGTGGTCTGATGACCTTTAAACTCTGTAGAATATTATACTTTCATTAAAATGCACCCAGAGACTGCCTTGGGTTTTTGAGATCCTGGTGATTTGCACTAAGTCAGCTTAAATCCTTGTGTCTTTTTCACACATTTACCTTTATCTTTTCTTCTCATCCTGTACTTACTTGTTTGGGGCTTTTGGATTTAATGTACTGAACTTTACATTTTTACCTTTAATTTCATTATGTAAGAGTTATCTCATTGTTTTTAATCTTTTAAAATTCCTTTGGATCCAAAATCTTAATTTTGGGGGTCGGATGTGGCTCAACTGGTTGGGCGTCCGTCTCCCATATGGAGGGACCCGGGTTCGATCCCCCGGACCTCCCGGTAAAAAACAAAAACAAAAACAAAAAAAAAACCAAAATCTTAATTCGATATATTGTCTAGGCAGCTCAATTTTTGGACCGTTGCCCTCTGTATCCTGACCAAGGACATTGATAAAAGTAATAAGTAAGGATAGACTCATAAAGAATACCACCAGTGACTTACCTTCAGGTTCTCAGGGATTTTTACATCTTGCCCACAAGTTTATCATGAGACACTGTCAAATGCTTGTATATCTTGATTTCAGAGACATTTATCTGCCTTTCCAGTCTACTCACTATCAAGAAAAAATGTGGTTAGGCTAGTATGATTTGACATATTCCTTTGCCAACAAGCCATTTGATAATGTTTTAGAATCTTGCGTGGAACACTGACAAGTTCACTTGGTCCATATCTTTGTGACAACCATCTCTGTCCCATTTTAGAAAACAAAGCCACATTTTCTCATTATTGGTTTGCTGTTGGTATTTCTCCTGTTTTCCACAAATCCTTAGAGACCTGAGTAATTTTATCATCAATTTTTTCCAGTCCTTGAAATTCTTAGACAGTCCTCCTTCAGAGAGAAAATGGAAGGGAAATACCTGTTGAGCCATGCTGCCTTCCATAATCAGAGATGTTTGGGCTCAAACATTAAAATGAAACAGGAGGAGGAAGGCCCCTGATTTTTCTGCACTGCAGATTGAGATGGTAAAAAGTGGTGTTTTGGGCCTAGGCCAGAATCCTGCAGGCTTCCCCTACCCCTCCTTAGTATATACAAAAAACAGCTGCCCTGGAGAAAACAAAAGGCCTTTGTCTATGCTTTCTCCTTTAGATTATTTTAGAAAACCAAACAGGATAATCCCTTTAGATGAGTGGTTCTCCCAAATACTGGTCCATGGGTGATAAGTTTTGAACCATCTTTTCAAATAAATTCCTGTTCCATATTGGGCTGTAAGGGTCCTATGCAGTCCCCACCCTGGGTATGAAGCAGACCCCTAAAGCCCCCTTCCTGCCGCCTTCACCAGACACCACTAGAGCTGCTACTGCTTGCTTTCTTCCTGGCCTGGCCACAGAACTAAAAGTCTGAAAGTTATTCTTTCTCCCTTTCTCTCTGTTCACCACAGTATTTCATATTGAATGGAAATGCATTGATTGTTGATACTGTTTTCATCAATATACCTGTCAAAATGGACTGTCCATAGTAGCTGTGATAAATTTTTTTTTTTTTTAAGTATGAAACAGCTGGGGAAAATGGTGTTTGAGGAATTTTAGTTTTCCAAATGAGATGCATAGGAAGAGTCAGGTAATATTAGGACCACCCAATCAAATATCTATTATGATTACAAGGTTCTTTCTCTCTTTGCCTTAGTTTCCTTTTTATAAAATGGGAATGGTGATAGTACCTTCTTCATAGGTTTGTTATGATATGAAAATGAAATAATGTGTGTAAAGTATTTAGAACGGTGCCTGTAACTTAGTAAGTTCTATGTAAGTTTAATTGTTATTATTCATTGAATGTATACAGAAATATGTATGGCTATAAACATTACTGAATGGTAAGGTAAGGCTTGATCAGTTGAATTCTAGTTTATAAAGCATTTTTTTTTCATATTCTTATTTAATAATTACAACAGTTCTATGAGATGAAATTATCAATACTTCAAGTTCCTTATCTGTAAAAGGAGGATAATATCAACCCTTGGCCACACAATGAGACTTCAGCAGGACCCTGTTTCTGGTCTCTCAATGATCTCTTATCTCTTTGGAGCTTGAGTTTCGTCATCTGAAAAAAGTAGAGGACAGGGGAAGGATTGGCTGATCTCTAGGTCCTTTTTAGGTTAGCATAATCCTGAAACCTGGAGCACACAAGATTTTTTTAGTATATATTTAGGAGCTTTGTGATGTAGAAGTGTGGTTAGTTAGGGTCCATGGGAAGTAATATCTGAGAGAAAAATGTACTTGCCAAGAAGTTTATTGCAAACTGCTCTTGAGGTCAATCCCTAAGGTAGAGTAAAGGAATCAGGACTGGACAAAAGGAGAAATTCAACAAAAGTCTCATCAGCCAGTCTTACAGGGAGCTCTGGCGCTGGGATGCCCTTCACAGTTCCCTTGAGTTGGGGGGAGACGATTGGGACTTTTTACCCCTTCATCAGTCATTGGAAGGAGCTTGATCTTCAATGAGGTTCTCATTGGCTGAAGGCAAGTCCTGGAGAGCAACTCAGCTAAAAGAGCTGTTGCCACTAACTCCCTGCATCTTGGGTCTCCATCTTGAAGGGGAGGAATTTAGATAGCACGCCATGACATCCATTGCAGGGAGTAACCTAACCTGCAAAGAAGGTCATGGCTGTGATCAATTAAAGTTCAAAAAAAGAACATACACATTGGTACATGATATAAACTGATGGCTTTGCTTTGATAATTAGTGAATAACTTTTCCATTCTCCATAGTATCATGCAGCTGCTTGGTGCATTTCCTTCACCCAGTGGTCCTGCTTCTCCTTGTAGTCTAGTAAATGAGACCACTTTGATTAAATACTCCAGACTACCAACCATCAACAAGCATAGTTTCCGGTACTTTGTCTTGGATAACAGTGTCATCCTGGCAATGCTGGAGCAACCTCTTGGAAATGAACAGAGTAAGTTGTACCTGTTTAAGTCATCTCTACTGCTAAATCAGAATGTGTTCATTAGTACTATCAAGCTATTCCCAGAAACAGGGAAGGAAAGACCGCAAGTTTTAGGAATTTTGCATTTATTAAAAAGACTTCTAGCTATGGTGCAATAGTAAGTGAAAAATAGAAGATCAGAAAATAGAAAATGCATATTAAATAGAATCTTTTTAAGGCTCTCTATATATCTAAAATATCAGAGAAAGGATCTATAGTTTTATAAAAAGTGCTATTTTAATGGGATATTTTCTGTTGTTTACTGCATATAAAAATCATTGTCACCCTTCCTTCCCTTTTGAACATTGGATCCTGCCCCTCTACTCCCTTGCCCCTTTCCCCCTATTGTTCTGTTTCAGTTACTGGTGCCACCCAAACAGTTTGGAAATTTGGGGAGTCATCTTTGCCTTCTCCTTCCTGTTACTCTCCTCTATAATTGGTTTCCAAGTTTCTACCTCCCAAGTAACTCTTGAATCTTTCCTTTCCTCTCCATTTCTGCCAGTACACCCAAATGCAGGGACTTCTTATTTCTTACCTAGATTATTTCTTACCTAGTTGCTTCCTCTGTGGTCTGATTCCCCTACCCTTGCCAGTTGCAAAATTTGTTTTCTCTTTCCTCCATCCTTTTTGCTGCCAGTGCCATAGTATTCATCCTCAAATTCAGATCTGACCAGGCCAATGCCCTACTGAAAACTTCAGTGAGTCTCCATTGACAGAACGATCTCAAAGATATGTGATTACCACTGCAACCCAAGCTAGTCAAAGTATATTTTTCTTTATAGTAATTGGCATCAGTGAATAAAGGAAGAATGTTTTTAGAGAGACCCTTATTATTGAGAAGATGAAAGAGAGTGAAGGTTATAGAATCTGTGGTCATAAAGAGACCCAGGGAATCAACTAGTGTGTAATTCCCTTATTTACAATACAAAACTGAGGCTCAGAGAGGGTATGCCACTTGTCCAGGGTTACTTGAGAAGTATATGGTATGACTAGGACTAGAACTCAGATTTTCTGAACCCCATACTGTACCTTTCTATTATTGCTGCCTCACAATAATAGGATTTGCTTAGTGATTAAAAGACTTGCCTTCTTACCTTGGCATAAGTGAAAAGAGTCTTAGAGTCAAATGCAAATTATGTTGAGTATATATGCATAGGCTCTCATAAATCCATAAAATGAAAGTGAGACATTTCCCTGCAGTTCAGGGCTAAATGAATGCCATCCCAGGTATCCATCACATTTGGTAAAACAAAGTGACTTTAACATGAAATCTTGGGACCTTTTTTCATTGCTCAACTCCAGAAGTGCTCATCTCAAAGTCTTTTCTGCATTCACCTTTTCCTTCTCTACCCCAGACCTAGGGCTTGCTTGGGCTCCCCCCACCCCACACCCAACCTGTGCTTATTGTTCATGATTCCTCTTGCCTCACCCCCAAGCCACCTACCAAGGAGGCTGAAAAATCCCAGTATCTCCTTCTGGCTTCCTGACTTGAGGAGTAAGTATGCAGCCCTGTTCCAGGTGTTTTAGGACTCCCCTATCTTCATCCCAGTGATTTCGTTGCATAGGAAGGTTACCAAAAATACATACAATTGGAATTTTATAGCCTTATAAAGACATTTTAATAGTTTATTAAAATAATTATAACAGAAGAAATGAGAGAGAGAGAGAAGTTTGAACAAGTTTGACTTCCCCATCAGACACACAAAAAAGGGAATAAGCAGAAGAATAAGAAGCAGCATCTGGGTCGCTCAAGAAGTCCATCCTGAATTCTCTATGCCCTCTTTCTTTACTTCTGCTGGGATGGAATAATACCTGCTTGTGGTGGGCAGTGGCATGCAGGGGCATGGGCAAACGTAACATCAACACTGCGAATACCTAGTCTGTAGGTGGGTGCTCAACTGCTTGAGCCACATCCATTCCTACAGTTTACTTTTAAAATAAATTTAAGGGGGAAAAAAAGTTGATTTAAAGTAAGATATTGATATTTATGGTATCTGGATTTGGCAGAAATCACAAAGGTGTGGTACACACAAGCCTGAAGATTGGGAAACACTATGCTAGGGCTATGATTATTAGAAGCTCTATAGTTGTTAAGAGGTTTATTTTAAATTGTTGTTGTCTGAAACAGAAACTTTTACACAAACATTTTATTCTAGATGATTTTTTCCCTTCTGTCACTGTGCTGGTCCGGGGAATGTCTGGAAGACTTGCTTGGGCACAACAGCTTTGCCTTCTACCCAGAGGAGCAAAAGCAAATCAGAAGGTATCCATCAGAAGTACGGGGAAGTGACTAGGAGCATGTGTGTCTTTGTGTGTTTGTGTTGTGATTTTAAAGGTTAAACAACATTCCAACAAAAACCACAGATAAAATAAATATTTTTGATTCCTAGCCAGGTACCTGTACACAGTCACTGTACATCAAGGTTGAAAAACTGCCCTGAATGAAAAATATACTTAGAAATCATGTGACTAAAAGGAAAAGAAAACATTACTGTTTTTAGGGAAAGATTAAAGTCCTCATAATGTGTCATCTTAATGTGGATATTTGTCAGAATTGCTTAGATGTACAGATTCCTTCTACCACTTCTCAGTCAGTGGGTTTGCATTAGAATCACCTTAGCAGGCTAGAATACCAGACCTACTGAATTACTTTTTAAAGGCATCTTTGAGGCAGGTGCATATTCAAAAAGCTTTCCAGGTGATTCTTAGGTCCACTTATGATCAAGAACTACTGTCCTGAACAATGGCTCCATTTTTTCCATGCATTGTTAAATATTATAAAAGTCAAATACAAACCATGTATGAAAAAATTTGACCAGACCCTTCATGTCTAAGGCAACAGGATTTAGCTTCAAATTGTTTTCTATCATTTATTCCTGTATAATTGATAATACAGGTAGCATGGAAGAAGAATTTAATGATATCTTCTTTTGCGGCAGAGCAGTTTATTTTCTTTATAACATTTATGTTGTAATTATGTGAATAATACTTAGAAAATGTTGGAAAATGCAGATAATGAAGAAATTTAAATCACCTATATGCCTCTCACTTTTCAGAGATATTTAACCATGTTAAATATTTTAATGAATTTCCCTATTTTTTCCTTTCTGTACACAATAACAGGTAAATAGAAATTGAGTCACTTTTGTGTACTGCTCTTTTCACTTATTACATTGTAAGCATTTACTTACATTACTAAAAATTGCTTTAATATTCAACAGCTTTCAAGAGAAAAATCCACATAATTGGAGAAATTGTCTAAACTCTTTTAACATCTAGATGTCTCTTTAGATGGGATATGTTTATTACCCCTTTTTCTCTCTTGGCATCATGCAGATCATGTGCTGTGAGCAGCTGTGTAAGCCACTAAGTTAGCATTAAAGAGTGAGGAGGGAGGGAATCAGGAAAGAAACTAAAATTTGTTGATGGTTTAATATTTTCCATATACATTTTTTACTTAATCCTCACAACCACCTTGTGATGGGTTAATTTTTCGGATGTCAAAACTGAGGTCATACAGCTAATATTTATTAAAGTAGGGTTTTGGAGCCATGAAGACCTAGATTTGGTGCCTATTTTCTTTCAGTTATGCCATGCTAAAATTCTGCTTGAACTAACTTCCTAGAGATGCCCAGTGGACCTAAAGCTTGTACTTTATTATATGGAATGATAAGAGAGCCCTTAGGAATAAGGAAGTTTGGACCCTACATTCCAAAATACCTTACCTTTTGGCTTAAAACTGGCAATGGGAGATTCAGGTCTGGGGCAGTAGAAGTCCACAACCATTTTATCAGTCATGAAATCTATAATTTCACCAGTGTATAATGAACATTAAAAAAAAAAAAAAAAAGAATTGAACAGACTAAAAAAACACCAGCGTAGACCGCTTCTGGTAAGGGTATTTCGTGTGTGCATGTTGGGTCATGAAGTGAAATATCTTTGCTGGGAATGGCTGTCAAAAATTTTTGAAAACCACTGTCCTAGGATGAGTACTATTTGTTCTACACACTTCGGTTTAATGCATCAGAGTATCCAATAAGGCCACTGACTGAAATGTTACATGACAGTATCACAGAAGTGCTATTTGGGGGAAGGGTCGGTAGTCTGCTGACTCTGGACCCCTGGGAAAAGGGAGAAAACTGAGTGTCTGGAGAAACCTGCTAAGTATTAGAACGGAGAAGAGAGCCAAAGACAAATGTTGGATTTCAGTCCTTGAGGTACCAGGCACATACAAATTGCTTACCTTCACTGTAGAAGAGAGACATTTGCAGATATATGATCCTAGGGAAACACAGGCATCTAAGAGATCAGGGAAATACACGTCATTACAAGTAATTATTGGACCATATATAATAAGTAGAATGTTTTTCTTTTATTTTAATAGCTTTTTGTGCCTGAACCTCGTCCAGTTCCTAAAAATGATGTTGGATTTAAGTATACTGTGAAACATCGACCATTCCCTGAAGAAGTGGACAAGATTCCTTTTGTGAAAGCAGATCTGAGCATTCCAGATTTGCATGAAATCGTCACTGAAGAAGTAAGACAAGTTGTTTTTCGCTCTTGTAAAGGGAGTGAATATAAATATTTTTAAACAACTACCATGGTCAAAATATACTGCCTTTAGTGTTACTGAAGGTAATTTATAAGATGAACCTGAGTCTCTGTCATTTAGGAGATTGCCATGTATTAAAACAAGTATAGATTCTGGGTGACTGCAAGTAATTAGATAAACATGTCTCAGAGACAGGTGTAATGGGCTGTCTGGGCTGGTCCATGGTAGATTTCAGTAGTGTGATGACATCAGACTGGTGATGGAGGATATTTGAAGAAGGGAGAGCAATACAGAGACTGTTATGACAATCTTAACAGGGGAAAGGAAAGGACTACTGTACTGATAGTAGATGTTTAAATATATGAACTCTACTGCGGAGATAAATCCAAGCAGTCTTGGATTGATGAGGGAAGGAAAAGAGCCAGAGAACTTTAGATTTTGAGCTTGTGTGACAAAAAAGGTATCAGTGCCATTCACAAAAATATGGATGTTAGGAAAAGGATGGATTTGGGAAAATATATTTGGTTTTAGATTAATTTTCCCTAGAAGGCTACCCTTTACTGTATTGATCTCTTAGACAAAAGTAGAAGAATTTTAAGAAATGGAGGACAGAGGTATGTCAGGGCATAAGAGAATGAAAGGGCAGGTATGAAGTCTGCGTACGCTGTCAAATGCTAGAGAGATCAAGAGATTGAGGAGTATAAGAAAAGGCTCCTGGATTTTGGCATGAGGTTGTACAGGAACAGGTTCAAAGGAATGTTAAAGTGAATGGCAGAGTATAAGGGAAGGAGGAATGAATGGTTAATGCAGTAGAGGCAGTGAACATAAACTGCACTGTTAGCAATAAATGGAAGGGTACAGAATGGATAATAACATAAGGAAATAGTCTAGCTAAGGAAGAAAGGCTATTTTTTTTCCTTTTCTTTTTCTTTTCTTTTTTTTTTTTTTATTCAAGGATAGGAAGAATATGAACATGCTTATAGGTTGAAAGGAAGGAACCAGTGGGGAGGGGTCTGTTCCCAAGATGGGGGGAGGGATATTATAAGTGATAGAGAAGGCCCTGAAGGCATCAGGGTCAAGAGTCCAGGTGGTTGGGTCTAGAAAAGAGATACTTATGGTCAAACAGAAAGAAAGGAGAAAGTAGGTGAAGGTTTAGAAACATTTAGAGATGGAAAGGAGGGAAATTGAGGGAATTTATGTAAATCTTAATCTTAGTTCTTGGCAGTATAATAGAGAATCAATTAAAGTTGTTTCTTAAAATTGCCAGGCAGCCCTGAGTGCCCAACTCAGGTTAAGTAGCATGTAGTGAAGTTACTTACCTCATTCTACTGACTTTCTTCAAAGTCCTTGGGATTTGGGAGCATAAAGAATTTGAATGGTGTGGAGATTGACAAGGGTGACAATATGGAAGGATGAGTAATGCTACAGCCATTTTATGTGCTAAGGAGGTCATATTGTTATATTTTGGGGTTTAGGCTTGGTTGGGAAGCAGATGGAGCCAGAAGAATGATAATGGACTGGAAAAGTAGGAGGAGGAATTGAGTGCCTCAAGGTCACAGTGATGGTAAAGCACAGGCTCAGGAGGAGTGAAGGTGTGAGAAGGCTACAGGAAAGGGCTTATGTTTGAAGGAGATAATTTCAAAATTGTAATTACTGAAAGTAGAGCAAGTCTGAAGAACAGGATGTGCTCATGGATGGCCAGAGTTGCGAAGATTGAGAAGATTGTAGAAATGTAAGCCAGGTTGTTGGAAAGATCATGTTCGCCAAAGAGGATAGAATTTTAAACTAGGATTGATTGGAGGGAAAGGGTGGGGGGCAGGGAAGTATCTAAGAGTATAGTCCAAATCCATTCATATAGGCACTTCAAACATGAGATGGGTTACTGCAGGGTGAAGATAGTGTGATCTGGAAGAGAGGGTGGAAGCAACAACTCTGTCCCCTTTTCTTGCCTGTTTGGAAGGAAGCAGTAAAGGAATGAAGGGTTTCATTTACAGTGAAGAAATGAAAAAGTGATTTTTGAGGTTATAGAGCAGGTTTGTTGGGGTTTTTATTTTGTGTTTTTGTTGTTTTGTTGTTTTTTTGGATTTTGTTTTAACATGGGGACTTTTTTGCTTAGTTGTATACTCTATTGAACTGAAACTTGATCACTGAGAATTATTTTCATTTACTTTGTTGCTTGTAGCTTTGTTTTAAAATTAAATTGACCCTATTACTTTTATAATAGCCCCCAAAATGAAATATTTGGTTTATTTCAGTTGGAAGAAAGACATGAAAAATTAAGGAATGGCATGGCCCAGCAGATTGCTTATGAAATACACCTTGAACAACAAAGTGAGGAAGAATTACAAAAGAAAAGCTTTCCTGATCCAGTTACGGACTGTAAGCCCCCACCTCCTGCCCAGGAATTCCAAACAGCACGCCTTTTCCTTTCACACTTTGGATTTTTATCCTTAGAAGCATTGAAGGTAATTTTCATAAACTTTTATGAGTAAATATATTTGTAAATTAACATTCAGCTGATGATAGCTAAAGCATTTTTATGAAGCTAAAAGAAAAAAAAAGTTAAAATCTTAACCCTGCATGCAAGTAAATGAAATTCTATGTTACTATAGATTACAATACTAGGCCCAAGGAAGTTCATCCCATTAATGGATTCAGAGTTTCATCTAAGGGGATAATACATCCAGCTCTGAATTTTCCTGGGTAATGCAAAACCCATATCACACTTGTAAAGTAAATCTGTAGATAATTAGAAAAACAATGTTTAAAATCTTCCTCTGGTAAACTTTTTTACTGGAAGTATGGGTTACAATTGACTTACTTTTTCATACCACTTTAAAAAAGGAATTAAATACTGTAATATTATTGTAAGGCAGGTACTGCTTATGTCGTGGAGTTTCTAAAGTCAGACTGTCAAGTTTATGTCTTGGCATCACTACTTGCCAGCTCTCCAGGCTTGGGCAAGTTACCTGACTTTTCTGAGTCTTAGTTCCTTATCTATAAAATGGAGATAGTAAGGTATCCCAGCCTTACAAGAAAAGTGATGCTGTCCATGTTTTATGGTTGTGGAAACAGAAGCTCAAAAACGTGAAATAACTTGCCTGATGGTAAGTATGGGTTTGTACGAAGTCCTGTTTGTTTTGAAAATCACAATTGAAGATGGCCAGGCGAGAAGTTACTTTTGTATAAATTGTCCCATGCCCTCACTACTAACAGTTACATGGTCCTAGACTATTTATTTTTTAGGAAAGGAAGGGTATTGCTCTCTGATTTTGGATTTCAGCACGTAGAGAGAAAATAAAGAGTATGAGTTGTGAAACATGTTTTACGTTGTAGAACATTGAGCTAGCAATGGGAAGTATAAACATAAGAATTTCCTTAAAATACAGAAGCAAAGAGAGGAAAATAATGAGAAATAGAGTGGTAAATATGGAAGGCAAGGAACAAATATCTACCACTGATGAATGATATTCCTTAATGAAGAAATTAGAACAGAGTAGAAGCAGTAAATGAAATCTTCTGAAAAAGAACTGTGACATCCTATGAACTTCAAAGAGACAAGTTCTTGTCTCTGAGATTGTAATTTTCCATTCATGTTGTTAATGCACAGTTGAAATTTTTACGCTTTCAAGAAAATAATTTTCATACTTGCTCATCTGTTTAAGAACATAGGAAAAAGTCGTAAAGTTGTCTGGTTTATTTTATGAATCTTAACATATTTCTAACATACCTGACAGCAAACACATACAAAAAACTATAAACTAGTCTTATTTATGAATATATATACAGAAGTATTTAAAAGAATGCAAGTAAAGTGGAATAGTACGTTAAGCTAATTATCCTCTACAATCAAGTAAGGTTTTTCCCAGGAATTCAAGGAGAGTTAGTTATTGGGAAATATTAGTAAAGCTATTAAGAAAACAATTTCATCCTATTAGTAGATGGTTAAGTCATCAGTAAAACAGTAAATCTGTATTCAAAGAGACAATATTCATTCTGACTTTAAAAAAAAAAAAAAAACCTAGTCAGGACTACAAGTGTAGGTTCTGACATTATACATTGCTGCCCATGGGAAAACTAGAGGCATCCCCTTGTTAAAATCAGAATCAAAGGATGTTTACATAGACCGCTATTTAACACTGAGCATTTTTAGTCAGTGAAATTTTTTTTTAACTTTTTATTTTGAAATGATTATGATTAACAGAAAGTTGCAAAAAAAATGTGCATGGAGGTCTTATGCACCTTTCATCTTGTTTCCCCCAGTGGTAACATCTTACATAACAACATCAAAACCAGGAAAGTCAATGAAATATTAAAACTTAGGGGAGCAGATGTAGCTCAAGTGGTTGAGCACCTGCTTCCCATGTATGAGGTCCTAGATTTGATCTCCACTACTCTTAAAAACAAACAAACGGAAAAAAAAAACAACTCTCATTGAGGAGCAGATGTAGTTCAGTGGTTGAGTGCCTGCTCCCCATGTACGAGGTCCTAGGTTTGATTCCCACTACCTCTTAAAAACAAACAAACGGAAAAAAACAACTTTCATTGAGGAGCGGATGTAGTTCAGTGGTTGAGCGCCTGCTTCCCATGTATGAGGTCCTGGGTTCATTCCTCAGTCCCTCCTTAAAAAAACAAAAAAACAGAAACAAAACAAAACAAAAAAAACTTAACAATAAAAACTATTGGAAAGAAGAAAAGAATTTGCAAGTAATGTGACTTCTGTTAGATAACCATAAGAGAGTCAATAAAATAGTTAAAATAAATGAGAGAATTAAGATTGAAATATAAAAAAGTACAAAAATTAATGACCATACCTGCAATATTGAGTAAAAGATACAGTGCAAGAAATTAACCCATTTACAGCTGTGATATTGGCAAAAGTTATCTCCAAAAACTATGTACCATGATCAGCAGAACCTTGTTTGGCAAGATCAAGATCTCAAAGAAGATAAGAGATGGGGAAAACAAAACAAATACTGCATTTTTTGAAAAAAAACCACAGCACATAGACGTTCTAGAAAGCATGGTATGATAGAGGAAACCGGATCCAAAATTGTACATACAGAATAATCTCAACCATCTTTAATAAAAACAACAAAAAAGGCAAATAAAAGAACTAGTTGGCAATATATTCTTTTGGGGGCGGGGGCAGGAGGTAGGGGGTGGGTAGGGGAGGGAGGAACTCAAAATCTGTATTTTATCACTGATTTATGTGGGAGAATGAGCAGACTCATAGTATGCACCAGAATTTTCAACCCCATCCTAGTCTACACGGATCCTAAAGGTTCTAATTCCGAGGTCAAATAGTCTTTTGTGGAAGAAGCAAACCTAAAACCCAGTCCAGTAGTCTGTTAGAATTATTAGGAGTCATATCTCTCTCAACATTTTGGTGGCTGGCTCACCTGATGATGACCTTCTCATCCCTGGAGACAGTCAAGCAGAAGTAAGAAGGTCATCTGTCAAGTGGGCTTGGAGCAGAGTCCTGTGCAGTTCTGGTTTGGTGTCTCTGAGGTTGCAGAAAACTGTCAGGCAGGGCTAGTTATCTGAAAGTTTGGCTAGAGATGGAAAAGCTGCTTCCATGGTGGCTCAATCTCATGGTTTGGATTGTTGGCAGGAGGCCTTAATTCTTCCTCAGGTAGGCTTCTCCATAGGCTGCTTGAGCATCATAACACGATGATTGGCTTTTCCCAGAGTGAGAAATTGAAGAGGGATAGAAGAGGAAAACACAACGTCTTTCATGACCTAGCCTTGAAAATCACATGCCATAATTTCTGAACTATCTTATGAATTACACAAATAACCTTCTCCGGCGCCCCGCCCCCCCCCAGTATGAGAAGGGACTCTACAAGGTCAGGAATACCAGGAGGAAGAGATCATTGGGGGCTTTCCTGGGAACTGGCAACCACACACATAATTTTGAATATGTCTTCCTTTTGCCTGGATTGCACTTGCCTCTTAACTACCTAGCACACTCCTATTCATCCCATCTTAAATAGCACCCTATTTGTGGAGCCTTCTTTAAATCCATTAAACAGAGCTAATCATTCTCTTTTTTGTTTTTCCATAGTACTTTGTATACGTGTCTAAAAAATTATATATTTTTACTGTAAAGTACAAAGTCTTTTCTCCACTAAGAGCTGTGTAAAATAAAGGACCATATCTTAGCTAGTGTTTCCAACAATAAGTTCAATTTTGGCATATGACAGGTACTTAAGTAATATTTCAATGAATTAATATCATTTTTCCTATCTCACCATCTCTAACCATAATGCCATTTAATGCCAATAAAGTACAAAATGGCACCTAAGATAGAATAAAAGGCACCAACCATTATTATTATTTTTTTTTTTTTTTTTTTAAAGATTTTATTTATTTATTCATTTATGCCCCCCTTGCTGCTTGTGCTCGCTGGGTCAGCTAACCACGCCGTGCAGGCGAGCTTGCCTTCACCAGGAGGCCCCGGGAACCGAACCCGGGGCCTCCCATATGGTAAACGGGAGCCCTACTGATTGAGCCACAGCCGCTTCCCCAACCATTATTTTTTTAACAAATCAATTTTATTGATACATATTAATAAACATACACTTCATCCAAAGTGTACAGTGATATTTGCTATAATAACATAGTTGTGCATTCATCACTTCAATCATTATTAGAGCATTTTCATTATTTCAATACTACTAATAAACAAAAAACAAAGTTCATGACTTCTCAATTTTTCTGTGCTTCTCCCACTGTACATAGCTGCTGTTCCTGGCTATTCTATCCGAAGTGTATGATCAGTGGCTTTTAGTATAATCACAATGTTGTACAATCATCATCTCAAAAATTTTAGAACAATTCCATTACTCCAAAAAGAAAGACTCCACACCCCTTAGCATTCCTTCCTCAGGCCTGCATAACCACTAATCTCCTTTCATCTTTATAAATTGATTTATATTTACATTTTATATAAATGGAATCATACCATATGTAGTACTCTGTGTCTGGTCTCCTTTACTTAGTATAATGTGGTTTTTTGGTCTGATATTAACATTTTGTACTATTAACTTACATTTGTTCAGCTTCAAAGAAAAAAAAACAGTCATATGCAATTCTACCTATTTACATATTTCACATAATATATTTATATTTCACATAAAATATTTAGTTTATAATAGGGCAGTCATACAGTATTTGTCCTTTTGTGTCTGGCTTGATTCACACAACATAATATCCTCCAGGTTCATCCATGTTGTCATATGTTTCACTACTTCCTTTCTTCTTATCACTGCATAAAATTCCACTGTGTGTATACTCCACAATTTATTTATCCATTCATCAGTTCGTGGACACCTGGGTTGTTTCCAACTCTTGGCAGTCATGAGTAATGCTGCTATGAACATCCGTGTGCAGATATCTGTTCGTATCACTGCTCTCAGTTCTTCTCCAACCATTCTTTCTTATTTGAATCCTAAACCTAAGTATAATTTAAATAACGAAAAAGCTCTCTCTAGGGAGAAATTGGGGTAGAAAAGAAAATTAATACTGTTAGAGCAGGAAGAAACCTTAGAAATCAAGTTGCCCATATCTCTCCTTTTGCAAATGGGAAAAGTTGAGGCCTTATTTTCACAGTCTTTAATGGCAAGAACTAGGAAGTAGGTGTGCTAATCTTGGCAAGATAATTAAAATGAATAATTTTTTCTTTATTTTCAAAGAAGCTTTAGGTTATAGAAAAGTCACAAAGAAAATATAGGTAGGGGATTCCCATATACCCCACCCTTCCCCCTCTCATATTTTCCCCTATTAATAACATCTTACATGAGTATGGTACATTTGTTACAGTTGACAAACAAATATTGAAGCATTGCTGCTAACCATGGTCAGTGGTTACATTATGGTTTATATTTTGTACCGTACACTTTTATAGGTTTTGACAAAATGTATAATGGTCTATATTTGTCATTGCAAAATCATGCAGAACAATTCCAATGCCGTAAAAATGCCCTATGTTCCACCTATTCTTACCTCCGCCTCCCATCAGAACCTAGAAATGAGGAATTTTGATTTTATGGTTTCATCCCTCTCGTAATCCAGAATCTTTCATTTCATCTCCCTCAGCTTGCTTGAAGAAGAACAATATAGAGTAATTACTTGAATGGGCCAAAGGAGATAGGAAAAGCAGGCATTAACTCTATAAACATTGAAAAGGCTCAGGAATTTGGTGCCAGGCAACAGTAAAGAAGAGCTCTTGAAAAAGAGCAGGAGAGAACTTGGATGAGGCCTCATTCACTTCTTCCCTGAAGTCTAGTGTTCTCTGTTCTTAATGCAGAATCCTAACTTCCAGAGTAGGGTGGATTTTCTCTGGAGATGGAAAAATAAATGCAGTGGCAAAGGCTTTGCTAAGTACTAAAGAACAGCATTCAACAATAAAATCGATATCCTTCTAGGAGTGGGGAATAGAGGCAAGAGAAAAGGAATGGACAGAGAACTTTTTGAAGTTTAATCTCAAATTTAAGTTTTATATTTGCCTGTGCAGTTAAAGGGCCCTGTTTTCATTTCTCTGTGACCTTCACCATCCAAAATTGATACAGATAGTTCTCATTTTCAACAGTTAGGCCAGTCTCAACATGAGTTTTCAGATGTTCCTTCTCCCCAGGTATGATAATCATAAAATATGATGATATTCAGGACTCAAAGAGAGGATGAAATTGTCAAGTTTATGCAAAGAATTAGTGCAAAGTATAGACCCCAGGTTATCTGGCTTCTAATGTAGTCTTCTTTCCAATGCATCATGTATCTTTTCTTTAGTAATGTCTACATAATCAGTTTATTTGGATCCAAGATCCTCAGTTGGAAATACATTCTTTAGTTTAGATTATGGCTATTTATCTTATTCTTGCCACATTATCATTTTTTTTTTTTTTACCTAATTTTTATTAAATCATGAACATGTATTGCTTTTATAATTAAAATAATGAAGAGATCATAATTTCTTCTTTTGGTGGTAGGAACCTGCAAATAGTCGTCTACCTCCTCACCTTATTGCACTTGACTCCACGATACCTGGATTTTTTGATGACATTGGGTATCTGGATCTCTTGCCATGTCGACCCTTCGATACAGTTTTTATTTTCTATGTGAAGCCAGGTCAGAAGACAAACCAAGAGGTAAGAATTCTGAACCATTTTTGGTAAATTTTTATGCTAAAAATATAAACAATTTTACATGGGTTGTGCTTTCCTGTGGTAGGAGATGTATACTTTGTACTTGATGCTCAAAAGCATTTTATGAACCAGTTTAAAAACTGTGAATTATGGTGGTTAGTCTCATGATGCTTTTGACCCTTTAAGATATATGTTCTAGAAAGGAGCGATAGCATGTCATTCTTCTCCTTAATAAATTCAGACTCATAAGACAAAAGAAACTAAGAGGGAAACAGATATGGCTCAAGCGACTGGGCTTCTGTCTACCATATGGGAAGACCCGGGTTCAATCCCTGGGGCCTCCTGGTAAAGGCGTGCCAGGCCCACGCGGCGAGCAACGCAGCAAGATGATGACACAACAAAAAGAGAGACACGGGAGAGTTAAGGCGAAATGCGACAGAAACAAGGAACTGAGGTGACGCAAGCGATAGGGTACCTCTCTCCCACATCGGAGGTCCACAGGATTGAATCCTGGTGAAGCCTACAGGAGAAAAACGAGAAGAGAAGACAAAAAGAAAATAGACACAGAAGAGCACACAGCGAATGGGCACAGCAAAAAAATCAGGGGGGTGGCAGGGGAGAACCTAAGATACAGAAGGTTAGCCACAAAAAGCTTAGAGGTAGGCCTGATTGCCTAAGAAGAGAATAATAACAAAAACATATTAACTGAACATCTTCTCTGTGCCTCAGTATGTTCCATCGTACAGAAATGTGTAACAGTCTTTCCTTTTGAGGTACTCACCTTCTATGTAATTTCACAAGCAAATAATTTCAGTCGAAGCATAATAATGTGTAATAGAGAAAATAGCACCTGAAATAAAGAATAAAAACATAAGACTAAGTAAAATACATCTGGATAAGTGCAGCAAAGAGATTGCAGGGTGCAGTGACTGTAGACTAAAAGGATTAAGAAAAATACATGTGATGGGAAACGGATGTGGCTCAAGAGGTTCGGCGTCCGTCTACCATATGGAGAGACCGGGGGTTCGATCCCTGGTACCTCCCGATAAAAAAAAAAAAAAAAAAAAAAATACATGTGAGAATAGAAACTGAGAGGAAATGGCAGGAGATTTGGTATTTCTGTTGGAAATGAACAGTTGAAACATGGAATAGGCAGGCAGTTACTGATTGTGATTAGGAAACAGCCAAAGGAAGATTTGTAAAATCTAGTATTCAAATGTGTAGAGTACTGTGACTGACACTATGATCTTAAAAACTTTTACTGTAATCACTGTAAGACCATTCATTTATTAGATAATCAAATTGAGCACTCCTTAAGAAACTTACCAAAGTCACAAAGTGTTTATGTATGTTAGATGCAGTATTTGGATATTAGGGGTGAGTTACTAGAAAAGATTGATTTCTAAGAAAGTTCTTCTCGTTTTATGTTATTAATTCAATAAATATTTGTTAAGTGTGTGCTGTTAGGTTCTAGGCTTACTAGTGAACAAGATTTACAAGGTTTCTGGCCCCCTACAACTACTCTCTAGAGGGGAAGACAGATGATTAAATAACTATAGTGAACTGTAATAATAGGGGCATCAAAGCATATTATAGGAACCATAACAGGAAAACCTAACCTAGTTTTTAACAAGGTGTCCTGGGGGAAAGACATTTAACCTGATATTTTGGCGTGCATTGATGATAGGTTAAAAAAACAAAGTAGATTGTTACTAACAAAGTAATAGCATGTACAAAAGCCCCAGAGGAAAGGCATCTTCATGAGAGTTTATTATGGAGTCCAGTATGCTTGGACCTTGGAGAAGTGGAGTGATGATAGCCAGGGATGAAAACTGGGGGACTTGTAAGTTTTTTGGAAGAACCCCAGTAAAATTGGATTAATTGAAGGAGTCTGTTTTGAAACAAATCTAGTGCCTTGATCAAATGAGAGTAATGGGACCATTTTTCTCCTGCCTGTAAAAGAAGAGGACACAAACCCTTGAAGCAACCCCTAAACTAACTTACTTTCCATTAAGTGTCTAAGGGTTGAGGGCATCTAGAAAACCATGAAGATTCCCTGGGGCCTCCTTTGGAATGACTGAGATCTACTTTTCCTAGCCACAAGGTAGTTTTAGGTTAATTTCTGACTGCCAGCAGGTGGCCTGAGAGTTGAATTTGACTCACTTATTGCTTATTGCTTCTTGACTAAATTTTCAAAAATTGTTTTTTTAAAAGTTTCACTTCCAAATAAAAATTGTAATTGAAAAATGGTAGCTGGAAATGGCTGTCAATTCAATTTCCTGGCATTTATAAGAATACGAAGGGATACAAGTAAACTAGATAGGTATGTATACATCTAAAGAGATTGATTCAGCATCTAAGACATAATGACATGGCGATGGTGCCCAGTGAATTGAGAAGTAATGGGTGTAACATACCACATTTCAACTTTAGTGGGCCTCTGAATGGTTTTGACAAGATAGGTTAGCATTGCATGTACTAAATCAGTGATTCCCAAACAGTGGTCTGTGGACTGGCTGCCTGCATCACAGTTGCTTGGAGAGGGGAAACTTTTAAAAATAGTGATACCAGGATCCTACCCCTGCTGATTGTAATGTAGAAGGTCTGGAGTGGGCCTAGGGTATATTATTTTTAAGAAATCCTCAGTTGGTTTGGATATTCTCCTCCCCACCTTTCATTTTTAATTTGGAGATGGCTTTCTCATTTTCCTTCCTTTAGAACAGATTTTTCAACATTAGCACTATTAATATTTTGGGCCAGATAATTCTTTGTTGTGGTGGCTGTCTTGTGTGTTATAGTATTTTTAGCAGCATCCTTATCTTTACCCACTAGGTGCCAGTAGTGCCCCACCAGTGTGGCAACCAAAAATGTCTTCAGACATTGTCACATGTCTGCTAGAGGGCAAAATTGCACTCAATTGAGAACCAGGGACTCTTCTTTCTGGGGCAAGTGTCAAGCCCCCAGGTATTACACTTGGTACTTAGTGTAAAGGAGAGAACCTTCTGGTCACTTCATTTTTGCTGGAATGGCAGACTCATATCTATTGTTCCTTTCTTTGGACACTAAAAGAAGGATATTTTCAGACTAATTATACCTAATTTTTATTGACACTTTAATAGGTTTGTACTTTTTATAGTATTTGTCAAGATTTGTAATCACATAATCTCACATTAACCAGACAGTCAACTACGTGAAGGCAGAGACATAGTGTCTTTTGTTTACTGCTTAGTACTATGTCTAGATCAATAATTGTTTTGCCAGGAGCTAAGGGTTTTACTTGAATTATATCATTTAATCTTCACAACCATTATTATTATCCCTATTTTGCAGATGAATAAACTGAGACTTAGGCTAAGAAACTTGCCCAAGGCCCAGTCAGGATTTGAACCCAAATCTGTCTAACCACAAAGTTCACTTGCATTCTTCACTATAATACTTTATTTCCAAATTTATTCGAGTTTGAACTTGATTTGTCAAACGCTTCAGAATCAACCAATTTTTATTTTGATATGCTCTTTTGTTTCCTTCATAATAGCTAATGATTGGTATGTATTTCAGATTTTAAAGAATGTGGAGTCTTCCAGAAATGTTCAGCCACATTTCCTAGAATTCTTGCTTTCCCTTGGCTGGTCAGTAGATGTGGGCAGGCACCCTGGTTGGACTGGGCATGTTTCCACAAGTTGGTCTATTAACAGTTGTGATGGTGAAACATCTGAACAAGGTAAAACTCATAATGGTCGTTGGTTTTTTTTCTTGTTTTGTCCCTCTTGATTTTTCCCCTTTACATTGAGCTTGTAGTCTTATTTCAAAAATAAAACCACACAGGAATATAAAGAAGTTTTTGTCCCTCATCCCAATTCTCACAGGGTATACTTAATAATAGTTGACATTTTCTTCCAGAGTTCTCCATGTATATGAATTATACATATGTATATATGAATGTATGTATGTGTATATATGTGTGCCTGTATATACACACATATGTGTGTATGTTTATTTAATTGGTGGGGCTAATTAATATAAAATTAATGGCTTAATTATCATAAGGCTGGTAAGTCTCGTTTTATAGTATTAGTGAACAAATTGAAATTCCTATAAAAGTATTCTAATAAATATAGGCTATCCATAACAAACAATACATGCTGTTTCCTGACAAGCATGGTTAGTCTAACAAATACAGTTTTCTGTAACAAGTGTGTTTTATAGACTTTGTGGGTATCAGAGATTCACGTTAAAGGTTGTGTTTTGGGGATATTATATAAAAATCTTTGTAGTTAACAGCTGTGAGAGATTCTTGCCCTTCTCTACATATCCTCTTGAAGAACTGGAATCATGATGACAAGTATCAGAGCAAGTATAAATTTAAACTTAAGATCTTCACCCTACTTGACTAATGTGTTTTGTTCTTTATCCATTGCTTTGAATTATCAAAGTTCTTGTGTCAACACGATTATACTCTTTCAAGGTTTCTCATTAAGTACAATTGTAATTTGCAACCTCTAGTTTCTTTTAATTTCTGCTAAGACTGAAAATATTTGGGAATCTGCTGTAATTTTTTATTTTTATTTATTTTATTTATTTTTTTGAGGTACCAGAGCTGGGGATTGAACCTGGGACCTCATATGTGGGAAGCCGACGCTCAACCACTGAGCCACATTAGCTCCCCAGAGTTGCTTTTTTAATTTGTTTGCTTGTTGTTTTGTTTGTTTGTTTTTAGGAGGCACCAGAAACCAAATCCGGGACCTCCCGTGTGGGAAGCAGGGACTTAACCATTTGAGCCACATTTGCTCCCAAAATATACTTTGATTTTTATTTCCACATAACTTTGTACATATGCTTGAATATATCTGTAGGGTAAATTCCCATAAGTAGAGTTGTTAAATCAAAAGTTAGGTAAATTTTTCATTTTGATAAATACATTAAATGCTTATGGTTGTAAATAACAGAAAACCTGACCCTAACTGGCATAGATTTTTTTTTTTTTAACTTTATTTTGTACATTTAATAATTGAAAACATAAACAATTAAAAACTAAAAAGTAAACACAGATGAATATATACATTTCTCAATTAAATGTAATGGATACATGTAAAAAAATTTTTTTTTTTTAATCAAACAATATATTACACAATATATTTGGTTCATAGTAATGCATTCATACAGTATTTGTCCTTTTGTGTCTGGCTTGCTTCACTCAACATAATGATCTCCAGGTTCATCCATGTTGCCATATGCTTTATGACTTCATTTCTTCTTACAGCTGCATAATATTCCATCGTGTGAATACACCACAGTTTGCTTAGCCATTCATCTGTTGATGGACACCTGGGTTGTTTCCAACTTTTGGCAATAGTGAATAATGTGGCTATGAACATTGATGTGCAGATGTCTGTTCGTGTCACTGCTCTCAGTTCTTCTGGGTATATACCCAGTAGTGGTATTGCAGGGTCACGTGGCAAGTCTATATTCAACTTCTTTAGGAACTGCCAAACAGTCCTCCATAGTGGTTGTACCATCCTGCATTCCCACCAACAGTGAAGAAGTGTTCCTATCTCTCCACATCCTCTCCAACACTTGTAGTTCTCTGTCTTTTTAATAGTGGCCATTCTGATAGGTGTGAAATGATATCTCATTGTAGTTTTTATTTGCATTTCCCTAATCATGAGTGATGTTGAGCATTTCTTCATGTGAGTTTTTGCCATTTGTATTTCTTCTTCGGAGAAATGTCTATTCAAGTCTTTGGCCCATTTTTTAATTGGGTCATTTGTCTTTTTATTGTTGAGTTGTAACATCTCTTTATATATCCTGGATATTAAACTCTTATCAGATATGTGATTTCCAAATATTTTTTTCCATTGAGTTGGCTGCCTTTTCACCCTTCTGACAAAGTCCTGTGAGGTGCAAAAGTGTTTAATTTTGAGGAGGTCCTATTTATCTACTTTTTCTTTTGTTGCACGTGCTTTGGGTGTAAGGTCCAAGAAACCACCACCTACTACAAGGTCTTGAAGATGTTTCCCTACATTTTCTTCTAGTAGTTTTATGGTCCTGGCTTTTATATTTAGATCTTTGATCCATTTTGAGTTGATTCTTGTATAGGGGGTGAGATAGGGGTCCTCTTTCATTCTTTTGGTTATAGATATCCAGTTCTCCCAACACCATTTGTTGAAGAGACTGTTTTTTCCCATCAGCGTGGGCTTGGTAGGTTTGTCAAAAACCAGTTGACTGTATAGGTGAGGGTTTATTTCTGGATTCTCAATTCTATTCCACTGATCCATATGTCTCTCTTTATGCCAGTACCATGCTGTTTTGACCACTGTAGCTTTGTAATATGTTTCAAGGTCAGGAAGTGAAATTCCTCCCACATTGCTCTTCTTTTTTAGAATACTTTTGGCTATTCGGGTGCACTTACCCTTCCAGATGAATTTGGTAATTGCCTTCTCTAATTCTGTAAAGTAAGCTGTTGGGATTTTGATTGGTATTGCATTGAATCTATAAATCAGTTTGGGCAAGATTGACATCTTCACGATATTTATTCTTCCAATCCATGAACACGGAATGTCTTTCCATTTGTTTAGGTCTTTTTAAATTTCTTTTAGCATTGTTTTGTAGTTTTCTGCATATAGGTCCTGTACTTCCTTGGTTAAATTAACTCCTAGGTATTTGAGTCTTTTTGTTGCTATTGAAAATGGAATTTTCCTCCTGATTTCCTCCTCAGATTGTTCAGTACTAGTGTACAAAAACATTACTGATTGTTGCATGTTGATCTTATATCCTGCCACTTTGCTGAACTCATTTATGAGTTCAAGTAGCTTTGTTGTGGATACTTAAGGATTTTCTAAATACAGGATCATGTCATCCACAAACCGTGAGAGTTTTACTTCCTCTTTTCCTATTTGGACGCCTTTAATTTTTTTGTCTTGTCTAATTGCCCTTGCTAGAACTTCTAGTACAATGTTGAATAACAGTGGTGACAGTGGGCATCCTTGTCTTGTTCCTGATCTTAGAGGGAAAGCTTTCAACCTTTCCCCATTGAGTATGATGTTGGCTGTGGGTTTTTCATATATGCCTTTTATCATATTGAGGAATTTTCCTTTTATTCCTATCTCTTGAAGTATTTTTATCAAAAAAGGATGTTGGATTTTGTCGAATGCCTTTTCTGCATCTATTGAGATGATCGTGTGGTTTTTTTCCTTCAATTTGTTAATGTGGTGTATTACATTGATTGATTTTCTTATGTTGAACCAGCCTTGCATGCCAGGAATAAATCCCACTCGGTCGTGATGTATAAGTCTTTTGATATGCTGTTGGATTCGATTTGCAGGTATTTTGTTGAGAATTTTTGCATCTATGTTCATGAGAGAGATTGGTCTGTAATTTTATTTTCTTGTGGAATCTTTATCTGGCTTTGGTATTAGGGTGATGTTGGCTTCATAAAATGTGTTGGGTAATTTTCCGTCCTCTTCAATTTTTTGGAAGAGTTTAAACAGGATTGGTGTTAATTCTTTTAGAAATGCTTGGTAGAACTCACCTGTGAAGCCATCTGGTCCTGGACTTTTCTTTGCTGGGAGATTTTTGATGACGGATTCGATCTCCTTAATTGTGATTGGTTTGTTAAGTTCTTGTATTTCTTGTTGTGTCAGTGTAGGTTGGTTATGAGTTTCTAGAAATTTGTCCATTTCATCCAGGTTGTCTAGTTTGTTGGCATATAGTTTCTCATAATATCCTCTTATGATTCTTTTTATTTCTGTGAGGTCATTTGTAATTTCCCCCCTTTCATTTCTGATTATATTTATTTGCATCTTCTCTTTTTTTCTTTGTTAGTCTAGCGAGGGGTTTGTCAATTTTATTGATCTTCTCAAAGAACCAGCTTTTGGTTTTGTTGATTTTCTCTATTGCTTTTCTCTTTTCATTTTCATGTATTTCCGCTCTAATCTTTATAATTTCTTTCCTTCTTTTTGCTTTGAGATTGGTTTGCTGTTCTTTTTCTAGTTTCTCAAGTTGTTCAGTTAAATCTTTGAGTTTAGCTCTTTCTTGTTTCTTAATATAGGCATTTAGGGCTATAAATTTCCCTCTCAAGACTGCCTTTGCTGTATCCCATAAGTTCTGATATGTTGTGTTCTCATTTTCATTTGTCTCAATATATTTACTGATTTCACTTGCAATTTCTTCTTTGACCCACTGAATATTTAGGAGTGTGTTGTTCAGTCTCCACACATTTGCAAATTTACTTTTTTCCTGTCTGCTATTGATTTCTAGTTTCATTCCATTATGATCTGAGAAGGTGCTTTGTATAATTTCAATCTTTTTATATTTATTGAGAGCTGTATTGTGACCTAACATGTGGTCTATCCTGGAGAAAGTTCCATGGGCACTTGAGAAGAATGTATAACCCACTGAGCTTGGATGCAGTGTTCTGTATATGTCTGTTAGGTCTAACTTGTTTATCATATTGTTCAAGTTCTCTGTTTCCTTGCTGATCTTCTATCTAGTTGTTCTATCTAATGATGTGAGAGGGGTGTTGAAGTCTCTGACGATTATTGTAGAAATGTCTATTTCTTCCTTCAGTTTTGCCAGAGTTTGTCTCATATATTTTGGGGCACCCTGGTTAGGTGCGCAGATATATGTTCCTGGAGGATCGTCCCTTTTATTAATATATAATGGCCTTCTGCATCTCTTATTGCTTTTTTGCATTTGAAGTCTGTTTTGTCTGATATTAGCATAGCTACCCCTGCTCTTTTCTGTTTACTATTCGTGTGTAGTATCTTTTTCCAAACTTTTACTTTCAGCCGGCTTGTATCCTTGGGTCTGAGGTGAGTTTCTTGTAAGCAGCATATGGATGGCTCATGTTTTTTTATCCATTCTGTAAGCCTGTATCTTTTGATTGGGGAATTTAATCCATTCACATTCAATGATATTACTGAAAATGCACTATTTATTTCCTCCATTTTATTCTTTGGTTTTCATATGTCATCTTATTTTTGTCTCTCTTTTTACTCTTTTGGTTATCCTTTCTGCTTTTCTTTCTTCTATACTCTCCTCCAAGCCTCTCTCTCCTGTCTTTTTCTTTCAGGTTCTAAGGCTACCTTTAATATTTCCTGCAAAAGTGGGTTCTTTTTTGCAAACTCTCTTAGTTTCTGTTTGTGAGTATTTTATACTCTCCTTCATATTTGAAGGACAGTTTTGCTGGATAAAGAATTCTCAGCTGGCAGTTTTTCTCTTTCAGTTTCCTAATTGTATCATACCACTGTCTTCTCGCCTCCATGGTTTCTGAGGAGAAATCTGCACTAAGTCTTACTGGACGTCCTTTGTACGTGATTGTTTGCGTCTCTCTTGCTGCTCTGAGAATTTTCTTTTTATCTTTTACATTTGACATTCTGAATAGTATGTGTCTTGGCGTAGGTCTATTTGGATTTATTCTCATTGGGGTACGGTGTGCTTCTTGGACATGTAAGTTCATTTCTTTCTTGAGAGTTGGGAAATTTTCAGCTATTATTTCCTCAAGTACTCTTTCTGCCCCTTTTCCTTTCTCTTCCCCTTCTGGAACTCCCATGATACGTATGTTGTTGCATTTTGTTGTTGCAACTCTCTGAGCCCCTGCTCAATTTTTTCCATTCTTTTCTATCTTCAGTTTAGCTGCTCTGTCTTCAGTATCACTTATTCTTTCTTCTGTCATTTCGAGTCTACTGTTGTATGCTTCAAATGTATTTTTCACTTCATTCTTTCATTCCCATGAACTCCGTTACTTTTCTCTTCAGTGTTTCAAATTCTTCTTTGCGTTCGCTCTATGACTTCTTGATGTCATTGATCTCTTTAACTATATTCTCTTTCATCTCATTAATTTGATTTTGGAAATTTATGCTCATCTCGCTGATTAGTACTCTCAAATTCTGCATCTCTTCTGGGACTTTGCTGTATTCCTTTTCTTGGGCCATGTCTTCTGTTTTCTTAGTATGGCTTGTAATCTTTTGCTGGTGCTTAGGCATCTGGTTAGTTTGTATTTTACTTAGATGCTCTATCTCTTTCTCTTTTATGGGGTTTTAGTGGCAGGAGGCTGTGAGTTACCACCGCGCTTTGATTTTTGGCTCAACCTTGATTGTTAGGATTGTTCTGCTGGTTGCTCAAAACTGGGCACTGGACCCAGTAATTGGTTGTAGAGTCGTTTCCTAGGGCCTTGGGCAGGGAGGCTATAGAGGCCAGGAAAAGCCTCTCTTATTATTAATTTTCTTATGTGCACTTCCTTGGTCTGCCAGGAGATGGCGCTTGTTGGCAGCTCTCAACTCAATGCCTGGTCGGAGCGTATTTGTTGTGATACAGGCCAGATCAATGTGATAGAGCTTCCTGTCTGGGCGCTAGGAGCCCTGTGATTCAAACTTTCTGAGAGAGTTCTCCAGACTTCTCTCGTAGCGCCCCCCTTTTCCCAGCTAGGAAATATTTCCACTCCCTTCTGAATCCTCAACAATCAGTCCCTGTTGAGGAAGAGATTGGGAGGTTTGTATATCTTTAGCCCCTTGCAGGCTCCAAGGCAAACAATGGCGCAGCCCCACCCAGCCTGGAAGGGCTCTGGGGACAGGGCAGACCAAACCTGGAAGTCCAAAGCAGGGTCAGCCCCAGGCTCTCTCTCCCCTCTCCTGTGGAGTCCTCAACAATTAGTCCAGGCTAGAAGAGAGGCAGTTTGGGAGGGTCGGATTTCTCCAGTCCTTTCTAGGCTCCCAGGGCAAACCGCAGCGGTGTGTGTGTGGAAGGGGCTCCGCAGCCCAAATTTCAGGTCAGAACCTGATTCAGCCTAAGGCTGTGTGCCTCTCTCTCCCCTTTCCGGGCGTGGCAGATCCCTGAAGCCCCCTTTGTCTGTGGTCACAGGCCCAGAGGCCGGAGAATTCTGAAGTGTGTGGGGGTGGGTGCCAGCAGCAGCAGAAGCTGCTACTTGCATCTCACGGTTCTGTTCCCTCTCTCCTCTGGGTGGTCTGCAGCCTTCACTTGCTATCCTAAACCCTAGAAGATCTTTTTCGGGGCTGTTTCAGCTTGTCCTCTAGCTATTTTTCTGGAGAAGAGATTCCCGTGTCTTATTAGTCCGCCATCTTCCCGGAAGTCTCCTGGCTTAGATTTTGAAGTTCATTTGTTGCCTTATATAACTGAAAATTCCACAGGTTAATGTAGGTTTTTGGTGTCATTTGATCAGCACTCCTTTTTTTTTCTGCCATTTTCCTTTGGCTCTGCTCTCCATGCATTGGTTTTGTCCCTATCCTGGCTTCTCTCATAGTGCAAAAAGGCAGTTCCAGTCTTTACATTCATATACTACACTATCCTGAAGAGGAGAGATTAGCTGGGTCTCAGAATCTCCTAACTCCCAAAATCATGAGCTACACAGTGATGAGATCACCCTGAACTTGCCTCTGTGACAAAAGAGATGGAATGAGCCTTAAAGCCGTAGACAAGTTAGAGCTGGTATAAAGGATGAATTCCACCTATGCTTCGTGACTGCTTTTGAGTGGGAGTGGGGCAAAGTGGCAGTCGGGCAGTATCCACAGTGTATACTACAGTAGGTACAAAGTGCCTTCCCAAAGGCTAAACCAGGAGTCAGCAAACTACAGCGCTTGTCTATTTTTATAAATAAAGTTGTACTGGAACTCGGTCACACTCTCTTGTTTACATATTGTCTATCACTGCTGTCAACTACAACAGCAGAGTTGAGTAATCATACCAGAGACTGTGGCCTGCGAAGCTGAAAGTATTTACTATTTGGCCCTTTACGGAAAAAGTTTGCTAACCCCTAGTCTAAACTTCCTGTTTGTCACACCCTCATCAAAGTTAGGTATCGTTTCCAATCTGTTACGTGAGAATTTTTCTATTTTTAATTATGGTTGAATTTGAGCATCTTTTCATATTTTCTTTCATTCTTGAGAACTGCTTGCTCATATCCTCTGCTCAGTTTTTTGTCAGATTGTTAGTTTTTTAAATGTATTATTGGTAGGACATTGTATTCATTTTAACTAGCTCTCAGAAGTGTTTCTTTAGTTAATTCAGTCTTAGTAGTGCTGGCTTAGAGTAGATGCTGTTACTTAAAACTGCCTGTACATTTTTATATCGTATCACCACCCACTGGGGGAAGCAGAAGCAGAATTGAGTGGCAATAGAGTCTGGGACGGAAGTGCCTTGAAAGCAAGAGTACAGGCACAGACATCCCATTCCAACTCCCTTCAGAGGGACTGCCATGGTCTTCTTCCTTTTGATTATTACCTATTGTTCAAAAAGACTGCTCCCTTAACCTGCCTCATACAAATGAGCTAAAGGCCCTGCTAATCAGGAGTGGTTTGATTTAGTGTAGTTTCAGAAACTATGAAATTAAGATTTTATGCTTTAAAGTCAGTGTAAAGATATTAATGAGCATTTATGCTATATTATTCTCATATACTAATTGGTTCTGATTGGAAATATACTTTCTACTATTTATTGTTCTTGTTTTATTAACCAGATAAAATTTTATTAAGCAGGATGGTTGGCATGATACTGGATTTTCCCACTTTTCGAAGGAGTAATATGGTGTTTCTTGTTCCTAGATGAAGTAATTTCCTCTGACGATGTTGGGGCTAACATTTTCAATGGACAGAAGAAGGTGCTGTATTATGCCGATGCCCTTACGGAAATAGCTTTTGTGGTTCCTTCTCCTGTGGAGTCCTTAAGTAAGAATGTTTTTGTATAGTGTTGTTTAAGGGTCTATTTTTGTATTCACTGGTTTGTGCAGTATTGTTGCATTGGAAGCAGTTTTGAAATCTTTTAAGGCATGGTAACTATTAGATTTTACAAAGGTATAAAACATCTCTTAACTTTCTTCTAGTATCTTTAAATGGTAAAGGAAGTCCTACTTCAATCAATTTCTGGTCTTTCTTTAACCTAATTAGTTTTCATTTGGTTCATTTCTTTCTCCAATTGTGAGTGAGCCCCCACCTACTTCCCTATTTCCATGTGAAAGCCTTTATATGGAACCTCATAGCATCCTACATCTAGAACCCCATGATGGCATCTGGCTGATTGTCTTAACATTGAGCAAGAGAAACTTAATCAGCCTAGAAAAGATGGCAATCAAGACTGTTCTCTTTAAGATTTGGGAGTGACAATTACTTCTTAATCTTGTTTTGCCTAGAACCTTTACATTTTGGAAAGTATGTCTGTTTCCTCATGCCCCACAGTAAGTGAAGAACTTCACTTCCTTCTCCAGTAAGACTATTTATTATTCATAAGATGGGAGACTGTACATCACCTTTTCACAGTCTCATCTCCAGGCTTATGACTTTTTCTTGTGCTCTCCCTTGGTAGCTTCCTAACCTTTATACTTGGACCCTTGAATTTCTTTCCCTAGGCCCTCCCTGTCTCAGACTTTGGGGCCAGTTGTGTCCCTGGCAGGATCGGCCTTCCATGGTCTAGGTCAGTATCTTAGCAGCTACTTGTCTTTGTGTCAAGGCTGTGATCTACCAGGCCCCATCTGTACTGTATGAGCAGAGTCCCTGCCTGGTTTCTCTGGCCCAGCCTGTTTGCACCAACCAACTCCTCCCTGGGCTAGATCCATGTCCTTGCACTATACTTCCCACCATGGGATCTTTGCCTCCTGTGATAAAATATCCCCTATGCCAACTGCACCCCTGCTCTAACTAACATAGGAGGCTATGTCTTAATATTTGTATTCCCTTGGTTTTTGTTTTGTTTTTATTCTCTTTGTGCTTGTCTTCACCCAGATTACTCCTTAATCACAGAGGCTATCTTCTCTAGCTCTTGGATGCCCCAGTGCCTACTTGACAGAGGACATACATCAATGGATTTAAAATCAAAATACTTTAGAGAATAACAGATGGATTTTATTATCTTTCACATCTGAAAAGTCAAATATTTTCTAGTCTTATCTCAATTACCCTCTAGAGCAAGAGCTGGTAAACTCTGGCCCATAGGCCAAATTGAGCCCATGAGGAGTAATTTTTATGTTTTTGAAGGATTGTGGGGAAAGAAAAATTTACAAAGAATATGCAACAGAGACTTATACAGCCAGCAAAACCCAAAATATTTACCACCTCATCTTTTACAGAAAAAGTTTGCCAACCCTTGCTCTAGAGGCAATGTTTTGTTTATGTGACTCAAATTAGACTAGTTAGCATAATTAAAAACTTTTGTTCCACAGAAGTAGGAGGTATTTTAATTGATGCTTTTTTTTCTTTCTTTCTTTTCTTTTTTTTTTAATGACATAGCTGATTCATTGGAAAGTAACATCTCAGATCAAGATAGCGATTCAAATATGGATCTTATGCCAGGAATTTTAAAACAGCCATCCCTAACGCTTGAGCTTTTCCCCAATCATACAGACAATCTTAATTCTTCACAGAGGGTAAGTCAATTTGTTGATATAGCTCCAAAAAATTATAGTGAAACATCAGAAACTGTATGAAAAGCTTTTAACTTTAACCCAGAGAGTAATTAAAGGAGAGTACTGCTTCATTAGTAACTTAATTTTTTAAAAACAAAATTCTCACAATTTTCTTTTTTTAAAGCCTGCAACAAGTAGTTTCATTCTAAGACAGCCTTTGTTGTTTTCCTTGATTTAGCCATTCCGATACGATGCATGCTTGCCCCTTCACCTATTCTTTCCCAAGCCTAGGTTTTTATTCAAGTCCCTGAAGTATGCACTAAAGTCAAAGCAATATCTATATATATTCCATATCTTTAATCATGGAATGCTCAACTCATATCTGACCTTATACAAATGCTAGCATTTTGGAGAGTAGCTCGGTATATGAATAAATAATATGAATAAATGCACCAACTAAGGCAGATAGCAGCTACTACAGCAGAAGGCTTTTGCTTTTATACTTTTTTTCTCACCTTATCAAATGTTATTTCTTTGTTATCTGTATTTTCCCCCTCATACTACCTCTTAATCATTACTAGAAAACAATCAAGTGATAGCCAGAGTACAGGATCAGTTCATTAGTGTAAGAAGATTGACTTAGAACAAATAATAAAACACAAATGAAAGCTAAACTTGACTGAAGCCATTTTCCCTTGTACAGAATTAATTTGACTCCTTCCACAGTGAAAATTATTTTTAATAAAAGTATATGGTTAAAAGAGTATGAGAGGGGAAGTGGATGTAGCCCAGTGGTTGAGCATCTGCCTCCCACATACAAGGTCCAGGTTCAATCCCTGGTACCTCCTATAAAAAAAAAAAGTATGGGAGAGGTTTTCATCTTTTTCAGGGGGAAAAAATCAAGTTTTATAAGACTCTCTGAGATTGATTCGAAAATCAGAAGTTGCTGTATTTAAAAAAGGTCCCACAGAATAGTTTGGAAATGAAGAAGTCAGTCTGGGCTGGTAATGCAGGATTTTAGCCAGTTCTCTCTCCTATTCAGTGATTGACTGCCCTTTAATCATTTTCTGAATTCCAGCATAGTTATTTCCAGAGAATAGCAAATCTAGAATAAATAAAAAGTACCATGTTTTTATTTATCATTTATACTTTGCATACTACTACCAAACTAAAAAAAAAGAAAAACCAAGAAGTAACAGTTGACAAAAATTCGATACTCATTCATGATAAAAACTCTTGGCAAACTATGCATAAAAGGAAACTTCCTCAACCTGATAAAGGGCATCTACTCAAAACTTACAGCTAACATCATACTTATACATTATTCATTATTCTTGAATGTTTTTCCCCTGAAATTGAGAACAAGGCAGGGATGCCTCCTCTCACTACTCTGTTCAACATGGTACCGGAGGTCCTATACAGAAAAGTAAGGCAAGAAAAAGAAACAAAATTTAAAAAGAAATACCTTAGAAACAAGATTTGTAAGATTATGTTGAAAATTACTTGGTGAGGGAGAGTGTTTGAGGACCATCCAGTTTGGGCAACATCGTATTTTTGTCCTCTCAGTTCATAGATATATTTAAAGGAAGAATGGTAATATTAAAAAATCTAAACTCAACATAGCAGATGTTGCAAGAACCCAAGAAGGAAAAGGTTTGAAAGTAGTAGAGATGTTCTAGCAAATGACCACTGTTGCAAAATAGCTCCAGAAAGGACCCAAAGGAGACCTCCATGATAAGCGAGGTCAAATAGCTCAGTGGTTAAGAGCACAAGCTTTGCAGTCAGACCTGGTTTGAGTCCTAAATTCAGCCAGTTATTAGTGTGGCCTTGGGCAAGTTTTTTAACCTTCCATAAAGGAGATAATAATACCTGTGTCATTAGATGATGGTGAGATTAAATGGAACTCTGTAAAATGTTTGTCACAGTGCCTGGTACAGGGCAAGTACTCAGTGTTATTTGGCAGTTGTTATTTGGATAAGAAAATTCACAAATTCAAAAACAGGTCTTTTGGGATATTGTAAATACCTTAAAAGCTGCTTATGATTTTAAATCCCTAAGGGTCTCTGAGGGTGACTGGATGTCTGTCCTAGTTTGGGGGGAATTTCTTGGTCTGAGTCATTTTCTGTGCAGCTAGAATAGAGACACAGAATCTGAGGCCCTTGCCATTGTCTCTGGCCATCTGATAAAACCACTTTTATATTTCTGTGTTAATAAGCAGTTTTATTTATTTTTTTTTATTTATTCATTTATCCCCCCCTTGCTGCTTGTGCTCGCTGGGTCAGCTAACCACGCCGTGCGGGCGGGCTTGCCTTCACCAGGAGGCCCCAGAAACCGAACCCGGGGCCTCCCATATGGTAAACGGGAGCCCTACTGATTGAGCCACAGCCGCTTCCCAGCAGTTTTATTTTTAAACTTCAACTTAAGTATAGGATTCTCCCCCTCTGTGCCCATGAGCTTTTTTTTTTTTTTTAGGGCTTTAGCACATACTCATCTCTGTTGCATGCCCTGAAAGTGATGGGGCTCAGAGTGCCAGTTTGCTGAAGGGGAGTCACATAGTCCTAATGGCCTGCAAAGAAACAGTAAAGCCAGTTGGGGGAAGGGAGCACAGGGAGGCTGGAAGCAAACTGCATGACAGTGAAAGCCCAAGTAACTCTTTCTTTCTGCAGACAAGGAAAAACAAGTTAGGCATAGATTGTAGTAGGAAACATTTAGTCTGGGCACTAAGAAAAACTTGGGAATGGGGCATTTTAGGAAGGTGGCATTTTAGATGTTAGGATCCCCAAAGTAGTGATGTCTCTGTGGTGGGGAAAATATAATGCCTTCTATCATAGAGATAGATTCACATCTTTTTTTTTTCCTTATTTCAGGTTTATGTGGTTATTCTTAAACTGAGTTTTCTTTAGCATACTAAGGCTTAAATTTCACTGAATGATAGTGCCCAGGGATTACAGACCTAGTGTTTCATTCTTGTCAAGTTCACTCATTTAATTTAAAGGATAAATTAGGAATTAAGGCAATCCCACATTGAATACAGGTATAGAATTCCTCACATGTGATTTCTCTGATTGGCTCATCAGTTAGAGTGGTAGATGAGGCCAGTCCAATTCCATTATATTTACATTATGAGTTCTTCCATGTAGTATATAATCTAACCATCTACTAAGGGGTTTGTTACATAGATGACATGCTATGGATGCTTGCAAGTATGAATGCCCTTAGATTATCTGAAGTAGTATAGATGACTGCAGGAACTTCTAAACTGATTAAAATCATAGAAGAGCAGATGTGGCTCAAGCAATTGAGCATGAGATTCACATCTCTTAAATGCTCATTAAGACATTGCATGCAATTAGTCATTGTCTTATAATTGTTCAGTATTCCTTATTTTGTTTCCCTTTGACAATTTTAGACCTTCATTTCCTTGTTAAGGATTGAGACTGATAAGGAAGACTTTTGTTGCCAATGTATTTCATACTTTTTTCCCGGACTGATTTCCATAACTTGATACTTTATTTCTCTCTCTCTTACATCACTGGCCATCTTGATAAATGCGTTACTGGGTAGTTTTATTAAGCCAGCTCTTTTTTTTTTTATTTCCCTCCTCTTCTGCTTTTCCCTGCTTCATATAGCTCAGTCCCAGTTCCAGAATGAAGAAGCTGCCTCACGGTCGCCCTGTGCCTCCCCTGGGACCTGAGACCAGAGTTTCTATAGTCTGGGTGGAGCGCTATGATGATATAGGTACTGTATAAGAACTTTTTTTTTTAATGGTATAATTATAATTTTTTTAAAAAACTTTTTTTATTGACGTTTATCATTCGCTCATGAACATACATAAATATTAAGTGTATAGTAAAAATTGTGAACTTAGAAAACAAACATGCATATTATCATACAGGGCTCCCATACATCACCCCACCACCGACACCTTGCATTGTTGTGAAACAATTGTTACAAACTATGAAAGAGCATCATCAAAATATTACTACTAACTATAGCTGATATCTTAGAATTGATGTATTTTCCCCCCAATCCGCCTGGTTATTAACATCCTGTATTAGTATTAAATACTTGTTATTGTTCATGAGAGAAAGTTCTCATATTTGTACTATTAACCACAGTTCCACCACAGGATTCATTGTGTTATACAGTCCCATGCTTTACAGTCCATTCAAAGTGGACATTCAGTGTCTCTCATTTTCATCAGAGCTGTACTGTCATCACCTCAGTCAATTTTAGAACTCTTTCATTACTCCAAAAGGAAAAATCTCATGTCCCTTTATACCCCCCAATTTTCCCTTGGAATTGATATAATATTTGCTTTGCCATTGCTGTAAAAATATTATAATATCACTGTTAACTATTATCCATAAGTTATATAGTTGTAATTTTCTCAAAATAAAACTGGAGTAAAATGACTGACTTCTAATTATCTAAAGGGAAAGGCAGCTCAGACAAGAGCTGAGACTGGAGCTCAGCAAACCTGGGTTTGAATCCCAACTTAACCACTCACTCACTTTTCTTTAAGCCTTCGATTATTCATCTGTTAAATGTGGGCAGTCTTGGCACTTGTTGCCTTGTTGTGAAGATTTGATGAGACTAGCTGTTTGTATCTGGTATCACAGTTATTGGTTTATTGCCAGTTGGTCCCACTGCATACAGCTTTCCAGTCACTCCAGGGCCCCTGGGAAGGGGAAGGGGGAGCACTTCATTCACCCTCTCTCCACAGCATTTCTTCTGATTGGTCTAGTGCACCTTACTGTCTAGTTTTAGTGAAAAGGTTAGTTTGCCGTAAGGAGTTCTGCTAAGTATAAGTTTTTCTTACGGTTTTTTTATGTAAGCATCATAAGAGCATTAGAGATGTATTCTTAGCCTAGAATCTTATCCAACCCAGAGTTTATGGGAAAGTGCATTGGTTGCTTTCCAACCAAGCCCTCAAAGACTATAGATCTTGTTCTCTAAAATCCCTTTGCTTTTAAAGAACCTAGCTAAATGTTTCTTGAGGGAGTTTTTGTTTATTTGTTTGTTTGTGTTAATTTGTGGGGAATAGTTGGGATTATATATAGCACAATCCGTGTATTTATTGCCTACCTGCTTAAAAAGGTTCAGAAATTAGGTTTCCTGTTATTTGTTTGGGAAAAATGAGGGAGATATTAATAGTAATGCTGCTTTTTTCCTTCCAGAAAACTTTCCTCTCTCAGACCTGATGACAGAGATCAGTACTGGTGTGGAAACAACTGCAAATAGTAGCACTTCTCTGAGGTACACTATTTTTATTTGCTTGAAGTTTATCAGCATGTTCTTATATTTATAAACATAGATACACCGAATTTTTAATAATATGTTCATTGCAGTTGAATATGGAAATAAAGAATTATAATGGAAAATGAAATGAGGGCAATAAGAAATAAACATAATTAGATTAGGAGAAAAGAATCAAAAGAATTTTTTGTAGATGTACAAGATGATCAAATTAGCAAGGACTTTTTATGGTGTAATTACTATTTTACATTTATCAGCAGCAAAAAGAAAAATGGAAAAGTGGGTGGAGTTAAGTATTAATGAAAGACCATGATAATAGGATAGCAGTTTTAGATAGGAATATTCTAACTGAATCACACATATCACACTTGATATTTGATATTTTAACTTTGAGTAAGTTTCTCCTATTTACTCTAATTGAATTTAAGATTAATTTATTCTTACATTATCATGTTATTGTCAAAATGAAGTCAGTAAACGTAGTTTAAGTTTATTTTAACATCATTTTTAAAAATTTCTAGAAAGGGCAAATCATTTTTAAAAACTTTGTTTTCTTATGCTGAAGTATCTAATATTATCATAATAATAAAGTTAGTGATAATTCCTAAATATCATCTAATGGCCAGTTCATAGTCAAATTTCTCCACTTTTCCCTAAAATATCTTTTACGGCTGCTTTATTCAAACTAGAATCCACTTCAGAACCATGCATTTTACCTGATATTAATTTCCTTAATTGTCTTTAATCCACAGCAGTCCTTTTTTTTTTTTTCCTCCATTACGCTGACTTGCTGAAGAGACTAGAATAGTAGTCATGAAGTAGACTTTCCTTGAACTAGCTTAGAAGAGAACTTTAAATGTCTTTGTAATTTTTTTTTTTTTAATTTATCTTTTTAGGTCAAAAGTTCTGCTGTAGTATTTGTATTTTATTGGAACATTAGCAAAGTTTAGAATTTATCTTGGAGCCAGGTTTGCTTATAGGATTGATTTTGTTGTTGTTGTTATTGTTGTTGTTTTTGAATGTCTGGAAAGATTTGATTCAGTGTTGCTGTGGGCACATCACTTTATCCATAGAAAGAGAGCCCATTGTGTTGCAAAAGGAAAACTGATGCATGGCATCACATGGGTACCCATCACATGGGTACCTTTGGCTATATTAGATATGTCCTTGGCATATGATGTCTAACTCACTCTTCTCCAAAGGTGCATCTCTTATCTGTTCAGAGGCTTTGAGAGCTTTGGTCCTGCCCAGTCGTGGCCATTTATCATTCAAACTGAGAAGGACACTTATATCTGGGCTAGACTAACAGCCTTTCTCTCCCCTTAGAAAGTTATATCGGGGATTCCCTTAATGGGCCTAAACTGTATTCCTGCTTCCACTCTTAAGATTGCAGCCTTGACGATAGTAGAATTCACTGCACACTGGCCAGCCAGCCCCACTTTGTTGCCAACAAGAGGGAGGAACTAAGGGAAAGTCCCATAGCTGGTCGCTAAATTTGTAGCCCCTCATAATAGATTTCTCTGGTCTTTCCTTCTACCCTGGGACTCCAGTGGTTTTCTCAGCATATTTTCTCAGTCCCCTTTCATCAGAACCCAGACCCTTATCATAAGCATTTAGGACCAAGTGTCAGCAGAGAGCCGGCACCATGGGCTTTTAGGAAGAGGATTCTAAAATTTACCCTTGGCTCTTCTCAGACCATTGCCTGGCACTAGGTCTGCATGATATTCCTATGTTGCATATAGGGGACTTCTACTCTTGTGTGTCTATGTAAAAAGAATCTTGTCTTTTCTTAAGATCTACCACTCTTGAAAAAGAGGTTCCCGTCATCTTCATACACCCTTTAAATACTGGATTATTCCGGATAAAAATCCAAGGAGCCACTGGAAAGTTTAACATGGTGATCCCTCTTGTGGACGGCATGATTGTCAGCAGACGAGCACTTGGTAAGGTCTTCATATGTAGCTGAAGGGCTAAAGTTTCTTTCCTCTTTTTCTTTTAAATTTTTATGAAACAGAAGTATAAGTAAGGAAATGGTGATATTACTTAAGTCCCACATGTAGAACATATTATGGTTCTTGTTACAAAGGGAGCATGTTTTGTTCTGTTTTTAAACTCTTTCATCCAGTGTCAGTAGAACTATAATTTACAAACTTCTAGTATGGGAAAATGAAAATAGCTGTCTATAATCCAGGGCAGAAATGTCAGACCACATTTTTCTATTTTTTCCTTACATTATATGTTTCTTCTCACAGTTTTATCTTGGTAGTGCTATGTCTTTCTGGGACTGGGTGTTTTGCAACTGGAATTAGTTTGTTTATGCAGAGAATAGCTCACTTGAGTACTAATAGTTCTCCTAGTTGACTAGTTATTAACATTTATTTTTAATCCCTTTCTTTATAAGGTTTTCTAGTGAGGCAGACAGTAATTAATATTTGCAGAAGAAAGAGACTGGAGAGTGACTCCTACAGTCCACCACACGTCCGCCGGAAACAGAAAATTGCTGACATTGTCAATAAGTACCGGAACAAGCAGTTGGAGCCAGAGTTTTATACTTCACTTTTCCAGGAGGTTGGACTCAAGAACTGCAGTTCTTAGACCATTGTCTATCTAGGACTATTTAACTCCAGTTTGGGGGCTATAATATCAAAGCAAACCTATATGACAGGTAATCACTGTAAAAATAAAAACAAATCACTCTCCAAGAGCTTACTGTTTAATCATCAGAATAGAAGAAACACATCATAAACCCATTTGATAGAAGACTTTCGGCTTTCTAGTGAAATGGGCTCCCAGATACAATCATATTTCTGCTGGTAATGATGATATACATTTTAGCCATAAACTTTCTTTTTAAAGTGAAAATTTTAGTTAAATATAAGCCTTTTCAGGAGAAAGACTTTTATCCATCTCAGTTAAACATGTGCATTGTTAGTATCAACAAATTTGCAAATTAGAAGTCGAAGATAGTTTTATACCTCACTTTTTAGGAGGTTATGTTCAAAATTAAAATCTGTCTCCAAATCTTTCAGGACATTTAAAAACTCAAAAGGTATTGATTGCATGGAGAAGGAACGAAATCTCAGCCTTCTGCTCACTTGTAGGTCTTTTGTTGTTCAACTTCCAAACTGGCAAAAAGAAAAGAGCATAAATGTTTTTTGTTCAGATAAGTCTAATATTAAAATATTTCTTATTTTCCCTCCACATATCAAAAGGTTGTCAACCTCATCACTGCACAGAAGATCAGTCTGAAGCCTCAGTTTCTGGGAGACCCAGGAAGAGATCTAAAATGGGGGCATGGCCCTGTCCTATAATAGGGGCACAAATGAAGCTTGTGGAGTTAAAAGTTATAAGAGAGCAGTGATACCTCTACTCTCTCCGTTGTGGTCCAGCCCCATGACATAATGATAGGTTAAACATTTGTAATTCCTTGGTAATTTCTTGATTGTGTCAAGAAATGTAAATTTATGGCAAGGGTTGAAAATTATTTGGTTTCATGCATTGTCTCTTATTTCAGGACCAAGCTGGAAACAGCAGTAGTTTATGAAGTATTCTAATTTGGGGTTCAGGAAGTAGCCTCTCAACACTAGTAATTCAAGTCTCTCCCAGAGAGCTACTGAATTTCATCAAAATTGACAAACATTAATGACCACTCCTTGGGTGGCTGCTGTTAGAAATGGCTGTTGTCCTGTTTTCTGGACTTTGCCAACTGAAGGCACAACAGATCCTTGCCAGGGATTTGGAAATACTTCTATGACCTCGCTGCTACTTTTCTGCCAGGGATGAAAGTTTTGAGGTGGCCAGACCAGAACATCTGCACAAGGATTCCTGTTACAATACTAGAGTATACACTACTCGTTTCTACTATTCTTACCTGCTTCTTTATTAATTAAGATAATATTAAGAAAATAAGTGACATTTGAAGTCCAAAGAAGAATTATCCCAGGTGTATAAGGGGTTTTCTCACTTGAACTGTGACCTCAGTAGATTCTGTAGGTCAGAGTGACAGTGGCCTGTTTGATTATTTCTTTTGATTTGATATTTTGGTAGTTTAATTGGGGGTTGAGAGTGTGGGACCTAATTCCTTGTGCAGATATTTCTATTCCAAAAGTGTATATCTTGTCATTTATGAGCAAGAGACATGGCGTGGGCATAGCAGCTCTTGGTTTTAAGTTTGCCATACCCTTTTTTATCATGTTTGTTTAAGCTCAGGTAAAGATAACCTCCTTTCTCTGTAACTCCACTTTCTATTCAGGGTATAATATTATTCAGTAATTTCCTTTTTAAGCTGGGCAGTAAATTGATGTTCCCAGATAGTAGCATAGGGGAGGGGATATATTAAAGATTAGCAAATTCTATCCTAAAAATTTTTTAGTAGGTATAAAAGATGAAGTTTGACAACTTTTGAGGAAATTCCAGATTGATGTTTGTGGGGGGAAAAATGGGCCCTTGATCTGGTTAAAGTGATCAAAGAAAGGTATAAATTGATGTGCAACTTACAACATTCCCGAGGTTGAAATAATTGATGTAGGTTATTTCCTCAATGTGATTCTTAAGATAAATCTTTTTATCTTTGGCATAGTTCTCATGTCAGAAAAATGTATGGGGGTGTGAGTGTGTGTGTGTGTGTGTGTTGGGGGGTGGGTTTGCTGATCTTTTAATTAGGTCCAACTTTTGGCAACTTTTTGTAATTCTAATGGCTTTGACAAGTGAGTAACCATGATGAATGCAGTTTGTAATCTAGAAGACTTTGTGGTCTCCCAGGGGAAGGACGAATGGGTTCAGTATTGTGCAGCCCCTGAAGGCATGAAACCTACAATGTGAACAGCACAGAAAAAATATGGGATATACATCCCTAATAAGGCTGGTTTCTTCTGATCAGAATAACATCTACTAAAACAGGGAGTGTAGTAAGACCTCTTGGACCTTTCATTAGTATGTGTTTTTGAGTTCATGGTCCCTCAGTTCCCCCAGCTGCCTTTGTTAAAAATAACTTTGAGTCGATTGATGCCAGAGGAGCATACATAGTCCCTGATAATAATCTTTAGTAGTCTACTTGATAAATTTGTTAGCGTATACCCATAACTCTTGGGGGAATCCAGGACCACTTTGGTCTGCGGCTTAAACAGTTTAGTTGTCCCCTGTGATGGGTTGCTTTTAGGTCTGCACCAGGGAATGCATGAGTGTTAAGAGGAAAATATGACCCAAGAGACAGAGGTGATTAGCCCCTCACACTCCCTTCTCAAGCTTTTTGCTCCCCTGAGAGCACTGAAGACAGTAAGGAGGGCTTTTGCCATTTAAATCCTTTCCTAGTTCAGATTGCTCTCTCTTTTGTCTAGTGCTTCCTTCAAAGTCCCACCCCCACCCCCACCCCTGCTTCTGTCCATTGACCATTTTATTTTATTTTATTTTTATTATTTTTTTAAGGAGGTAATGGGACCTTATACATTATGGGAAGGAGGTGCTCAGCCACTTGAGCTATATCCGCCCCCTCCATTGGCCCTTTGAAAGGAATGGTTACATATAGCTTGACCTCCCTGCTTCTCTGGCCAGATATGCACATGTGTGTGAGACATCCTCCACTTCCAGGTCCTCTCTTTCATGGCAGCCTATTCTCCTCTGGATTCATTTATAAATACAAAGTATCTACATCTTTGGCCAGTCATGTCAGTTGCCTCAGGGTCCATGTGTGAGGCCTTCACAAAGTTACTTTCTACATATGCTGGGGAACTAGTTTCAGACAGGCAGAAGCTTTAAGAGTATTTATTTCTGTTGGAAGTTAGACTTGACCCAAAATGGGAATCGGGAATCGGCCTTGCTCAAAGACATATTTTGTGGTTAGATGATAATGTATTAGACAATTTGACACTCCTGGCAATAGTTCTCTATTCAGCATTTTAAAGCTCATTCAGATTATATCTTCCTTAAAAGAAATGATTTATATGTTTACATGAAACCATAAATTGACCTAGATAATCTGTTTTAAGGATTTCCATTATAGTCTTTTTTTTCCTGAGATGGAGAGATTGGAGGTAATCTGTTCACACAATGTAGAATCAAACTGTGGGTTTCTCAGTAGTTAAAGAAGCCATGTACTGTATAGTGTTTTTCTCAGAATATCAATTCGTGTTCTTCAGATGTTTTTCTTTTTTTTTAATGCTGAGGGAAAAGGTATAATTTGGGATTCCACAGTGCCTTACATATAGTAGGCGCCCAATAAATATTTGTTGAAGCAAACCAAGTTTCCCAAGTCCTAATCTCTTACAGTGACCAAGAACGTCTTTCTCCTCTGAAGGGCTTGGCAGTTGTGACTAAAATATAAGCAGTATCATTTTTTGCTTGAAGTCATATATACAATTTGTATGAATTTCAGTATGTTGCCAAGACATCTTTTTCTTATTGTATTTTCTGTAAATATTTCTGGCACTGAATTGTAAAGTAAAGGCGAAATGTAAATATGAAGGTGTACCGTGTCCCCTCGCCTTCTGTGTTTTATCTTCGTCAGTTAGGGAAGAAGGCCCAGAAAGTTGTTTATATTTATGCCAATCCTTTGTCCAGAAGAAACCCATGGAATATTGAATGTAATACATTTAGTCAATTAAATTTTAAGGAGATTCTTCTAATAACCTCGTGTGTGCTTTTGGTTACAGGCCAAGAGTTTGACTCTACATGGATGCTCTAAATTACAAAATCAAGGTGAAAAAATCACAGATCTAAATTACAAAGGGTAGCCAAAGCACGGCAGACAACCCCTAAAAGAGTAAATTAAGAGGCAATCACCCCACTCTGCCACCCACTGCCCTTTTACATAGATTTGGCTGCAGAGGGTTAAATGGGGCCAAATTAGCACCTTAATGCCTAGATGGCACATGGTAGAATGGTTGTACCACTTAAGAAAATAATGGTGAGAACCATTTCTGCCTCTGACCTGGCACAGATTCAGTGTGACTTTAGCTCATTCTCCTGAACCATGTACCTGGAGGAACTGTAACCCTGCAAGGTGGAGTTGTGTATCTACTCCTGCTCTGCCCACATGCCACAGGGCCTCTAGCTGGGTGCTGGTGGCCAGGAAGCTTCTCTCTGAGCTCATGGCTGTGGCTCTTTTTGGTGTCTGGCAAGGTTTCCATGGCCAGATAATGGATATTCAAGCCTTTACCTGTGCTGCACAACTCTCTGACCCCAGCCCCATCAGGGCTCAGTGTAAAATCACTGTCAACCCCAACTCAGGCCACCCAGCTCCTAGTCCTGATCTTTGAGTCTGCTGCAGCCTGCCAGGGCACTGGTCTTTTTGGATATGCATTCCAATACCATCTGCCCAGACCTCTTCTAGAGACTCTGGCCATCCCGCAGCTAGGTTAGGACTCCTTTTAAACCCCCGGCCCTCTAAGCCCAGCTGTCCTCTATAATACCATATTTCCTGTGGCTGGCCCCCACTTGCCTTTCCCCCTGCCTGGTGTCTTGCTGTAAGGGGATCTTTGCACTGTATATCTCCCTCCAGGTTTACCACCCACTTCCTGCAGCTGCTCCCCGAGCCAGGAATTGGTCTGCCAGACTTTAAAACCTGTGCTCCTAAGGCACAAAGTCAAGTTTGCATCAAAATCACCCTGGTTACTCATTAAATGTGTCAAGTCCTGAGCTGCTCCTCAGAGATTGTCTTGATCCATGTGAGTGAGCCTAGGAATTGGCCTGTTGAATAAGTACCCTCCAGCCTCCACCCACCTGCTGGCAGTGGCTGAGTCAGGTGGTCCAAGGACCCCATTGGAGAATACCATGCTCTTTCCTCCTTCACTTGCACAGGTAGCAACTACTTCTTGTTTGGCCCTTCCCACACCCATCAGGATCCCAACCAGGATCCAGCTTAAGGGGCTTTTGGGGGCCTGCTAAGCCCAGAGCCTCCTGCCTGCCAGAGGACCTGCCATGTGGAGGAGGTTTACTAGTTCATGAATGAATGAATGATAGGGGTGGGGTGGGAGATGATGAGAATGGCATTTTGGAGCATTCTGCCCCCTTGAGAGAGAAAGGAACAAGGTTAAAGCCTCTAGAAGCCCCTCACTGGAAATCCTAAGGAAAGATGCAGAAGCTTCCAGATTAACTCATTTATTGAGGGCCTATATGTGTTAGATTAGAAATCTTTTAAAATGGTGCCCAGTGACCCAATCTGACCTGGCAGATGTGTTTTGTTTAGTTAATGTTTTCACAAGGTATGATTCAACGTTTTTAAATTGGGAGATTTCACATAATCCAGATTTGGTGACTCTTGGAAAAGTTGGGAGTTCAGCCAATACTGGGCCTGCATTTCCTCCATAGCAATTGTTGGCAGGAGCTTAGTATATCTGCCTGCTTTAGATGTGCTTAACTGCATCCAGTTTGCTGTGATCCCTGCCACTCTCACAAAATATAAATGTGGGCGTGTGCAGCTGGAATTACAGGGCCAGGGGACCTGACTGGCCCCTGGACGTATCTGTGACCTTGAATATATGAACACCACCGTAGGAAATTTTTATCATCTATTTTTTCTAATTTAGCAGCTTGGCAAGGTAAGAATTTTTTCCATCTTAGAAGAAAAAGCACTGGGGAGGTGTCACATGAACCCAAAAGCAGCTTAGCATTGGGATTCAAACCCAGGCCTTTATGCCCACCTGCAAGCCTGGGCTTTTACTCTCAGCCAAGCAATCCCGCTGCCCGGGCCCCACCAGTTCGTCCAAAACAGCTCTCCCTCAAGGTCTACCTCGCAGGCTTCACCTGAAGGACACACGGGCTTCCTTGTTACATCACTGGCTCAGTCACAGTTGGGCTGCGGGCAGAGCATGGCCAGCCCACCAGGTCCTCAGGGGCAGCCCTGGCAGCCCAGCCCAGGCTGGCCAGGTTTAGCCACACAAGCACCATGAAATACCCTCTGGTGCCACTGGTCAATGACCTGACGTTTTCTTTCCTGGTTTTCTGGCTGTGTCTGCCAGTGGGCTTGCTGCTATTCTTGATATTCGTCTGGCTACGCTTCTTACTTAGCCAAGGTGAGCCTTCCAGGCTGGGCCCTAATCCTGGATCCAGGCAGGGGGCTGACTAGACCAGAGTCTGGAAACAACTGCAGAGAAAGGGGTTTTATTCAGGCACTTTTACTGCTCAACCTATCCCACCCTATCCCGAATCCTCATAACACTTTTGCCTGAGAGTCTGTTTACCCAGCAACATCTAACATGGCATTTTGAAATAAATCCTTTTGTTACTTTTGCAGTAGGGTTGGGGAGTCCACCCTCAGGGTCCCTGCCGTGGAAGCTCAGGATTCTGTGTGTTCTGCCCTTGTGCTGGGATCAGGCCCCAGAGTCTGGGCCTGTGAGGGTTTGTGGGACTGGGGGACGGGGTAGGGGGTAGATAGGGACAACCAGGTGTGTGGTTTTCTAACTTTTCTGCCATGGATTTCTTTATTGGAATCTGTTTGGTCTGGAATCCAGTATGAAAAGCAGAGAAGCAAACAGGAGTATTTCTGACACCTCCTCCCCGCCCCCCACTCAGCAGGGCAGTTTCTGGGCAGCAAAGTGCCTGAGAGGTTGCACTTTCCCAAGTCAAGGGAGGAGCAGGTGGGGAACAGGTGGGCAGAAGGGAACTGTCTGCTGAGACTGGCACTGCGGCAAAAACAAATAATGGGCAGCTAAACCCCTGGGGTAATGGCCTGTGGGGACATGCTAATCCCTTGCAGGGAGAAGATGAAGCACACACACACCTTAGAAGGGGAGGATGTTCTGCTGGGGACTATTTTCGTATGCCATTTGAAAGGAGTTTGCAGAAAGAGGAAGGGAAACCTCTGAAGAGATGAATTTGGGGCTGAAACAGAGGAATAGGCACAAAGCTGTAGCCCTGAGTCCACTCTCCCACAGGTTGGACCAAAGTTGGTGGAGCAACATCTTGAATTCAATGCTGCCTTTGAATTCCCCGACTTTAAACAAGTGCCTCCAGCAGAATGCCATGGACTATGGAGCCAGGAGGCTGAATTTGAATTCAGCACCACTACTTCCTGGCTGTGTGAACCAGGACAAGTCACTTCACATTTCTGAGCCTTCGATTCCTCATCTGTAAAATTCAAATAGTACTAGTAATTGCCTTCAGGAAGTTATTAAGGTTAAATGAGAAAATGCATGTAAAGCACTTAGCACATAGTACATGCTAAAAAAAAAATCAGTATCTCTAGTGAAGAACCGTGCTTCAAGCCATCATGCTGATTGATTGATTTTTGAGGTACTGGGACCAGGGATCGAACCCGGGACTTTGTATATGGGAAACCCGTGCTCAACCACTGAGCCACATCAGCTCCCCTTAGTTGGTTTTTTCATTTTGTTTTACTTTTTTTTTTTTTTTTTTTTTAAGGGAACTGAAAGTGGGACCTCCCATGTGGGAAGCAGGCACTCAACTGCTTGAGTCACATCTGCTGCCTGATTTTTAAATCATAATAACCAACAACATTGTTGAATGCCTGTGCTGAGTCTTTTACATGTCTTACTTCAGTTAACCCTCATCACAGAAGATACTCTTGTTATGCCTATTTTACAGATGAGGAAACTGAGGCAAGCCTTTTCTATCTCTTGCCCTTGATTGAGCTCATATTTGAGCACTCTGTTCAGCCTCCTTTACATCTTGGCAACCAGTGAAACAATACAAGAGTATAGTAAGAAAAATAATCTCCCCACCTCCTCTCCTTTCTCACCTTGCCTTCCCAAGATAAGTCATGTTAGTAAGCTCATGCCCACACTTAATAGTATATGTGTAGGGAGTTTTGTTTTGTTTTGTTTTTTTAAGATTTTATTTATTTATTTATCCCCCCTTGCTGCTTGTGCTCGCTGTGTCCATTTGCTGTGCGTTTTTCTGTGTTTGCTTGTCTCCCTTTTGTTGGGTCGTCTGGCTGTGTCAGCTCATCGCGCCACGTGGGCTGGCTTGCCTTCACCAGGAGGCCCCGGGAATGTAGGGAGTTTTTTTATGGGGGAGATCTTTATGATAAAAGGAATCCTACCATATGCATTTCTCTGCACTTGCTTGTAATACATCTTGGAAGTTGGAAGATACAAATCTAATGTAATCCTTTTAATAGCTTCATGTCATGCCACTGGACAGATGGACCAGATCTCCATGTGGTATGAGTATATCACAGTTTAGTCAACCAGATCTCTCATGATGGGCATGCACACTGTTTCCAGGAAGTTTTGTTAATGTATCTCACCACAAAGCAGTGCTGCAATGGAAATCATTGTAAATCGATACTCAGATATGTGCTAATGAACGAACCAGTGCATGGATACATGCATGCATACATGGATGGATGGATGGATGGATGGATGGATGGATGGATGGATGGATGGATGGATGGATGGATCAATGATTGGGTTTGTATCACCTCTGAGCCTCATGCTGGACCATGCCCAATAGAGTAGATCATTTGCTTAACTCTAGGGTCCCTCTGTCTGTAGTAGGGTGATTTTGCCTTTTCTCCAGTCACAGGACAAACTTCTTTCTTGGCCCCTGATGACCATTTAAGGCCCTGAAGTTTTCACGAGGCCTCAAGCTGGCCAATATGCCATGATTCTGTGTTGGTTCCCTGGCCTCAGAGAAGGCTGCATGGATGCCCAGACCTTACAAAGGACCCCTTTTGGATCTGGAGTAGGAGACAGGATATGACTACCCAAGAGGCCTTGTCTTGTATCACCACAGATTCAGAAGAAAATGACTCAGATTTATGCTTTGATTGGGAGCCATGGAGCAAAGGCCCAGCTGAGTTTTGCTGGGAGGGGACACTCCATAGCGAAGAAGAGGAGAGGTCCCACTGGTGAGCCTGCTTTAGAAGGTGAGGCCTTTCTGTGGGTGGATGGGCTGGAAAGGGGACCCTCAGGGACTGCCCAAAGCCTTGGGCATGTGGGAGAGCTGGCTGCCTCCACATTAGAGAGCTTGTGTCTGCCGTGGATGAGAACATACTGCCTCATCTTGTTGGAGACCTGCTGTTGTTGCCTTGTTGGAGGACTAACTCTCTGCCAGGCTGAAGGACCAGCTGCCTTTGCCATGAGGAGTTTCTTCACAGAGTTGCCCCCACATTTTACCTCTATGACTTCACTCCCGCCACTCACTGGCCTCCTCACCACTCCTCAAATGTGCCGTGTACCTCCTTCCTTAGGTTCTTTGCACTAGCTATTCCCTCTACCTGGCACTTCCTCCTCCAGACATCCGTGTGGTGAGCTCCCTCACCTCCAAGTGTTTGCTCAAGTGTCACTTTTTCAGGAGGGCCCCCTGACATCCCTGTTTAATACTACAATTCTTCCCATCCCATACATGACATCCCTTACTGTATTCTACTTTTTCTTCTTTCCATAGCACTTATCCTTTCTAACATGCTAGAAAATTTGTCTTGTCCATAGATGACTCCAAAGCATCCAAAGCAATGCCTAACACACAGTGGGAGCTCAATACGTATTTGTGGATAGGAATGATATAATAATAATAAGAATAACTAACATTGGATGCTTAATAGGTACCAGGGCCTATGTGAAGCATTTCCTTTTCACAAGCTCTTTTATGAAATCCTAAGAAGAGTATATTGGTCTTATCTCCATTTTACAAATGAGAAAACTGAGAGTCAGAGCAGTTGAATAATTTCCTCCAAATAACAGAGCTCTCACAGACTCTGAACCCCTAGGAGATCTCATCCATTCCAAAGGGGTTAAATGTCATCTCTATGCCAATGACTCTAAATGTGTATCTTTCACTCTAACCTTCTTTATGAACTCTATTAACTAACTGCCTCCTTGACACTTTCTCATGTCTAGAATGGAATTCTTGGTTCTCACTGCTACCCAACAAAGCAAAACGCATCACCAATCTACCAGTTTTGTCCCATCTCAATGAGCTGCACCTCCATTGACTGACCCAATTGCTCAAGCCAGAAACCTGGGAGTCAACCTTCATGCCTTTCTTTCCCCCGACTCCACATCCAGTCCATCAGCAAGTCCTAATGACTCTGCTCTAAACTCCGTCTCTCACGTACCCCCATCTCTCCATCCCCACTGCCACCATAGCCTGCCCTTCTCCGAAGTCTGTGCCCATGCAACATATTCGCTAACCTTCCACCCTGGCCCACGAAGGTCACAACTGCCTGTCTGGAATGGAAGGAAGATGTGGGGATGAAAAGTAGGGACCCTCACTTAACATTAATTGCAATGATTCTTGACTTTTCTGGGTCACAGGGCCTTAACAATTGAGGGCCCTTTCCCCAGAAAAACACACACCACGTACGTGCACTCTGAGTTTGTACAGGCCTGGCTTTGTGGGGCGTGACCTGTGCAGTTGCTCAAAGTCCCATGCTCAGAAGGACCCCACACTTGGTTAATATTCTGCTGTTGCTGTCTTTAAATTCTTAATAATTTTTAAACTTAGAGGCCCCACACATTCATTTTGTAAATGGGTCCCACAAAGTATATAGCTGGTCCTGTGTATGTACAATTAGTGGGGTGATAAAAAAGGATTTTGAACTCTGCTCAAGAATCCACATTCCAACCTTCCAGTCTGTTTCTGGTTCAGTATTCCCAGAGTCAGCCGGGCTGGGCCAATGGCCGAAGCAGACAAGAGAGGCATGCTGGGAAGGGAACATGACCTTGGTGAGCGAGTTGCAACTCTGGGACCCCAGCTCTTGTCTTTTCCCCAGATGGACACACGAAAGCCCTAACAGGAAGAGGCTCCCAGATCCCCAAGGAGGAGCCCAAGACTATGAAGACATATTAGCCAGGCACATGAGGAGAAGTTTGCCAATTGAACTCAGAGGACATTCCAGGACAGGGCTGGGCCAGAGGGAATGGGGTCCGTATTAAAGTAACAAGGGGGTATCTGTGCTTAGGAGCCCCTCGACAAGCCCTGCCAAGCCTCACCAAGTCCACTCATTCAACAAGCTCTGGGTCCTAGGACCAGTCCTGGCACTAACTTGGGCCATCTCTGACCCTTTCTGAAAATCCCTCACCCTCTTTTCCCATAGAAGTGGGGAGGGGACTGGTTGCTCTGAACTTCTGTTCTCTAACTTCAAACTCACTCCTTGATTGGACTTTAGGTTAGGTTCATTTGATAAATATCTATGAGTGTCTACCATGTGCCTAGGTATAATAAGAATAGATCACATTTCATGAGCACTTATGTGTGCCGGGCACTTTTCTATGTACTTTTCACACATTATCTTTTTTAACCCTCATAAGAATCCTATGGGGGTAAGGCCTTTGGTTTTACAGCTGGGGAAACTGAGTTACAAGTTTGTCAAGTCACTTGCTTAGAGCCACTCTGATGGGGTCAGTATTTGAACCCAAGCCCCATGACTCCAGAGCCAGACTCGGATCCATTATGCCAACTCTTCTCCAGGCTAGGAAGATATGGTGGAAGGCATAAGGTTCTGTCCTTTAAGTCAACCCAGTCTGTCCTTGGACCCCCATCAGTTACCCTGAGGCAGCAGGGTTGATGGGCTGGAGAAGGGGACAGGCTCTCCTGGGCACCACCTAGATACCTTCTTTGACCCCTTTTTCTCCCTCATCCCACAACCCACCAGCTACTGCATCCAGCTTTTTAAATATCCAAGGGAGAGAGGATGGGGCTTGGCTTATCAACTGGTCTCCCGGCTTTTGGTCTCCCCTACTCTGCTCTTTCTTCCCTGTTAATCAGGATGATCATTTCAAAGCACAAATCAAAATATATCCCTCTTCTGCTTAAATCCCTCTGTGGCTCCCTATTGCACCCAGCTAAAGTCGTAGCTCCCCATTCTAGTGTCGAGTCACTCTGGGATCTGAGCCTTGCTGAATTTGCGGAGGAGATTTCTGTTCTTACCAATAAGGCTGCAGTGAACTTGCATCTTTGCACATAAGTGCACTTCTCTCTAGAGGATGAGCTCTGAAAGGAGAAATGTTGAATATAAGATACACGCATTTACATTTTGCGGATTATGCCAAGTTGCTCTACCAAAAAGTAGTAGTGTATAAAAGTTGTATATAAATGTTTTCCTCAACAGCAGTAAGGGTGTCGGTGATGCAGGGTCCCTTTGATTGTCTTTGGTTCCTTCATCCAAACCACTGTAGCCCTTCCAATACACACACACACACACACTCTTTCACACTCCCACTCTCTCACACTCATACACACACATTCTGTCTCTTTCTCTCTCTCTCTCTCTCTCTCTCTCTCTCTCTCTCACTCTCACACACACACACACACACATACACTCCACCTTTCTCCACATATGCTTTGTTCTGGCTGATGAGCTTTGTCAGTGCTTCGATTTCTTGGAACCTTCAGGAATGGCATCAAATTAACAGGTTTGGTAAAAAGCCCCCCTGAGGCTGATGCTCTCCCTGGCTTGGTCTGGCACCTTTTCCCACTGCCCTGTTCATGGAGTCTCCAAGAGCACTGAGCTGGCCTGGGCTGGGCTGCTCCCCACCCCCCGCTGTCAGGGGCTGCTGGGGCATTGTTCTGCCTCCAAGCTGACCTAGACAAGCCAGTGGAGCCACCGGCCCCCAGTCCCCCGCCACTCTGGAGGAGCCACAGGGGTCGGCCCCCGGGGGTGTTCAGACCCTGGGGGAGCACCTGTGACAGAAGGCAGCTCCTGGAGGGCTCCTGGCAGGAAAGCAGCTCTGGAAGGTGGTGATGGGCGAGTGTGGGGAGACGGGCTTCCTGCTTTGGGAGAGGTGCTGAGACTGCGGGCCTCAGGGTGCTGATTGGGGCCGCCTCTGCATTTAGTCCTGTGAGGCAGGAGGTTGTGTGTGTGTGTGTGTGTGTGTGTGTGTGTGTGTGTGAAACTCATTCCATGATCCTCTAATAACAGTGCCTGGTGCTTTGTGCCAGTCCCAATCCTAAGCACTTCCCACCCATTATTTGATCCTCATAACTACCCGGAGGTGAGTAATATTTCCATTTTCAGATGAGGAGACTGAGGGTCAGAGACATTAAGTAACTTGCCCAAAGTCACAGAGTTAGGAAGTGACCCATTTTTTTTTTTTTTTAAAGATTTTATTTTTATTTATTCATTTATCCCCCCCTTGCTGCCCGTGCTCACTGGGTCAGCCAACCACGCCGTGCGGGCGGGCTTGCCTTCACCAGGAGGCCCCGGGAACCGAACCCGGGGCCTCCCATATGGTAAACGGGAGCCCTACTGATTGAGCCACAGCCGCCTCCCAAAGTGACCCATTTTTATGACTCCTAACCAAGTTGTATTTTTCAAGATCCACAATTAACCCCTGATTTAGAGCAGTAAGTATACGTCTTCCCCAATCCAAGGAACGCAGGGAGGCTGGGATGACAGTCACCAGGAAAACATGCCCTGGTCTGAGCCAGGTGTAGGAGGAAGAGCAGTAAGGGTGTCGGTGATGCAGGGTCCCTTTGATTGTCTTTGGTTCCTTCATCCAAACCACCCAGCATGACACATCTTCCAGCGATGTCCTTCCATTCCACCCCTAAGCCCCAGGACCATAGGCCCAACATCCTGAGTGCAAGCCCCTCCCTGTCCCCCCACCATCCCTTCATGCGTCAGTTTCATCATCTGTAAGATGAGGCCAGTGCCCCTGCATGAGACTGTCACAAGGAATGTGGTAGTTTGCGTGAAGCTGTGAGCACCTGCTTGCCTGGCACTTTGTAAGAGCTCAATAAATTGCTGCCAAATAAAAAGGTGCACCTGGAAATAAGCTGCTCACGTACCAGGCATGGTTTCAGTGCTTGATAAGCGTTACCCCACTGAGTTCTCACAACTACCCCTGGAGACAGGCACAGTTTTCATTTAATTGATGAGGAAGCTGCAACTCAGGTTAAGGCACTCGCCTGGAGTCACACAGCCTAAGTGGCAGAGCTGCGGATTGATCCCAGGCCTGGGAGGTTCCACTACACTGCACTGGGGAGGACAGGGCCCATAGTGGTGGTGGGGGTGGGGGGGGAGCTGCCTGGCAGGGACAGAAGGACAGGGAGGAAAAAAGCTGAGCATACAGCCAGCAGGCCCTGGGGGACTTTCTGGGTCTGAGCGGGATGGTGAATGGGTTGGCTGGATCGCAGGCTGCCCAGAAAGGTGCTGGCTGGCTACCAGGGGGCCGGGCCACCAGGTCTGAGTCACTCCCCTGTGCCCTAACTGGCCTGGCCAATACTCCAGGGCTGGGACAGGGCCCTGCTGGGACTGAGGGACGTGGCCCTGAGTCCTGGCACACTCCGAGCTTCCTTCTGTTTTGTTTTTTTGTTTGTTTGTTTTACTGAGAATACTTTATTTGCTGGTAGAAGTTGCTAAAAATGCACAAAACAAATACCAATAGAAAAAGTACTGTATTTGAATCTCCCTATTCTACATAAAATGAATGGTGTAAGAGCATCTGCTGGAAAAATGGCTGCATGGATATTTCTTATTTCATGCCCCCTTACTAATAAAAAGAAGCCTTTTTAGCCAAGAGTTTATAAAATCTGGGAATTCATATCCATATCCACAGAGGGTGTGTGGTTTTTTTCAGAGATGCATTGTGTCAGATTTCATCTTAGATTGTCAATGTTCTCCATATTTCTGTGATCCACAAGGTCAACCAAATCCAGTGAGCTCCAAAACGCTCTTTGGCAATTAGGATGAGCTGCTTACTCATAGGTTTAATAAAAATGGTTAGCTCTTAAAACATAAAAAGGCAAAATATTAAAACGGTTTTTAAATTGTACAAGAAAATGAAGTTTAAAATATTTTTTTCCCTCAATGCTGAGTTTTCATAAAACAGGTGTATAATCTCCAAGCTTCATTCTGAGTGTTCTCAGCTCTCCAGAAACCCAAGAGGCAGCTACTTCCTTAAAGAGGCTTAAACATGGAGCTTGCTCAACACTCCAGCTATCTCTCCTCCTTCTTTCTTCCTTTAGAGGGGTTCCCTGCTCCTAAGAGGTGACAATGAGCTAGGCTCTCTGTTCTGGACTGGAAGTTCATTCACTCAGGTGTTAACTTGTTTACTCACTCAAACATTTATTTACTTATTCGTTTACTCATTTATTCATCCACCTTTCTCCTAGTGGCTCGCAGATTCATTCATTCAGTCATTCATGCTCTCATGTATTCATTACACAGCCATTCATTGTTCTACCTACCCATGCATCCAGGCATCCATGCACCCATGCATCCATCCATCCGTCCATCCTTCTTAAAGATTCTACTTTGTTTCCACACAAAGCTCCTTACAAGTTCCCGAAATACTTTTTCACCCACTTTCACTCCTAATTCAACTCATATTGGGAGGGAGGGCCTTCACACAATGGGACTCCCAGCTACCAGCTTTCCAGTGGTGTGGTTCCAGGGTCTTTTCCTCGGGAGGAAGCCCAGGAAAGGTGGAGCCAGCCACTTGCCCAGCCCCAGCCTGCATGTGAGAGCCAGTGACGGCTGCCTGAGATTTGGGGCTCCTGGAGGCCCTTTGTCCTTTGAGGCCTTTCCCACCTTTTGGTGCAGGGGCTGTGCATAATCTGGGGCACTGTGGCTCTAGTGGGCTAAATTTCCAGCTTCTTGGGCCCCATTTCCTGCCTCCCCCAGGCCAGAGCAGAGCCCCTTGAGGAGCACCCTGGGGCCACTCTTAGAGGAAAAGCAAATACATCACCTGGGCTGGGAGGGTGACTGACACCTGGGCCTTTAGGTAAGTAGGGTGGGCTAGGGCATTCTGGGGAAGGTCATGGTGTTCTGTCCAGGCCAGACAGCAAGAGACTCCTGGGCCACAACAGCTACAAGGAGTAGAGAAAAAGCCTGGGAAGTCCAGGGGTGGGGTGGGGGAGATTGTTCCTTATGCTTCTTCACATTTTCATATGCCATTCCCCACACCTGCATCCCTCTCTCCATTTCCCAGCCCCTTCTTGCCTAACTCTAGTTCAGCCTTCAGTTCCTATCTCAGCTGAGAAGCTGCCTCCTTCAGGAAGCCCTCCCTGACTCCCCATAGTCCTACTCCTCTCTCAGACACCATTGTAACTATCCCTAGTAGAGGCTCAATATTTGTTGAATGAATCCCCATTTTACAGATGAGGAAAGTAAAGTCTCCCATTTCCCTTACATCTCTAACCTTTTCCCAGCATATTTCTACTTCTTCAGATTTCAGCCAAAATGTCAGTTCTCAGGGAGGCTTTTTTGGATCCCCCAGACTAGGTCACTCCTCTCCCGGTTCCCTCAGCCTCTACCCACTACACTTTACACAACCCTTGCTACACTCCTGGCATTCTCACACAGATGTCACTATTACCATTTCACCAGTGAGGAAACCAAGGCTCAGAGAGGGCAAGTGATCTGCTCAGAGTCACAGAGGGAATGGCCAAGTCAGGGCGAAGATCTCCTGTGCATGATTTTGTTTTCCATCCATATTAGCAAGGTACATTAATTCATTTTTATTTTAAAATAGGAATAGCTATAGGCAATAATAATGGCAATACAAATAATACTACACAACTGTTTTGTTTTTTTTTTATCTGGGCAATGAGCGATTTGCAAATCAGGCAGTATCAAACTGAAACTGGTAAGGAGCTCCACTGAGGGAGTGGGAATGGAAAGGCTATATAGGGCAGACGTGGAAGCAAGCAAGGAAAAGTTCTGCTTTGATATCTGAGCTGCATTGTCTTATCTGAGCTGTTTTCCAGTGGAAAGCATCCTTTTTTAAAAATTTTATTTCAGATGTTTAAAGAACAATCATGCATACCCTACCGGATTCCCATACATCGCCCCACTACATGGCTGGTTTTTAAAGGTGCCATTTACTGTTTTGGAGCAGGCGGACAGGTGGGGCGTCGGTGTGTGTTAGTGTGTGTTAGCGTGTGTGTGTGTGTGTGTGTGTGTAGGTGGCCCCTGCCAGAGCCAGCTCCACCCGGGGAGGAGGTTGGACATTTGTCCCAGCATGGGGGTGTCTGGAACCCAGGCGTGGCCCAGGGGCCTCGCGTCCTTCCTCCAGCTTGCATCGCCAAGTCAGCCCCGCTGCAGCAACACAACACCCACCTGGGAACCGCTGTGCCTGTGCCCGGTGCTGGGTGGACCTGGACTGCAGGTACGAGCATCACAGGAGGGGAGTGGGGAGGTTTGGGCCGCTGGTGTCTCAGGGCCAGGCTTGAGGGCTGAGAGGCCCAAGTCAAAGGCCTTCCATGTGCCATCTCAGCCCCACAATGCCCCTGTGAGCCAAGAATTTTCCTCCCAAATAGGATGAGCCTATTTGTTGAAAACTATACATATATAGGTTTAGACGTGTCAAAAAAAAAAAAAATCCCCAAGGCATATGCCAAATGTTAACAGTTTTGTTAAACTCTTGACGAAAGCACAATAGGAAACAGAAACCCTGAGAGAGGACAAGTAATTTGCTGAAGGCCACCCAGTTGGCAAGAGGTGGAAGCATGTTTCAAACTCCAGTCTCCAAACCCACAGGCCCTTCCTGAGACACTGCACCGTCTGGGTCTTCTGCTGCTGGCCTCTTGCAGGGGCCACTGGCTTTCGGATTCTAGAGACGCACGACCCCCAGCATGCACCATTTCTCTTTCCTCTGGGTGTCGAGAACAGTAGGGATGCCAGGTGTCTTATCTGGGGCTCAGGGTTCATAGCTTAAGCTGGGGCAACTCAGCTGGGAAAGTGTGGCTACGTGCGGCCACCTCGGCTGGGAACTGTCGCCCTCCTTCCTGCTCAGTGTCCCTGACAGCCAGACCAGAATTTTTACAAAGCTCACTGCCCCCAACCACGATTACAAGCATATTACAGTACAATTATTGTAAAAATCCAGAGAAGTATATATGCCTACTCCCCGAAATTAAAGTTTTGGCATATGCCTTGGGGATTTTTTTTTTTTGACAAGTATAAATGTATACATGTATAGTTTTCAGCAAATAGGATCAGCCTACACCTGCACTTCTGAGGCTTGCTTTTTCCCCTTTATGTTGCAGACATCTCTATATGTCAGTAATATAAAGATCTAAGTCATTCATTTTAACAGCCTCCCAGAATCCAATTTTATGGATTTCCTTTGATTCATTTAAGCCAGGCCCCATTTAATGGACATTTAGGTTGGTTCCAATTTTTAATGGACATTTAGGTTGGTTCTAAACAATGTTGCAATGAATAATGTTAGAGACATGTATGAGTAAAACGCATTCCTAAAGAGGAACTTCAGGCTTAAAAGGAGCAATTCGAATCTTGCTAGATCCTGCCCAATTGCTGTCCGAAAATGTTCTAGCTCGGAACATGCCCACGTCCGCGGAGCACCCATGGCCCCACACATCTGCCAACCCCAGGATCTGAAGCCGACCGTGGCCTTGAAATGGAGAGTGGGTTAGGGGAGGAGGCGAGCTTAATCCTAGGACTTCTGAGTCCACAGAACTCCCTGATGCTCTAGCAACTTCTAGGCTTGGGAAAAATGGGAGCTTAGTGAAATCATTTCATTCACACAGCGTGTTCATTGAGCTGCTGTGTGTGCGAGCTCTGTCCTATCCAAGGCAAACATTAAAAATTATTCAGGATGTGATTTCATAGAGAATCGATCTGAATACACCAAAGGCATTTTACCTACCTGCCTACCTAGAATCTCTTGTGATTCTGAGGCTATTAACCCTGAATTCACTATTAGAGGGCAAGATCCCCTGAATGTGCTCGAATGAATAACACCTAAGAATTTAAAATCTGGTTGCATTCACTTTGTTACTTACAACAAAAACAACACTCTTACCTCCGGAACAGTGGTTTCTCACACTCCAGGGCTCTGTCAATATTTTATTTGAATTTAATTTTTATTATATTTCTAACTATTGAAAAACTAGTAAAAACATTGCATACACTCAAGTGCATCTTCCAAATATTTCTTGCCCATCAAAATTACATTGGTTGTATGATCAGTAAATGCTTTAAATTGAACTTATACAGTGAGTTTATAATAACATACCATTGTCTTCTCTTGTTTATTTGGAAGAGATTCCACTGCCAAAAAATATTGAGGATCACTTCCTTGGGACAAGGGTTGGTCTGTCCACTGCAGGCCAGTGTTCTGACGTACGGGTTCACAAAGTCACCGGATCGGGCTCCCAGCCCTGAGTCCAGCCATCGCGATGGTCACTCACCCGTGAGTCATTTATTTATTCAGCGAATCCCAGGGGGACTGTAAGCCTCAGGATGCCAGGTGTGCAGGGCTGGTCTCCTCACTGAATATTTACTCAATGAACATTTACCACGTGAAATTCCATGCTGGGCCCTGGGCTGTGAGGATGAATCTGGTGCTCTCGGCCCTCAGGATGTCCACAGGCTAGTCCAGGAGGAGGACATAAGACTGGTCCACTGTGGCACGAGGCACTAAATGCTGGTCAGAATGGTCCGAGCCGGGGTGACGAGAGCCAGTGCTGTCAAATAGAACTTCTAATAAAGTAAATGGGACACAGAGTTTGTGGTCCATGTGGACAGATTCTTAAAACTGTACCATATGGGAAGCAGATGTGGCTCGGGGGACTGGGCTTCTGCCTACCACGTGGGAGATCCGGGTTTGGTTCCCTGTGCCTCCTAAAACGAGAAGTCCAGCACACAACAAACAGACATAGTGAATGCAAACAACAAGGGGTGGGGAGAAATAAATAAAATAAATCTTGAAAAAAAAAAACTGTACCATGTTGGCATTGGAAGGTGGCTTAAGGACACAATCGGAGCAAGACAGCTCTATCAGGATCCCCCCTCTCCCAGATGGAAACATTTTCTAGTCCAAGATTGCTGTAAAAAAAAAAATGCAAAAAAGATAGCAAGTGAAATGCATCTCCCCACCGCATAACAATTGTGAGAGGTGCAGTGTATATCCTACATAGAAATATTTGCACATTTGTTTGCATATTTACAAATGGAAATATATTATAGGCCAGTATTGACATATGTGATTATACTATGTCTACTATTTTGCAAAAATACCTTTCCTACTTTATATTTTCACAGAAATACACAGAGATCTACACTGTCCTCTTTAAAGCCTGTATAATATTTCATTTTATGACATGAACTGTACTTTAGTTAACTAGTTGAGGGGCTTTTAGTCAGTTTCATTTTCTTTTGCTAATGTAAATTATACTATAATGTTCTTGGAACATTGCAGACTCACTAAGTGAGTATGAATTTCTTTACATTCTTGACATTCTTGATTGGGCATTACTACTCTTTTTCAGTCTTTGCCAATGTGATAAGCAGAAACTGGTATCTTTTTTTTTTTTTGGCAGGAATTTAGTTTATTTTAAAAGAGGAGTTTTAAACAAGTAAGGAGAAAACGACCCATCTAATAAATTGGTTAGGGATAAGTGGCTAACCATTTATAAGAAAGAAAAAAAAAGAAGAAAGAAAACTTAGAGTGCTATATTCCCACCCCCCCAAAAAAAAACAAAACTTCAGATGCCTTATACACACACACATAGTATCTTGTATAATTTAATTTTTTAAGGTACCACGGCTGGGGATTGAATTGAATGCAGGACCTTGTATGTGGAAAGGCAGCACTCAACCACTGAACATATCAGTTCCTCTGAGGTTTTTTGTTGTTTTTTTTTTTTTTTCTATTTGTTTGCTTGTTTTTTGTTTTTTAGGAGGCACCAGGAACCAGACCCAGGAGCTCCCATGTGGGAGACAGGCGCTCAACTGCTCGAGCCACCTCCGCTCCCTAATTTACCTTTTATTACTAGTGAAGATGAGCTTCTTTTCACATGTTCAGTGTCTGGCGTTTCAAAGATAGAACAGAGAGGCAGGAAGACCAATGTTGAATTTAGATCAACAGCCAGATTCCCTTCATTAGTAACAGATTATCTAACTTGGCCCATTATACACAATTACTTTATGGAATAATTACTTTTACCAACTTCACCATAACTCATCTCTTGCCCATGTGAGGTCGAGGTCTCTGCCACTGAGGTCAAGGTCAACAGCTCTCCCCAGGTATCATGTACTTTCCAGCCCTTGCACGTGAACCCAAGCGCAGAACGAATCCTCTACACGCAGTTTAAGTGTACCAGGGCAGCTTGACTCTCAAAGTCCAGCCTCACCACTTACCAACTGGGCAAGTCTCCCTGAGCCTCTGTCTCCTTTTCTGTGAAATGATTGCTGGTAACAGCTATGCCTCATAGGCTTGTTGCAAGGATGAAGGGAAAATGCACGGACAGGGCTCAGCCCAGAGCCTGGTACATACTGAGTGCGCATTCCCGGGATATTAACGGTCAGAGGGGAAGTCGTTCTTGAATCTGACTCCAAACAGCACCAGTTTGTTTTCTTGTGATAAGTAAATTCAGGCCGCCTGACTCCCTGGAGTGGTAGCTAGGTTTGCATTTACCCTCGGGAAAGTCGCCTCACCTCTCTGCGCCTGTTGCTTTATTGGGCTCATGCACACAGCCTTCCAGAGTCTGTTCCTTTGTTGCGTTCGTGCACACGTCCTTCCAGACAAACCTTTGTCCTTCTGAACAAACCTCGCGGCTGCAAGCCCTGGGACCAGCCCAGTCCTGGCGCTGTAGACCCGCTTGGTCACAAAAGCCCTTGCAGGAAAATGCACTTTAGGGCTGGTTCATTTCGCCGGCAGGAGGGACCTGACTCATGCTTGTCCCTTCCTATTTCTCATTACCCTGAGGGGTGAGACTGCAGCCCTTCACATCCCATCTGCAATGTGGAAGCCCCTGAAAGTCCCCTCCCGGCAGGTATTGCTGGCTCCACCCACCCAGGCTGGCCACCAGCTGCTGGTAGAACACATGACCGACGTTCTTTTCCACACTTGCTGACCCTGGGTGGAATCAACCTTGTTGGTGTTTGCCAATCTGATGGGTGGAAAACATTTCATAGTTTGAATGTGCATTTCCCTGATTACCAGCGAGTGTTCAGCGTCTTTTCCTAGAGGGCACTTGCGTTTTATTCAGATCCTCTCTCTACTTTTGAGTTCGTAATGTAGACTAGATAATATTACTTTATTATTTATTGCAAACTTTTCCTCTCAGCTGATCACTGGTCTTCTGATTTTGATTATGGTGTCTTCTGTTACACAGAAGTTTTGGATTCCAATGTAATAAAACCTTGGGGTTTTTTCAGTTATGGTTTCTGGATTTTATCTTGCTTAGAGAGATTTTCCCCACCATACTTTATTTTTTCCCAAACTCCTCTTAAATCCGAATGCAGGTCCTTCTCTACCCAGGAAATTTCCTTTGTACTTACCAGTTGTGCCCCTACCTGTGAGCTTTGCATTTCTCATTCCCGCCCAGACATTTACCGTTTCTTTGAAACTGAGTTCCAACATCACCTCTTCCGAGAGGCCTCCTGTAACAGTCCCTTCCCTCTCGTTACTATTCTGGGCTGTTTGCTCCATCTTAGGTGGTTCACTAATTTTATTTAAACATTTACTGGAGCACTTATTATGCGCCAAATGTTTTACATCCTCACAGCCACATGTATACTCTCATCACCATCACCCCCATTTGTGGATGGGGTTTTTTGAGAAGCTGAGGCTTAAAGAGACTACGATACTCTCTCAAGACCAGCCGTCACGAGGACTCAGACCCAGGCAGCCTGATTCCAATGCCCGGGACCCAACCCCCTGGCTGAGTTTCCCCTTGTTGCTGTAACAAACTGCCATACATTTAGCATCTTAATACAAATGTATTATCTCACAGTTCTGGAGGTCAAAAGTCCAACATGGGTCTCATTGGGCTAAAAGCAAGGCTTGGGCAGGCCTGTGTTCCTTTCTGAAAGCTCTAGGGGAGAGTGTCTCCTTGCTTTTTCCAGCTACTAGGTGCTGCCCACATTCCTTGGCTCACGGCCCCTTCCCTACATCTTCAGAACCAGCAAATCTTCCTTTTGGTGCCATCTCTCTGGTTGTCACGTCTCTCCGTTAAGGACACTTGTGATTCCATTGGGCCCACTGGATAATCCAAGATAATCTCCCTATTTTAAAGTCAGTGGATTAACAACCTTAACTCCATCTGCAGCCTTAATTCCCTGTTGCCAGATCACCCAACATACTTGCAGGCCCCAGCGATCAGGACGAGGACTTCTTGGATCCCATCATTCTGCCTCCCACAGCCCCTCCTCTGTACTGCTTTTCCAGCCCGTAGACCTGCCCCGCTCCCTCAGAACCTGTGGGCTAGATCAGTGCATTGGGGTCATCTGCAGGGCTTTCTAAAGCACAGGGAGTTGAGCCCCATCCCCAGAGTTTTTTATGCAGTAGAACCGAGGAGGGGTCTGAGAAGTTGCATTTCTAACACATTCTCAGGTCATGCTGCTGCCGCTGGTCCAGGGACCACTCTTCGACAGACCCTGGATTAGGTCATTTATTTATTCATTCTTCAGGTATTTACTATCTGCTGTGTTTGGCGAACAAATAGGCAATTACTATGGAGTGGACGTGCTGGGTATCGGTGAGCCTAGGGCATTATGGAAGGGTTGTAAGGAGGGATTCCTGGAGAAGGTGATGCCTGAGCTGAATTCCGAAGCCAAGGATGGGAAGGAGAGGGTATTCCTGGCAAGAGCTGCAACCAGGGCAGTGCTCCAGGGCAAGAGGAAGCTGGGTGCCTCCAAGGAAGTATAATAGCCCACACTGGCTGGGGCAGAGAGTGGGCCAGAGAAGGGATAGAATGGGAGTCTGGCTTCACGCTCTACATCCTCACCTTGGGCTCCACCCCGATGGCCTCAACAACTGACCTTGGGGTGACAATCTGGCTCTTAAGCCTTTGTCAAGGGGGAAAAACTTGGAAATGGCAACCCTGCTAGGAAGATCCATACAGTAAAGAAAAGGGTTAATGAGATAATTCCTCACCCCTAAGCCAGCCCAGAAAAGGAGGTGTAACCATGGCAACCATCAAGATGCTCTCCCACTGGTCCTTTTGAAGTCTTTAAAGATCAGGTGTTCTTAATCTGGGTTCAAATTGGACTTTCAGAGGGAAGCGGCTGTGGCTCAATCAGTGGGGCTCCCATTTACCATATGGGAGGCCCCGGGTTCGGTTCCCGGGGCCTCCTGGTGAAGGCAAGCCCGCCCGCACGGCGTGGTTAGCTGACCCAGCGAGCACAAGCAGCAAGGGGGGGATAAATGAATAAATAAATTTTAAAAAATCTTAAAAAAAAAAAATTGGACTTTCAGAGATCCATGCACCACTAAAATCATATGCTAAATGTTATGCACCTATGCATGTTTGCAATTTTCTGGAGAAAAGGTCCACAGCTTTCATAAGATTATTGTTTTTGTTTTTGTTTTTTACCGGGAGGTCCCGGGATCGAACCCGGGTCCCTCCATATGGGAGACAGACGCCCAACCAGTTGAGCCACATCCGACCCCCTTTCATAAGATTTTTAAAAGCTCTTCCCCTACCCCTTCCTCCCCAAAATGGTTAAGAACATGTTACAGACCAGGAGTTGCAAATTCCATTGCCTACAAGGATTAAGTACCAACACAGAGTAATATGGGCAGAGTGTAATACATCAGGGAGGGGTGGGGATTGTGGCAGATTGGAGAGTGCTGAGCCCATTAAAATCTTAATATATTTTATTGAACCCAATAGATTTGAAATATCAATTCCAACATGTAATCAATATAAAACATTATTGAGGAGAAATTTTGCGTGATTTTTTACGCTAAGTCTTTAAAATCCAGGGTGTATTTTTCATTGAGAGTACATCTCCCCAAGAGGCTAAATTTTCACCAGAAATACCTGCTCTGTATTTAGATTTCATAAAAATGACAGTTGAAAACGTTGGTTCACATACCCACATTATTCCAAACATACTTAAACGTTTTCCAGTCATTGATTCAAATATCCATTTTTAAATTTAAATTAATTAAAATGGAATCAAATATAACATCGAGTCACACTAACCACATTTCAAGTGCTGAATAGCCACAAGGGACTAGTAGCTAGTGGCTACTGTACTGGACAGCAAAGTTCTATACCTTGCCCAGCACATAAGAACAATCTGACTCAGTGACTCAGGAGGGGAGAAGCAAGTGTCTATAACTTTGCTCAAAGGAGGGACAGGGCAAGCCTCAAACCATTTCAGAACTTTCAGAAGTGCTCTGACACGCACCGCAGGGAGCCACTGGGTCACTCCCTCCCCCACCCCACCCCAGGCCAGCTGGAGGGCTTGTAATGCAGAGCCCATGTTAGGGCAGCTGCCACTCAGAGTCAGCCAACTGTTGTCACTTAGGAGATGAGGTCCAGGATTATCATCTCTTCTGATATTTTTAAAGAGAAGTTGGATCTAGAGCATTTCTTAATGTGAAATGTCTTCATTTTCAAATGCTGGCAAGCTATCCAAAATGTTAAAATATAGTGTATTAGTCAGCCAAAGGGGTGCTGATGCAAAGTACCAGAACTCTGTTGGCTTTTATGAAGGGCATTTATTTGGGGTAGAAGCTTACAGTTACCAGGCCCTAAAGAGTCCAACTCAAGGTACCATAAGAGGTACCTTCTCCCTCAAAGTCTGTTCCCATGTGTTGATGCAAGATGGCGAGTGACATCTGCAAGGGTTCAGCCTTCCTTTTTCCTCTTAAGGCTCTATGGTCCCAGCTTCTTCCCATCTCAGCTAAAGACTGGCATAAGTCTCGTCTTTCTCCCTGGGGCTGCAGGATCCTCTGTGTTTCTTCTCTGTGTGTCCCGTGTGAAAGTCTGTTTTATCAGACCACCAAGAAGGCTGGGACTCAACATTGAGTCACACTCTAATGATGTGCTGGAATCAAAGTCCTAATCTTAACATAATTTAATCAGATACCTCAGCTGAATCAATACAATCAAAGGGTCATCATGCCCAGAGGAACAGGCTAGTTTACAAACATAATCTCTCTTTTTGGAATACATAAATAATCTCAAACTGCCACATGTAGTAAAGGTGCCAGGTTGCTACTTCAAAAGATTGGTAGGTCCTGATCTTCCAGTTGGGAGCACTTGTCATCTCTGAGGTCATGGGCAGTCCCTCTACCTCTCCCAGACATCTTGGAAATTCAGGCTGCCCCTCCCAGGAGTGCCGTGTGGAGATTTTGCTGTGATCCATCTGTTCCCACCCCACTCTTGGAACCTGTGCAATTTTGGGATCTGCTGGCAACATAATAACACTCTCTGGCAGTGCTTCCCAGCCTTGACTACACAATGGAATCAAATGGGCAGCTTTAAACTATACTGATACCCAGGTCCCATTCCCAGAGGTTTTCATGTAATCGGCCCAGGTACTGCCTGGGCATTGGGACTTTGACAAGCTACCTGTGAGGGCAGCTGTAAGAATGAAAGGAGCCTGTGATTAGCCCTCACTTTCCAGAGGAAACTGAGGCTCAGAGAAGTGACCACCTTGCCCAAGATGCCAATGAGTCAGGATTGCTCTCAGCCTCTGCTTAACTCCAGAGCGCCATGTGTGTGGCCGCTGCCCTTTCCTGTACCCCGTCAGTATTTCACCAGACTCAGGGTGGCGAGAGTGAAAGGCAGGCTCCAGAGAGGAACCAAGGGCTGCCCTGAGAGCTCTTTCTTCACTTTTGGGGAAGCCCTTGGCCAGGTTGTAGAAGCCAGGCAGAGCCCCCGGGCCCACAGGCCCATAGCTGGCCAGCTGTGCTGGCTGCAGGAGAGGCGGCCCTGGCCTCACCTCCGCCAGCTTGTCCCCACGGGCCAGGCTGAATCCTGGGTCCCTTTGTCATGCTGGCAGGGCTCTCCCCGGGTGGGTTGTCACCCCTGCATGGGTTCCCCAGCCCCGCCCCTCAGCTGCTGCTTCAGTTCCACGGTTCATCTGCTCCTGGGCACCTGCCACATGCCATGGGCAAGGACCTCACGAAGAGTGTCCTGAAAATCTCCACCCCACTCCTGCTTCACCATTTTACAGTTATGGACGCTGAGGCCCAGGCAAGGAAAGGGACAGGTCTACAGTCACACTGGTGGGAAAGCAGAGCTCAGACCGGAGCCAAGAGCTTCTAAGGCCCTACCTCCTCCCTGGAGGGACAACGAGCTGGTGCATGCAGAGAGAAGGCCTTGCATTTGGGGAGCTCTGAGAAGATGTGAGGGCTGCCCCGTCCATCTGACCTGCTGGCCTGTTTCTTCCAAGGGCTGGATTTGAAAGCCTCCGGCCACTTGCTGCAGGACAGGAGCTAGAGCCGTGCTCACTGGGGTGTTTTCCTGAATCTCAAGTGGGAAGTGCCCAGAAGCAACTAACGTTTATGGAGGACTTCCTTTCTAGGCACCTTCAGCAGTTAGCTTTCTAGTGACTGGCCCACAGTAGAGGTTCAATACATATTTGCTGAATGAATAAATTAGCTCTCAAACAACAATGCTCTCGGGGGTAGTTTCTGTTAACTCCTTATTAAGATGAGGGAGCTGCGGCTCAGAGAGGTTCAGAGAATTTCCAAGGTGACTTCACTAGTAAACAACAGATTTAGGATTCACAATCAAGTCTGTCTGACACTAGAACCAAGGCTCATAACTTCCAGACTTACACTTCTGGTTATTTATTGCTTAGCGGCATAAAACAACCTATTTTATTATGCTCACAGATTCTCTGGGTCAGGAATTCAGACAGGGCAAGTGGGGATGGCTTGTCTCTGTGATGCCTCAGCTGGGAAGATTGAATGGCTGGAGGTGGCTTCACGGCTGGGAGCTGAAACCATCTGGAAGCTTCCCCACCCATGTCTGACACATAAGCTGAAATGCCTCCGAGGCTTGGTTCAGCTGGAACTGTTGCTGGAAGCCCCTACATGACCTTGCACGTGGCCTGGACATCTCCACGGGGCAGCTGGAGTCCAAGAGGGAGCAAGCAGAGAGCCAGAGAACCAGGAGGCGACCACATGGCCTTTTACGACCTCAGGCTTCATTTCTGCTACGTTCTACTGGTCGAAGCAGCCACAAACCTGCCCAGGTTCAATGGGAGGGGACATAGTTTCCACCTCTCCATGGGACGAATATCAAAGAATTGGGGGACCATATTTTATATCCGCCACACCTACTATGTGTCAGGCAGGGTTCTGGGCACTGGGGAGATGGCAGTGAATGGGGAAGATAATACCTAAGTATTTCCAATAGAAAAAGAAGGCCCATTTGAGGAGGTGACCTTCAGGCTGGACCGGAGGAGGAGTTGGCCAGGTGTGGGGAGAGCATTCCAAGCAGGGGTGGGGTAGGAGGAATGGAGATGAGGCTGGAAAGGCCGTTGGGTCCGATCAATGCCATTTTTTTTTTTTTTTCAACTTGCTAAACTTTATTTTATGCAACACGTTTACACTTACTGATCAAGGTACCAATGTGTTAACACAAGGAAGCCCTCGTGGACCCGATTTTGAGATTAAGAGCTGGATCACAGCGGGCTTCTGTCACCCTGGAGGGTCCAATTTACTCCTGTGTTTTGTTTTGCACGGGCCCAAGGGAAAACTCGATGCATGCCAATGAGCAGCTGCAATGGAAAACGTTTTCTTTCTTTCTTTTTGCATCTTCAGCTAAACTCATCCAGGATTTTGAAAGGAGTCACGACAAATTTCTGTTTCAAAGATAACTCACTAACGACATCTAACAACTGTCACATTCTTGACAACAAAAACTGAGGTCCGAAAAGAGAAGCCCCAAACTTAGAAGGGCTGAACCTCGCTATGCTACGATAGTATTACGGTGTTAATACACTTACTTGCTATTTTGCTATCACACTACTGAAAAGTGCGGTTTAACAAGAGCACGTGAATTATAAGGGAAAACTTGCTTTCACAGCGTTACATCACAGAACATGCACAGGACTGAATTTCTTCCACTTCTAACGTTCCTCATCAAAGTCACATTTACAAGAAATTCAATTATATACAAAGAGAGGGCAGAAACAACTAACTAGGGACCTTACAAAACCAAATTAGCCTATGAACACAAGGTAATATTCTGACAGTCTCCGATGTGGTACCATTTGGTTTATGACATACTTGAGTAGTCTTTCACGGTTTTGAAAAAAATACATGAAAAAAAAATAGATTCAGATTAAATATTTGAGGAAGGCTTGGGGTTCCACAGAGTACAGTTTCAAAGCCAGTAATCTTGGGTAACCTGCCCTCACCCCCTCCCCCACCCCACCCTCCCCCACAGCATGGTATTCTGGTCTGATTTTGTGTGCCTACTCAGAGGAGAGAAATTGACAGTTTTTAGTAGGATTTTTCTTCCCCTCATACTGTAGTGTGAGAAGTGATTTTCTGCCTCAGAGATGAGAGTCTGGCGACACTGAACAGAATTAGAGTCCTTCCTACCGATCACTTCCCTTCCCGATGGGATTCCTTTTTCTCCAAAACCAAGTTGTGGTATCTTACCACTCTCTGGTTAGATAACCAGAGGATGGAAGCTAAAGAATGGGAGGAGCAAGGAAACCAGGTCTGTATATAAGATCCTGCCTTAACTTACCCACTGGTTGCAGAACAGAGAAGGTGGAAATTAGAAAACGGCCTCCCTGCTTTTCAAAACGCCAGTGCCAGCAGAGGTCTGCTCACCACCCAGGAGAGGAAGGAGGGAGTGGGGGGAAAAGACAAACAGGGATGAACCTAACAGTGACCCTGCCCGTGAGTACAGGTGAGCGTTCTAGAATTTGCCCAGTCGGCTTGGGGATCCTCCCACTTGTGGAGGGAGTCGAGGAGGAAGGAGGAGCAGAAGTAGGCCTGGCAGAGAAAAAGGCCCAGAGCCATGCCTCCCTCCCTGCAACACCTTCCACCTCAATCCACCTCACACATCATTCCCCTCTCAGGCTCGAATTTCTATAACAGGGTCTCTAAGAGAGTTAAAAAGTCCCATCTCATCTGATGACAAGAAAAAATTCTGTTCCTGACTTGAAACTTCTTCCTTGGCCTTCTTTCAACTCTTCAGGTATGCGTGGTCCTCGAAATCACAGCTTTCTGGACTCGGTGGAGGCATGAGGAGGGCCTTCCGGCTTGGCCTTCAGGCCCTGCGACATTGCGGCTGCCGACTCCATGGGTTTGGGGCCTCTTGGGGCCTTCTGGGCAGATGCATTTTTTCTCGAGCCCAGGCCTTTCTTTGGAATGGCTGGCTTCTTCTTGGGGTCTTCTGAGTTGACCAGGACATAAGAGACAGGCCCCAAGCTCACCTTCTTCCTCTTCCTCATGGGGGCGAGGCTCTTTGCCGAGGCCCAGCCTATGCTCTTCTTCTGTGGTGGGCCTTTCTGGCCGCCATCTTGATCTAACTCAGAGGCACGTCCTCAATGCCATTTTAAATCATTTGGTTTTTATCCTTAGGATACCAGGATGCCATTGTGGATCCTATTCAGGGTACTTTTGTGGTCAGCTCTGCGCACTTGAAAGATCTTCTAGAACCAGATGAGGGTACCTAGAAAAATGTAGGAAGACTGCACTGAGGCTGCTGTCCAGGTGAGAGGTGATGGAGAAAGTGCGTGGAGGCTGGAGATGTTTAAAAGGTGGAAGTACTTCGTAGTTAATGGGATGTGGAGACTTACAGAGAAAGGGTAGTCAGGAGTGGCTCCCAGAGAGCTTACTGGTACCATCTTGTGAGACAGGGAACAGGAAAGGGGAGCAGGGTTCATGGTGGAGAAAGAACACATTTACACCTCTTCATTCGCCCCCAGGGGCCCTCCTGAACCATGCGGCAGAGCACTTAGGGGCTGGGGAGCTCACAACCTGGTTTCAAATCCTACCCCCGCACCTGCTGCCTGGATGAGTCTGCTGTGGCTGTTTCCTTGCCTGTAAATTGGGGGCAAAAGCACCCGCCACCTGGCGCTGGCATTCAGACTCTCCTGGGGCTGGGCCTGGAGGGACAATCGTAGTGTATGCTTGAGATTTGGCACTTTTCTGCATCCGTGATAGGTCAGTAAAACGTTCAAAACAATGCGAATGTTCTCACTGGCTTAATTTTGTGATAATCAGGGTAGGCTAAACCTTCGCTATATTAGAAACCATGCATGTGTCCCCAGACCTAGTTTTTCTGCCTAGGTCTGGTTTTTAGAATGCTGGTAATAAAGTAAGCCTGATTTATTATATGACCATCCTGTATGGGAAAAGACTGTAACTTTGGGTATTTTTGGTCAACATTAAAAGATATAGCAGTGGATCAGGTGGTTGGGCATCTGTCTCCCATATGGAGGGACCTGGGTTTGACCCCTGGGACCTCCTGGTAAAAATTAAAAGAAGAAAAATATAGAAGGCAAGTGGGCCACCAGGCCCCACGAGCCACGCAGCAAGGTGATGACATAACAGGAGAGAGACGCAGGGGAGAGCCAAGATGAGATGCACTGAAAAACAGGGAACTAAGGTGGCGCAGGTGGTGGACGCCTCTCTCCCACATCAGAGGTTCCGAGGACCGAATCCCAGTGAGGACAGGAGGAGAAGGATGAGAAGAGAGAGCAGGAAACGGACACGGAGAGTTGCCCAATGAATGGACACAGAAACAAAAACGCGGGGCAGGGGGGAGGGGGTAAAAATGGATAAAAGTAAATAAATAAATAAATCCTTAAAAAAAAAATCTGTAGGGGGAAGCGGCTGTGGCTCAATCAGTAGGGCTCCCGTTTACCATATGGGAGGCTCCGGGTTCGGTTCCCGGGGCCTCCTGGTGAAGGCAAGCCCGCCCGCACGGCGTGGTTAGCTGACCCAGCGAGCACAAGCAGCAAGGGGGGGATAAATGAATAAATAAATAAAATCTTAAAAAAAAAAAAAAAAAAAATCTGTAGGGAAGGAAGATACGGACTATAGTTAATAATACTTTGATGATGCTCTTTCATGATTTGTTAACAAATGTTTCACAACAATGCAGGGTGTTTGTGTGTGGGGGGGGTGATGTGTGGGAACCCTGTGTGATGTTATACATGTTTGTTTTGTAAGACCACGATGTTTACTGGACACTTATAATTTATGTGTGTTCATGTAGGAATGATATACTTCGATAAATTGTTTAAAAAAAGAAAAAGAGAAAAAAAAAACGCTCAAAACAAAACCAACAAAAAAAATGTGCTGTGTTTATGATGCCCCGAACAAATGTGTGGATGTGCTGAGCCTCCTTTGCTCTGTCGCTCAAGAGGGAACTCGTGGTCTCGGAAGCACTGCACGTTAAGAAGTCTCGATATTTTATTTCGTTTTTGTTCTTTCCTGTGCCCTCTCTGCCCTCCTCAAAAAGTTCGCCCAAATAAATAATTGCTCTCCTCTCGGCTTAGCTGCCAAAATGGTGACACAGTTGACGACTTTTGTTTTGATTTAGTCACTGTAGTTTTCACATTGTCACGAAAACACACAGATGCCGGCAATTTCCAAGCGAATTGCAAAGCGACTAAAGAAACCAAGCCATGCACCAGCATGGGGTACAAAACATATTTGCAGGAGGCACACTGACTAACAGCTTTCTCAAAAAGCATAAATAGAGCGGAACGGCCAATTTTATAATTAACTGGGAATTGGTCTCAGTTAAGCTTCTGCTCGGTGAAAATGGCCAAGCTGTTGCCTGGAGAGCGGGCCAGGTGCCCTGCTTCTGCAGGGCGGTGGTGGACTTGGGGTTTCTTTGCCTCCCCACATTTACCTATGCTTCAGCGTGGGATTGTTTATAACTCGGATCTGAGCTCAGTGTGTAGGCAGGACATTGGGGAGAAGGCACAGGCCGGGGTCACGGGCAAGGTCCTGGCAGGACAGAACCTGGAGCAAAATGAGCACGTGGGCCCCTTGGTCAAAAATTATTAAGGATGGCGTTGGTGACGGCAGAGTGGAAAACCAAGCATGGGACCCTCGTAAGCACAGGGCTCTGGGTGACTGCACAGGTCACCCACCCATGAAGCCCACCCTGAGTTCTGGGTCACACCTCCGGAACTTGGGGGAACATCGAAGGGTGAGGCCTCAGGCCAATGGAAAAATACAGCCTGAGGGACTCCAGGACCCCACAACAGGGAGACCAAGGAGGCGGCAGGAGCAAAATCTGCACGCTGTCCTGGGCTGATGTAAAATTAACAAAAATTCAATAGAATAATCCTTTTTGGAAGGCAATTTGGCAAGAGGTCAAAAATTTCACAAACCTTTTAATTTAACCATTCCACTTCTAAGCAATTGTGTTTACTGTTACCTCTGCAAAGGGTGCAAGGTAATAAATAGCAGGATGCCAGTTGCAGTATTACTTGTGGTGTTGACAAATGGAAATAACCCCTATACCCATACAAAGGGGATGGTTTAAAAAGCTATGATACTCCACAGATGGGGATTTTCTTTTCCAAGTAAATCATGCAGTGTGTGAGGTGATCCTCTCTGTGAGCCTACAGCTCTTCAGGAAAGCGCCGTAAAAGTCACATGAAAAGTTTGGTGTGCCTGGGGTACTTGCAGGGCTGGTGGAGGAACTGAGAGCTGTGTCTTCATTGAGATGAGCCTGAAAGAGGGTCAGCCTGAATGAAAATGGGGCAGTGGGCTCTGGCTCCGGGTGGAATATGTGTGGGGAGAAACTTTGCTTCTTCAAGGCCCACTGGATTGTATCTCTGCTGCTTTGGGGCTCTGACTTCTAGACCCTCTTTTAAAGGGCTTGCCTGATGGGGTAAGGCCCATCTAGGATAATCTCCTTTTTAATTAACTCAAAATTAAATAATTTGAAACTGGAGCGGGTATATAGCTCAGTGGATGTGCACGTGCTTCACATGTACATAAAGACAACAGTCACTCTAAACTCTGTCTCTGCAGATTCCCAACACCAGCTGTATCAGTTGGGATACCTTAGGTTGCAAGGAACAGAAAACTCCCACTCAACCTGGCTCACCCTTGTTCCTGGAAGTCTAAAGGCAGGGCAGGCTTCATGGTGGGGTTGAGTCAGCTGCTCAGTGATATCAGCCAGGACCCAATTTTTCTGCTTCTTTTTACAGCTTTTTGCGGCATCCACTTCATTCTAAGCCTGGATATCCAACGTGTGGCTGCCAAGTATTTGGGGCAACTTGTTTTTCATCCGTGTCTGAGGCAAGATGTCTATATCCCAGAATTCTCAGTAAGAGTCCTAAGCTTTACCTTCCTTGAAGCAATTCTTGTGGCTGGAGGAACGCACACGATGGTTCTTTCCTTCCTTTTTTCTGAACAACAGCTTTATTGAGCTGTAATTCACACGCCATGTAAGTCACCCAGTTAAATGAACAAGTTGACAATTTTCAGTATGTCTCCTCACAGAGTCGTGCAATTATCACCACAGTCAATTGTAGAGCATTGTCACCACCCCCAAAAAGAAGCCCAAACCTATTAACAGGCATTCACACAATCGTGGCAACATTTTTATAACGTAAAATTTGCCATTTTCACCATTTTTAATTTCCTTTACAATGTGGCGTTACCATCTCCACGAGATCCGTTACTAAAACCATACAATGGTTCTTAATCCACGCTTACCTGAACCTTCCCTTACTGTGACTAGGCTGGGGTGGGAAGGCAGCCCCGCTAACTCCTGAGTGCGCTCTGCCCTCACCTTGCCTCACGTGCCGACTGCCTCCTGTCGCTGAGACTTACACCTGCGCTTCTTCCCCGAGCTCTCGCTTGAGGACTGCTCAGGTGCAAAGCAGTGTGCGCCAGGCCTCAGGTAAAAGGGATGCGGTGGCCAGGATTCGGGAAGCCTGTCCTTGGCAGACAGGACAAATTATACAAAGGCCTGGAGGTAGGAGAGAGGGTAAAGAGCTGCAGACTTGATAACTGGAAAGCACGGTTCATGCTGGGAAATGGCAAGGGATGAGGACATGTTTCTATCAATGTCACATTTCTAACAGTTCTTGTAAATGTTTTTAGCTATGCCATAAGGTGCATAAAGGTTCCTAACTGTCACAAATTCTTTGTGGATCCCCTCTCTGCCGTCCCCTCCCCGCAAATGTCTCTTAGTCCAAAAGTAATGTTGATATTTTTGTCCTTTTTGTTAGTGTTTATCCAATAGTTTGCCCATCTTTTACTTCCCTCCCCCAAGACGGCTCCCTCATCTGTTTTCTCATTGTTTTTGCTCATTGTCTGCTCATTGTCTGTTTGTTTCTTCTTACGAGGCACAGAAACTGAACCTGGCACCTCCTATGTGGGAGGAGGGCACCCAACTGCTCGAGCCACATCTACTCCCTGCTCGTTTTTTTGTTTTTGCTCACTGTCTGCTCATTGTTTGTCTTCTTTAGGAGGCACCAGGAACCAAACCCGGGACCTCTCGTGGGAGCTGGGCGCCCAACTGCCTGAGCCACATCTGCTCCTCCTGCCCATCCTTTACTTTTAACCTTTGCTATCTTAGGATCATGTGCAGCAGAGGAATGGCTTATTTTTTTAAAACCCAAATTGAGTCTTCTTTTTTAGCAGGGAAGTTGAAGCCATTTATGTTCCTTGTTTTCTTTGCCTTTTGTCTGTTTCCAGATGGAATAGAGAAATCTGTTCTCCAATCTTGCTAGGGATCAATACTGAACCCAAATAGCTGTAGAATTTGCAGAATATACTTTTTTCCCATTTGAGGGAATATATTTCCTCCCTCTAGCCTGGCAGAGGTGGTTTATGCTCTGTTGCTGGCATGTCTCAGGGTCCAGGAGATTACAGTCTAGTGTTATTGGCTCTGCTCTCCAGCCACCAGTGTGGCTTGTGCAGTAAAGAGGAATTAAAGGGAAGGATTCAGGGAAAAGGGATGTAAGGGTAACCCCCTAACCTGTTAACAGGACAGCCTGGCAGCTGGAAATCAAGCCGAGGTTAACACCCCCTACCGCCATCTCTCCATGAGAACAGAGGGTCCCTGCTCTGCTTCTTTCTGAAGACTGGCTGCTCCAGCTCCCCGTCTCCATGCAGCCCCCAGTCCATGTGCCTGACACTACTACCTTAGTCTCTGGGTCTCTTGGTTCACCACTCTAATCAAGTCTGACTGCAGAGGTGGAGGGGGGTGGAAAGAGGTGGAAAACCAGGGCAGTAGACCTCAGAGTCTCATGTGAGGGGGAGGGTAAGGAGGAAATAACAGACATTTCTGGTAAAAACTGCATGAGGCCAGTTAGGTGCTGCATTGTCATTTCCTCACCTGCCTGAGTTTATTCTCGCTTATTAATGCTTACTCTCCCACGTACATGTCAAAAATTGTTCTCCTGGCCCAAGAAAGTGGAAAGAAGCAGAGCAGTCCAGCCCTCTCTCTGTCCTCTGGGGCATCACTTGTTTCCAGGGGGTCCTGAGGGGGGATGGGTAACTGGTCAATTTGCTGACGCCAGCAATGTGTCTGCCACCCCAGAGAAGCATGTCGGGGAAATTGCCAGCGCCCAGAAGCCTCCAGGCTGATTCTGGGGAACTTCAAAGTGTCAGGACAGACCCCACCATGGGCAGAACTTCGCCTGACTTTGCTCCCTCCTCCCCACTGGCTCCAGCCCTGGTCCCTCGGCAGGCAGGATGGATGTGCTTCCCCGGAAGGAGCCCTGCGCCACCCCCTGCTGAATGCTCCAGCTCCAGGCGGTCCTCAGTCAAGAGCTTGTCCCTGCATGGCTTTTGGATGGAGGTAGAGCAGATCCATCAGAGGGAAGGGCTCAAAGAGGAGGACGACGGTGGAGGCCAAGGCCGACTGCCAGAGGGTGAGGGGCCCTGGCCGGGGCCGCTGAGGGTGGAGGGGAGGGCCTTAATTCAGGGGTGAAATGCGAGAGGGTCTGGACAGGAGCCAGAACATTTTGAAAGGCTCTTCCCTCTCGCCTGATCCGTAGTATCCTCTTCCCCCGTCTCCCTGCTTCAACCTTGGCTCCCCACACAGTCTGTTCTCCGTGAATAGTCAAAATGCTCTTTTAAAAATGTATGTTAGGGAAGCAGATGTGGCTCAATCGATAGGGCTCCCATTTACCATATGGGAGGCCCCGGGTTCGATTCCCGGGGCCTCCTGGTGAAGGCAAACCAGCCCGCGTGGCGCAGTGAACTGACGCAGCAGGACGACCCAACAAAGGGAGACAAGCAGACACAGAAAAACGCACAGCAAATGGACACAGCGAGCACAAGCAGCAAGAGGGGATAAATAAATAAATAAATAAAATCTTAAAAAAAAAAAAAAATGTATGTTAGAGTATTGTTTGAATAAAAAAAAAAAATTAATATGTATCCAGTACATTTAATTGATAAATGTATATACTTATTCATCTATGTTTTACTTTTTAGTTTTTCATTGTTTATATTTTTTATTAAATGTACAAAATAAAGATTAAAAAATGTATGTTAGATTATATCTCTCCTTTGAGTAATTCATTCAGTAACTATTCCTTGAGAGCCTATTATTTTCCAGGCACTGGGGGTACAACAGTGAAGACACCACAAAGTCTCCTCTCTCGTGGAGTTTACATTTAGTAGAATTCTAAGGCTTCTGCTCAAAATGTCTCCCCATCTCTCATAGAGTCATAAACAACCACGTGTTCCCGTTATCTATTGCTGCATAATAAACCACCCCAAACTGAGGGGTTAAAGCAATAAGAATCATATTATTATTGTTATTATTACTCTAGCTGTTTTTGGAAGCTAATGGGGTTCAGCTGGGTAGTTCTTGCTTGGGGTCTCCCTTGCAGAGACAGACAGTTGGTGGCTGGTGCTGAAATGATCTCAAAGGATTTCTCACTCTTGTGTCAGCTGTTGATGTGCCTGTTCCTTGGGCCTCACCAGGGGCCTCCACGTGTAACCTGGGCTTCCTCACAGCATGGCAGCCAGGTTCCAAGAGCAAGGGTCCCCAGAGGGAGCCCGGCAGAAGTGGTATTGCCATTTATGACTATATTAGTCAGCTAAAGGGGGTGCTGATGCAAAGTACCAGAAATCTGTTGGCACTTATAAAGGGTATTTATTTGGGGTAGAAGCTTACAGTCACAAGGCCCTAATACATCCAACTCCAGGTTACTTCCTCTCCAACTCTGATGCCATGTGTTGAAGCAAGATGCTGGGCAATGTCTATGAAGGCTCAGCCTTCCTTCTTCCTCTTAAGGCTCCATGGTCCCAGCTTCTTCTGATCTCAGCTGTAGGCTGGCATAAGGCTCATCTCTCTCCCTGGCACTTGTTTCTTTCTGGGCTCAGCTGCTCAGGTGTCTTCAGGTCAGCTGTAGACTATCAGGCTCATCTCCCTGCGTGGGGCCTCTGCCGTGTCTAATGAGCTGTCTCTCTTCCTCTGTGTTCTTCTCTGTGTGTCTACTTCCGTGTGAAAGTCTGTTTTATCAGCCCAAGGCGGCTAGGACTCAACGCCGAGTCGCACTCTAATGATATGGTGGAACCAAAGTCCTAATCTCAGCTGCATCTAATTCAGCCAAAGGGTATCATGCCCAGAGAAACAGACCAGTTTAAAAACAGAATCAATATCTCTTTTTGAAACTTATAAATAATCTCAAACTGCCACAATGACCATGAGCGCTCACTCCTGCCTCAGGTCCTTTGTCCTTACTGTTCCCTCTGCCTGGAATGCCCCAGTATCCCCAGGGCTTGTTCTCTCCAGTCAGAACTGGGCTGAAATGTCATCACTTCACAGGGTTCTCCACCAACTTCCCTGTGTAGAATCACACCCCCTGCCCCCGTCACTCCCAAGGCCCTTGCCTTGCTGTATTTATTGTTATAGTACGTATTGCTACTCAGCCTTACATGGTACATTTATTGGTATATTTGTCTGTGTCCCCTGCTAGACCTCAGTGAGGTCAAGGATATTGTCAGCCCATTTCACTGCTGTATCCTCAAAGCCTGGAGCAGTGCCCAGCACATATGAATACTCCATCCTTATTTGTTCACTGAGTGAGCGAATGAGCAGGGCATCTGCATGAGAACCTTTTCGGTTTGGCATGTAATTCATCTGTGGTAGTCCACGGTTGACAAAATAAGCCCTAGGGGACGCTCAGATCTCCTAAGAGTCTGACAGTCTATTGCAGTGTCTTCAAAATGTGGACTGCAAATCCCTGGTGATACAAGAGATGGTATTAGGAGATACCCTCCACTGGATATGGACCAGCAGTCTATTGAAATTTGGGGTCAGGGAGGAAAAAGGAGAAGCCTTTTTGGACAACTGAGCAAAGACAGGAGCTTTTTTCAGACTCTGGATGGCATGGAACCAAGAATGCTAATGTAGTCATTTTTCCCCTTTAACGTCTACTTAGGGCAGGTGATGGTGGATGCTTCTTTTATAGTTGGGATATTATTTCCTTAAAAATAGGTTTATTTTAGTAAAAATATGGCCCCTGATAATGGAAAAATATTTAGTAAATAATTGTATGGGGCTAATTTAGATACAGATAAAATTGTGGAAGTGGTAGGCGATGAGTATATTTCAGGAAACACTGGTTTATTGAAAGGATCCTGGACAAATGACTCTGTAGTCACCAGGAGGGGGGAAATGTGTAGCATCATAGTAGAATTAGTGCCTCCACCAGCTGGCATAAGCTGTGGCTGCCCTGGAGGCATCTGTTGTGGTTCCCAAATGCAAAGGAAATGTTGAGGAAGGAGTGCTGTGCCTAGCTTATTTGCACAACCCAGGCTACCATAAAAGCAGTTTTGTCTTGTTTTGTTTTGGTCAACACTGGGCACAACTAAATATATGCCCCCCAGTCCTCTCTCAGTGCATATAACTTCCTCCATGAGCTTTCTTCTGTTCCCCCATAGTAAGGAACATACCAGGCCATGTTTCTCCAGTGGCAGCTGAAGACCATATTGCATTAGAATAATCCAGAAAGGACATTCAAAATGCAGATTCCCAGGCCCCACACCTGAAATTCTGGAGTCAAATCTCTGGAACTGGGACCCAGGAACCTGCAGTTTCAATCTGCGCCCCCCCACCCCCCCACCCCCGCATTTGGACTACTGCTTTTGTGTAGGATGACAGAGGATTGCTTATGAAGCACAGCCCAGGGAACTATTCCAACATAAATAAGGTCTTGAATAGAGGGGACTTTCCAAGGCCCACTCTCCGGTCTCCCTTATTAGGTCTGTGCAGCTGGGCCCACGTGACCCTGTGGTGCTCTCTGCCAGATTCCGGAGGGGGGGTGAGTTCAATGGCATATTCCAGAACCAGAACCCACAGCCTTCCTCAGCCTGTTCTGTGATTACAAAGGATTGCAATGTCATGGGCTTGAGTCTGGATACTGGCTAATGTCCGTCACTATCTCCCCATTGATGAGTTAGGCTGATGTAGATGGGTCTCTTGATCAGATAGGAGGATGTTCCTTGTGTCCGTGTAAGTGTGAGTGTGAGTGTGAGTGTGCCTCCATACGAACATGGTGCCCATGTTCATCGAGGTGTCAGCAGAGGGGGCTGCAGTACACAGGCCTTGGGTCCCTCCTTGGTGGCCTGGGCTTGGACAGGACCCTTACACAGACCCAGGCAGCCGCCATGTGCTGCAGGCTGAACACCTCTGCCCGCTCAGCCCGAAGACGACACAAGGCACCTGTCAGAGATGTCAGGGACTTTGATTCAGGGGTAAGTGTCATGAGGGTCACCGCAGGCCCTGTCTGCCACCACAGCCAGGGAGACGCAGTGTTTCTGCCACAGGGCTGAGTTGGCGTGTATGTGTGTGTAGTGTGCATGTGCTCGCACATGTGTGTGTCCCCCTGCATGCCACTGCATCCCCATCTTGTGTATGGGTCCTTGCCGGCCTCTGTATGCCAATGTGTATATGTCTCTTGCCACTGTGTGTCCTTGGATAGACTTGAAAGCTTAAGTTCTCTCCCTATAATCATTATTAGTGCAATTATAACACTTTTATTGTTACTTGTATATCTGGCTGGCACTTAAACCTGGGAGGATGTGGGCATCTTCTTTCTTGGAATAGATTTGAAGTGATTAAAAGGATGGGTATTAAAACTAGACAAACCTGGGCTGCAATGTCCACCCCACCACTTAGCAGCTATGGGATCTTGGGCAAACAGCTTAACTTCCCTGAGCTCAGCTGCCGCCTCTGTGAAGGAAGGGGGTTGTGAATGGGACCTATTTCCCGGGACTGTGTGAGTTTTGTGTTTCTCACATGACTAATAGGGCGCCATTTGCAATTTACGTAGGAAGTGTCTTTGGAGAAGGGAGACTAGGTATGAAATGGAACCAGCTCAGTTCTGGGGCATCTAAGTCTCCTCCAGGTAAGTGGTTTCATTCTCCAGGGCACTGAGGACCACTTAGGCTGCACAAAGGGGCTGCTCTGCGAAGTCAGGAAATGGGTGCGTCTCTGAGGGTTTCCATTTTCCTGCCGATTGCTTGCCTTTCTTTCTTGAGGGCAGCAGGGAGGAGCCCTAAGGAGACAATCTGGGGTCCTGAGTGGGCCTCTCTCCCATAAAGGCCTGGACCTGAGCCTGGATTGAAGCCTGGGAAATTACTTCCTGTACAATGTGCCTTAGCTAGGAAATCACTTCCTGGGGCAATGGGCCTGAGCCTTAATCCTAGTGATTTGATTCCAGGCTTTGAGTTTGAGCCTAGGAAATCACTTTGGGGACAAAGGGCCTGTGCCCTAAGCCCTAAGAACCTACTGTCTGGGGTCATGGGCTGAGCCCCCTAATCTGAGGCAGTTTCTACCGGGTCACTGGGCCAGAGTGAGGGCCCAAGCCAGGAAATCGCTGGCTTGGGGCGAGATGGGGAGGCAGCCCATCTTAACCACATTTTCTGTTGTTTCCTTGTTCAGGCAACAGCAGAGCCTGAGGGGCGGCAAGGAGCAGGTCGGAGGAAGCCTTCAGCAGGAACAAGCTGCTGTGCTCCTGCAGGAGGGCAGGCAGCCCCTGGGGACACGCATGCCTGGGGCAAGGCCTCCCTGCCTGCGAGGATGTGCCCAGAAGGCTGGCGTCCAGGCCCGTACTGAAGCAGAGTGCCGCCCCGCCCTCCTCACCCCTTCCAGGCTGCCGGGCCCTAGGGGCAACATTTGCTGAATCCCTCTTTCATGTTATTTGTACCCCAAAGTTTACAGGTCCACTGCGTGTGAGGGGTGCAGGGGCTGACCATCTAGTAACAGAACCAATATTTTCATTTATGGTCTTCTTTGCTTCTATGCTTAGACTGTTCTACCTCATTCAACCAGCTAACTATCCACCTATATATATTTTTTCCTAGTTGTTTTTATCTAACAAATTGAATTAATTTTTGTGTTTGGTGTGAGAGAAATACCCAGATTCTTATTTTTGTTCCATGGTTCCACCTTCCAAACTAGGATGTAGGCACTTATATTTAGGTTTTTAAAAACTGAGGTATAATTTACAATAAAGTGCACATATTTACCATATACAGCTTGATAAGTGTACATATATAACTACTACCCAGATGCAGATGTAAAATATTTCCATCACCCCTAAAGGCTCCCCCATGCCTCTTCCTTGTCATTACTGCCCCCTGCCCCCATCATGCAGGGTAACCTCTCTTCTGACTCCTCTCCTCAGGCGTCTCTTACAGGTCTCACTGCTCCCAAAGAAAGAGGTTCTTCACTGACCAGCATTTTTATGTGCTCCGCTAATCCTAGGTAATGCCGTACTGAGTCCTTCCCTTGCACCAGGCGTTGCTCCAGCTTCACTTGGCTTGTTTCCTCGCCTCGCTCTGGGAGTTTGGTTCTGTCCATGCACCCCCACTTTACAGATGGAAAAAAAAGAAGTATTAGCTCAGGGAGGAGAAACGATAGAGCTGGCTGACACTGACGTCAGACCTGGAGCCCCCAGCAACCTGAGCCCAGAGCCTTCCCAATTGATCACTCACTCCAGGATTCTGCCCCCTGCCTCTATACCAATGAGAAAGAAACTTTGATTTATTCAAATGTAAAATTTTAAAATCTCGTATTTTGAAATAATTTTAGACTCACAAGTGAGCAGAGTTCCCATGTACTCTTCCCCTGCTTTCTTCCAGTGCTAATTCTTACATAACCAAAGTACATCAAGTAAAAGCATCGGAGGTAATTAATGCTTAACGTTATCTTGTCTTCTAGCCTTGATCGTTTGATTTCCCCAATCAAACTATGACTAATGGTGATGATCATTAATAATACTAATAGATAGCATGTGCTGATCTTCTACCACGGACCAGGAACTATATCAAGTACTTTATATACATATATAGCTTCGTTCAGTTATGTCGATGGCAGTTATCTGTGCAAAATAAACTAAAAAATAATAATAGTTAATAATGATCAAGTGCTCACTATGTGTCAGACACTGTGTTTTATATGCTTTATCTAATTTAATCTCCCCAATAACCCTATCGGGTAGATATTGTTATTAGCCCCATTTTTACACATGAGAAAACTGACACACAGAAAGGTAAAACTCAGTCAGGATATGCCCCCTGGGAAGTGTTTGACTCCGTGGCCTAGACACTAAGCATAGACTGTAAGGTTATTAAATACAATCATGGCAAGCTTCTCCCTTCTTAGAGCCCTCTAATGGGGTACTGGGGGACCACGCAGTCAAGCCCTCCAGGCAATGCTGAACAAATCCCAGGCTCTCTCTTGCTGCATTTTCTCCTTAGGCAGCAGGGATGCCTGGAGCTGCCTGCAGATGGCCGTGGCCTCCAGATGGCGCTGTTGGGCATTTTTTATTTTTCACTTAACTTCCTATCCTTTTGCCTGGGAGAGGAGCATGGGAGCCGTGGCGGGGCAGGTGGGCTGAGGGAAAAGCAGCAAAGGGCAGGCTCCCTCTCCCCCGGACCTCGTGTTAGAATGCACGTAGTAAAAAGAGCCTCCATTCATCGGGGCCTGGCGCTGTGTTCCACCCTTTATACCTTCGCCCCCTTTGCCCTCACAAAATCCTTGAGGGGCAGGCCCTCTTCCGGACTTGCAGATGGGGAATCAGAGGCATCACACAGTCAGTAAGAGGCGGAGCTGGGATTTGGACCTTGGACAGAACCCAGAGCGCCTGCCCTGCTTCTCTCTCCTCCTGCCCCTGCCTAGTCGCGGGGGAGGATGGTGGAGGCCCGGCAGACCCAGGACACGCAGTTGGAGAAACTCTAATTCCCTCCCTAGAAGTTAAAAATCCCCGAGGGCCCTGGGCCTGAGGACAGGGGGCTTGTCGTTGCCGGGCATGAGGACGACCCCGCCTTTGGCCCTCCGGGGAAGCCCGAAGCCACAGGTCAGCGGCCCTAGGGAGCTGCGTGGGGGTCTCCTGCCCAAACAGGCTCAGCTTCTTTCTGTTCTTAACGTTAGAGTTACTGGTTTTTTTTCTGCATATGAAAACCACCCCTGCTCATTGTAGAAAATTGTAAAAAACACGAAAAAGAAAAAATTTATAATTCAGATTTAAGCAGTTAACATTTTATTATCTCCCAGCTTTTGCTTGTGTAGAGGTATGTGTGTGTATTTTTGTGGGTTTTTTTTTTTTTTTTTTTTCATTTAATATCATAGAATTGTGGGCATTTCCCGTTATTGTATGTCAGCAATTGCCACAATAATCTATATGACAAACGCCACCAGCACTCAGGGACTTAAAACAAAGGTGGGTTACTCCTGCTCCCGTGTCTGGGGGTGGATGAGCCCCCTGGCTCTAGCTGGCGGGTCTGGGTCTGCCTCACGTGTCTCTCTCGTCCTTCTGGGACCAGCAGGGCAGCTGGAGCATGTACTTCTCAGGGCAGTGGCAGAAGCTCAAGAAGGCAAAATGCCAAACACAGCTGCATCTTAAACCTCTTTGCATCACGTAGGCTGTTATTCTATAGGCCCAACAATGTCACATGGTCAAGCCCAAAGTAAGGGGTGAGGAAGTACATCTCCTTCATAGGGCAAAGGCTTGTATACAGGGAGAGGTAGCGAATTTGCCCTGTATATTAAATGATAAATATTATCATTTACTACAATTATTCAAGATTCTTTGAAAACATGATCTTTAATCACTACACTATTTTCCTCCTAATAGATATACCCTCGTCTAGTTAACCATTTCCCTATTACTGGACATTCATTATTTCCATGCTTTTGCTATTATATAAAACACAGGGGCGGATGTGGCTCAAACGGTTGGGCGTCCGTCTGCCATATGGAGGGACCTGGGTTCGATTCCCCGGACGTCCCGGTAAAATAAAAAATATATATATAGAAGGCGCATGGACAGCTCTGTGTGCTGCTGAGCCGTTGGGCCTGGGAGCCATGCAGCAGGATGATGACATAACATCCGAAAGCTCCAGAAACCAGGAGCAGAGGTGGCGCAGGCGGCAGAATACCTCTCTCCTACATCGGAGGTCTCCAGGATCGAATCCTGGTGAAGACTGGAGGAGGATGAGAAGAGATGGCAGGAAACAGACACAGAGAATTGCCCAGCAAATGGACACAAAACAGCAAATGGGGAAGGGGGGGTTTAAAATGGATAAAGTAGGGAGGCGGCTGTGGCTCAATCAGTAGGGCTCCCGTTTACCATATGGGGGGCCCCGGGTTCGGTTCCCCGGGCCTCCTGGTGGGGGCAGGCCGCCTGCACGGCGTGGTTGGCTGACCCAGCGAGCACAGGCAGCAGGGGGGGGGGGGATAAATGAATAAATAAATAAAATCTTTAAAAAATAAATAAATAAATAAAATGGATAAAGTAAATAAATAAATCTTAAAAAAAAAAAAAAAAAAACACAATAGGGGGACGGATGTGGCTCAAACGGTTGGGCGTCTGTCTCCCATATGGAGGGACCTGGGTTCGATCCCAGGGACCGCCCGGTAAAAAAATAAAATAAAACAAATAAATAAAATAAAATGTTAAAAAAACACACACACACACACAATAGCCATTGTTGTACTGAAAATTTTGAATGCATTTTAGATTATCTTCAAATATGCTTAGTAGTTAAATTCTTTATTTTTAATTTTTTAGTTTTTATTTTTTTTAATAAAATTTTATTGAAGTACATCATTCATACATGAACATATACAAACAGTAAGTGTATAGTAAAAGTCGTGAACTTACAAAACAAACATGCATATCATCATACAGGACTCTCATATATCACCCCACCACCAACACCTTGCATTGTTGTGAAACTTTTGTTGTCAAAATATTACTACTAACTATAGCCCATATCTTACATTTCGTGTATTTTCCCCCAAACTCACCTGATTACTAACACCCTGTATTAGTATTATACATTTGTTACAGGTCATGAGAGAACATTCTCATATTTGTCCTGTTAAGCACAGTCCATCTTCCACCACTGGATTCCCTGTGTCATATATCCCCATGCTTTGTGCAATCCATTCAAACTGGCTCTCGTTTTTATCACAGAGTTGTGCTGTCTTCATGTCAGTCAATTTTATTTTATTTTATTTTATTTATTTATTTATTTTTTTAAAAGATTTTATTTATTTATTTATTCATTCATCCCCCCCTTGCTGCCTGCACTCGCTGGGTCAACCAACCACGCTGTGTGGGCGGGCCCGCCCCGCCCCCACCAGGAGGCCCCGGGAACTGAACCCGGGGCCTCCCATATGGTAAACGGGAGTCCTACTGATTGAGCCACAGCCACCTCCCTGTCAGTCAATTTTAGGACATTATCGTTACTACAAGTAATTAGTCTTGACATTCAGTGCCCTCCAATAGTGTATGAGTGTTTGTTCACTGCACCTTCCTCAACATCATGCATTGTGATTTGTTTGTTTCTTTCTTTCTTTAAAGTAAAATGCCTGGAGAAGAGAAAATGGTAGATAAGAAAGATCAGGACTAGAGATTCAGCAGAAAAGGCAAGTTTACGGGGAAGGAAAGAGGTTGTGGAGAAGATTTGGAAGTTTTCCAGAGAAAGCCCAAAGGCAAGACAGTGGAGAACACCTGGGAAATAGAGTTCTTAGGAGCTAAGAGCTAGACCTTCTACCGCCTTGTATCCAGTATTCTTTGAAGCAGCAGTATATTTTTTCTTCAATACCTCATAATCCAGCTGAGATTTTCTGCTCAATGACGCATCTAACATTTTCTTTATTGCTGAAGCCAAATGTTCTGCTGAGGAGATGTGGAGAAGTTTGTTTCTTACACAGAGAGAGGAGTCTGATGCCAACCCACCCAGATGGTCCTAAAATTGGAACCCAGTTGTGACTGCAGGCAGTGAAATGCACACTCTGCTCCTTTGATTTCCTGCAGAAACTCACCTTGGTGTGCCTCTCGATGCACTGCTAGAAGCTGACCGCAGAGTCCTCCCCGTCACCCAGGTACCACTGGTCCTTCCAGCTGTAAGTTGTCCCAACCTGGACTTCCAAAAGGCTGCTTTGTTGGACCCCTGAGAGGCTGGCTGTGGGCCCCGTTGTTGGGAGATACCTAGCACAGGGGATTAGAGCAGGGGCTTTAAGTCAGGGAGACCCGGGTTCCTATCTGGGCTCTGGCAATTGCCAGCACTTAAATCTCTACGAGCCTCCCTATCAACATCTGTGAAGGGGATATTAATAGCACCCTCCATCTCCTAGTAAGGATTAAATGAGGGAAAAAGCACACAAAGTTCTCAGCACAATACCTCAGTAACGGCTCCAGGTGTGCTCATTCATTCATTCATTCATTCAACAACTGTGCCAGCTGCTGGGGTGCAGTGATCATCACCTTTCCTGTGATTTTTTTTTCCCTAGAAAAAAATAGATGATTTCTGAAAGGAGAGAGTGTTGCCATGTGATGCTAACAGGTGTTTCAAGGAAAGGGGGACTCTATGTCCAAATAAGATGGGTGAACATCGAGTTAGTGAAACAAGGTTAAAGATAATTCTTTGCTCCAGGACTTTTGATATGCTAAGACTTTGTGAATTTCCAGCTGGGATTAGAGTATGTAGCACTTTCCCAGCTTACTTGTTCATGGACCACTTGCGTTGCGGAGAGTGTTAGTGCTCTATGGGGAACCAGTTTAGGAACACTCCCTTAGGGAAATCCCATGTTGCGCTACGGGGGAGGGTGCTCAGAGCTGGAGCTCAGGATTGGCTTAGCTCCCTGCATCCTCTTGATTGTCCTTGGATCAGGCACAAAATATATGTCCAGTGTGAGGCTGTGAGGAGGCCTGAGGTCTCCTGGGATCCTTATCTGATGTGGCTGTAGGATGCTGCAAGGAAGTCTGTAACCAGATAGAGCTGGGTTTAAATGACCACTTCTTGTGCCTCAGCTTTGGTTGAAGTGACAGTCTCTTTGAGTTTCTGTTTCTTTTTCAGTAAACTAAGGATATCTTGCATAATTATTTTGGTTATTACAATACCTAATGCATGAGAAATCATGGAGTAGAAGATGTAGTACTTAGCAGGGCCTCAGTATATGCCCTTCCTTCCATCTACCACCCATTGATCCATCTACCCACCTACCCTTCCTTCTTTCCCTCATTCCTTCCTTTCTTCCTTCTTTTCATTATCTGTTCATACTTCCTTCTATCTTTCCTTTGATCCTTCCATCCCTACCTGCATCTGTCATCCATCCATTCTTCTACCCATCCTCCATCATTCCATCCATCCCCTTCTTCCTCTCACCCTTACTGTCTATGTGGCCTTTGGCATAATCTCCAAGCCTCAGTCTCCTTCTCTGTAAAATGGGTACAATAGTAGAAACTACCTTATAGAATTGTGAGGATTAAACAAGATGATAAATGCATGGAAGGTGCTAAATAGAGGGCCAGGAACATGAAGAACATTTAATAAACAGTAGCTATAGTCACCTACTCCCCCAGTCCTATCCTTTCTACTCCCCCTTCTTTCCTTTGCATTTTGGGCAGATCTAGACTTTAGAAAAAAGGAGCTGTCCTGGGGATGACCAAGAAAAGACCTGTTTCCAGAGCCCTGGCTCTTTTCTGCCTGAAAGTTGAAGTCTGACCCAGTTGTCCTCATTAATCTCTGAGGGAACAGAGAAGGGAAAGAGTTGGCTACATATTGCAGAAAAAGAAACAGACATGGAGAGATTACTGGGTAGGCTGGTGGCAAAGCTGGAATTGAAACTGCTATTCCTGCCCTCCCAGCCCCTGGCTTCTTCCAAATGCCCCTGAGTTAGGCATCAGGATATTTTAGGAAAGCTGGGGGTGCACCTGGGGTGTCCTGAGATTTGAGAGAGGGTCTGTGTCCTTCCCCAGGCACTCCTGGAATTCCTGAGAAATGTGGTGGCCTGGGAGCAGAGAAGCAGAATGACTCTATGTAACGTTTCCATGGTGATGGCCCCTAATCTCTTCTTGCACCAAGGAAGGTCCCCCAAACTCCCCAAGGACAAGGAGAAGCAGCTGGCAGAGGGGGCAGCTGAGGTGGTACAGATGATGGTGCACTACCAGGACCTGCTGTGGACGGTCAGTGCTTCAGGGCTGGGAGGAGAGAGGACGGGTGTCATCTGGGCAGCAGGAATGGGCTCCTTCTCTGGGTCCCCTGCCCTGCCACCCCCACCATCCAGGATCAGTGTCTACCATCTTTCTAGGCCCCGGCTGTGCCTCTTCCTGGACCTTTCTTGGGCTCTATGTATGGACCAGTGTCTTCTTCCTCTGCCTTAGCCTCCCAGAAGAGGCGTCTATATGTGCTGTCTCCACTGCCACACCACTCGGTCAACCTATGGCCATCTGGCATGCCCCAGAGAATGGGCATCCCCTGAGCTCCCACAAAGGATTCCTTCACATCAAAGCTGTGATGATGCTCAGAAAGCCCCAGCTTGAGGCTCAGGCACGCAGGCTTGCCTAAGACAGAAGCCAGAGCTGGAGAACCTAGATACCGCCCTGGCCCCACCACGAGCCTCGCCCTGCGTAACAAGCAACAGCAAGGGCGAGGGGCTCCCTCTGCGGTGTGGGCATGCAAGGCCTGCTGCATGCTGAGGGTGGAGCAAAGCGCTGAGAGCCCCCCAGCCCTCAAGACTCCTGCAAACACAAGGTGGCAGCCGACCTCCACTACAGGAAGTTGAGACTTCAGTGAACAATGCAGAATTTGCTGAATGTTTTGGGAGGGTCCTCCTGCTCGTGGGTCCCTTCCCCAAGTTCCCTCTACCACTCTATGAAGGGTTTCTTCTTTCCTCCCTTCCCCCACACAGCCCCCAGCCTCACTCGTTCCATCTCCATCCTCCCTGGCCCCTCCTCTGACTGGATGCCCCAGCCCAGGAACCTCAAATTCATTTCCCCTCCATCCTGCAGAGCATTTCAGCTTGACCCCGGTTCTATCCCCAAACTCATACCTTTGCTCCAAAAAATAAAAGACCTGCTAGTCAACAAGATTCACCCTCCTTAGAAAGCAGTTTCATATCCATCTCTTGTCGCTTGGACACACCTGTGGGAATTGTTTCTCCATCCCAAGCAGCCTGGCAAAATATTTCTTCAAACTGTGGACAGGGGCTGCAGTCATGTCAAAGCTCCACCAGGGGCGCCTCCACTTCCCAGCTCGCTCACCTGGCGGCCGGCGGGCCTGGAGTCCTGCCCGCCGAGGGCTGGAGACCTCAGTTCCTCTCTAGAGGGCAGCTCTGGAGCTGCCAACATGGCAGCTGACTTTCCTCAGAGTGAGCTAGTGAGGAAGACAGCAAGAGAGAGCATCCAAGATGGAAGTCACAGTCGCTCTGAAACCTAACCCCAGAAGCAACATCCCGTCACTTTTGTCATCATCTATTCACTGGGAGTGAGTCACTAGGACCATCAAACACTGAAGAGAAGGGAATGACACAAGGGCAAGGATATAAGCAGGTGGGGATCACTGGGACCATTTTAGAAATGCCTACCACAGGCTTGTCACTCCTTTCCTATACTTTTACAGTAAAATTCTTACCCCTTTTCAGTCCTTCATATTGCTGCGTCATATTGCTAAAACCAAACTTTGATCAGGCCACTTCCTTGCTTAAAAATGTGTAGCCTTTTGTATCCATCCCTCCTTTCGTCATTCCATCTGGTCATCCATCCATCCATCCATCCATCCATCCATCCATCCATCCATCCATCCATCC
>JAKSZT010021619.1:8122854-8226769 GCA_026826555.1 Tolypeutes matacus | reverse complement strand
TCCATCCATCCATCCATCCATCCATCCATCCATCCATCCATCCATCCTCTTATCCTACCTTCCATCCACAAAGCATTAGAATAGATTCCTTATTCCAGAAACCAGCCAGAGAAGCCTTCTCTGACCGTTTCCAATCTCTCCCCGCTTCCTTGCCCAGGCACTCCCTGTATTCTAAACACACCAAATGCCAAAGATGGTTCTCAAACTCATCTTGCACTTTCACACCTCTGAATGTTTGCCTATGCACTCACCCTGCCTGGAACACCTTCCCCTTTTAGAAAGGGCAGAAACCTGCTCCTTCCTGCTCATTCTTCAAGACTCAGTTCAAAAGTCAACTCCATACGGTATAAAATCTTTTAAATATTATAAAATATGCATAACATAAAATTTGTCATTTTTAAAGTGTACAGTCCACTGGCATTAAGTACATTGGCATCCTTGTGCAGCCATCACCACTATCTAGTTCCAGAACTTTTTCATCACTCATAATGGAAACCCCAAGTACATATAGCCTTTTGAAGCTGGCTTCTTTCATTTAACGTAATGCATTTGTGATTCATCCATTTTGTCATACTTGTCATTTTTTATTACTGAGGTGTATGGATGTACCATGTTTGTTTATCCATTCACCAGTTGAAGGATATTCATGATGTTTCCAGTTTTTGCAATGATAAATAAAGCTGCTGTAAATATTTTTTTTAAAAAGTCAACTCCACTGTTGAAAGCCACTCCCTCCCCCATCCACCCCATATACCCCCCTATTCCTTTCTTCTCCATACTCTTTCATCCCTCTGAGGTAATGTTACTGCTAAAACATACTCAATTAAAATAAATTTTTATTGTAGGGAACTTGAAAATTTCAAGAAAAGCCTAAATGCCCTCTTGTGAAAGTTGCAGGCAACATAGATGTATATAAAGTAAAACGGGAAAATTCCCCAGCCTCTCCCCCCAAGGTGCTTCATATGCATCATCTTTTTTAAGCACCACCCAGTAAAGAGAGGAGCCGAGAATGGAATCCAGTTCTGTCAGACTTCAGGGAACATGCTGTTTGCTACCAGCCTCCATTGAGTCTGGACTCTGTGTGCTCGGTTCTGAATCACAGAGGGACTCGGGCTGCTCTTGGGTTGATCTCCAACGCAGGCCTGGCTGGGGGTTCTCAGAGCTGGAGCCCACTCCAGGTGTGTTCTGGAGTCACCCCTGCCTGGGTGTGCCAATGGGCAGCTGTCCCACAGCAGGTGCCCGACCCTCCAGCGCTCTGTCTGGGGAGACTCAGGGTGTGCTCTCTTCTCAGAGTCCCCTACTCCAGGACCTTCTTTAGAGACTAAATGGACCCTTTCCTCCCACCAGACTAGTACTTCAACCTCAAGTTCTACAAGTATGTATTGCCAGGCCCTGTGTGGGATGCTGGGTCAGGGAAGAGGCCACAGTGACACTGGAGGGGGCCCTGCCTCCCATCCCCAGCAGCTCCACGGCCCTGCCAAGGCTGGATTCTGTCTGGCCAGGTCGTCTCCTTCTTGGTCGCCCAGGTGCGAAAACTGAACGACAGCAGTGGCCAGCGCCCCCAGCTCTGCGACAGAGACCTCAAGACTTGGCTGCGGAGGATGCATGCAGACCGGGACAAAGCGGGGGATGGGTGCGGAGCCCTCTCCCCTGCTGGACGAAGAGAGAAAGGGGCTCGGGACCCCATGAGGGCACCTCGGGAGCGGCGCCGTACGGGCCTCCCACTGCTGGCTGCCAGAACGGCGCTCTCGCCTTAGGCCACCAGGGGGCGCCGCGGTCCCATCGCAGCGAGCGAGGCCCGGGCGCCTCAGAAATGAGGGAGATACTAGGGGATTGAGGAAGAAGACTGGCGGGGAGTTGGACGTGTCTCTCAGACACCATGTCCTCGCCCCCTTTTTAGGCAGCCCCGTGTGTGTCTGGCCTAGCAGAAGGAAAATGAGAGGCGCTTTGAGGGTGTAGAGTGATGGAGCGGGTGTAGAAGGGAAGCGCCAGCCAAGCATTCTGCGCGTACCTGGGAGAAGTCCCAAACATGGTTCCTTATTAAAGTCCAGAACAGAAAAGCCTGTGTGCTGAGTATTTATATCAATCAGTATGCGTGCACTTGCAGGTGCATTGCATGCACTCCTCTCGTGTGTGGCGTATGACCTCATGTACAAGTATGTTCCTATGCCTGCATTTGTGCGTGCACACACTGGAGGATGTGTGTGTGCGTGGACGTGATGTGATGTGGGCACCAGCGCCTGGTGTGTGTGTGCATCTTGTGACTTTTAGCCTGGGTAAGTGCACGTGTGCGTGTTCATGCACACATGTGAATTCCAGACATGCTCATGTGTGCCTGTGTATATGGATCCCTCTCTCTGCAGATTCCCAAAGTGGCCAAGATCCAGGCAGCCTGGCCTCTCAAGGACCCCCTGGAGGTGACCCTGACCCCCAGCACCAAAGTGGCCCATGTCCTGAGGCAGTTCATAGAGCGCCTTGGCCCTGGTTCACTGGGCCAAGAGGGCAACGAGGACAGGGACAGCCTATCCCATGGTAAGGGACACCTCCTGTCCTGCAGGAGGGGCTGCAGGGAGGGGTCAGCACCTCCCAGCTGAAGGCCATTGAGGGGAGTTGCAGGTGCACTTGGACTGGTCTCTGGACTTTCCCTTTCTAAGGTGGTCAGAGCCGGGTTCTCAACCTTCTTAGAGAGCTTCTGGACTCTGAGGAATAATGGAAACAGTCACCATTCATTCATTCACTTATACATTCATTTAATAGGTATTTAATGAACACCTATTATGGACCAGGTACCATGTAAAATCCACAATTGCAATGAAAAGCACGGACAGAGACCCTGCTCTCACAAGCTCACAGCCCTGTGGAAGACATAGACATTAATCATATAACCACAAAATAAATAATAAGTTATGAACTATATTAGGTTCTATAAGATGTGAGTATAAAACAAGACACCTGGCGGGAGCAGGTGTAGCTCAGTGGTTGAGTGCCTGCTTCACATGTATGAGGTCCCAGTTTTAATCACCAGTACCTTCTTTAAAAAAAACAAAAACAAAAACAAAAAAACTAAGTAAAACAATGTATTTCCCTATATTTTCCATCTAACATTTATGTGATCTAAAGCTTCTTCAAAAATAAAAAATTAAAATTAAAAAACAAGGCACCTGGTATAGTCTGGAGGGGTAAGGGAAGGTTTCCTGCCACAGAGAACTGCATGTGCAAAGGCCCTGAGGCATCATGGAACATGGCATGGCCAACGAGTTGAAAGAAGGCCAGTGGGGCTGGTGTGTGGCCTTCATTCCCAGGATGCAAGAAATGGTCTAAGCCCTCAAGAGCTTCCTTGATGGGGTTAGCATGAGAGACTCTCAGACTGAGTCCTTATCAAGCATCTGGTCCAATCCCTCCTTATACAGATGGAAAAACTAAAGCCCAGATAGGGGAAGGGGCTTGCCCAGAGCCACACAGCAAATTGGGGACAGATCCTAGAACTGAAGTCAGGACATCCATAATTACCATAGGCTACCTAATCATACAATATCCATAATCCATCTTGACTCCACACCTGCCCCTCACGCAGGCTCCTGTCCCCACCTGTCATCCCTCATCCCACCACCTTCACAGCCCCCCATTCTGATGCCCAGCAGGAAGGGGCCTTTGTGACAGGGTATAGCCATGGGTAGCCCTCACCTAGTGCAGTCCAGCTGCCTCTTCCCTGTCCCTGAGCGCTGGCCTCCTTTGCTGGCTCCAGCTTTCCCAGGAAGGTCCTTGGGTCTCTTCTTCCACCAGGGACCAAAAGTCAGTGAGGACCTCCCCTTTCCGGCCTGGTCGGTAAGCAGTTGTGAGTCTTACTGCCTCCAGAAGAGGCCAGCAGATTTCTTTTCTCAGTCTTGCAACAACAGGGTCATGGCGTCAGCCAAGATCCTCCTGTACGAAGTTGGAGGGAACATCCGTAAGTTCTTCTGTGGGAATTCCATTCATAGTCCAGATCCCTGGGAGCTCTCTGAGCTCAAGGGATCACTGGGCACCTCGGGATGAGCCTTTTTCCCCAGGTATCTGTCTCCAATGAAACCAGTGAGCCACCAGTGGAACCCTACTGGGAGGCTGAGGATCAGCCTGTCCCAGGCCTTAGAATTCCATCCTGGAGTTTGGAGTTTTCCCTGGAGCTGTCCGCAGGCTTGGAGAGGGGAGCAAAATTATTATTAATTTATTTCTTATTTTTATTTTTTTGGTGTAAAGGCTATCAGTATCACCAATGAAAGTGACCCCCTGGGCCAACGGCCCTGGGTTCTTTCAGGAATTCAGCCAGCACATGTCCAGCTCTGAGAGGTGCTTGGCTTTGTGGGAACCAAGGCCGGGCAGCTGTTTTCAGTTGAGTTCCCTAGAGCAGTGGTTCTCAGACTTAACGTACTGCAAAGTCACTTGGAGGCTGTTAAAGGCCAGACTGCTGGGCCCTACCAAGTCCCCAGGTGATGCTGACACTGCTGGTCCAGGGACTACGCTTGGAGAACCACTGGCCAAAAAGCAGAGGCTCAGACCCTCATGGCAGAGCCCACCTAAGCCCAGCACGGAGGAAGGGGGCCCGCTTGCCTGGTCACTGCTTCCTGGAGGAAACATCCTTGGGAGGCCGGAAGCACCCAGAAGTCAGCTCTGGGGCTTTTCAGGTTAGGGTCAGAGCCGGGAGGAGTTGGCCACAAAGCTCACAGCTGGCCAAGCCTGGAAGCAAAGCTGTTTAAGGGGAAGGTCTGGGACCCCCAAGGCCTCCCTCTCTGACCCAGCAAAGGGCTCAGAGCTGGTGCTGCCTGAGGCTGTCTCCTCCCCTTGGTGACCCCACACAAAGCCCTCCTTTCCATCCACTGCCCGGCCCTCAGCCGTGTGACCGCACCACTTGGTGTACCTGGATCTCCGTGGACTTTTCTCCATGACTCCGGCCCCAAGGAGAACCAGAAGTGCAGCATCGCTCTCCAGAAGCAGTTGTTTGTCCAGGAAAACTTGCTTTCAAAGGGGACCGCATTGCACAGTGGCAACGGCACTACAGAGGAAGCCGGGAGGGCTCGGTGCCTTGAGCCAGCCCCTTCCCCTCTGATACCCTTGAAAGATGAGGGGTTTGGGCTTAAGGGAGGGGGAGCAAATGCTGGGGCCACCAACAGATCTGGGAGCCTGGAAAGAGGAAGAACTTCCCTTCAAAGCTTTCACATTTTAAGTGCCGGTTTGTACATTCCCGTCATCTTTCAATATTTCAATTCTGTTTGAACATTAAACACACAAGTTAAATGTCATTTTTGCTTCTTTCAAGTTTTTTCCTCCTCGTCCAGCTATCAGTGGGTGTTGTCCTACCAGTGAGTCAACATGGGAGCTTGGTGATGAGAAAGTCTTGGGGTGCTTCTCAGTGGGCTCTGGCCCACATACCCCCCAGGGAGCCAGGAAGAGACCTCAGAGCGGAGAGAGCTGGAGCGCCAGTAACAGTTGCTGATTACGGGAGGAGGCGCTGCAGGGACGGCCTCTCTGGGCTCCTGCCCGCCAGCCCTCCATCTCCTGAAGACCCAGGTCTCTCCCTTCCTCCTTCCCTACCCTCTGTCTGTCTCCTCAGGGTAGGTGATGCCTCATTTATTCATTCATTCATTCAACAATGAATTTATTGGCATTTAATATATGCCAAGAGCTTTACAAGTTTAATCTCCAAAATAACCCAGTGTCCCTGGACCCTGTCCACCACAGTTGAAGTTGCTTCCTTTGCCTCCCTCTATCACATCATCTTAATTTATTTTCTTCCTAGCATTGACCACTACCTGAAATTATCTTGAGTTGGTTTTTTATCATCCATCTCCCTAACTGGAAGGCAGCCCCATGAGGGCAGAGATCACATGGGTTTTTCTCACCTCAGCACACGTCATATAATCCCAATACATACGATGGTACATCATAGGTTCTTCATAAAAAGCTGGTGAATGAACGAATGAATAAATGAATTCCGGGAAGCGGCTGTGGCTCAATCAGTAGGGCTCCCGTTTACCATATGGGAGGCCCCGGGTTCGGTTCCCGGGGCCTCCTGGTGAAGGCAAGCCTGCCCGCACGGCGTGGTTAGCTGACCCAGCGAGCACAAGCAGCAAGGGGGGGATAAATGAATAAATAAATAAAATCTTAAAAAAATAAAAATAAAAATAAAAATAAATAATAATAAATAAATAAATGAATTCCCCTCTGCCCCTTTGTTCCCCCCAGAATCCGTTGCCCCCCCCCACCTGGCTTTTCCAACCGCCCTGGTGTGCTTGGTGGGGAGAACATGCACCTGAAGTAGCTGATAGCACGTGCTCAGCCGGCTCTCTCAGTATTATTAATTATTGACACGAGCCAGGCAGTGAAATGGCTAAAATGGATACTCATGTTATTAGCTCCCCGACGGTTCCCAGCACCTGCGCTGGTGGCATTGCAAGGCCCCCTCCCTCACTTACAGGGCCAGGGTGGCAGGAAGCTGTGTGGTAGGTGGGAAGATCCTTTCACCTTGGCGGGAGGAGAGGGGTGCCTCGGGGGCACCGGGGGCCCAGGCCTGACCATGCTGACCTTGCACTCGGGGGCACCGGGGGCCCAGGCCTGACCGTGCTGACCTTGCAATCGGGGGCACCGGGGGCCCAGGCCTGACCGTGCTGACCTTGCACCCAGTGGGCTGTTGGCAGTCGGTGGAGGGTCCCGGTTTAATCACACGTCAGTCTCCCCATTCGTCTTCCGCGCTATCCATTGTCTTCCGGGCTCATCTCTTTCCACCCCATGGCATCATCATGATTGCTGATCCCGCACCAGCCCCGGCACTGGGTTAGCACAGCTCCCGGCGGGTGCCGAGCATCTCAGGGCTCTTGGCCATCTGAGGCTTGCTTGGGCTGGGGCGGGTTCCTTTTAAGGAGCCCCCTGTTGCTTCCAGCTTCTGGGAGGAAGGAGGATGGGATTTGCAGAGATGTCCTCAAAGGGGAGCTTCTCCTTGGGGAGAGGGCAGGTGTGACTCCTGAGCAGAGGCAGGGTCTCCCCTAGGAGAGGCAGCCTATCATGGTGGCCACACTGGCCTGGGGCAGGCCCTGGGCTCGAGTCCACCTCTGTGGGGCTGCAGGTGAGCTGCCCAGTTGAAGACGGAGAAGCGTTGGATTCCTCTAGGTTCTTGGCTATGATGCATAAAAGAGTTTATGAACACGCCAGTTTAGTTAGGCCAGTAAAAAAAAATTATTTGGGAAATGCGGGAAAGAACAGAGCTTGCTGAGAAATGGGAGAGAAGGAAACACACACCAAGATTTGGTACAGGCCCCTCTAGGCAGAGAGAGCGAGCACTGCCTCCTGTGATTTCCTTTCAAACTGTTAATTATAAGGAGGTGGGCCCCAGTGGTTGGTTATTCACTACCCCACCTGTGGTGGGGACTTTTTGGAATATCCGGGGCCAAGGGGAGGTCCTGGAAAGAGAAACTAGGAACTTAAGGTTAAACTCCAGTTCCCAGGGAGGTCTTGCAGCCCTGTTTCCTGTCAGCCATGTTGCCTGCTGGCCATGCTGTGGATCTCTGGCCATGTTGTCTGCCAGCCATGTTGTGCCTCGTCCTCTCCTGTGACCCTGTACTAACCTGCCTCACGACCTCTCTGTGCTCCTGGAGATTCGATCTGCTGTTTCTGGATCACCAAGGAGGAAGGCTAGGATGAAATGAGAGAATTTCCAGGCATGCCTGGGCAAGGCCAGGGCCAGAGTCGTGAACAAGACAGTGAATGTCCAGCCTCATGGGACTCACAGACTAACTTAGAAACAAAATCATTTCAGATTGCAATAACTTCTGCTGAGAAATTAAAACAGAGAGGATAGAGAGGGTGTGGGCAACGTGGGTGGACCTGTGTTTTGAGTGGTCAAGGAAGGGTCTTAGGTTGGATGCCCCCACAGCAGACCCCCAGCTGAGAACTGGAAGTCCCAGTAGAGGAGTGGGGAATGGCGCTAGGGAGGGGGAGGAGCCAACTACGGGTATGCTAATGAGCAGGTTACTGCTGCGCTCAATCCTGCTGGGGACTTCTGGGAAACAATGTAGAAGGGGCCTCCGACTTGTTCCAACCAAGGAGTAAAGAAGCTGGAGTATTACCCACCAATTCCCACCTGGCTTTGGTTGAGGGCTTCCCTCAGGGGTGCTAACTCCCTGGCAGGCCTGCCCTGTCCTGCAGACACCAGATGGAGCACCCTTCTGTGGAAGAAAGAGCCTGGGCAGAGAGCCCCAGGTGGTAGCAATAGGAAGCCAGCAGCCTGTGGAGCAGGGGTTCTTACTTTTTTCTTCCACAGACCCCTTTGCCAGTCAGGTGAAAACCACGGACCCCTTACTAAGTCCACACTGTACTGTGTATTATTTAATAAATATATCACACCCGCACCATGTCCCCACAAGAATAATTTTTTTAAAAATTTCAATTTAAGCTCACAGACCCCTGAAGAACCCCTGATGTAGAGGAACAGGGGGTGCCAAGGGGATATGGGTGGGACAGATGGCGGTGTAGCGCCTGCTGCAGAAGCCCCCTCTGAGGATGAGACACTTCAGCTGAGACCAAAATGAGGAGAAAGAGCGAGCCCCGGGAAGAGCTGGGAGGAGAGATGCGCAGACAGAGGGGTCAGAAAGTTCTCGGCCACAGCCATTGATGCTGGAGCCTCCCGGGCAAGGTCAGGGAGGTTGTTAGGGACGGCGTGAGGTAAGAGAGGGCTCAGCCCCCGGCCCAGAGCTTTCCCACCTGCCCTCGAACCCACCTCTCTCCAGACTCCTCCCTCTGCACCCAGCTACAACAGAGGCAGTCATTGGCTGGCATGAGGAAGTGGGCGGGGCCCGTGGGTGCAATCCCTGGAGGTCCGGGCCATTCACTGGCCCCTGAGGGCGGCGGGGAGCGGGTGCGGCGGTGCTGCCCGCCCGAGGGAGGTGAGAGCCCGGAGAGTAGACGAGCCACGGCTGCGCCCGCTTCCCCAGTGCTGGAGGAGACGGGGTTGAGCCCTCCTGCCATTTGGTGGCGCTGCCGTGTCGCGCTGCCACGCTTCCTGGTGGCCCTAAGTAGCCTGCCCCCCCCCCCGCAACTCCAGCACGCAGGGATCACCAGATCAAAGTGGGCAAAAGAGAGAGAAATGAGGTGACCCCAGTGAGCCTGGAGTCCGGGACCCCACAGTTGGGAGTGGAGCCCAGGCCCTGATGAGGGCACCCCTCCTGCCAGCGCTTCGGGCTTACCCCACCTTGGACAGGTCTCAGTGTGGGTGCCCAGAAGCAGACACTAAGGCACGATTCAAGGGCAAGTAATTTATTTGGGAGTTGAAGGAAATGCCTGTAGGGGAGTGGGGACGTGAGACGCGGGAGTGGATGAGCTAATATACAGTGCATCATCAGTGGAGGCTGGGAGCTGAATTCCACCAAGGAACTCGGGGACACAGCCTGGAACTCGCCTGAGTTGTTCACTCCCAAGGGGTGAGGAAGCAGGAGTATTTAAAAGCCCACTCCCACCTGTCATTGGCGGAGAGCTGCTTTGGGGGCATTAATCCCCTCACATTTACAGCCTGCATGTGTTGGGAGGGAGCCCCACGTCCTTAGAACTTGCTGGAGCATCTTGAAGTTGGAAAGCCTCATGGGGTGTGGACAGCGTTACCTCACTTATTCAGAAAGGACCAGTTCTCAGTAATTCCTACAAACCTGTGAGGCTCCCCTGGGGTACCACATTCCATTTGACCTTTGCTCCCTCAGCCCTTCTTCCCCCGGTTCCCACCTGGAGCATTCCTTTGCAACAAGGTGTGGTGTCTCCAGGAGGTACCTTCCCCGAGGGGATTCCACACCCACCAAGGCTCCTCACCCTTGGCAGAGGCCACCCAGCCACCCAGCCCTATCCAAACAGGCAGAGAGGGCCCCCTCAAATGCCCCACGCTCATCTCCTTGCTCTTCCTCCCTCCCCCTTTTGGCCCCAACAGCCTCTAAACTTAGAGTTTTTCTCTTGTCTCAGAGACTTTGCTTATGCTGTTCCTTCTTAGAAAACATCCCCACCCAGTTTCTGCCTGTTGAAAATTTTCAACACACAATCAACAGAAATTTCTGTTGAGAGCCAGGCCCTGGGAATGGAGCAGCGAATCAATACATACCTTCCTCTTGGAGTTTACAGTCCAGTGGGGGAAGAGAGATGCTAACTCGTCTCTCTTATAATGACAGCTGTGGTGAGTGCCATGAAGGAGAAGGATGGGGGGCAATAAATGCATAGGGCCGGGAACTGGAATAGGTCTGGAGTTTTCCAGAAGACTTCTTGGGGGAGGGGGGCTGATATTTAAGCTACGACTTGAAAGATGAACAGGTGAGAGATGGAAGAGGTGAGAAGGAGCTGGGTGTGGAGGAGAAACCAGAAGGCTGGTACGGCTTGAGTGAGGGCAGAGAGGGCCACAGATCAAGTGGAGGGGGGCTGGAAATTGGTCCTAAGAGATATGGGAAGACAGAAAGGGCTTAAATCTACCAGGCACCCAGTTTGGGAATCCTCTATGTTTTTCAGAGCACCCCAGGTTTCTCAGCTCCCCTAAATACAGCTCCATATGCTCCTGGATGAGACCACCCAGCTGGTCTCCTCTGGGGTCTGGCTTGGGGCCCTCCTTGTCCCAGGTCCTCAAAGGAGGTTTTACACATCCTTCAAGGCCTTGTTTGAAGTCCCCTCCTCTCTGAGAAAGCGTCTAACCTTGAAATCAGAAGGAATCTCTGCTCCTCTGAGTGTAAGGGGCACTTGGATGAGGGTGAATATTCCTTGGGGTGCCACTGGGGGCAGGGCAGCCCAGGCCCTGGCCTGGGGGTGGGAGGGTGCTGCCTGGTACCTGGCTGAGGGAGGCAACTCTCTCCCGCCATGTCCAAGGGTCCATCATCCTGCCTTCTGCGCACACCTGGAGGCCAGGGTAGGTGCAGTTGGGATTTTAATGGATCCATAAGGACTTGTCTTAGTTTTCAGGCATGGATGGGGAAGAGACAAATGTCACTGCTGTGCTTTGCTAGAGTGGTGAAAAGAAAAATGACTCCTAGCAAATCCATCCTTCTGTCCCCCCATGTCTCCCTCCCCAGTTTGCTGAGAGGGTGGGAGATGCCTTCTATTGAGAATCCCCACCCCCATCCCAGCCACTTTGCATTCTGGGGAAGGGGAACGGGAGCCACTTGTCATTGTCCCTGAACACTGGCTGGCAGGAGGCCCGGGGAGGGGGCTCCCCAATAGGGAATCTGCAGCTGCTTGTCTTTAAGGTAAAATTACCGTAATTACCCCAATTACCAAATCCATCAAAAGCTTTGGACTGAGGAGGCCTGGAGAACAATCCAGGCCTGACAGATCTGAGGAGTGTGAGTCACGGGGGGTGGGGGTGGGGACAAAGTGGACTTGAGGGGTTGGAGCTGATGTTTGACCAGACTCTTGATTGGGGTGGGGGTGGGGAAATGCAGGGAAATCATGATTAACCAAGATCCTGCTTTCCTCCCTCAGTGAACAGAATTTTCTCCTATGCTATAAAGGGGGGGGGGGGGAGAGAGAGAGAGAGAGAGAAGAAAGGAAAAAAGAAAGAGAAAGAGTGAAAGAAGAAAGAAAGAAGGAAGGAAAGAAAGCAGGAAGGGAGGGAGGGAGGGAGAGAGGGAAGGAGGGAGGGAGGAAGGAAGGAAAGAAAAAGAGAGAGAGAGAGGGAGGGAAGGAGGGAGGAAGAAACTCTCTCTGGCTTTCCCCCCTTCACCTAAACCCACATCCTTTGACCACCTGACTTGGACCCTCTTTTATCTTCTATGAGAACTAAAAGTAAAAAAACCAAGAGCAACAGCTAACGTCTCTGAGGCCCTGCTGTGTGCCAGACTTTGTGCAAAGAGCTTTGCAAACTTCAGCCCCTTCCACCCTGTGGAGCAGCTAGTGGACTGAGTCCCATTTTACAGACGGGATATCACACTTTTTCCTCTTGGCCTGAACGCTCCAGAGACTAGACCCTGGGTCTGGTTTGCCTCTCAACTACTCCCTGCCTGATAATTCATGCTTGGCACCCACTCCAGAGATGTTTGGTGAAGGAAATGAATGTACTTGGCTGGCAGATTTGGTGGGTTATGGGGAAATCCTCTCGTAGGGAATGTCCCTTTAAATCACCCTATCACTCCCCCTCCATCCAACCTCCCAGCTGGATATTTACCTGGAGACCCTAATGGTGACTCACCTGGGACGGAAATCTCCACCATGGCCACCAGGCCCACCCTATTGAGACAGGTGAGTGTCCCTGATCACTCTCATGAGAATGATTTTCACCACTGTGGAGGCTGGAGTTGCCTCCCTCATCCAGGCCTTCTCTTGGCCACTCCTCGGTAAGTGCAATTAAGGGAGGCACAGCATTGCTAAGAATTTCTTTATTACTTTGCCAGATCACTTGCCAGTCTTCATGATTATCTTCATTTCTCCTAAAATTTCACTACATTTCAGAGGCAATAAAATCATTCAGATTCTTCAACCCAGTTGATCCAGGTCTATAGCCTAAGAAAATAATCCCAAATCCCATAATTTGGAAAGCCAGTTATGAAGACATCCCTTCCAGCGTTGCTTATAGAGTTGGCTGCACACTTTGTCCTCAAGGCGTGGTCCAGCCTGCCAACCCCACTGCACTCCATCCCTGGGATGAATTATGTCAGTAGGACCTTGAGCCTGGAGGAAAGAGATTCCCTTTGCCTCAATAGACTTGGGCCAGAATTGGGAGGCAGGTCAGAGTATCCACGGAAGGTATTGCAACCCATTAATTGTACGACTTGACTTTGACCTGGCTTGTCCTTTGTGCCTATATCTCCCAGGGGACCTCACAGGACTTGCAGGTGGTTGTCAAAGATTTAGGAACTTGGGGTCCAGGCCAAATAGCTTCCTAACTCATCATAACAAATATGATTAAAAAGGAAAAATTTGAAACAATTTAATAGGGAAATTGGATAAATAGGTGAAACCTTTTGCAGGCTTCTGAAATAAAGATTAATAAGATTCTTTTGAAATCTTGGAAATTACAGTAGGGTGTTCATTGTAATGCTGATTCAGTAGTGAAATGTTGAAGAAAATCCATATATCCAAAAATAGGGGATTCATTGAGAAAACTATGGCTCATCCAAATTTAGAATAATCTATAGTCATTAAATATAATAAAAACCAAAGAATATGTAATGGTATATAAAAATATTAATAAATATTTTCAAACATTTTATTATGAAAATTTTCAAACAAAAGTTGAAAGACCTGTTTTCAACCAAATCCGCATCACCTCAATTCCACAATGAACATTTTATCATATTTGCTTTAAAACATATGTGACCATCTATCCATCCACCTTTTAAAATGTATTTCAGAGTAAGTTGCAATAAATTCAAAGTAAGTTGTTCATCCCTAAACACTTCAGCATGCAATGATATAATTTTACCACTTTATTGGGATGTAGCTTATTATAATAAACTACACATATTTGTACACATTAATACACACCCATCAAACCAACACCACAATCAAGCCATGGGACATTATCTATGACCTAAAAATATTCCCTATGACCTTTTTTGCCATAATAACTTTTTATGAGAGATGTTGCAGGTTTACAGAAAAATGATGGGTAAAATACAGAGTTCCCATATACTGCCCTATTATCAACACCTTGCGTTAGTGCGGTACATTTGTTACAGTTGATGAAAGCACATTTTTTATAATTGTACTATTAACTGTAGTCCATGTATTGTTCACATTGGGGTTTACTGTTTGTGTTGTACAGTTCTATGTTTTTTTATTATTTTTTTAATTCTAGAAACATATGTATGACTTAATATTTCCCCTTTTAACTACATTCAAATATGTAATTCAGTGCTGTTAACTACTTTCACAGTGTAGTGCTACCATCACCACCATCCATTATCAAAACTTTTTCCCTGTGTCCCTTTACAATCCATCCCTTTCTCCATTCCTGTCTTCAGGTAACCACTGAACTGCTTTCTATCACTCTAAGTAAATTTGCATGTTCTAGAATTTTATGTAAATAGAAGCATGTAGACATACTCTTTTTTTTTTTTGTCTGGCTCTTTCATTCAGTATAATGCATTTGAGATTCACCCAAGTTGTTGTTCATATCAGTAGTTTGTTGTGTTTTTTAAAAATTGTTGAATAATATTCTATTGTTTGGATGTACCACAGATTATTTATCCATTAATCTGTTGATGGACATTCGGGTTGTTTCTAGTTTTTGGCTATTGCAAATAAGGTTTCTATGAATATCTGTGTATAAGTCTTTATATGTGCATATATTTTTCTTTCTCTTGGGTAAATACCTAGGAGTTAAGTGGTAGGTGTATGTTTAACTTTTTAAGGAATAATATTATATTTCTAAGTGGGGAAACATAGAGTCTACTACGAAATCAATGGTATAACCATATCTCCATAAAATGATGGTACAGTAGAAACATGCAAACTGCTTTTGAATTAGTATTCTGGAGGCATTTAAAAGTTTTCTGGCTTTAAAAATATAGTTGTGCAATAAAGTTAGTTTAAAATTACATTTATCGGAGCAGATGTGGCTTAAGCAGTTGAGCACCTGCTTTCCACATGGGAAGTCCCGGGTTTGGTCTCTCGTGCCTCCTAAAAACAATAAAACAAACAACAAGCAAACAAAGAAACCAACTCAGGGGAGCCGATGTGGCTCAGTGGTTGAGCACCAGCTTCCCTCATACAAGGTCCTGGGTTCAATCAGCCCCAGTACCTAAAAAAAAAAAAAAAAAAAAAAAATTACATTTGGTTATGCAGAATCTTCCCATTCTACTTTGTGGCTCGGTCTACCTTTTGCTTCCTTCACAGAGACCAGCAGGTTGATGTCTGAGTCTTGGGGTTCCAGGTCTAGGATAGGGAAGGGTCCAGAGAGCCCAGAGAAGAGAATGGAAGAGCTGGATCTTCCATCACCCAGGCCTGTTTGCCAAGTCCCCAGGGCGGAATTGTTCCTCTAGAAGGCCTGGGCTCTGGGAGAGCCTGGGCCGTGAAGCCTGCAGGGCAGGGCTCCTTAAGGGCAAAGGAAAGTGAACGTGAGCTTGGGGAGTGTTCAGAGCAAACATGAACCTCACCATTTGCTTATCCTTTCATTAATCCATTCAAAACCAGCTCTCAGGGCCTTCTCAGAGCATGGACCAGTGACAGGCCCTGGGGATACAGCAGTGAACCAGATGGACTTGATCGCTGTCCCTCAGAGCTTCCAGGGCCACACAAACTGCTCTTTTTTTTTAAATCTCATCATGTCATTTTCAAAATCATGTGAATTTTGCATACTGTAGCAATGCTTCTTTCATTTAGTTTAAAAATGATGTTAACTGTTATGTAGTTATCTTTGAATAAAATGGACATTGCAGAAGAGGTATCCATGGTTTCCAGCACCCTCTGGTACCCTGCCAGGCTACTCAGACCCCTCTTTGGAAAGCATGGTTGTCATTCACTCACTCATTCATTCATTCATTCATTCTGAAAATATTGGTTAGGCACCTAATGTGTGCCTGGAAGTCTGCTAGATGCTGGGGATATGATGATGAGCAAAACTGAACACAATTTTGGCCTCCAGGAGCTTACGAGATGGGGAAGGGGTCAAAGTGTTGATCTTGCAATCACTGTCCTGTGGTTTTAAAGGCCCAGCACACAGAGGAAGCATCTCAGCTCGTGATGGGGGTGCTCGCTCTCCCCTTTCAGCGTCACTGGTGTGGGCAGGATGGGGTTCCCTGCTCTTCTCACCAGCTTCTTTCCTTTCCTCCCACTGCGTGATATCTGCAAGGCAGAATCATCATCCTCATTCTGCTGACGAGCCTCAGGGGGGCCCTTTCACTAGACAGCCTCCCTCCATGGATCCCCTCCCCTGTCTCTAGCCCTCCTCGGGCTGTGCTCCTGCTGAATAGCGCGGCATCCTGTGTCTGAGGGCAAAGACAAGGGGCCTGGCGGGAACCTCCCCGTTAGCCAGCCTCTACCTGTTAGAGGCCCCTGCCTCGCCCTCTCTGCTGTCTTCCGTGTGAGCACCCATTTTGTGCTACTTTTCAGCTCGGTGCAGGTGGCACCCAGGCTCCACAGTCCCACAGACCCAGGTTTAGTTCTTAGCTGACCTGTGGGGCCTTAGGCAAGTCATCAGGTGTCTCTAGGTCACAGCTTCTGCAGCTACAAAATCACTACCTCCAACAGAGAAACAAATTGTGCTCACTTGATGGGACACTGCTCAGCAATAAAAAGGAACTAACTATTGATATTTGCAACAACATGGATGGATGGCAAAAATAATGTGCCAAGCAAAACCCAGACACAACGCACATGTACAGTTTATATTTATATGAAATTCTAGAAAAGGCAAAACATAGCTATAATGACAAAGTAGATCACTGGTTCCCTGGGGCCACGGAAGGATCCGTGGGAGGATGGCCTGCAAAGGGGCAGGAGGGAACTTTCTGGCTGATGACAATGTTGTACAATGACTGTGGTAGTGGTTACGTGGAAGAACGTATTTGTTAAAACTCATCAAACTGCACACTGAAAATGGGTGAATTTTATTGTATGTAAATCATACCTCAATAAAGGAAAAATTTTAAAATGCTACCTCGAAGGGTTAAAAATATGGTCCAGGTGAAGTTGTTATTAGCAGTAAATGAGCTAATGTCTGCAAAGTGCTTAGCTGGGAACCTGGCACAGAGTAAGTGCACAAGTGAATGGTAACCATGGTAACCTGCAAACAAGACTTTTGCTCAGTGACTGGGTCAAGAAAGAGAAAAAAAACCCACAGAGGGCCACATGGAGAAGAGGAGGAGATGCTCCTGCCGGCCCAGAGCAGGCAGGCAGGGCTGTGAACCCAGCCTCCAGCTCAACAGGTGGCTCTCTGCTGGTCGGGGAGGATTCCCCGTCACATGTCAGCATCTTCTAGTCCCTGTGACCAGCTACCAGCACCTTAGTCCTTACTCAGCCCTGATCCCGGTTTCCTTCATTCATTTATTCACCCATTCATTCACTTGCTGAACATACACACTGGCCCGCAGCCCAGCACAACAAAAGACACCCTTAGCTGTTTCTGTTTACTGAGTGCATTTTATGTCTTGGAGGCTATGCCCAATGCTTGACATGTGAAGCTGAACCAAATGAAAGAGCTGACCTTCGACCAGTTTTCACCCACAGAAATGGCATTTTACTGTGGCTCAACCTAATACATGATCTCATTCCAGCCCTACAAGACTGTAGAGTGGAAGTTACTATTCCCATCATGGAGTGAGAAGTTCAGGGATGTGAAGTGACTGCACCAAGGTCACACAGCTGTTAAGTGGCTGGATTTGAACCCAGGTCTGGCTCTGAAACTGTATGTTACACATTCCTTGTCCTTAAAGCATCACGGTCTAATGGATCGGTGAACACATTGCACACGTCTCCTTGGGTCTCGCTCAGAGCATCCCCTGAGTCTCCACAGACAGGCTGCCTCAGCTCTTCAGACACAGCCTGTGAGAATCCTCTGCCTTCCCAGGATGCAAGGTCCTACCACCCCTGCACACAGCTCCCCTGTCCACCAGGAAGTCTTACCCCCGCCTGGCCTGCTCCTCTCTGGACCTTTGGGGCTTGTTGAATGGGCAGTGCTGGCTCTGATGAGGCCTGCATTTGGGCTTCTCAGTCACCCCAGGAGCTGGCCTCATTCTGCCATCTTGTCCTCACGCTAGGCCAGCCCTTCACCAGCCTTGCCCCTCCTTAAGTCTTCCCTCCAAGTTCAGGTTTCTTTAATTCACAGCTCATTAGCAGATCAAAGAGAATGGACATGTCCTGAGACCAAGGGATCCTCAGGCGGCCCTGGCCCCACAGTTTAACAAGGTGCCCCATTTGGCAGGAGGCAAGGGACTCCCCGTGGCTGTGCTTTGTAAAGGGAAGGGGCTGTGATCTCACTCCAGGTTCCCCCATCCAGAGGTTTTAGCTGGGAAGCTGCATCAGCCCCCTCCTCCGGAGCCTGAGCAGGACAAGGACAGTTAATTCCTCTGGTGTTATCAGCTGGGCACAGGCGCTGGTTGCATAGCAACCCAGATTGCTCTCTGTCTCCAGTGCTCCAAAAAAATAATCAGCATTTTTCTCCAACTCCACATCAGTGAGATGGAAATGGGTCCTTGGCAGCCCAGGCTTCCTGCCCCCGAGTGTGACTCATTTGCCGGAAGCCCCTACCCAGACCCCTTGGCAGGCCCCTTCTCTTAAGGTCTGCACCTCCCTCTTGCTCCCCCGTGCTGGGCTGAGGCCAGAAATTCACTAATCAGCCCCAGTTGTGGCACGGAGTTGGGTCAGGAGCCAGTTCTGGCTTCATGTAGGGGATGCTGGACAGGTCTGGGATCTGGGTGATAGGGGTTGAACTGGGGGGTCCCCAACCTGCCCTGCAAATGGAGTTGATTTATTCATTCCTTAAGAAATATTTACTGAATGCCAACCAGGTGCCATAACCCTACACACCTCAGATTTGGTGGATTAAAGATGGCTGCAAATTCTTTGCCAAACCACCCATGGAGAGGTGAAATCTATTTCCCTTCCTCTGAAATTGGGGCTGGCCCTGTGGCCTGTTTGACAAATAGAGTGTGGTAGAAATGACACTGTGTAACTCTGAGGCTGGGCCCTAAGAGACTGGCAGCCTTTGCCTTTGCCACTTGAAATACTCCTCCTTGGAACCCAGCACCATGCTGTGAGGAAGCCCAGGCAGCCACATGGAGAGGCCCTGCTGAAGCCTGCATGGATTGCCAGCCATGTGAGTACGGCCATTGTGGACCTCCCAGCCATCCAAACTGATGCTACACTGAGGAGAAGAATCATCCAGCTGAGCCTTGCCCAAATCTGTCACTCATGGAATCATGAGCAAAAAAAAATTGTCATAATTTTTAAGTTAGTAAGTTTTAGGGGATTTTGTTATGTAATAATAGATAACCACGGCACCAGAAGAGCTTACTTTGTCATTCATAGACTTGCTGATACCAACAAACACTGATTAGGCACCTGATACATGCCAGGCCCTGTACTAAGCTCCAAAGCAAAATGCCACTCAAGAGAACCAAAGTCCAAAATGCCAGGTGCTAGGGGTATCAGGAGGTGACACAGAGGCAGGGGAATGGCACTAAGAGCTCAGACGTGGGAGCAGATAATTAAATATAAGCAATTGGCAAGAAAACAGTTGGGGAGGGGCAACATCACTCCCTGACTAGATCAAATCGTTTCAAATTCAGCGACCAGCTCTGCTTATTTGGAAATGGTTGCCTGGACCATATTGGGAAAGATTCTGAGGTAAAGTCTGAGCTCAGGGGAAAAGAGTGCTGTGATTGATAAACCGTACTGCATGAGGGAGAGGAGAATGGAGGAAGATACCTGTGCCAGGTTTATATGTCTTGAGCCCACCCCGTCTATTGGCTTTGTGACTAACTCTTCTGGGCCTGCTTGGCTGTGGAGTGAGGTGGGACAACAGGCTGTTCAGGCTGCCTCATGAGGGCTGGAGCAGAGAAGGCGCCAGGAGGCTCACGCACGCTTTGTGCTTTTTTTTTCTTTCTTTCTTTTTTTACCAGGAGGTCCTGGGGAAGGAACCCAGGTCTCTCCATAAGGGAGACGGATACCCAACCATTTGAGCCACATCCGTCCCCCTGCATTGGGCTTTTAAGTTACATGCCTCCTTAGAAACCATCAGGGCAGTTTCAGGGGGATTATTTTTAGTTTAGTTTCTTTGTTTTTGTTTTTTAATTTCTCCTGGTCAATCCAGTTCAAAATTCTGTTGTCTATTCTGTCAAATGGACTTTGGGTCTCTGGAGTGGCAATATTTTGCCCATCAAAATCACTTGGCTTTTTTTTTTTTTTTTTTTTTTTTTAATACTGACGTTTGGGCACTATGCTCCAGAGATTCTGATCTTATTGTTCTGGGGTGTAGCCTGGGCATCAGTATTTTTTAACTCCCCCAGGTGATTCTAACATGCTCCCAGAGTTGAGAAAACAACTGCCTAAGCCCTGGAGACACCCAGCTGAGAAAATGGAAGTTTGGGTCCTCAAGAAATGGATGTTCTTGAAAGAAAGGAAGGAAGGAAGGGAGGGAGGAAGGGAGGAATGGAGGAAGGGAAGAAGGGAGGGAGGAAGGGAGGGAGGGAGGGAGGGATGTTCCAGTTTGGGGGATGGGAGTGGGGGTGGGATAGGAAGGCAGTGATTGCTAGAAAATGTTTCACCATTTTTCAGGGAAAAGAGTCCTGATTTGTAGGGTTTTCTGATTTCTGTGATGTAAATACTTTCACCATGGCCATATTCAAGCTACCAACACGACCTCACTGAATGAACACAATCAGCTTTTGCAGGATGGTAGGGGCCCACTGCAGCCCACCACTGGAGGTAACACAAACAGTTCATTCCAGGGCTGGGCAGTAAGTGCACTAATTACCTTGCACCGGAAGTATGGTCTGAGGACCAGAAGCATTGCCATCACCTGGGAGCTGGTTAGAAATACAGAAATTCAGGTATACCCCAGACCTACTGAGTCAGCATCTGCACTTTAACAAAATCTCCAGGTGACTCATGAGCACATTCAAGGTTGAGAAACATGGCACTATAGTCAGGGTTTTAAACAAACTTTCCTAGGAAGACAGAAGGAAATAACTATGCCTAGAGGGGCCAGGAAAGGCTTCCTAGGAGAAGGGGCATCTGAATTGGGTTTCAAGGGATGAGTAGGAGTTTTCCAGGCAGAGAAGGATGTAAGAGTGGGACGGGGACTCTTGGTAGAGGGATCAGCATGGGCCAAGCCATGGGGTGGGGAATGGTGTCGAGGGCATGGGATAGAATGGGAGGACATGAGGCTGGAGAATGGCACTGAGGTGAGAGCAGTGGTTCTCAAAGTGGGGTCCCAGGACCAGCAACATCTGCAACACCTGGGAACTTGTGAGAAATGCAAACAGTCAGGCCCCACCCCAAGCCTGATGAATCAGGAACTTTGGGGCTGGGGCCAGATTCTTTGTTTTAACAAGTCCTGCAGGTGGACCTGACACATGCTCAAGTTAGAATCACTAGGCTAGGAGCAGCAGCAGGAGGGAGCATGCACAGGAGGGTCAGATATGTGACCTGGAGGCTTTCCAGAAGGCTGGCAAGTCTAGAACTCTCCCTTGCTGCCTCCAAAGCCTTTCTTTTATGTGGAGACCCCCTGAGAAGAGAGCACGCAGAGGGGGCGGAGTTGCCCCTTTCCGTGGTCTCTTCTGGCAGCAAATGATGCTAATGTTCTGTCCTTGTCTCTCTCTCCCACTCGAGGATGCTTCTGCCATGTGTTACAGCATCAGTCACAATGCTCTAATCACGGGTAATTGTGAGTAATTCCCTTATTCATGTGCCCGTGTTGCCTACAAGTATCACATCAACCACTTGTACAGTTCAGTCCCCAGCCCTGATTTCTGAGAGAAATGGACAACTTCACATGTGTGATTGACTAGACTGGCTGGATTGGTTGCTGGAACAGTTATGGAGAAAGAATTCCCTGGAAGCATCCCCCTACCCCCACCCCAGCTTGTCTTACAAACTCACTCATTTTTGGCCTTGGCTGAGATGCCACTTCTTCCATGAAGCCCTCCCTCCCTGCTTGCCACTCCCCCTCCCTGCCCCCCCACTGTGGGTCCACCACCTCCTGGGCTTTCTTCATTATAGCACTGCTCAAACTGTTCTCTAATTGCTTGATTAACTGTCTCTTCCTTCGCCACAAGGCCACCGGGAGCTGGTACATTTTGCTCAGTGTGACACCCCAGCCCCCTGCCCCACGCCACCAGCATTCTAGCAGCTCGCTCTGATCAAGCAGTTACTATGAGCCAAGCCAAGGGCTTCACAGGCACTGTCTCATCCAAACCTGACAACTGCCCTAGGAGATAAGTACTATTATTTTCATCCCATTTTACAGATGAGGAGACTGAGGCACAGGAAGTCAATACATTGCCTAAAGCCACACGGCTGGTAAGCCACCAGCAATTAAAACAACAAATTTTGTTGCCTTGCTGTTCCAGGGAGTAGGGGGAGAGAAAGGGAAGAAAAGATGAGGGATTTTCTTGAGCATCTTCATTTCCCCTGGGTTCTACAGCCCCCTCCCTGAATTCCTGGCTACAGGCCCTTCCCTCTCCCAGGGCACCAAGGAGGCAGCTGGCAGAACTGAGCCTTTTTCCAGGACCAGGGGCTGCTTCATTTTGGGGACAAGGAGCCAGGGTCTCTGCATTGAATCGGCTTTCAGAGAGAAGAGAACAACCCCTGGCTGACAGCGCCTTTCAGCTCCCGCTTACCCACCTAGTAGCCATTAGTGCTGCAAATTAGCATTGTAATTGCCTTTTAACTATTCATAGCTGTGAAAGAGACCAGGCTGGCCCCACCTCCCCCTGCAAAGAGAGCTGCTGGGCTGACAGCCTGAGGCCTCCGTCTCCCTCCACGGGCTGGGGATGGTCCCCTGCCCACCCTCCCAGACACTTCACCTGCCTGAGCCTCGGTTTCCCCATCTCCCAACTGGGGGTGATAGTCCAAACTTCAGAGGCTTATTCTGATGTAGGTAAAATGATAACAATTGTTGTTACTGTTTGGAAACCCAAAGAGCAAAGAATATGCAAGTCAGTGGCCGGAGATGGTGGGAAGGGGACTCTGCTCCACACACTCAATTATATTTATCTATCACTCAGTACTTAACCCTGATCAGCGCGGATCATGGCACATTGTAAGTGCTCAGTAAGTAACTGTTATTATGGCTATGACTATTATCACGTAGCTCTGAAAATCTTTCATGACCTCACCTGATACACCTGGATTTTAAGGCCTGTGCACAATTTAGTATTATGTCTTGACTTTAAATATGTAAATCCTGTAGTAGGAGGGATATCGCATCTTTAGATATATTTCATTCAATTCCTGTTAGACAGAGAAGAAAGTATCACTTTGGTGCTGTTGTATTTAACTCCTCCCTAATACTTTCTGATCTCCCTTTATGCATGATTGCTACAGAATAATCATGCATAAAATACAGGATTCCCATATACCACCCTATTATTTACACTTTGCATTGGTGTGGTATATTTGTTACAATCGATGAAAGCAACCCAATATCAACCAACTGATGAATGGCTAAATAAAATGTGGTATATACTGTACAGGATCCTGGATGGAAGCTGCAAAGGAGAAAAGGCTCAAAAGAACATTATTGGGAGATATGAAAAATTGGCGTATAGACTATAAGCTTTACATCAACGCTAAATTTCTTGAACTTGCTAACTGTCCTTAAGGTGGTTACGTAAGTGAATGTCCTTGTTCTTAGGAAGTATACATGGCAGTATTGTTTAAGGAGCATGCTGCTCAAATATTCAGAAAATGAAGCGTTCTATCCAGAGATGACTAGAAAGAATGCTACACAAATATGGCAAAAGTTAAAATTGGTGGATCTAGGTGTCCCGGAGGTGTTTCAAGTATGTTGAAGTTCTCTGGGGTTTGTACTGTTTTTTCAACTGTCCTATGAGTTTGAACATATTTCAAAATAAAAAGTTAAAAGAAAAAACCATAGGTCTGTACAACACAGTGAACTCTAAGGTAAACTATGGACTCCTTAATAGTGGATGCAAAGACCCGGAGAGAGGAAAGGGATTAGCCTGTCCTGAGAACAGAAGGAACAGTGAGTGAGTAAGTGCCCCGTGGTCCCCGCTGAGGCCGGAGCAGGCGGCAGGGGCCCCATGCCACAGCTCTTATCGGCCACGGTGACGGGTCGGTGTTTTAGTCACCCCTGGGAGCCCGAAAGGATGGCCAACCGCAGTGCTCCGCCAGGACACTGTCCATGTCCAGAAATATTCGGAGTTGGGCCCGGTTTGGCAGGGTCCTGAGGCCTTTTTGGATCCGGGACATTGTCTTTAGAGCTTCAGGGTCCAGCAATGGGGACCCCCCCGACCTCCAGCCCAGGTATGGCAGTGCCTCCCAGACCCCGGCGGCGGCCCCAGGCTGCGGCCCCCCGTGCGGGCGCGCGTCCCAGTCTCCCCTCCCCACCTCTCCAAGTGGGGAGGCGACAGGACACTAACGGCGGCCCGATCGGCGTCCTCGCCCTCTTCCGCCTGTGTTTAATCACGGGGCCCTGGTTTCCTCGGTGATGCACAGCTCTCTGCTCGGCTCCGCGCCGGCCTGCACGTGCAAAAGGGGCTTTCACGGGCTGCCTGGTCACCGTGCGGCGAGCGCCGCGCTGCTCGGCAAGGACGCGGGGTCCGGGCGCCTTCTCCAGGCTGCGCCCGTCCCCGCGCGCCGCAGCCCCAGCCCCCTCCCCGAGACCCGAGACGCGAGACCCCGACTCTGGACCCTCCCGGAGCTCCCAGCCTCGCTCCGAGAGCCCCCCGGCCCGGGCAGGCGCAGGCGCAGTGAGCGCCATGGCCGCCGCAGGGCCCCGCGGGCGGGGAGGAGGCTCGTTAGCCTGCAGCTGCGTCGACTTACGGCCCTTTTGTTCTCGGGTCTCCCGTGGGCCCGTACGGAAGGCGCGTGGTCGCGGGCTATGGGTCCCCGCTGGCAGCCCCTTTTCCTCCCGAGGGTCGCGGGTGGGACGGGAGTTCCGCTCAGTCGTAGGCCCAGCCCCGGGACCCCGGTCTCCCGACGCCCAGCGCTCGCCCGCTCCAACCGTTTCTTCACTCAGTGCGGACACCCAAATTTACGATCTGGGGAGCCCCAGCGGAAGGCCCCTGGGCTCAGCTTGTGGGCTACGGGTAGGCGTCCTGAAGGAGGAGCGTCCACTCGGCTGGGAACCAAAGATGGGATGGTTAGGGCTTGGAGGGCCTTGGATCCCAGAGGGTCTGAGAGCCAGCAGGGATGGGCAGGGAGATTGGGGAAATTGCTGTCCACCTTTTATAAACCAGAACCTGCCCCATCACTCCCACCCCCTTAACACTGACTGCCTGCAGCTGTGTTTGGATTTGTCTATTGGTTTCTTTTCTCTCCCGGACTAGAGAGTGAGCTCCTTGAGGACAGGGGCTTTGTCCTGTCTTTTGCACTATCCCCAGGACCTGGAGCAGCACAGGCAGGTCGAGTAAATGAATGAGCAGCTCAGAGCCCTGGCCTCGCTGGTTTATCACTGCATCCTGGGCCCAGCACTCAATAGCAGTATGTCCAATAACTGCAGGAATGAATGGATGGTTGCTTCAAAACCTAGTAGAATGTGAGAAATGGGGTCCTGAGCTATGATTGGGAGACTGGGGTAATTACAGCTGTTGTTTGTTACGCACTTCCTCTACCCCAGGACTGTGCCGCCTGCTGCAACTGGGTTATCTCATTTAGTCCTCCCATCAATTCTGTGACGTTAGAACTGTTGGTGGCCCCTTATGTAGACAAGGAAACTGAGGCTTGGAGAGGTGTAATAATATACCCAGATTTATACAGCTCGTAAGTGGCAAGGCCAGAATCTGAACCCAAGAAGTTGGCTCCAGAGGCTGCACTGTTACCAAGTCATGGCACATGCGGTGAATGCTGTGACGTGTGAGAACAGACCAAGAACCTCCTCACATGCAAGGCTCCTCCCGGCTAAGATGCTCCCTTCCTGTTGCCCCTGCCAGACCCAAAGAGGCAGCACAGGTCCAGCGAGTGGAGAGGCGGCTGCACCAAATCAGCCTGCCCTGACGGCCACCACGGAGCCTTGGCTCTGCTAAGGGTTTCATGTGTTACAACATCTAACCTTCACAGCAAACTCACTGAGGCCCTGACTGTTCTCTTTATCCTCATTGTCTGCATGGAGAAAGCAAACTTAGCGAGGTTAATCATCTTACTTGAAGCCACACAGCCATTACATGGGAGAGTTGGCATCCAAACCCAGGCAAGCTGACTCCAGATCCCAAGCTTTGTGTTTCCTTCAAGCTGACCTCAGCAAGGGGCCAGGTTGACCTCAGTGGCAGGCAGTGGATGCCAGGCGTGGCTCAAGCAGTGCTTTTTTCTGTGGCCTTCTGTGGCCGTCCTGCCTCTGCTCAGCGATGGAGCGGCCCCTGGGAGGATCATACACCGAGGCTGGGCTGATAGCAATCTACGCCCTCCATCCCCTGTCACTGGACATCCTGTATTCAATCACCCACATATTCATTTCTTCTAATCGTTCTCTTTCTGACGGTGATAAAGTCATTTTTATAGCACCGAGAACGTGCATTTCATTTGAATTAAGCACGCTGGAGTCTATCAGTGTGTGCTGAAGAACCAGGCTGATAAAGGGAGACGTATTTCAGTGGTCTCTTCTTCCTTTTAACCGATTGTTCTCCAGACTATTATATGAGTCTCACTCGCCGTGTGTGTGGATGTGACCATCTGCATACCCACTTCTAGAACTCGGGGATGCCAAGGATAGCCTCACAAGACGGCTGCGACACAAAATTAAGTCCTGTAGAAAGGAGGAAGTGCCCTCCAGCTGGGCGCCTCCTGCAGGCAGGGGCCGCGTCTCTTTATCCTTGTACCCTAGAGCTTTGTGTGTGTGTGTGTGGGGGGGGACCTGCTAGAGGGCAGGCTCTCAGTCCATGTTTCCTAAAGGCATGGATAGTGAATGAATGAAAAATAGTGTCCGAAACACAGTGGGTACCCAATAAAAGGGTGATTTTGTTTTTCATATATTCTAAGACTGAATTTCTCAATTGTGTTCCACAGAGCAGTGCTGTCCCTTGAAGGATCAATAGGAAAAAAAGTCATAATGAAGGGCTAATCTGTGATTAAATAATGTTAGACTATGGAAGCCCTTGGAGCTTCCCAATGTTAATTAATTCAGTACACTGTTCATTGAACATATATATGTCTGGCACTGGTTTAGGTTTGGGGACAGAGTTGTCAATAAAAGAGACAAAAGTCCCTGCACTCTCAGAGCTTACTTTCTAGTGCACGTCAGTATATTCAGGACTCTGGCAAGTCCAGCAGCAGAGAAACCTGGTAAACTTTGTTTAACCCAACATTATTGATGTTTATTATATTATGGAAACCCCCCTCCTTTTTTTCCTAAAATGCAAATCTAATCCTGCCCTATTCCTCATTACCTGCCCCACTCCCAATCCAAAGCTCCCTCAGGAGGACTGTGGACTGTAGTGATTAAAACAACCAGTTCTGGAGTCAGATGACATCTCCACCAATTCCTAGCTATGTGACCCTGGGAAGGCTCAGTTTCTTCATATGGAAAATGGAGTAATCGTTATGATTACATGAGATAATGCGATATGTCCAGTGGCCAGCAGTAGGCCTGTTATGTAGCAATTATCTCTTAAACAATCTTCTCACTCCAGGCCTTCGCAACCCCTACGGGATAATGGCCAAGTCCCACACGTGGTGCCCAGTTCCCAACTCACCTCCCCAGAGTCATGTGAAGCCGCTCTCTCCTGCGACTGGCCATTCGGAGCCACTTGATAATCCTCTGGCTGCAAAACTGCCCCTAGTTGTTTCACACTTTTGCTCACCTGTTGCTTCCTTGTCCTAGAATGTTCTCAGTGCTGCCCACCTGGAAAACACGACTCATCTTCCAGACTCATCCCTTGCATCACCTCCTCCATTAAATCCATCCTCCAGCCCCAGCCGACCCAGGCAAGACCAGCACAAGAACTGCTCAGTCAAGCCATGGAATTGTGAAATATAATGTCATTATTGTCTTAAGCTTCTGAGTATTGGGGGTGGCTTATTATGCAGCAATAGACAACTAATACGGGCTCCTTGAGGCCAGTAGCTGGTTTCAACTCATCCTTGTCTTGCTTATTGTGCAGAGAAAGAGCACCCGCGGGTCTCGAGAACCACTGGTGAGGCCAGGAGACGATGAGCACTCTGGATTACCCCTGCTGCAGACTAAGTATATGGGAAAAGTGAGTGACCTCCCCATAACTATCAGTGGGAGGGCACAGGGGCTGTAAGAAGGAGAGCCAGGAGGACCTGTCAACCGATCAATGGAACATCAGGTGAGCTGTCCAGGGGGCTGACCCCACTGTTTCAGGGAAACCCAGCGCCATCTCTGTACTTGGCCTATTTCCCCAGCTGCTACTGCGTTCCTCGGACCTTCATCACCTAACTTCGGCCATATTAACACAACCACGCCTGTTTTGACTTCCTGGATGGCTCCAAATCAGATTCCCATCTTGTCCCAGTTTCTATGCCTGCTTTTTCCTGGTTGCCATTTCCTGAGCACCCCCCAGGTTGTCAGGGACTGTGCCAAGGATGCCACGTGCATTTCCTCGTTATTCCTCACTGCCCATCAGGAGCTGCGTAGTATCATTGCTACTTGACAAATGAGGAAATTGAGGATGGAGAAGTTGTTGGTTTAAGCAAAATACAGCAAGACCTAAACTGGTTTGGCAGTTTGGCATTGCCCTTTGTTGCTATGCCCCTCACCCACTGTGACCAGTTGCTCTTCATGCAGAGATTTGCTGCCAGTGTAGACATTGCATGACCTCTTGGTTAACGCATTTCCATCCACAGTCACTCTCTATCCATCGATTTTTTTCCTTTATCACTATCTGATTACCCTATTTGTGTATCTGTTTCCCTGTTTATTGGCTTCTGGAAGGCAGAGGCTATCACAATTTCATGCACTGCTGCATCTTCAGGGTCTAGCACAGTTCTTAGCACATAGTAGGTGCTTAGTAGATATTTGTTGGATGAATTCAAGAGAACAAGGTTAAGAAGAGAGCCCTGGGTCCCAGTCAACACATCAAAAGAGACCCTAGGTGTGTGCGAGGAAAGGAGGCCACACCTCCTTAAGGTGGTGCCGTGAGTAAATATCCTTGTGCTTAGGAAACATGCGTGGCAGTGTTAAGTGTTTAAGAAACATGACGTGTGCAACATGCACTCAAGTGTCCAGAAAATGGATTGATTGATAGATGGATAGATGGATGGATAGATAGAATGATATGGCAAATGCAGCAAAATATTAATATTGTGGATCTGGAGAGATAGGAGTATGTTGGAATTATCTGTATGGGGAGGTTTGAACTATTTTTGTAACTGTCCTGTAAATTTGAAAGTATTTCAAAATAAAAAAATTAAAAAAATAAGTAAATACCAAAAAAAATGGTGTCAGACCCTTTATTGTGAGAACCAGTTCTGGGTTGGTGGAAGCCATAAAGAAAAAGAGAAGACAAAGAAAAGAGCATAGAATTTGGGGACCCAGCAGAGCTGGGTTTAAATGCTGATGCTGCCACTCACCAGCTGGCGACTTCAGGCAGGTCCCAACATCGCCATGAGTCTCACGGGTTTCCCAACTACCAAACAGAATACTAATCCCTCGTCTACAGGATTGTTTAAATAATTGAATGACCTAAAGCTTGTGCAAGGCAGAGCCTGATATTAGGTGGCATATTATGTGTGATCTATATTACTATCTACATGGTGGCCACAAAGTCTGGAAACATAGATAATGTTATTTTGTGACATATTGCATTGCAATACCAGTGTACCATTGATTATGTATTCACCTAAGATCCTAGACTTGGTGGCCATCCTCTGAAGCCATATCTCTATCTGAATCTAGAGAGAAGACATTGGGGCTGAGAGCACAGGCTTTGGAGCAGGAAGATCTTGTTTGGAGTTCCTTCTCCATCACTTATTATTTGTGTGAACTTGGGAAAGCTAGTGAATCTCTCTGAGCCTCGGTTTCCTCATCTTGAAAGTTGGAATAATAACAGTTTCTACCTTAAAGATTGTTGCAAGGGTTGAGTAAAATGATGCATGAACTTCCCACAGCTCCTGGTCCACAGCAAGAGCTCAGTAAATGGAATTGTTGCTGCCATTTATTATGACCACCATCTTCTTCTTCCTAACAGTGGAATATGCTGGAGGTAGAGAGCTGGATGGAGGCTTCTGCTCCCATGTGGGAAGGACTGCATCTCTCTTGTTCAGTTTTGGGGTCACCAGTGACCAGCATAGCGTTTGGCAAATGGGCAGCCCTTGATAATCATTTGTTGAAGAAGCAGAGTGAGCTGTCTTTCTGTTCTGGAACCTGCTGGGCTCCATTCACATCTCCTTCTATCACTGAGACCCCGATTCCTCTGCTCATCCCTCTGACCTTGGGGCCAGCCAGCACTCAGGTTTCAGCCCCTCCTGCCCCGGGGTCACCCCACACAACCCCCGACCCCAGGCTTGGTTGCTCCTCTGAGAGAACCAGCCCTATGCTTGGAACACAGGGTTGAACAACATCTGTTCAAATCGAAGTTAAGTATAACGTTTGCACCCTCACCCTCCTCCTCCTTTCTACCCTCCCTCTCAGGGAACCTTCGGGCCATTATAATAAAAATCCAGCTTTATGTAAATACCCTATCCTCCAAGTAATAAATGCCATTAGCTGAGCCTGTCTGAGCAACTGCAGGCTTTTAAACATCCATTTGAAGATCTTTGAAAGCTCTCTCGAGGCTCTTGCTCATAATTCACTAAGTGGGAGTTGGTAATAACTGTGTTAAATGGCCAGACCCAGCAAGTCACAGGAGGTGTGTCTGTTTGTGTGGCTGGGGGGGGAGGATGCTGGGAAGAGGATGCCCTTCCCACCATGCTGATCGGTTACTTATTTTTAAGAGTCCCCTGGGGGCTCACAGTCCTTTGATGAGCCACTAATGAAAAGAGCCAGATCTGACAATTAATTTCCCCAGAGTTATTATTTGTTGTTTTGGCAACAATGCTCTAGAAAGCCTTAATTCTCACCTGGCTTCCTGATGGTTGAGGGGAGCCATAGGCTGGAGAAGAAATGGATTCTACCTGTTTATTCAATAGTCGTGGATTGAGCACCTACTGTGTGCCAGGCACTGCACCAGATCAAGTTACACCCCATGTCTTCAGGGATTCCTCAGTCTGGTGGGGGTAAGACAGACAAGTAAACAGACAATTACAATACAGTGTGATACATACTATGCAGGGAGCTATGGAGGGGCTGTGGGCAAATGGGGTGTGTATAACCTAGACTTAAGGAGTCAGGGAAGGCTTCCAGGAGGAAGAGTCCTTACTGGTAAGTTGGATTTAGCAAGATAAATAAGGAAATAGGGAAGAAGAGTGCTCCAGGTAGAGGGGCCAGCATGCTCAAACACTCAGAGAAGAGAAAAGGCATTCACGACATTGTTGTGAGAAGGTAGAGCTCGAGGAATTCCCAGACGGGGCTGGTGGAAGTGTAAATCAGTATGACACTCTATGAAATAGTTGGGCACTATCTTGTGAAGCTGGACACATGCAAGTCCTATGACCCAGCAATGTCATTTCTTTCTAGAGACACTGTGTACAAGGCCTTAGGAGACATACACTCAATGGTCATAGAAGCATGGCTTGTAATAACCAATAACGGGAAACAACCCAAATATCCATTAGCAGTAGAATGATGAACTGAGCTGTTAGAACAGAATAGAATACTATATAGTAGAGAATATCAATGAACAGCAGCTACATAGAGCAACATGGATAAATCTTTCTTGTGTTGACACCATGTATACAACATGAGGCCATTTATATTAAATTCAAAATTGTTTTGGGAGGCATGCAAATGTGGCAAAGCTAGTTTCAAAAAACAAGGAAATGATTGCTCATAAAAGAATCATGATTTTTTTTTCCTATGGGAAGAAGAGTCATGATCGGGAAGGGTCCTATGGAGAATTTCAGGAGCTCTGGCAATACTCTATTTTAGATTTAAGTAGTTGGTACACGGGTGTTTTCTTTAGAATTATTAAACTGTGTGCACTTATGTTTTATAATTTTTTCTAGATGTATGTTATGCTTCATAATTTTTTGTTTGAAAGGGTAGAAAAGAAAGCATCATTGAAACCTCAGTCCCTGGGTCTCGAATCTGGACATACCCATGAGAAACCTTGCACACCCATTGGGGGGCTGCAGGTGGGTGTCAAAGAACCTCTTGGAGCCAGTATCCTGCTTGGCTGTGTGTGTGTGTGTGTGTGTGCATATGTGTGTGACCCACGGGCAACTCTCGTGATGGTGGTACCAGGAGCTGTCCTGGACTTGCCTTCAGTCATCCCCATGAAATATAGCACCGCTCTGTCCCTGGCATATCCGACACGGATATGGGCCTGGACACGAGTTTCGCAGGGTTAGAGAGGAGCCCACTGATGCTCTGAGAGAACCTGAGGTGAGATGGGGCATTGCTTTTGCTCCTTTCCCTAGGTTGGGTGAAGATCTGGAGCCGTAATCTGGTCAGGAAATCTGATTTCAGAGGCCTGCGCATCTCCCGCGTGGGTTCTGCAGAGGGTCTGCTAGAATGGACATCACCACCAGGCTCTGGCGTGGTTGATGGGGTATCCCAAGGTGGAAGAGACCACTGAGTCTGGCCCTAACCTGGTCTCAGATCAACTTTATAATTGTTCCTTAGAAGAGTAATATACTATTTTGTAGCAATTCATGCAATATGTAAGTGAATCAAGAAAGTTGCTACTTTCCCACCCCCATTATAATCTCATTCTATGAGGGGATCAATATGGTATATTTTTGTCTACACTTTATGCCAAGCTTATACACATATATACTAACACTATTCGGGTCCCTTTTCCTTTTTAAAATATTGGGTCATATTATACTCATTACTCTGTAACTTGACATTTTCACATTACAATATATCATGCATATCATTCAAGATCAGCCCTTAGAGATCTAATAGGGTTTTTCAATAGCTGTGGAATACTCCTCCATTTGGATTTAACATGATTTACTCAACCAGTCTCTTACTTATAGAATTTTAAGTAACTTCCAATTTTTGCCACTACAAATAATGTTCTATAAACCTCCACTATTTATGCCATTATTTCCCAATGCTTTTCTTTCTATAGGCAGATTGCTGAGTAAAAAGGATGCACTTTTTATTTGAATAAATCCTGACAGATTACTTTCACAAAATGTTGTAGTCATTCACACCCTCACCAATGATATGGTGGAATGCTCATTTCTCTTTCCAACACTGGCTGTAATCAGTTCACAGGGGACCATCCCCCTGGCTGATGAGCAAATGAAGAAAAAAGATACAAAACCAAAAATAAACAACAAAAGCAAACCAACCAAACAAAACCCTCATTGTTATTTTAATTTGCATTTCCCTGGCCTTTATTGAGGTTGATTATCTTTTCAAATGTTTATTGGTCGTTTGTATTTAGTCTTCCATGAAATGCTTGTTTGTATCATGTACCTATCTTTGTATGAGGTGATAATCTCTTTTCATTACTGATTTGCAAATCTTTGCATATTGAGTATTAACCCGTTGTCTATCACATAATGCTTCATCTATAAAGATGGAGAGGGGAGATAAGTTTCCCAAGGACACCAGAATGTGCATGTCAGAGCCGGACAGGGCCACACTTCTAGACTCTGCACAGTGTCTCATCCCTGGACAATGCTATAGCTCAGACCATCCTTCTTGTGGTCAATTTTCTGGGAGCTGCTAGAAAAAAATTTTTTTTCAGATTTTGATCTATGGACTTCTTTATCAGAATCAATTGGTTGCTTCATTAAAATTCAGAGTCTAAAGCCACACTCAAAACCTACTGAATCAGAATCTCTAGAGGTGGGGCCAAGGAATCTGCATTTCTTTGTATTATATTCACCAAAGTTAGAGAACCAATATCCTGGAAACTCTACATCCTTGCATAGGTGCAAAGGGCACTGTCTGGGAAGACAGGAACATCCCAAAACCTGATAATACTCAGAGTGCCTCAGGACCAGGCTCAAAGGGAGACCCCAGGAAGCTGGGGTCGTGGCATTTAAAGGAGAGGTAGCCTATTCACCATGGCCACCGCAGCACCTGCGAGAGAGAGCTCTCAAGGCTGAAGCATTGAAACAGAGCTGTCACCAGGGACCTTTTGGCCTCATGCTGCCCTTAAGCCAAAAGCAAGCTTTCGTGGCAATAAGGGTGAATCTAATATATCACTTTCTTGCTGGTATAAAGGTGTAAATGTCAGTTTCTCCTCGTTTTTGTGAAGATTTGACAAAGCACTTAGAGCGGCACCCATTTTAATCAACAAAGCAGCCAGAAAGATCACAGGGCGGCAAGGGTGTCGTATCCTATCTGAGCTTCGGGTGGATTTGAAAATTGCACTTTTAATTAAAATTGGCATTTCTGAAGCTGGGGTTAGAACTGGCCGTTTTGCTGAGGGATTGCAGGCTGCGAGGCAAACAATCTGAGAGGGGGGTTTAAGAGTGCAAAGAGAAAGGTTTGTGTATGAACAGGGGATGCTTGTTTAAATAATGAAGTGGAGAAAAGATAATGTAAAATCGTCTTGGTCCGTGTTTAGTTAGGTTTCCTCAGAGACCCGGGTAATTGTAGCTGAGCTGTCCGAGGTGCTGACGGCTGGGCGAGAGGCGCGCTTGACCGTATCCACAGCACCCAGAGATAAACGACTGGTTCACAGTTGTCACTCCAGTAGGAGTATGACCTCTTTCATCGGCTTCTTTCTGACCAATGACAAAAACACTGCAAAATGTTATGCTACAATACCACTCATTCATTCAATCCACAAACGTTACTGATCACCTGCTGTGTAGAGTGTGTGGTATTGTAAGGAAAGGAAAAAATGTCAACCCAGAACCATTGGATCTTATTCTGCAGATGTTGCAGTGGACAGGAGAGTTTATCTTGTCCAAAGACTTCAGAATTTTGTGAGTCAGTACAATTTAAACCAATCAGGGAAAATTCCAAGTAGGGACATTTAAAAATAACTGCCACCCACTATCTCCATCTCAATAAAAACAAAGGAGGGAGCGGATATGGCTTAAAGGTTGAGTGCCTGCTTCCCATATGGGAGGTCCCAAGTTTGGTCCCTGGTACCTCCTAAAAACAAAACAAACAAATTTTTAAAAACCCTAAACAACAAGCAAACAAACAAAACCAATTCAGGGGAGCACATGTAGTTCAGTGGTTGAGTGTCAGCTTCCCGTATATGAGGTCCAGGGTTCGTTCCCCCGCCCTAGTACCATTTTTAAAAAAGGACATTTTAAAACTGAAAAAATAAGACCATAATCTTAGAATAAAGGACAGCAATTTAAGATGACATAAAAATTCACTGCATTACCCTTATTTTTCTCATTTCACTCAGAACCACAGAAAACACCACCACACATTGACCTCAGTTTCAAAACCAGCATCTAGGAGTCATCCAAGACCTCAAGAAATAAGTGGAATTTCTCTGTAAACATCCTCATCAGAGGTCATCTAACTTTTGGGTGCACATCTAATCTTCAGGGCTAGCCTGCTGGGCAGCCTTGCTAGAAAGTTCTTCCTCTTTCCATAGTTATGTTCCTTAAATATGAGTGGGGAGAGTATCTATGGGGGTGGGTGGAAAAAGATGTAATTAAGACTTGTTTGGGGAAGTGGATGTGGCTCAGGTGACTGAGCTCCCGTCTCCCATATGGGAGGACCAGGTTCAGCTCCCAGTGCCTCCTGGAGAGGATGAGCAAGACAGCGAGCTGACATGACAGGCTGGCGCAGCGAGCTGATGCAACAAGATGACGCAGTGCAACCAAGAGACACATTAAGGAAATACAATGAGAGATGCAACAAAGCAGGGAGCAGAGGTGGCTCAGGCGATTGGGCACCTCCCTCCCACATGGGAGGTCCTAGGTTTGGTTCCCGGTGCCTCCTAACAAGAGAAGACCAGCACACAACAAACAGACACAGCAAATGCAAGGGGGTGGGGAGAAATAAATAAATAAAATAAATCTTAAAAAAAAAAAAAAAAAAGACTTGGGAGCAGATGTGGCTCAAGTGGTTGAGTGCCTGCTTCCCACATGGGAGGTCCCAAGTTCGGTTTCTGGTGTCTCCTAGAGAAAACAAAAACAAACAACAAGCAAAACAAACAAACAAACAAAAACAATTCAGGGGAGCCGATGGGACTCAGTGGTTGAGTACTGACTTCCCACATGAGGTCCTGGGTTCAATCCCCAGCCCCTGGTACCCTCAAAAATAAAAATAAAAAAGATGTGTTGAGAACCCACTATGTGCCAGAACAGTAACAGATGCTTTACTTTCTTTATCTCACATAATCTGGTTTTCATGTCCATTCTGTGAGGTGGACGTCATTAACATCCCAATTTAGGAATGGGAAAGTTGTGTCTCAGATAACCACATGATCAAAAAGCCTCCACAGAGGAGCAGATGCAATTATCAGTAAAGGAGATTCCAGAACATAGCCCTGCAAATGGAGGGATGGTGAGATGATGGAAGAGGGTCTAGAAAGAGGGCACTGGTTGTCAAACTAAAGAGTCTGACCTTACCCTGCAGGCAATGGGGAGACAGAGTAGGGATTTAAAGAAGAGAGTAACACAATCTGACCTACTTTCAGAAGCTCTCCCTAGCAGAGGTGTTTAGAGTAGCTTGCAAGCGAATTGGGGTAGGAAAAGCAGAAAGAAGTTTATCAGAGTAACCCAGAGAAGAAATGATGGTGAGGGCTGAAAGTAAGTGTAGAGAGGAGGAGACAGGAGCAAGCGGTGTTTGGGAGGTAGAATCAGCATGTCTCAGTTATCACTGGGGTCTAGGGAGATTTTCAGGAGTCAGAGGTTAGGATCATTGCTGATGGGAAGGAAGGTAGAGTCATTCAGTGGAGAAGACACTGTTGGTTTCTTATCCAATCACTAATTCCCTACTCCTTTTTTCTGTCAAAACTTCCCCCATTGTAGATATTGAAAATGCAGATATTTTCTTACACAAACTCCCCTGCAGGAACGGGTGGTCATGTGATCTAATCTTGGCCAATAAGGCATGTAGAAAAGTCTTCTAGAATGGGAAAGTATTACTCCCTAATAAAAAGATGTGGACATTACCACATTCATATGTGATGCCTGAAAGTATGCAACCATCTTGCTACCATGAGGGGACAGTCCTAAGGGCCAAGACAAAACAGCGAGGATGCAAGAAGGGAGCCTGAAGTTTTTTAAATTGTTATTTAATTTTCGTCTGTTAGAATTCAGGATAATGATTAACCTTGGGGGTAGTGACTGGAAGGGAGTACAGAAGGGGGATCCTGGGGCGGTGGCATATTCTGTTTCCTGAATCTAAGTGCTGGTTACATGGGTGGTTTGGGCTGTGAAAATCCATTGAAATGCGCATTTGTGATATGTTCACTTTTCTGTATATATAAGTTATGCTTTAATAAAAAGTTCTGGGAAATTGGAACACTCATGCATTGCTGGTGGGAATGTAAAATGGTGCGGCCACTGTGGAAAAAAGTTTGGTGTTTCATCAAAAAATTAACCACTGAATTACCAATTGATCCAGCAATTTCACTGCTGGGTATATACCCTGAAGAATTGAAAACATGGACTCAAACAGGTACTTGTAGACCGATGTTCATAGCGGCTTTACCCACAGAAGCCAAAAGGTGGAAAACAACCCAGGCATCTATCAACAGAGGAATGTATGAACTAAATGTGGTATATAAATACAATGGAGGGAAGCGGCTGTGGCTCAATCAGTAGGGCTCCTGTTTACCATATGGGGGGCCCCGGGTTCGGTTCCCGGGGCCTCCTGGTGGGGGCAGGCCCGCCCGCACGGTGTGGTTGGCTGACCCGGCGGGCACAAGCAGCAAGGGGGGGATAAATGAATAAATAAATAAAATCTTAAAAAATAATAATAATAAATAAATAAATACAATGGAAACTTATTCAGCTATAAAAAAGAATGAAGTTCTAATGCAAGCTGCAACATGGGTGAACCTTGAAAACATGCTAGGTGAAATAAGCCAGACACAAAAGGACAAATATTGTATGATTCCACTTTATACAAAATATCTAGACTAGGCAAATACATAGAGAAAGAAAATTGATTAAAGGTGGCCAGGGGGTAGGAGTAGGGGGAAAGGGGAGTCAATGCTTAATGGATACAAAGTTTCTGTTTGGGGTGATGAAAAAGTTTTAGAAACACTGAACTGTACACTTAAAAATGGTTAAAATGACATTTTAGTCATTTCTCCCACAAATTCCTGGGAGACAATCCTAGGAATTCATCACCCTGTCAGTGGGCCTTACCTTGGAATATATGATCCCCAATGTATCAGAGTTAGACTCATTTATCACTTCCCTACACATGGCTCTTCTGTCCATTTTATTTAAACCTATAATTAGCACTATACTTGTTAAATATATGTCCCAGAGACTTAAATCTTCAGTCTGTTCATATGCCAGTTGAGCCCTGAATCTCAGCAGCTTTGCAGTCAACACCTACTCTCCAGGTTATTTGACTCATCCAGGACAACTAACAAAAGGGTGACGATGGACAACACCCATCCCAAAAAACAGAGTATCTACAACTGCAATCAAGACAGTTCCATCCATCTGCCCCATGGGATCTAAGCCCTCTCAATCAGAAACCAAATCCTCAAGATTGAGGAATGAACAAACATAAGAGAGGAATGCAACTATGGATTAAGGTAGACTTATTATTATTCTAATAATGGAAGACCTTGTAGCATTGATATAAAGGCAGTGGTCACCAGAGGTTCTGAGGGGAGGGAGAAGGAAGAATAGGTGTAACATGGGGCATTTTGGGGACACTGGAACTGTATTGCATGATATTGCAATGATGGATATAGGCCATTTACACATTTTGTCAAAACCTATAAAACTGTGCGGTGCAAAGTATAAACTATAATGTAAACTTTAGACCATGGTTAGTAGCAATGCTTCATTCACTATGTGTTCATCAATTTTAACAAATGTACCACACTAATGAAAGACGTTGTTAATGAGGAAAAGTGTGGGAGGAGGAGGGAGAGGGGTATATGGAAATTCCCCTATATTTTCAGTGTAACATTCATGTAATCTAAAGCTTCTTTTAAAAAAATGAAGGCGTACAGAAGATTTAAAAAATGGTTAAATTGACAAATTTTATGTTATATATTTTTCTGCCACAATAATTTACTAATTTTTAAAAAATCAGCTCTGGAATGAATGTGCTCAGGGAAGTATAATGACAGGACAGGGGCCAGCACTCACTGTGTCCCTGGCACGTACCAAGGAGCTGACCTATATTGACTGTAAACCTCACAAGAAGCCCGTACGGGGAAGGTGATCAGCCCATTTCACAGATGAGGAGAAGAAGCTTCACAGAGACTTGCCCAAGACCCTGGGAAGTAGCAGAGCCTGAATTCAAACTCAGGTGCTCCTCTCTCTCAACTAAGTCAAGCTCCTTTCCTCCCAAAGAAGAGATGAAGAAAACATTTGGAAACATAACAACAGGATGAATCTTGAAAACATTACTCGAAGTGAAAAAAGTCACACAAAAGACCACATATTGTAGGATTCCATTGATATGAAATGTCCAGAAAAGGCAAATCCATAGAGACAAAAAGTAGACTGGTATGTTCCAGGGGCTGGGGAGCCGGGTGAATAGGGAGTGACTGCTAATGGGCATGGGGTTCCTTTTGTGGGTAATAGCAATGTTCTGGAATCAGTGAGTGGTGACGGTTGCACAACCTTGTGAACATACTAAGAACAATAAATTGCATGCTTTAAAAGGATGAATTTTATGGTATGTGAATTATATCTCAATAAAAACATTTTCAAATGAATATATTCTCTTGAAAATCAAAACAATACACATAAAAGAGGATGCTATTCATCCACGCATCAGATTAACAAAAAGTAAAATGTTGCAGAGAGTGCGAGGAAAAGAATATGCCACGAGAATGCAGGTGGGAGTGTGAATCGGTACAGCCCCTTGGAAGGCATTTGGCACTTTAAAATGTAAAATGTATCACCCTATTGTTTGATTTAAAAAAAAATTATATGTATCTATTACATTTAATTGAGAAATGTATATATTTATCCATCTGTCTTTACTTTTTAGTTTTTAATTGTTTATATTTTCAATTATTAAATGTAGAAAAATAAAGTAAAAAAAAAGAAAAAAGAAAAAATTAAATGGCATTAAAATAAAATAAAATAAAATAAAATAAAATAAAATAAAATAAAATAAAATGTATCACCCTATGACCTAGTGATCCCCCTTCCAGGCCTATACTAGAGTGACATGCACAACAACAAAGAGGCATGAACAAAGATGTTTATAGCAAGATTATTTTTAATAGAAAAAAAATTGGAACTGACCTACATTCACACCAAATGGTTAAATAACCTGATACATCCATGCAAGGCAATGATAGGCGCTGTGTGGTAGAGCCAGCCTGAATGGGTTCACATCCAGACCTTACAACCCAATAGGTAGGTAATCTTGAGACAAATTTTACAACCAGTTTCATCATCTTTAAAATGGGAATAATAATAGTATTCAGCTCATGAAGTTGAAGATTAAATGAGTTAATTGTGTAAAGTACATAGAATTTGCAAGTGATATACACACAGTTATCTTTTATATTTAAAAAACCCTACCCACTTATACTGTATATTTTCTATTGGTGCCTACATACATGTGTCAAGGTAAAGGATATGTTCAGTTGAAAGTAGCAGAAAACTCACCCTCAAACTTAAACCAAAAAGGAATTTCATTATCTCACAAAACCAGAAATCCAGAGGTGGAATGGACTCCCCAGTGTGCTGCAAGGAGTAGCTCAGTGATGCCACCAAGAGCTCGGGTCTTTTCCATCTCCTGCTTTGACCTCCACAACACTGGTTTAATCCTAAGGCTGGTTTCCTTCATGCTCCCAAAATGGCAACTGGTGGCAATGGAACTACATGCATCCTTATTCATATCCAGAAGGCTAGAAGTGGTAAACCACTCCCCAATCACAGACTATATATATGTGAAGCAGGCTGGTTAGGGAATCAATAAACGGATCTGGAACCTGGCAAGAAGTCCACGTGGACATCGGTACCCCAAGATGGCTGCTGGAAGAACTCGTGAGATTCCCCCATTCAGAACGAGATTTTCTCCAGAAGCCAAGAGAAGCCCCGGATATTCCCCAGGGGCCTTATCATTGGGCCCTCCTGGGGGATTGATGGGTGGGGTAATCAATCAAAACAGCAAACAGCTGGGACTCCTCCCCCATCATTAGCAAAGGGGTGGAATAATTAATGGTTTAAAAAGCAAGCACAAAGGCTGAATAGGCCCCCTCTTACCTTCTGGCTCCCTCTCTTGCCTTTTGGCCCCTGGTCTTGCCTTTCCCCACCCTGCCATGATGAACATGCAAGTAAAACCTGGGCATTTATCATCTATAATGGGGAATTGTAGTCTGTATATTAGCCCTCTTTATCACTTTTCAGCCCCTTTCCTCTCTACTGGGCCCCATGATCTATTATTTTCTCCCATTTCTCTTCCCTTCCTACCTTAATAAATTACTGGTGTAACTGACTTGCTCTTGAAATTAATTTCTCGTAGCTTAGCCAAGAACCTAGAGAAAATCCAGCTACATAAGTTCATTCCTTTATTCTGCTTGGTCAACTTCAGTCATGCATCCAACCCTGTGCCAACAGCAGACACGAGGGAGTCCTAGCCACCAAAGAGCTTAGATTTATTAGCTTAGATCCAGGATGGGGTCATATTCTCCTGAGTCATAAGATGGAGGGTGTGCATCTACCTGAACGAAATAGTTATTTACATTAGGAATGATGATGGGTGAGGTTGGGGGTGGAGGAAGAATGCTGGAAAATCAACCACAGCATCCACTACACATACTGACCACACTGGTGTCCTCTGGGATGGAGGACCAGGACTGAAAGTGATGGTCAAAGGGAATGTATTAGTCAGCCAAAGGGGTGTTGATGCAAAATACCAGAACTCTGTTGGTTTTTATAAAGGGTATTTATTTGGGGTAAAAAAAATACCAGGCTAGAAAGCATAAGTTACTTCCCTCACCAAAGTCTGTTGCCACGTGTTGGAGCAAGATGGCTGCTGATGTCTGCAAGGGTTCAGCCTGCCTCTTCCTTTTAAGGCTCTGTGGTCACAGCTTCTTCCAATATCAGCTGTAAGCTGGGATAAGTCTCATCTCTCTCCCAGGGCTTGTTTGTCTCCAGGCTCAGCTGCTCTGCTCTCTCCACAAAGCCAGCTGTAAACTCTCAGGCAAATAGCTCATCTCTCTTCCCAGGGCCTGTGCTCTGTCTAATGGAGGCTTCTCTCTTTCCTCATGTATTTGCTTCTCTGTGTATTTACTTCCAAAACTCTAACTTTCTCCTCTGCCATGTAGTTTTCTCTGTGAGTCCCCGCCCACCAAGGGGGCGGGGACTCAACATCCTACTGACGTGGCCCAATTAAAGCCCTAATCATAATTTAATCAAGTGACAGTGAAACCTCTGAATCCAATATAATCTAGTACGCCCAGAGGAACAGACCAGTTCACAAACATAATCCAATATCTATTTTTGGAATTTATAAACAATATCAAACTGCTACAGGGGACATTAGCGAGTTCTGTTTTCATAAAATGCCTCTTTACTGGTGGGTAGGGGCAAGACAAAAAAGGGGCTTTCCTTTGGGTTGTGTTCAGGACACTGGCTCTTTCAAAAGAGGAGGGTGTGTGCTGTGGAGGGATGAGACGTTCTCAGCTCCACTCTGGAGTGACTTCTGTCCAGCGTCCCCCATCAGATACCCAGGTAAGAGCAATGGTGAGTGGATGATGTCAGCATCCTCGCTCGGTCAGGATGCCAAGGGGACTAATGAGCTGGTTGAACACAGAAGGTTTCAGATAGGAAGAACCAAAGGGGATTTGCTCTTTGTATGTCCTTCAAGATACAGAGGCTTAGTCGGAATCCAGAATCTGTTTCTATGTATACAGATGTTGGATGCTAAGTAGAGAAAGTCTATTGATCATTTCCATTAGCTTGCGCTCTCAGCCTAGTCAAAATCCAAGGTTGTCATATTTTCCTGTGACTCTTCTGACCTTCACTGGTTCTCAATGGGAGTGTACTTGGTTTAATCAACCTCCAGTGATCGTGTGTGCTTAACCACATATTTAGGGGAAAGAGCAGCTACATCTTCCAAGCTGCCCTGGAGTGGCCAGGACACGAACAGAGCCACAAGGCAAATATAGAGCTCCTTCCTTAATCGTCGGCATTACCTGATGAATTGCTGTGTGTGCTGGGGATACATTTTACTTTAAAATATTAAAAGATGGAGACATTGCAGAACAGAGTACAAATATCACGTTGACCTTTAAGATTGAACTTAAGTCTTTCAAGAAACGTCATGCTTGCCAGTGGTGAGTTTTGGCAAAATCCCCAGGTCTCCCAGGGGTGGAGTTAGGTATAAGTTCTCTGGCTCCATTCCTGAAGGACTTTCGAGGAAATGTTTGAGAAGCACTATCTTGAAAGAGGCAGTAAAAGGATGGTGCAACATCAAAAGGAAAGTATGGATTTCTCCCCCCACCTAAAAAGTGACACTAACAGAACTGCACCTGCTTTGTTTCCACATCACCTGTTTTATCTACACATCAGCCAACACCTGGGTGAGCCCCTTCTTGTGCATTGGATTGACTGATGTGACCTGTGGCTTCAGTGAAATCAGCACAGCCCAGGTGGAAGAGACCTCAGAGATCATCCACTCAACTTGGAGCCGAAGAAGGAAATCACCTCTGCTGTGCCTTGGGCCAGCAGCCTTGGCTGTGACACTCCCAAGGACCTGACACTCCTGTCACTAAGGCAGCCTCTAATGGCTTTACCTTTACAGTACAGTACAATGTACAGTACAATGCCAGGTGAGAAAAGAGCCTTAATAAAGCATGCATCACCCATACCCCTGCATGAGACCCCCCATATAGGGGTCACTTGCTCATGTTTCTCACCTCCATGCAAACCTGAGCTAAGTTTTCTCACAGATCATTCCGACTGCCTGGAACACACACCTATTCTTCCCATGGCAGGCTCCTCTGTGTCATTCATTGCCATCTCCCGAGAGAAGCTTTTCTGTCCACCCATCCCATTTAAAATAGCACCCCTCAGTACCCTCTCACCCCTTAACTTGCTTAATTTTTACTAGCACTTAGCTCCTGAAGTTACATCATTTATTTGTTTGCCGTCTGCTCTGCCACCCTAGGATAGTATCTGACATGCAATAAGCACTCAGGAAGTATCTATTAAATAAATATGCCTTTGTTCAAATATTGCCTTCACGTTGAAGCCTTCCCTGGACACCCTATTTCAGTGTCACCCTCTAGCCTTCCCTGCCTTTCTTCCTTCCCTTTCTTTTCTCCTTAGTACTTGCCACCTTCTAATAAACTATGTAATTTATTGATTGATTTTGGTTATTGTCTGTCTCCACTAGACTGTAAGCTCCCTAAAGGCAAGAATATTGTTCTGCTGGTTCACTGCTATAACCAGCACCTAGAAAAGTGGCCAGCACATAGTACATGCTCAATAAATAGTTACTGAGGTGGGATGGATCTCCTTGCTATCTCACAGCCCTTTGAAGCTGTCAAGTCACCATCATTCCTACTTGCCCACTCCCCACCTCCATCTTCTCTCCAAATTAACAGATTAGCTCTCTTATTTGATAGGGTTTCAAGTCTCCACAACATCCTGATCAATATGTAGAAGTCCTCAGTTTGACATTGTCTGTTAAACGATGTGAAAACTTATGAGAAATGAACATGACCTTCATAAAGACGTAGCAATAATTACAGCCACCGCCTACTGCGCCCCTGCTATGTACCAGGCATTGTACTAGTTGCATCCTCTCAACAACCACACAACACATCCCCACCTTGCAAGTGAGTAACTGGATGTCCAAGAGGGTAAGCAACTTTCTCAATGCCCCTTAGCAAGTAGGCGGTGGCTGCTGAAGTTCAGCACAGTTTTATTTGGTACAAAGTTCATACTTTTCCTACCTTGACTCACTGTTTCTTAAAGAAAAAGATATATACACAATCCTCATCAGAACCTCAATGGTATTCTTAGAATTCAACAAAATGAAGCAAAATTTCATCTAGAAATGAAAACAAGTGATAATAGGAAAAATTTTCCAGAAAAAGAAATGATGACAGGTGACAATTATAGCCACAAGTGCATTATAAACTGCAAGAATTTTTTTTTTTTTAAAGATTTTATTTATTTATTCATTTATCCCCCCCTTGCTGCTCGTGCTCGCTGGGTCAGCTAACCACGCCGTGCGGGCGGGCTTGCCTTCACCAGGAGGCCCCAGGAACCGAACCCGGGGCCTCCCATATGGTAAACGGGAGCCCTACTGATTGAGCCACAGCCGCTTCCCTAAACTGCAAGAATTAAAACAAATTTTGCTCTGGAGAAAAAAAATATATAGAAAAAATCACCAGAAAAGACAAGGCTGTCCCTATATAGACTACATTACATTTAAGAATTTAATTTAAAATAGATGAAGCTTCAAAGGTCAATTAAGGGGAGAATGGTTAGTCAATAATTGGTATAAAGATAATTGATTAGGAAAAAATCTATTGAGCCTTCAAACCAGAGAAGACATCAAATAAATTCCAAATGAATTAAATGCTTAAATGTAAATAATGCAAAATATATGAAAGATTTTTAAAACATAGAAATAAAATAGAAAGAAATAGAATTGAATAGTTATCAAATCTCAGGAGGAAAAATAATTATCAAAGGTTAGAAGCAATTGAAAAGGGGGGAAAAATGGGCACTTTTAATTGCCGGGATGGAAGGATTCTATTAATTTTTAAATCTCATTTTGTAAAAGTTGATAATTTGTAATAGCAAATATTTAAAATTTAAAAGTTAAATTAATAGTAGTTTATTTCTGGAGTAGAGAGGGGTTGACTGGGAATCTAATAGTGAAAATGTTATTGATCTTAATCTGGGTAAAAATTAAAATGGATATATATTTGAGATTAGTATGCTTTGTTGTGTATTAGTTATACCTCAATTTTTAAAAAAAATTACAGCCACCGCCTACTGCACCCCTGCTATGTGCCAGGCATTAGACTAGTTGCATCCTCTCAACAACCACACAACACATCTCCACCTTGCAAGTGAGTAACTGGATGTCCAAGAGGGTAAGCAACTTTCTCAATGCCCCTTAGCAAGTAGGTGGTAGATTTTGTAGGTGAACACATGTAAACAATTTTTTTTTTTAGGTTCTGAGGCTAGGGATTGAACTTGGGACCTCATAAGTGGGAAGCCGATGCTCAACCACTGAGCTACACCAGCTCCCAGTTACACCTCAATTTAAAAAGTAAATACTAGCAATACTCCTGTTTTGAACTGTTTAGGGGAGAGACGCCAGGTCCCCATGTCCACATATTGTTCAATATGTGAATTTAGGCCACACAATTCTGACTTGACTCCAGTTCACACGAAACGATTTAAGGGTTCTAAAACCCTTACCTGAAGAAATGTCAATCATGTGACCCAGACAGGACCGAGAGAACACACAGCCTAAGGTTTCATTGTAAAGGCATAGTACCCCCAACTCAGGAAGTAATAGATACCTAGCTAGTGACCATTTCCCCACTGGACTAGCTAATATTTGAATAAATTAATGAAATCACCTGTATTACCTGATAAAGCATAAAGTGTGAGGCAGTTCACTCTAGATTTTGTAATAATACTGGCCTGGGTTTGAATCCCAAATCTACCAAGTACATGCTGTGTGACCTTAGGAAATAAGTGACCTCTCTGAGCTCAGTGACCTCATCTGTGAAATGGGAATAAGTGCACCAGCACCGAAAGGCTGCTGTAGGACTAAATGAGGTACTGTACCTGATGCATCATGAGCCCCCTCCTCCAGGGTTAGTTATTATTAATGCATTCCAGGATGGTGCCCTCATTGTATGTCATTTCCATAGAATTCTTGAGGAAGCTCCTTTTTTTGCAGGACTGGGGAAGTTGTACAATCATTTGCCAAGAGAACTAAATTGCTTATGCCCACTCCCCCACGCCCCACCTTATGCCACTGACCTAGAGATACTCCAGAGCCCGTGAGGCTTCATTTCGCTGCATGAACCACTATGATCAATGTCCAAGGCAGCGAGCCAGGTAGGGAAGGGTGCTGTCCAGGAATGAGACGATGAAGAAATGGAGATGCTGCCATAGCAGCGACAGGAGCTCATTGCCTCCTTCTCCCCACGGGCCAACTCCCGGCAGCTGGGGAAGCCTGTCATTAACTCCCCTTATTGTCTACATTTTCTGCCTCAACCGCACATCTGAGGAGGCAAATGGGACTGGCTTTAAGTCATTGCTTGCATGGACCTTGTTTCATTGGCTTCTGGAACTGGGAGGAGCTGGACTCGCTGAAAACACTGACTGCCTAGACAGGCATTTAACCTGTGCGATGGGGAGCTGGGTATGCATAGAGCAGATTTGTCCTAGGAATTCACCTCACCCTAAAAGGATCATGGTAGTTTCCACTCAGCCACACCTTCTTCTGAACCCCGAGTCTCCTACCACTACCACTTAGAGGACGAGCCTTGTCCTTTCTAGCCAGACTCATACAGCTTACCCCTTGCATTTTGTGTAACAGAATTCCCCACAAGGGTAAGGGCAGTGTGCCATGGGCTTTGCATATAAACATTGATGTACTGCTTAATAGTCACATAACCTTAGACTTCCTTGGCCGCGGTCTTCCTGTCTGTAAAATGGGACTAATGACACCTTCCTAGAAATGTTGGAATAAGGATTAATAGCATCCCTCTCCTTTATTGACATGTATCGGATCCTAAGTGCTTGAATACGAGATATCTCAATCGAATCCTCAGAGGTAAGTACTATTATCACCCCCATTTTGTAGGTGAGACACAGAGTGGTTAAGCAATTTGTCCATCGTAACATCTCTCTCTCTCTCTCTCTCTCTCTCTCTCTCTCTCAACCTCTGCCCTCCCTCCCACTCCAGAAACTCACCCATTCCCATGACTTTCACTATCATCTATAGCCAATGACTCCTATGTTTATTTTTCTAGCTCCACCCTCTCTTCTGAGGTTTAATATCATACATCCAATGGCCCTACTTGACTTGTCAACTTGGGGGGTCAAATGGACCTCTCAAACTTTGTCCCCAAAGAGATGAAGACACTGATGATCAGGAGGGTGATGCAACTTGCCCACGAACTCACATGTATGGAGTTGTCAAGTGAGAACTTGAATCTAGGTTTTTGTCTGCAAAGTTTGCACTCGTGGGCACACATTATCTATCTATGACTTGATTCTGTCTTCAAAATATCCTTCTCATTCTCTGGCCCACACCCTAGTTCGGATCTACCAGACCTCACCCCAGGACCACTATAATACTCACCAAGTCAAACTAACTGCCCTCTCCTCCAAGCTAGAGAGGCCCTGACCACCAGGCTTATGGGGTGCCAAACAAGAAGCTGTCCACAAGAACAGAGGGGACTCCCAAAGAGGGCTCCTCAGAGAGAGTCGTGGGGAGGAAGAGCCATGAAGACTCCTCGTCTCCTTCCATCAAAAGGCACACGTCCCTCTTCTGTGGCTCAGAAATTATGCCCTTGAGAATTCCACTGTGTGTTGGGGTGTTAGGGAGGATCTCTGAGCTTCCCCCCAACAAGTCAGAATGTGGGGAAACTCTCGTTTTTCAAGGTTGCCCCAACCTTCCTCCATCTGCAGTGCATTTACCCCCTTCTTGTCCAGTGATAAGCTTCCCAATAACAGATGCTCTGTCATCAGCCCAGTGTGCAGCACAGGTCCAGGCACTCAGGTGCACTATGCTACTAGGTAGTGAAGCCCTTCTTGACTTTCCCAAGAAAGGTAGATGGAAAAGACTCATACTTATTCAATAACATGTGCCAAGCATCTCTCCGGTTTGAGATCATGGGTCCTCCACGATTTCCTTCTAAGGCTGTCAGAGAACAGGGGATTTGCCCAGGGTCACTGAGGGCTAAGAGCAAAGCCAAAGCCTGACCTAGGCTGCATGCTGCTTTCTGGCCAGTTCTTTCACCTTGGACCAGCCAAAGGCACATGAGGCTCTCCCAAGCTAACCTTTTATTTGAAAGTGTCCATTTTTTACTTAAGTGCATTTGAGTTTCATTCCCTCCTTGGGATCAGCCACAAGTCAGACCTCAGGGCCTTCCCTAAACAGCCCCTTCTCTGTTTCAAAAGATGTGGTAGCAAAACGCTCAGGAAAATCCAAAAGAACTTTTTAAGCTAAAAGATGGAATCCAGGACTCTCCTGTTGCATATAAGGGGATACATAAGCCAGCAAGTTTAAGAAGAGGCCAGCTCTTTATCAAAAGGTCAAAGAGATACTGGACACTCAAATTTGGTGGACAGGGTGGGGAAGGGTGGAATGGAGGAGAAGCTAAGCAGAAATCCAGGTCCTCCCAAGGTGACAGGTATTGCCATCGCTGGTATGTGACTTCAGGCTTGTAATTAAACCTACTTAATACTCCCCTTTCCTCATTTGTAACAGGGGATATGATAGCATCTGTGTCACAAGGTTGGTGGGTGAGTAAATGGGTTGTAACATATAAAGAACTTTGCAAGGGGCAGGGCACAACAAATTCTTGCTTTATTGTTGTTGCTGTCACTTCCTTCTAGTCATTTCTCTGGGCTCTGTTGGTGTGGAATATCTAATTGTCCCAAGTCCTTCTTTGTCCAAGGTCAGAAGGACTTTCAGTTTCACTCATCCTGGAAGAATAGTCAGCCTTTTCTTCAACCACTGGACAAACTGAAAGGTAGAGATCCAGAAACACTACACCATTATTTGGCCTGCAAAAGAACGCTCCCTTCCCTTCCTTCCCCTTTCCATTCCCCCTCTACTTTTTTCCTTCCCTCCCTCTCTTCCTGTTTTACTCCCTCCTCCCTCCCACCTCTTAGTGGGAGGCCACGCAAGGCACTGTCCTGGGTGCTGACACATTTTTCTCCCTTGTTCAGCTAGGGAAGGAGCCTGGATTCAAATAAAGACAATGCCTCGCAGCTAGCGAGTGTTGGAGCTGGTGACACCCAAGTTAAATCCTCTGCCTTTGGAGTGGTCAGGGCTGTCATAGTGCCCTGGAAAGATATTCTGGAGATGCCAGCCTGGGCACTGCCCATTCTCAGGGCCATTGACTTCAGAGCCCCAGGGCGCCGACATTAGGCGCCTTATCTGCTATTGGCACAGTGATAGCCCCATAGGGACTGCGAGCCCAAATCGTGAATTCCAAGCAGGATTCACAGGCCAGAGATAAGGCCAAGAACAGATTCCCTTTGGCGCTTAGGTGCTGTTCGCCAGAAATCCACAGCCCCACAGCCCTGGCTGATGACAGGTGCAGGATGATAACAATGCCACTTGCTTAGCAGCCCTGGAGGACAGGCTGTCACTGGCTCCCAGAGATAAGGGAACAATGAGCATCCTTCCATCTAGGGATGGGCCTGCACAGAGCCTGCATGGTGGAAGCAGCAGGAGCTAAAGCCTGTCTCTGACCCCTGCACCTTGCCGGAGCCCCCTCCTCCCACCAGGCCCCCAGAGGTCCCTCCTATCACCCGGGGCCCCCTAGCATTACACGCCCCCTCTTCAGAGCCCTGTTCTCTGGAGTTAATCATGTTATCTTTGGAGCACAGGTGTTAGTAGATGATAAGAGGCAAGATCTTCCCTCCCTGCCTCCCTGCCCCACCGAGGCTGCGGCTGGCTGCGCAGGGGCTGGAGTGGGGGTGGAGGCAGAGCTCTCTCCAGATAGTTGACCCTGGCCGAGGTTTCAACTTTAACCACCCTTCTCTAAACTCAGGCCCTTCAAGTCAGCCTCAGAGGCCACCAGAGGTCAGCCCAGGACTCTTGGGGAATCAGCAGGGTGGGGGATGGAGGGGGTGCCAGCAGCACTTTCTGGTGTCTGCCTCCCCACGCCACTCCCGTCAAGCAAAGCTGCTGACCACACACTTGGGCCCTAGCTCCACCAGGGGATCTGCTGCCCCTGGCTCATGGCTACCTCGCCCCCACCGCAGCATACTCCTTTCTGTGCCACAGCCACGACTGCCATGAAGCGGGGAGCCAGGACACCTAGTCCTCTCCCTGGCCCAAACCTGAGTGATCCTGGGAATCAGAGGCCAATCACTTCGCAGAGAGTGAAGCCTCAGTTTCTCCAACTGTAAATTGGGGTTACTAAAGTGTGACTATCAGACCTGCCAGCTGGGGTGAAGTTCCAGTGAAATAAGTGTATGGGAGCCTGGAGGGAAGCCTGGGGTTTGCCCTTCACAAAACAGGCAAGGAGCTGGTGGTCAGCTCTGCCAGACTCCACGTGGAATGAGGTCATCCTCCTACAATTCCTGTTTTATCTTCTTGCTTCCTCTCCTCTTTCAGTTCTATGCTGTGATTTCTTGTTGGTCCAACCTCTAGGCTCCCCTCTGAGATGTCCTCCTTTTTCTTTCTTTCTGTTCCTGTCACTCAGTTGGTTCTTGTTCTTGCCCCTTTGCTGATTTTTTGTGTACATACATCTGTAAACCTCACTGTGCTTCTTCATTTGTTGCTGATAGAAAGTGTATGCAAAGGATTATTTATTTAGTCCATATTTTGATGTGGTTATGGATGACTTTGATGTCTCTATGGATGACTGTCCAACATCTTGGCTTCACAGTGATTTGAATCTCTCAACATCAATGCCCTCCATTCCCTTACCTCTTCACTTTGTACCCACCGGCACATTCTGGGCTTTGTCATCACCTGTGACCTTCCCATCTCTGAAATATTAAACTTTCTGATAATAGCCTCCTAGTTCTCAGGTCTTTAATTCCACTCTGCCTTCTCTCTAACATCACTAAGCTCTCCAATTCCTTATGGCTTCTATTTTCTACAATCTTATCTGCCCCCGTACTTGCTCTACACAGTCTCTACCTGGCAAGATCCCTGACTCATCATATCAACCACCTTCCTGCCAATAGCTCCTTTGGCCTTCTGCTGCCCTCGTTTATTCATTCACTCATTCACTTATTTATTTATCCAGTACATTTTTATTGAGCATCTTCTATGTACAAGGCATAGTATTAGGTTCTAAAGAGACTATGGTGGGAATATTCTCCCTTCCTGATTTTGTGATAATCAGGGTAGGCTAAACATTCCCTATATTAGAAACCATGCATGTGTCCCAAGACCTAGTTTTTCTCCCTAGGCCTGGTTTCTGGAATGCTGGTGATAAACTAATTCTGACTTATTATATGACCATCTTATATGAGAAAAGATGGGTATCTTTGGGTATCTTTGGTTAACCTTAAGAGATATAACAGGTTTACGGATGTGGCTCGGGTGGTTGGGCATCCGTCTCCTATATGGAGGGATCTGGGTTCAATCCTCAGGGTCTCCCGGTAAAAATTAAAAAAAAGAAAAATATAGAAGGCACATGGGCCACCAGGCCCCATGCACGGGTATCCCTCCAGGCCCTGCAAGTGGGTGAGCTGTCAGGCCCAGCGATCCATGCAGCAAGATGATGACATAACAGGAGAGTGACACAAGGGAGAGACAAGACGCACTGAAAAACCAGGAACTAAGGTGGCGCAGGCAGTAGGATGCCTCTCTCCCACATCGGAGGTTCCAAGGATCGAATCCCAGCAAAGACAAAAGAAGAAGGATGAGAAGAAAGGGCAGGAAACGGACAAAGAGTCACCCAGGGAATGGACACAGAAACAGCAAAAATGGGGGAGGGGGTAAAAATGGATAAAAAGTAAATAAATAAATAAATCCTTTAAAAGTAAAAAAAAAAAAAAAAAAGAGACTATGGTAAGCAAAACAGACATTGAGTCCCCTCTAGAGCCCCAGACCTCCTTCAGTCCAACCCAGTCCAATCTTAGCTCATATCTGGAGTGCTGAGCATTCCTACAAATATCTGCTTTCCAACATTCTCTGGATCCTTCATGTTGCCAAAAGTCCTATATGCAATAGGGAATTCTGTCTCCCATCCTCCAGTGATTGTCTCAAATGTCATCTTATTCTTAAGTTCACTCTATGAAAACTTTCCTGGGCCTCTTTGAGCTGATGAGTTTGCTTTCTATGTCTCTGCAAAAGCAGAGGCCATTAAATCTATTAATTCTCAACATTTAGGTTATGCTGTACATGGCATAAGTGCAGAGGAGATCATGCTCTGTAACATGTGAGTTCTAGTCTTGGCTCTGACATGGTCTTACTGGGCAATCTCAGGTGAACCTTAGTGATCCCATCTTTCAAATGGCTGCTGCATTGGATTAATGGTTCTAGACATTTTGGTTCCCTGAAACTTTTTTGTAAAGTGTCTTATTGAAGTTATGGACCTTCTCTCTACAAGACTGCCCTTGCTCATACATTCCACTGGCAATTTCAGGAAGCCCACGGACTTTCTGAATCCCACTTAAGAGTCTCTAAACTAGATGAACTCCAGGATCTTCCAAATTCTGGGGCTTAAGAATCACTGATCTTATGTTGCCTTCAAACTATATACCATTGTATGCCACAGCAGGGGGAGAAGGCAAGAGTTCAGTTGGAGGGACTGAACTGGGGAGACTGAATGTGGCTGAAGTCGGGGCAGGTATTATTCAGTCTCTCCAATGTGCATAAAAGAATATCTACCTTAGTCACTTCCCAGGTGTGCTGATTTTGAAAATGTGGATGTATTATCTATTGCTGGGTAAAAAAATTACCCCAAAACATAGTAACTTAAAAGAACAATTTTTTTTTATCCCTTATAGTTTCTGTGAGATAAAAAAATCGTGATTGGGAGTGGATGTGGCTCAAGCAGTTGGGTGCCCACCTCCCACATGGGATGTCCCAGGCTCGATTCCCTGTGCATCCTAAAGAGAAAAAAGACAAACAGACAATGAGCAGACAATGAGCACAAACAACGAGCAAAAAAACAACGAGCAAACAGATGAGGGGGCCATCTCGGGGTGGAGGGGGGATCGTGATAGTCTTAGTTGGGTGGGTCTGGCTGGGAGACTTTCATGAGGCTGCAGTCCAGATGCCAGTCTTCACTGAAGGTTGACTGAGCTTGGAGGATTCACTTCTAAGGTGGCTTACTCATCTGAGTAGCAAATTGGTTCTGGCTGTTGGTAAAAGGCCTCCATTCCTCTCCACATTGGAGGAGGGGGCAGGCAAGCCTGAGGAATCTTAACTCTGAAGAGAGAAAATGACTATAACATGGCAGCTAAGTGCCCCCCACCCCCAGCAAGTGATCCAAGAGAGTGTGTTTTAGTTTCCTAACTGCTAAAACAAATGTCATACAATGTGTTGGCTTAATAACAGGAATTTATTGGCTCACAGTCTCAGAGGCCAGAAGGCTTTCTTCCTCCTGAGGCCATTATCTTCTGGCTGGCTGGTAATCTTTGGGGTTCCTTGGCTTTCCTGCCACATGGCAATGCACATGGTGGCATCTTCTCCTTTATCTTCCAGGTTCTGTTGACTTCCAGCTTCTGGCTGTTCCCCATGGCTTCTCTCTCCATCTGGCTTTCACGCTGTTTAAAAAGGACTCCAGTAATTTGGATTAAAGTCCTGCCTAATTCAATTGGGTCACACTTTAGTCGAAGTAACATCAAGACCTCTTATTTACAATGGGTTTCACCCCCACCAGAATGTGGACCAAGATCAAGAACATGTCCAAATTGGGGCACACAATTCAATCCACCACAGAGAGCAAGATGGAAACCAGTGTTTTTCATGACCTCGCCTCGGAAGTCACACACCATCGTTTTCACAACACCCCACTGCTTAAACAGGTCAGCCCTAGTCAATGTGGGAAGAGACCACCCGGGCATGAATGCCAGGAGGTGAGAATCACAGGGGGCCATCTTGGAGGCTGGCTACCACAAGAGGAGATGTTCCCAAGGGAGGAGACACTGCCTGCTCATAAGTTCTTCATAAGTTGGGAGTTTCTCAGTCATGCCTGCCTTGCTTTGGGGGGCACCTGTTAGTTTCTATTTGGTCATGGCCCTTTGCACTCCAGTTCCATGAAGCTAGCTAGCAGAGCACACTTCTCTATATTGAGAGCACACTTCTCTACATACACCCCTTATGTAGCACTTACAATGTGCCAGGCTGTCCTAAGTACTTTGCATGCATTAACTCATTTAACACTCAAATAACCCTATGAGGTGGGAGTCATCAGTATCCCCATCTTACAGATGAAAAAATAGAGGTGCACAAAAGCAAACCAACTTGCTTTAGATGCACAGCTAGCAAGTGCCATGGCAAGGGTTTGAACCAGGGCAGACCAATGCCAGAGTTCATGCTTTTAATCACCACATTTGGCTGCTGGCAGAGGAGGCAGAGATCCTGCAGAGGAATGAATAAGGCACCAAGCTCACCTAGGGCATGGAAAGAGTCAGTGACTGTGAGCTGCAGGGCACCGACATGTGAGGGTAGCAGCAAGGGAAGAGCCTGGAGAGGAGGTGGGAGGGGGCAAACTAAGAGGTAGAAAAAGAAGCAGGAAAGGGGTGTGTGCTGGAAATCAGATGTGGGAGGAGAGAACTGTCAAAAGCATTACAGGCTACAACCTGGATGAGGACAATGAGGACATTCAGGGAGCAGGGACGGCATAGAGGCCCTGGATGATGTGGTTTGTGGAGAGTGTCGGGGGGAGCAGTGAGAAGGCAGAGGGTTGGGGTGGATGGGGGGCAAGGCAGCACGGACAAGGGGGAGGTAGGGAGACGAGCCACCCTAGCCCGGCAGGACGTGTCCAGAACAGAGCCCAGCTGGAGCCCTGGCCACCCACCCAGGCCTGGCAGAACAGAATCTGCCTGGTAAGGGCTTGTTCCCAAGCCCAGAGGGAAACCCCCATCCCAGAGAGGTGCCAAGTGAGGCTGCAAGACACAAATATTTGTTCGGCTTCTGCCCTTCTTGTTCAAACACAGCGCTGGCTTTGGGGGTGGAGGCTGGCTGCTGCAGCAAGGAAGTGCGAGGATCAGTGGAGGTGGGATGAGCGGGAAGGAGGAGCGATTGCTCTCGGGGCCACTAAGGAATTCCCCAGGTTCCTGAGCCAATGGACTCCATTAGCTCATCAAAGTAGCTACATAATGCCCTGGCTCCTTTGCGAGGCATCTGTTCAAACAAAGCCAACCTTTCCCCGCACAATCAGATTCCATGTAACTCCCTGGTGCCTGCTCTGCTCTGCTCTGCTCTGACTGTGGCTGCATCGGTAGAGCTGGGGTGGGGGGGGTGGCTGCCTATCCGTGCCCCAGGCTGTGAGGCTGTGTTAATGGGAAATGGTGCCTTGTTATGTCCATGACCATGACCAAGTGTTGCTCTGAGGCTGTGCCCTCTGTGGGTTTCTTTCTACCAGTATGTGAGAATCTGTGCATGCTGCTGAACACCGAGTTACTCTGTGTGTGTGTGTTTGCAACACTGTCTTGCTGTGCGACTGTATCATGTGGTGCGTGGCTGTCACCCTAAGACCACATGTCTGGGACCATGGATTGCTCTAACAGTGTCTCTTTCCACGCCGTAGCGACTTGTGTGCTCATGTGTCAATGTGAGATGGTGTGTTCCTGTGTGTGACTTGGTTCACTGTCATAGTTCACGCAGACTCCTCGTCTGTGTGTGTTTGTGTACACACACGCTGCAATATCATCACTGAGTGTGTACATGTAACATTATTCCACCTGGTCATGTACAATGGCATGCTGTGTGTTCCACTGTGTATTCAGGTGCAGTGCTCCACACAGTGAAGGTGTGTGCCACTGCAGGATACTGCACATTTTACAAGGACACCTTGTTGTGTCTGCCAGTGTGAACAGAAAGACCTAACTCTCTGACCTCCCTTCCCAGGGACCCAGGGTCCACCCTGAAGAGCACTGGCTAGACGTGGCAGATGTGAATGGATGGTATGTAGGATGGGGCACCACCACTCCTTGACTGTTGGATGAAGGTCCAAGCCCTAAATCCCAGGGCAGAGACAACACCCAAGAGGCAGCCAATCCAGTAGCTGGATGAGAGCAGGAACAAGGAGAAAAGCAAGGTGGTCGGTAAGTGACTGCCACGCCCAGGGAGGCAGGCAGTCAGGTGGGGGCGAGGGTGGGGCCTGGAGATTCCAGAATGACCAGCAAATTCCTGCTGCCACCATGATGTAGCGGAGTTCTGCTACAACCTCCCACATGCATCAGAATCACTTGGGATGTTTGCTTAAATGGAAGTTCTTGATCTAGTAGGGCTGGAGCAGAGCCCTGGTACCTGCTTTGTGATTTGGTGATTCAGTGAAACACTTCCTCTGGGTGTGCGTTGGTGGACATGCACATTATAAAATGATTATTATCCCCTGAGGAATAAATGGTCAAGGCTCTCTTTTTTTTTTTTTTTACCGGGAGGTCCTGGGGATCGAACCCGGGTCCCTCCATATGGGAGACGGATGCCCAACCAGTTGAGCCACATCTGACCCCCTCAAGTCTCTCTTGATGTAGCCACTGCCCCCTGGTCTTTTAAGCCCCTTATCAATTTGGTTGATCCTTGTAAGTCTTTAACTTCTAAAGTGTTGTTCTTGAGAACACAGGCTACTGCCCTGTCTGGCAGCCAGCAGTCCCATCAGAGCCACCTCCCAGTGCCACCATCTTAGCCCTTGGCCTGGGGAGGCAGCACCAGCCTGGGCACATGATCTGATGAAATTTCCAGCAGTTCCAGTTCTGGGGGCCTCCTCCGAGCTCCATCTGGATGGAATTCCTCCCGTGCAGACTGGGTTTGGAAGCAGTGTTAGCACCATCAGACATTGCTGCTCTTCAGTAAACCCAGCCTGTCTCCCTCCGGCAGCCCCACCATCTGCCTTGGCTCTTCCCGTTGGAATGTAGTGCATGGACACAGACCCTTCTGTGATGGGACCCAGCTGCCCAAAGGTCAGCCCCTGAGGGTGGAGAGTTTGGGCTTTGTTCTGGGGTCATCCCAATGACGTCCTCTGACAATTGCCCAGCACATCTTGATATATATAACGCCACTCCAGCCTCTCCCAACTGCTGGAAAGTGGGGGCTCTGGGCTTGGATCCGTGGGTCATGGGTCTTTACTAGAACAGCAAATGCGTTTCAGCAAATATGAGCAGATGTCTGCCCGGGGCACCATGGTGAGAAGGATTCTGAAGCAGTGTCTGGGCTCAGAAGGAAAGGTGTGGAGATGTTTGCCTGGAGCCAGGCATGGCAGCAGATGGTTGACACCTCACCCCACACTCCTTCAGCCACCTCTAAGCTCCCTCCAGCCTTGGTGGACAGTCCCAAGGCACGCTGGCAGTTTCCCACCTCCAGCGCCCAGTTCCTTCTACCTCTCAGCCCGAGGGCTTTCTCCGGTACCCTGAGAGTTAGCTCAGCTCATATGCAGGGCAGCCCAGAAGTGTGAGAGATCTAATGCTCAGGGAGACAACCCTCAATGGATTGTCAATGAATGAACGCTCCAGGCTCCCTGTCCCTCGGTGGGACAATTCTGAGGCACGTTCTACACCATACCTCAGAGGTCTCCAATGGGACTGGACCTCACTTGCCCACAGTGGCAATCCACTCTTCAGCGCAGCTTCCACTGGCTGTCTCCCTCCCCCTCTTCCCTTCCCACCTTCCAAATAAACCACCTGCACTCAAGTCCATGCTTTGTGGGGAATCCAGACTCCTATAAGCTCCCATTTCAACTAGGAAAATTCACTCCTGCATTTGCTTTTTTTTTTTTTTTTAAGATTTATTTTATTTATTTATTCCCTTCCCCCTTGTTGTTCTTGCACTCGCTGTCTTGCTCTATGTCCATTCGCTGTGTGCTCTCTGTGTCTGCTTGTCTTCTCTTCTTCTCATCTTCTCTTTAGGAGGCACGGGGAACTGATCCTGGGACCTCCAATGTGGGAAAGGGGAACTCAATTGCTTGAGCCATCTCAGCTCCCTGGTTTGTTGTGTCTCTCATTGTCTCTCCTCTTTGTCTCTTTTTGTTGCGCCAGCTCTCTGAGCTGGCCAGCTCACATTCACCAGGAGGCCCCAGGAAATGAACCAGGGACCGCCCATATGGTAGACCAGAACCCAATCGCTTGGGCCACACCCATTTCCCTGCATTTGCTTATAATACCAGAGGTATAGATTAACCCTGAGCTTTACCTCCAAGCCAGGAGGGGTGAATATAGCATGGGTAGTAGCCAGGGCAGACATCACTAATTGATCACAATAATCTTTCCTACTGAGGATGCACTTAGCCTTGGAAGCCATCACAACACAAGGTCCTGCAAGTCACTGCCAAATGATTGGGAAACCAATTACATTTGAGAAAATGTCTTTGGGATCAGATAATAGCAATGATGGTGATGATAGTAATGATAGTCATAAATGCTTTTATTTGCAGATATACCTTCTGGTTTGAGGCTTGCAAAGGACCATCACCTACGTTGCCTCCACAGCTTGTCCCTACAACCTTCGAAGGTGAGTCATTATTATTCAGGACTCTTTAGGTTGTATGTAGCAGAATTTTTTCTTAATCATGCTAGGAAAAAAAAAAGCCCCGAAAAGGCCTAGGCCCGGGTCAGCTCCGTCCCTGGGGTCCATAGAATTGGCCCCACATATACCACATGAACTGAGAAGGATTATTATGGAACAGTGAAAGGCAGGTGAGTCTCCAAAGGAAGGGAGTTTTGAGGGACCAGAAGCACAAGACCACGATATGATTGCCTCTCCCCATTTTTCAGAGTAGGAAACTGAGGCTCAGCGATAGCAACTGCCATCACACAGTGAGTGAGTGGAATGGTCAGGACTAAAACCCAGGGTTCTAAAACTCTGAGTTCAGGGTGCTTTTCTCATCACCAGAGATGCTTCTCAGAGGCCAAAGCAAAATGGCTTTTACTGCCCTCAAGTGAGCCCCTGAGAAAGAGAATTTCGAGGGTGTCTCTAGGACCTCTGGCAAGGACCTCTTTTCAATCGAAGTGGCCAGAAGGGGCCCCTACGGCTGCCATGGCCTCTCCTCAGCTGTCCTGGGCATGGATTCAGGTGGGACAGTGGAGGCACGGCAAGCAGGGATGCTCTCCTCCCAGCCATCAGCTGCCCTGGCCCAGGCTGAAGACATCCTGCACCCCCCATCTACGTGACAGCAGGAGTCCAAATAGCAATTAATTACTGCCTGGCAGCCGCTGGCTCCCCTCCCCCCTGCTCAACCAAGTGTGTAATGGAAACGAGACCAAAACAGACTCCCCTGCCCATGGGGACCCTGGCATGCCCAGCAGAGGATGAGCTCCAGTGGAGCAGGGGAAAGGGCTGGGATGCAGAGGTGGGTTTATTAAAACAATGAGCCTCCCCTGACACCTCTTTCCTCACTCTTCCCTGACTCTTGGCTGCAAGCCGCAGTCTTTCCAGGGTCCTGCTCAGAGGTGGCCCCTTCCTGGTAGCCTGAGTATAATAGCATTTCTGGTATTAATCTTAGATGATATTAACAGCAGTATATTAGGCACCGGGCTATGTGCTTTACAAGCATTAGCTCTTTAAAGTAAGTCCTTCACTGTAATTTTTTATCCCTAATTTACTGATGAGAGAGGTTGAGGCCCAGAGAAGTGAAATGAGCTCTAAGGGGATGGTATCATGTCACAGTTGGGAGTACTGGCTCTGGAATCATTTACGACCCTTATTACTCATTTGGTCTGGCAAGTTACTTAACTGCTCTGTGCCTCAGTTTCCTCATCTACAAAGTGGTGAAAATGGTTACAGCTACCTCATAGGGCTGCTAGGAGAGTGTTTGATGCACAATATTCAATATGACTTTAGAAGGTTAGCATTATTATATCCTTGTTCTACAATAACATTAAAACAGTAACTTTCCTAGGTTCATAAAGTGTAACAGGAATCATAACATGCTAACTGCACCCGACCCTCAGAACAAACATCACTAGTAACTAAGGAACATCATTCGCAAAATTGCAGGCACATTCTGAATCCTCTCACTCCGCCTTCTACATCTCTCACCAGTCAACAAGCTCAGTTGGGAATCATTTTCTGTTCTTCGTTTTTAGAAAATAATGGGAATTTTTGTTTCTTCCCAGAAGAGCCATTTAAATTATAACCATCAATTTGCTTTTATAAAACGTAGACACACACTCTTACTAGAGATTCTTAGAAGTCCCCAAACCTAGCTGAAAAATCACTGCCCCAGAATGGGGGAAATTGACCTCCCCTGGACATCCAGATGGGCAGACTGGCAAGCGTGTGGCCACAATGTAGTGAAGGAAGAAAAGAGAAAACCCTGTCCAGACCAGTGGCATACAAAAGGCGGGGTGCGGGCATCTAAATGGAGCCAAGGATTGCCCCCTTCCCCACTCATGGCTCGCTGGGGGCACACTGTCTCTGCCACCCGTACATCCCCTGCACCCCACCCTGCCTATGAGCCCTGGGGAGAGGGGGCTTGGCTAATGCTTTCCTGCTTCCCCAGCAGCCAGCACGAGCTCAACACAGAGCAGGGGGTTGGTAAATGCTGAATAAGGGAACTAATGAATGGATGAATGGATGGCATATCTATTTGGGGAAGCTATAGAGTATAAAGGAAAAAGGGAAGGGAAAAGAAATAGAGAATATTGTCTATTCTCAGTTCCTTTAAAATGCTGAATAATCTCTATATTCTGATAGAGAGATATACAAAGATATGTTGCTAAGTGAAAAAAGCAAAGTGAACAAAAGGATGTCAAATACATAACCTTTTGTATAAAAATTAAAAGGAAGAGGACAAGAAGCATATATATTGTATTTGCTCGTAATTTGCACTTGTATAGATAAATGGAAGGCTAATCAAGAAACCATAACAAAGGTGAGGGGAGAAGTGGGAAGTGGGTGGATGGGAGACAGGAGTTAGAGGGAGACTTTTCACTGTATCCATTTTATAATTTTTAAATTTCAGAACCATGTGAAATTTTTTAAAATCAAGAAAAGAAAAAAAGAAAAGAAATGTAGTATAGGAAATTTCTGCTCCAAGAAAATGTTGAATTTTCTTGATGCCCTTGAGGGAAGGGCAGGTTTAGTTATTACCTACTTACATCTCATCTGATCAAGGACTCGGTTTAATTAAGGGCTCAGAGATCTCCTATTGATCTTAGACCAGAAAGCATTAGGTAAATCCCCAGAAGCCTTGAGCTTTCCGAAATTGTTTCAATAAACTCCACATCTCTCTTGCCGGTAGCCTCTGCCTGCTTCCTCTATGGCTGAGAGGTAGAGTTGGTAGATGCTACCTGTGGCTAGGGACATCAGGCAAGACCTCTTGGAGAGGTCAGAGGCTGTCCTAGAGGAGATGGAGGAGGAAGGGGGAAAGGAGAACCTCAAGGGCATGAATGCAAGAGGCCAAGGCCAAGGAGGCAAAAAGCACAGGCACTGTGCTGCCTTCACGGCACCCCTCCCCGATGCCCAACCCCTGAGAAATATTGAGATAACCAGTATCTTGGAGGGAGACTTCCACCAGGTGAGGAAGTGGGGTGAGAGCCATCTAGGATGGCCAGCTTCTCCTAGATCTCCGGGGGCAGGGAGCACCCAGCTGGCATCAGGCTTCCCTTTCTAGCCAAAGGTGCAGGTAGCATAAATGCTTTTAAGGAGCATTGGGGACCCCAGCGGCTGGTGAAAGGGGGAGCGTCTGCAGCACCCACCCCTGGGGTCAGAGCTGGTTCTGGGAGGGGTTAGCCATTGGGTCCGGCTGGCCCAACCCTGAGGGGCTTGAGTGCTGTCCAGGTAGGAGGCACTCTCTCTCCCAATGGGACCTGGACTGGGAGAGCCCACCGAGAGCACCGCCCACCTCTATTCCCGACACAGAAGGATGCCATCTATGCCGCAGGGCTTTGGGGAGCACATCCGTTTGGTTTTTACATCTTTGCCTGGAGGAAGCCTCATAACCCTTTGCTGAGCTGCGTGTAGCTAGACCGGGTGGCCCAGGCTGCACATCCCTAAGATGAAAACTCCTGCCTCCGACTGCAACTGCAAGGATGGAGGCCAGGGGGAGACCTCCAGCAGGCTTGTGGAAAGCCAGTCCTTCGAGCACTGCCATGGAAGCCTGGTCATCCTCCTGGCCGAGGCGGCTACCATGTGAGTAAATGCCCTTCTCAGAACAGGGTCTGCTCCCGGCCTCTTTTGGTGAGTGCCACCAGACCCTTAGGCTGAGCGTGGCAAAAGCTGGTGACAACAACACTATTCACAGCTGCCATTTCCTGAGCACTTCTTAAAGACACAGGACTCCATGCACATCATCTCATCAAATCCTCATAACAACCCTATGAGGAAGGTCCTACTATTATTGAGGAAAAGATGCACAGAGAGTTCAATAACTTCCTTGGGCTTCAGAGCCAGCAGTGGTAGTGCCGGGATTCAAATCCAGGCAGTCTGACCCCAGAATGAGTTTCCTTAACTGTGATGCTCTGCAGCTCCTCCTGAACCCCCTGAATCGGCTCCAGGCATCTCCAGGCCTCCCATCATTGGCTTTGGAAATTCAGAATCACCTCTGAGTAGCAGTTTGGCTTTGGTGACAAATGGACACAGGCTCCGGTCATAACACTGGCACTGGTAGTTGTGTGGCCTTGGGCAAGGTGCCCGGGCTCTCCGGGCCTTGGTCTCCAGTGAGTGAAGTGATCTAAGGATAGCCGCTGGACATCTGTGCCCTCGCCTCCCAACCCCGACTCCACAGGGCCATAGTGGGGTTTGCCATAGTCTTAAAGGACCTTGACTCTCTGAACATAATTGATTTGTTGAGGGATGGACAAGAAATTCAAGCCAGCCAAATCCTCCCCTGGACTTTTCAAGCCAAGCATCCAACAGCCAGTCCTGCTCTAGTGATGATAGCTGTGACTGGGAGGCTTGGGAGCTGTTGACCTTCATGCTTCCTTCATTGTGGAAAAAACCAGTTTGCAGTGAAAGAGAACAAAGATGGCATGCCGAGAGAAGCAGAAGTGAGAAACAGAGGGGTCCCTGATCCCAGTTCTCCTGAGACCACCCTGCTCCCTGCTCTTCCTGCAATTACCAGAGACCCCAGCATCCTCCAGTAAATGCCCATTTTGACCTAAGCTGGTGGCTGAGGTTGAGGATAAAATGAGGTAATACATGAGAGGCACTTAGTACATCAGATGGAGAAAAGAAACCCTCAACAAATGGTAAGGATAATTATATTATTACGAGAGCACAGACTAAGCTCAAACCCATTCCCTGAGAGGCAGAGGAGCAAAACTCTCTTTTCTTTAAGTCACTGTGAGCTGTAAAACTCCTTGGATGAGACAGGCTTGGGGAGGCCAAGAGGAGGAAGGAAGGCATTCTAGTAGGAAGAACAGTTTGGGCAATGGTCCAGAGGCTGCAAAGAGGAGGCAGGTCTTGGTGAAATATAGAAGTGGGCGGCTTGGGGACTCCTCCATCTGGCCCTGCATGACTGACAGCACAGCAGTTTGTCCATGGGCCTATGGAGAGCCTCCTTCACACCAGCCTCTGTGCTGAGCCCCAGGACACAAGGATGACAAAGACACAGGCCATGCCCACATGTGCAACTTGCCGTGGGAAAGCCAGAGGGTGGTAGGAGTGGCACACTCCAGGCTTGGGGAGATGGCTTCCAGAAGGAGGTGACATATAAGCAGTGACCTAAAGAGTGACTTAATAATAATAAAAATAATAACAGCTAACCTCCATTAAGGATGTATTATAGTGGGTGGAGACCCACATAATGAGTGGAAAGGTGTTGGACTCCCATCCTGAGGAGGACCACTATGTTCTCAAATAGAGGGGCAGGAGTCTCTCGAGAGCATGGGCAGTGCCCAATAGGGGAGGACAGACCAGTCTGTCAAGCCCTCAGTGTTGTTGCAAGTAACTATGAATCCTGTCCTGAAAAGAGTGAAGCCGAGTGTTTGCCGTGGGTCCCAAGGGGAGGGGGAGGGAGGAAGGGAATAGATGGAACAGGTGGCATTTTGAGGGGGATGGAAGTGTTCTACACGATCTTGCAATGATGGATACAGGCCATGTTAAGTTTCATAAAAATTTATAAAACTGTCTGGTCCAAAATGTAAAACATAATGTAAACCATTGACCATGGTTGGTAGATATGTTTCAATATTTGCACATCAGTTGTAATAAATGTACCATCCACATAGAAAATGTTATTAATAGGGGAAGGGGGAAAAGGGAGAGGACGTTGGAAATATGGGAGTCCCCTATATTCTCTACGTGACTTTGCTGTGACCTAAAACTTCTTTGAAGACAAAATGAAAAAAGTAAGACATTGGGGGAATAAATGGAAGAAGATGTCACTGTACATACAAGACAACAAATCTTACAGTGATGAAAGGCAAATTTAAAAAAAATTAAATATATTTTTTCATTATTTTCATTATCCTAAATTTATTTTCTTTTCTCTTTTTTTTTGTATTTTATTTCCTATTTTTAAAACTATCATTATTATTTCATTTTATTAATTGTATTTGGCTATTTTATTGGCTTCATCTTTGAAGAAGTTTTGAACACTGAAGGGTTACAACTGTGTCAGGGGAGGATCATTGGTGTGGGGTGTCAGTGATGGGGGATACATGGGAGGAAGTTCACCTGGGCATACATATAAGGCCTATAAGTGTGTTCAAATATTCATGGGGCATTGTCACGGTGGGTGGAGATTCACATAATAACCAAAAGAGTATTGAATTCCCATCCTGGGGAGCTCTGCTACATTCTCTAATGAAACAGCAAGAATCCCCCAAGTACAAAGGCGAATGAAGGAGGATGGTCCATTGACAGGCCTTTGATATTGATGACTGTGCTTATGAACTTTTACTCTTGAAATTGAAACTTAGCATAGTATTATAGGGTACATAAGCATTACCTCCTGAGAGTCTCCTTGTTGCTCAAATGTGGCCTCTTTCTAAGCCAAACTCAGCATATAAATTCAATAACTTCCCCCCATGGTGGGACATGACTCCCAGGGATGAGCCTCCCTGGCACCGAGGGATTACTACCAAGCACCAACTAGCAATGCAACTGGAAAAAGACCTTGACCAAAAGGGGGAAAAGGTAAAGACAAATGAGTCTATATGGCCAAGAGACTTCAAAGTGAGTCAGGAGGTTATTCCAGAGGTTACGTTTATGCATGACTCAGCAGGATCTCATTCACTGTCAAATTAGACACTACCCCAAAGACTGGGGCTCCTGAGGGCTCTGGAGACACCCAGGCACTATGGTCAGGGCAGACAGCTCATGAGCTTGGTGCCTTGCCAGTGGGCCCTACTTTGGGGTTTCTGCTCCCCAGTGTGACAGAATTGGACTCAGTTGTGGTTTCCCTACACATGGCTCTTCGGTCCCTTCTATTTGAACCTATAGTTGGTGCTGGAGTTGGTAGGTGTACGTCCAAGACTTGACTCTTTGGGCTGTCCATGTGCCAGCTGGGCCCTGAGCCTCAACGGAGTTGCAACACCTACTCTCCAGTTCTTTGGACTCACCCAGGACAACTAACAAGGAGGTGAGGATTGACAACTACCATAGCAAGGAACCAAGAGAATCTACAACTGCAAGAGAGTCCCATCCATCGGCTGTATGGGACTGAAGCCCCCTCTCAATTAGAGGTGGAGTGGGCATCACCATCCCAGAATTCTCAGGATTGGGGAATGAACTATGGACTAGAGTAGACTAACTGGTGTTCTACTTTAACTGGTGTTCTACTTTAACTTCCAATGATGGAAGAACTTATATCATTGATGTGGAGGCAATGGCCACTGGAGGTTCTGAGGTCAGGGAAAGGGAAAACAGGTGTAATACGGGGGCATTTTCAGGACTTGGGAATTATCCTGAATGACATTGCAACGACAGATACGGGCCATTATATATCTTGCCATAACCTACAGAATTGTGTGGGAGAGAGTGTAAACTACAATGTAAACTATATCCATGCTTAGTGGCAATGCTCCAAAATGTGTTCATCGATTGCAATGAATGTACCACACTAATGAAGGATGTTGTTAATGTGGGTAAATGTGGGCAGTGTGGGGAGTGGGGCATATGAGAATCCCCTGTATTTTTTATGTAACATTTATGTAATCTAAGTATCTTTTTAAAAAAATAAAAAATTATTTTTAAAAAGATGTATTATATGGGGAGCAGATGTGGTTCAAAGCAGTTGAGCATCTGCTTTCCCACATGGGATGTCCCAGGTTTGGTCCCTGGTGCTATCTAAAAACAAACAAGCAAACAAATGAAAAATCCAACTCAGGGGAGCCTATGTGGCTCAGTGGTTGAGTGCCAGCTTCCCACATACGAGGTCCCAGGGTCAATCCCCAGCCCTGGTAGCTCAAAAAAATAAAAAAAAAAGATGTATTACATGTTAAATGCTTTTGATGTGTTCATTAGATCCTTGAATTTAATCCTCTCCAGTATCCTGACAGGGAAGTCTGATTATCCCCCATTGAACAGATGAGGAAACTGAGGTTAAGTAAGTCCCTTGCTCATACAGCTACAAAGTAGTGGAGGCTGGGTTTGAACTCAGCTCTACCTGCCTTTAAAAGGTATCTTTTTTTTTTTAAGATTTATTTATTTACTTTATCCATTTTAACCCCTCCCTTCCCCATTTGCTGGGCAATTCTCTGTGTCTGTTTCCTGCCATCTCTTCTCATCCTCCTCCTCCAGTCTTCACCAGGAATCGATCCTGGAGACCTCCGATGTAGGAGAGAGGTGTCCTGCCACCTGCGCCACCTCGGTCCCTGGTTCCCAGGGCTTTCAGAGCATCTTGTCTTGTCTCTCCCCTGCGTCTCTCTCCTGTTACATCATCATCTTGCTGCATGGCTCCTGGGGCCTGGCGGCTCACCGGCACACAGAGCCTGGCAGCCCATGCACCTTCTATATATATATATTTTTTATTTTACCGGGAGGTCCTGGGGATCGAACCCAGGTCCCTCCATATGGCAGATGGACGCCCAACCATTTGAGCCACATCCGCCCCCCCAAAAGGTATCTTTTTTTTTTTTTCCTTTTTTCAGGCGGTACCAGGGATTGAACCCAGGGCCTCGTACGTGGGAAGCAGGTGCTCAACCACTTGAGCTACATTGGCTCCCCTAAAGTGTAAATGAGAGTAAATGGGAAGGGCATGGAAAGCAGGTCATTCCCTGTAGCTGGAACTGAGAGATATAGTTGAGGTGCCAGAGAGGAGGCTACTAAGGAAAGCTGGGGTCAGGGCACACAAGGCCGTGTAGGCTGTGAGTGGAAAGAGAGAGTTTGGATTTCTCCCAAGCTCTGATGATGATGGAGAAGGCCAGACTTGGCTTTAGAACTCTACCACTAAGCATTGTGCCCATAGATGCAGCCTGCAGCAGCAGAGGGTGCTGGGGCATAGACCTGGAGGGCCAGGGGGGCCCTGGGTGGCAGGACCTCCTTCTGAGCCCCACCTGCCTCTCACAACCCCCCTTGGGGCTGGGCAGCCAGGGAGAAGTAGCCAAGAGACTGGGTTTCCAGCTGCCTTGCTCGGATCCTTTCCATCTAGAGTGAGGAGTGAGCTGAGGCTTCTCAGCCAATCACTGAGCCCACCCTAAATGAGCTGTAATGACTCCTGATTGCTCCTTTGTCACTGGGCTGGCTCACAGAGCCACTTCCATCTGAGGCTGTGGGGAGGGGGACATGAAGGCCACACAGGCCAACATGCGCCACTGGTTTCCTATTTTCAGATAAGAGTCTGTGTGGGTGGCTGAGCACCCTGGGGCTCTCAGAGATACAAGGGGCAGACATGGATGGAGGGCGGCCATGGGGATGAACAGAACCAGCTCCCACATGGGCAGGACTTCACAGTTTGCAACGCACATCTCTGATCATCGGGGCAGGATCAGATCTCTATTTGAATAATGAATAATGGAGGCTCAGAGAGGGGTTAGTATATAAGATCAAACAGCTAGTAGATAATGGAACCAAGTGAGGTTCCATTCATTAATTCACTCAAACATTTACTGAGCATCTACTACGTGACTGGCACTGTGCTAGATGTTAAATATAAATCCAGAGCTTTCCCAATTGTGACAACAACAATAATAGCAAGAGCCGGTTTTTACTGTGCACTTACTATGTACTAGGTGCTTTGCTGTGTAGTTTTCATGTAATGCCTCATTAATCCTATCAACACCACGAAGCAGAGTGAAGCAGCCAACTCTGCAGGGGTGGAAGTGTTTCTCTGTTTCCCTCCTGAAGACTGGCTTGTGCCAAAGGCAGTTAATATACAGGGGCACTTGGAGGGGAGCAGGGACTGAGGGACTGAGGGGCTGAGGGGAGTGGGGAGAAGAGAAAGGGCCCCAAGGGAGGGGTACCTCAAGAGGGATGACCGCATGGGTGGCTCCAGGAGATCTGATCAAGAAACCACATCCTATGGAGAGTGGGGAGCCTGGGTGAGCTGATGGGAAAAGAAGAGTCACACACACACACACACACACACACAAAGCCTCGGATGGTGTTGTATTGGAAAAACCAACTTGCACATCCTCCTTTGGACTCCGTGAGTAGCCCCGCCCCCCTCAAGTTTAATAATGAATGTCCCGCCCCTTCCTTGTACTACCGGGGCATGGTTTTAGGATGATCACTTTTACCCCCATTTAACAGGTGAGCAAAGTGAAGCTGAGAGACCCTGAGTCACCTGCCCAGGGTGACTCAATCATGAGTGGCAGAGCTGAGCCCTGAACGAGTATCTCCCTCAGGCTGTCCCTGAACCCAATGATCATGAGGCCAGCCTGAGACCCTCCATACCTGGCAGGCAGTTGATGGAACAGCCTCAGCCCCTCACCATAAAACCGCAAGCTCCCCCCCACCCCCATCCTCCCCACGGCCCAGCTCAGCTCAGAGCTATTAACCAGGTCACGCTGGCTTGTCCCAGTCCAATAGTTCCCTTAATTGCCTTTTTATAGCACATCGTACAACTGTTCATTACGCTGTCATATTTCCCCTCGAAGGCAGCAGAGGGGGAGCTGAATGGAGGATGGGGGCTTGTCCAGGTGGCAGGGGCTGTGTGGGGGGCACCAATGTGTGCAGCTTATTTTCTACTTGGTCAGAACGAATTAAATGCGAGCCTCTCACCCTTGAGTAATGTACAGATCGCTTTTAAAGGGGCAACATCACAGCCCCCCAAACAGCTGACAAATGATCTTTATTATAATTTTACTGAAATAAGCACAAACATAAAGGCAGATCTGAGCCTCTTATTCTTTGAGCTCTCATGCAACTGGAAAAACAAAGGAAGTGTTTCAATGTAATGCAAACGAAGCTACAAAATCAGAAATTTCAAAATAGCACCATTAATCTAATGTGATGGATGATGTTTTGCTGAAATTAAATCGCCACTTGCACAGTGAATATGGCTTGTCTGCTTTGGCATTTAGCCCCCCTCTGTTCTTTTGTCACAAGGGCCATGATAGTAAAAGCAGTATTTGGTCATTCAGGAGATTTAGATTCTGCTGGTGGGTTTTTTAGATACAAAATAAAATAATGTAAAATTAACCCAGACGGGGTGAGAGCTCTCATGCCCCAGGTTATGAAATAATAAATGACCCAGGAGCCTTTATCGCTGTTCAGTGTCTGCTGTCATCCATAGGAGAGGACCATGTGCTCTTCTTGGGACAAGATGTCACACAGACTTTAGTGAAATCCACAAGCCCTTCTAAGCACCTACTGTGTGCGTGGCCCTGTGTCCCTGCCTCTTTGTCCCAGAGGGGTTGCCCATGTAGATGGGGGGAAGACAGGCGTGACCCAGAGTGGTTCTATGTGGAGCCAAGTGGGAGCCAGATCCGCACTGTTGTCCCTCTCTGGAGCTCCCCGACCTGAGCCTTTGCTGACAGACCCACCTAGAGTGCTGAAGTCATAAGGTCAGCTCTGGAGCCGGGCGGTCCTGGGTTTGAATCCTGGCTCTTCCAAACCTAGCTCTGAGACCTCAGGCAAGTTACTTAACCACTCTGCACTCCCATGACCTCATCTGTAAAATGGACACAAAACCAATCCAAGCCCGCGGGGAGGTTGGAAAGCTTAAATGAGATAATACACGCAAAGCAAGTAACCTAAAACCTGGCACAGAATAAGCAGTCGGCAAATGTTAACTGTGATATCTTGCCTGACCTCAAGGCTGGAGAGTACTAGGACGAGAAAGAAACCTCCAGATTGAGCTGTTAGCCTGGAGGCTGTGCACTCCGCATGGGTGGGCTTCAGGGGGTTTGAAATCCTGTGCAGCATTTTGCTTGTGCACGCTTAGGGGCTGGGGCGCGCAGCGGCATGCAGAGGTAGACTGTTCTCGTTCTGAGTGAGGGCAGGTTTGGGCCAGCAAAGGTTGACCCTTAGGGCTTCTAACTAAAGCAAGGATCATCCCCAACACCAGGGGTCCAACCCCGCCCCCCCACCCCCATCATTGTCCTTCCCAATCTTCTCTTCTCTCCTGCTTGCACCCATCCAACACCATCTCTCCATGTCCAGTCCAGCTGGCCCTGCTACGGCCTCGTAAGGTGACAGTGGACTAACCTCAGGATTGTGAGACTTTAAGGAGATAATCCAGGGACAGGGCCTTCTACATTACCTGACACACAAATTGTGCCCAGAAAAGGTCGACTCTACACAACAGGCTTGAGGGCTCAGGAAGTCGGATCCACAGCCCGTCTGCATTCCTGGAGTCCTGGGTTCCCATCACAGGGCTCATTTGAGTCAGAGCCTCCACCTCTGGGGTTGCCTCTCCCAGGAGTATGTATAACCAGTGAGGCACAGACGCCTAATGAAGGGGTACTGAGTGTTCTCACAAGGAGTCGCTGGATCTGGATGTGCACCCAAGCCCTCTCTGAACAAAAATCACATCTCACCCATGTATGTACGACTGGCTTTCAACTATGTAGATGGTGATGTAAGTATGAGAGACAAATCCGGGAGCGGATGTGGCTCAAGTGGTTGAGCATCCACCTTCCACATGGGAGGTCCCGGTGCCTCCTGAAAAAAAACAACAACAAACAACAAGCAAAACAAGTGAAAAAAACAAAAAAACAAAAACCAAGTCAGGGGAGCCAATGAGGCTCAGTGGTTGAGTGCCAGCTTCCCACATACAAGGTCCCAGGTTCAATCCCTGGCCCCGGTACCTAAACAACAACAACAACAAAAACAAAAACAAAAACAAAACAAAACAAAAAAAAAAACAGAGAGACAAATCCATTTAGAAGAGCAAGAAAAAAAAAAAGTCCGAATTCAGAGCTGGACTTTGGCCATTGTTTATGCCCTCAACCAATTATACTAAAAGTTCATGGGGGAGGGAAGACAATGATTTGTGACATTGATTTCATTCAACCCCACGGATGTTTACTGAGTGTCCACTGTGTGCAGGGGACTGAGTGGGGGAGAAGGCCGAGTGCTCCCTGCTCCCTGCAGAAGAGGAGACTGATCTCAGGAAAGGGCAGGGACCACTGGTCTAACTCTGAGCCAGGTCCAGGGCTCCTCCCACAGTCCCAGGCAGCTTCTCCTCATTTCAAAGGCTGCTGAGGGCAAGATCTGGGTCCCCATGTCCCCTGCTCCCTGGTCCCAGAAGCCTGAGGCAGGACTCCCCTGGACATTGTCCCTGATCAGGCATCCAACCTCTGCTTGGACTCCTCTAAAACTGGAATGCTCACTACCTCAGCAAGAAAAACTGCTAATATTTGCAAAGTCAGGTAGGTAGGTAGGTAGATAGATACGTACATACACACATACGCACACACACACACATGTACATACACACGTACATACATACATACGTGCACACATACATACGTGCGCACATACACACGTGCATACATACATACATACGTGCATACATACATACATACATACTCTTTTTGCCCTGAGCTAGCAGAAACAGCACCTACACCCATCATAGCCTCATCTAGTCTGTCCCACTGAAAGCAGAAGAATCATGGTCTTTGTGTAGTGCATGGCAGTCCACTTGGAGCCTCGGTCTTGCTGCCCACTCTCCTCCCTTGCGGCCATCAGGGAACTGGGCTCTGGTTTGGGGCAAGGTGAGTATGGCTTTCTCCAGCTGTAGGGAAACCTCACCCATGCCCCAGTCCCAGGATGCTTGGAGGGGGTATTGATGGAAGCAATGCCTACCCTTTCAAAAGGAAAAGGTTCATGGACGACGCTGCTCTGGAAAAGGAAGGCTCAGAGCCATAGTCTGGGGAGAGGGAGTAGGGCCTGCCTGTCTGTGATCATTCAACCCCAAAATGAAGCTCATAATGTGGGCTTTCCAGGCCATTAATTCAAGGGCTCCGCCTCTCCCGGCCCACCATGCTGCTGCCTGCTGTGGGAGATAAGCCCAGTTCTATTTAACCCTATTTATTCCCCTAAAGTGGCCTCCAGCTCATTCAGCCAAGCGTTTAACCCCCTGGGAACTGCAGGTATCAGAGCTGTGTGGTGTGGGCATGGTACATTTTACCTGGGTCCAGGCTTCAGGGGTCTGATCCAGAATTGAGTCCTCGCTTCAGGTCCCCCAAGACTGGAGGGATGTTATATGGCCCTGGGAAGAGAGCCCCCACCCTCACTCCAAGGGCAGGCTGGGACAGCTCCCACCCCTCACCATACCCCCTCCAGCCCTCATTTTCTTAGTCACAAGATCTGGGTCCTGACATTGGCAAAGAGGAAGGCGGTGGCACCTCCATCTCCTCTGTACCCCTCTGGCTGGCACCTCTGCCCAGCATGCTCTGTTCTTTCTCCCTGCCAACCCTCTGCTTGCTTGTCCCTTTTAGTGTCTCCCCTGCCTCCTTCCTCCCTTTGTTCCCTCTTCTTCCCCCCTCCAGTGATTACAGAGAGACGTTCTTGCATTTGTGGGTGCCCGATGGTTGGTCTCAGAGTGACTCTGTGTTTCCTTGTGTCTGGGTATTGTCAATGCATGTCTAAATCTCCATGTGTATGTCTGTCCTTGCACGGCTGTGTGTCTAAACCCGTTAGTCTGGGTGGCTCTGTCCAGGCAAATGAATCCCTGGGTGTCTGCCCTGGATTTGTGTGGTGCAGTCTCAGTACAAAACTATGTGTGTCCGTCCATATGCCAGCCTGTCCTTGACCTCTGTGTAAACCTGCCAATGGACTCGAATCTATGTTTTGGCCCTCGTTTCTTTGTGCATCTGTCAGTCTGCTTGTCATTCTCTGTGAGTGTTAGTATGTGAGTATGTGTATGTGTGTTTGTTTCAACTCAGGAGGCCAAGCTGCTGCAAATTCCTCTCACTGGGGAGCCACGAGAGAAGCTATTTAGAAGAATTTGGAGGTTGATGGCTTCCCTAGAGCAGAGTCCAGCTCATTACCTCTGGGCAAAGACAGCTGAAGGCTGCATGGTGGGCAGAAGCTGGGCGAGCCGTCTTGTTCATCTCCTAAAGCTGCCTGCCAGGTCACCTGCCCTCTGCCCTACTCCTGACCTTCAGACCCTTTCCTACAAGGCAGCTCAGGCCTGGAAGTGGGTAAGGACAGAGAGGCGGGGCAAAGGCGGAAGAGTAGTCACTCCAATCCACTCTGACTCTTGGACTCAATTACAGGCTTTTTCTTGGACCCTCACTTTTGCCCACACAATGAGAAATGGCTATGGGGTTCAGTAACAACTGCAACTGAAAATAATTGCTACCACAGTCTTGGGTGCCTAGCATAGGCTAAGCATTTTATATACAATATCTCATTGAATCCTCTCAATATTTCTATGAGGTCGTTACTATTTTCCCATTTTACTGATGAGGGAGCAGAAGCTAAGAGAAGTAACCAGTCCAATATCATACAGGTAGTACGTGATGGAACAGGATTTTCCAAGAAGGGGTGGGCTGTTTGGGAGCTTGCCACACCTGCCTTCTGCCAGGGAAGAGGTATTTATTGCCAACTGCAGGAAAGGAGGGAAACAGAGGCATCCCTCCCGCAACTGCTGGCATCTAATTACAGCCACAGCCACTGAAACCTGATTTCACATTTCATCTCTCTTGACAGCAAGGGGGCCAAACACTGAACAACAACCAGGGAGAGGGAATGGAAGGTCAAGACACAGCTGTGGAGGGTAAGGCACACTGGAGTGTCAGGATTCCTGGGTTCTGGCCAGGACTATGTGACTTTGGGCAGGATACTTCACTGCTTGAGACGTTCATTTGCTCCTCTGTAAAATGAGGATGGAAGCCAGGAGGGATCAGCCCCTGTTGGGATGTTTTAGGGATGGTTTAAGCACCACAGAAAGAGATCAGACAGGGTGCTCTCTGAGAGTCCTCCCAGACCTAAGAGTTGGGGTGCGCAGTGCAGGCAGGGGCCATGCTTGGGTCATTTTGGTGCTTCCCGCAGCAGCCAGAATAGAGCCACGTGCATAATAAGGGTTGAGAAGGTTTGGTGCATGAATGAATAAACGACCCATTCTCACCCTTGAAAGAGTTTCTTAGCCCACCTTGGACCTATATAGCATTGAATGGCATGAGAGAAAAGGAAAAGAGGGTAAGCATTTCAGACCATTATTAAACCAATTTACGTGACCCGCCAATGGCCAATTGAGTCATGTCACTGATTCACTTGTCAAAGAAGGCATCAGCACCCATCTCAAGAGCTACATGTGTATGGAGCTGGGGGGCACTAGAGAACCTTACAAAGACACCCAGTTTCTCCCCAGATGGTCGCATATGGGCCAAAAGAATTTCTCCAGAAACAGAAGGGGAGGTGACAGGGGTTAGGAGATAAGATCTTTGTCTAGAGGATTCTGTAGGGACAGGCTCTCTGGATAGGGAGCCTTTCTAAGATGGGAGATGAGTTCTATTTCAAAGTCTGTTTGGAGGAAAAAGAATCTCTGTGTTTGGGGAAAAAGGGTCTCTGCCTTGTCTTTGTTCTGAATTTGGGGATGGGCTCTATGGGGAGGTTTTTTGTCGTAGTGGCTGGGGAGAGGGCAGACATCCTCAAGTTACTGGGAGGGTTCCTGGTTTCTGCCAGACAGGGGTTGGGGGCCTACCTGAGCTCCTGCGGACTAAGGGGCTATGTGGGAAGGGATTAGGAGCACCTCTGTCCAAGGCGGTGAAGGTTCCCTGGAGTGGGGAGGAGCTTCCGGGAGACTGTAGGGCGCCTGGCTGTCCTGGCAGCTCCAACTCACTGGTCAGAGCCCCCAGGCCGCCCTACTTGTGCACTGATGTGGGCTAATCCAGACTGCCGAGGAGGAAGAGACTGAGGTTCCCAGAGAGAAAGGGCCTCGGGAGGAGGGATACCGGGGGACCCTTCCTTTCCCATTTCCTGAGCTCTTTCGCTCTCTCTGGGTCACAGTTGCCAGATGGAACCGTGCGGTTTATGGTTTGGGGGAAGGAGTCCGAGCAGGAGCACAGCCAGGGGCACACGCAGGGACCCACAGAGCAGCGAACCCGCTCGAAGACACTACAGAGGCACTCACACACGCAAGAACGCAGACAGCACACAACCTCCGCGCAGGGACACATATATCTACTGCGCACACACACAGACTCAAATGCGCACAGACCCATATACATTCACAGAATACATACGGTTACAAAATCTCCCCTTCGCAATCAAACCCAGATCCAGCCCCAAGCAACAGCTAATACAGGATCGGTCTTTGTCTCTCGGTCTCTCTCTTACCCGCGCGCACAAACACGCACCCCACTCAACAGAAACAGCCCAGGCTCTACTGGCCCGCGCTCCAGCCTCGGGTTCGCAGCGGTGCGAACCCATCTTTCCTCCGCGCGGACACCGGCTGCGCCCCTCCAACCGCGTGGACTTTCGCAAACACGCCACGAGACCTCCGATGGGGTGTCCTCTGCGAATCCTGCCTCCTTCCAGCCCCCCAGCCCCAACGAAAAGAAAGCGAAAAGCCAACCTTTCGCCTCCATTCTGCACGCATTTGGAAAGCGGTTGCCTGAGCCAGCGACGCGCAGAATCTCTTCCACCCAGGCGTCCCTGGACTCGCGAAGACAACCCCAAAGACAGAGCCTGGAACTGAGCATTCTTCAGAAGGGCCATGCCGGACACTTCTGCCATTGAGCAGCTTTAAGTGCGTGATGTGCGTGCCGGGCTGACAGACCGACGCCCAGACGACCCGCGCCGCGGGAGACAGGCAGCGGTCCTGCTGGCTTTCCGGGCGCCCAGACCTGTCTTTGGCCAGAGGATTTCGGACCGCGCGGCTTCCGGACTCTGGAGGAGGTGGTCCAGGGGCGGGGAAGCGCAAGAACCTGCGGGCCCGGGCCCCCTCCCTCCCGGCGGCAGCGAGGTGGGAAGGGCCAGGATCCGAGTTTAGCACCTCCCCCAGAAATGCAGCACTCCTGCCCCCCACTCCCGCCCGCGCGCCCTCTCCTGCTCCCTCCCGCCGCCTGCCCAAGGGCGCCCTGCCCCTGCCCCCATCTCACCTCTCTTTCCCTCTGAATCCCTTCCTGCCCCCTTTCTCACCTCCTTGCCCCCTCCCCAAGCACCCCCACCCCCCGCCTCTGGGTGTTTTCCCTTCCTCACCCCCTCCCCGACTGATTCCAAGAGGCGGGAGCGCACTGGGCTGCGCTCAGGTGGGGGCGCCGCGCCAGCTTCGCGTAGCAGCTCTGACGCCGCCGCCGCCCTCCGCCGCCCAGCCCGCGCCCCGCGGCAGCTCCGCAGTGCACTCGCCGCCGCCGCCGCCGCCGCTCGGCCGCCCCGCCGCCCTCTGGTCCAGCCCGGAGCGAGCCCCTAGCGCCAACCGAGAGGGTCATGAGCCAGAGTGCCCCCGGGCGCCGCGGGGACAGCCAGCGGAGATAGCGGCCTCGCGCCCTCCCGCCCTCGTCGTCTCGCCGCGCGTTCCCCGCGTCCTCGGCCCCTTCAGCCCTTCTCCGGGTCCCTTCAGGCCCCCTCGCCGCCGCCGCCATGGCCACCCTGCTCCGCAGCAAGCTGTCCAACGTGGCCACGTCCGTGTCCAACAAGTCTCAGGCCAAGGTGAGCGGCATGTTCGCCAGGATGGGCTTCCAGGCGGCCACGGACGAGGAGGCGGTGGGCTTCGCGCACTGCGACGACCTCGACTTTGAGCACCGACAGGGCCTGCAGATGGACATCCTGAAAGCCGAGGGCGAGCCCTGCGGGGAGGAAGGCGCCGAGCCGCCCGTCGAGGGTGACATCCATTACCAGCGCGGCGGCGGCGCGCCCCTGCCGCCCTCGGGTTCCAAGGACCAGGCGTTGGGGGCTGGTGGCGAGTTCGGGGGCCACGACAAGCCCAAGATCACGGCGTGGGAGGCCGGCTGGAACGTGACGAACGCCATCCAGGTGAGCGCGGGGTTCCCGGCTCTGCCCCCAAACGAATACAGGGTAATACCTGGGATGTCCCCTGTCCCCTTCCCTCCCAGCCGAGATAGGATCTCCGCCCCCAGGTGGTGTCCGCTGCCCGGATCCGCATCCCCTCCCACGACCCGGGCCGCAGGACAGCCAGGCTGAGGTGCGGCTGGCCAGATACACATTTCTAGGGACCCTGCAAAAGAGAGGGAAAATGGGGGGAGAATGTGAAATCCGGGGTCGGGGACCTGAGGGAGAAAGAAAATCAGGATTCGAAGGAATGGTATTGCCTGGGACTCCGGAATGGACTCGCAGCGGCATTTTCCGGACCAGAGGGGACCGAGAAATCGCTGAGCCGGGAGTCTCCTCCCCCGAGGTACACGCACACACGCACACAGACGTACATAGGCAGACACACATGCCCACAGCCCCCTCCCCACAAACAAAAGCGAGCGCATGGGCGCACACGACATCTCTATATAAAGCACACAACTATGCCCACACGCACCTACGTACAACCCTATACCCCCCCCCACGCACATACCTGTGCATACTAAGGACACACACATAAACCCGTTTGAACGTAACTCGCCCAAAAACACACACCCTCATGTGAAGCCTTGTTAGGGACATACACGGAAACACACACGTACAAGCACACAGGTGAGCACACACAAGCACGTACAATTCACGGTAACCCCGGGATACCTGCGTAACAACTCACCCCTCTCGCCCGAAATCCCGGCTGCACCGCAAAGAGGCGGCTAGCTCCTGCGCGTGTAACCCTGGGCGAAGCCCCCACCGAGGCTTAGGACAGCCTCTGGTCTGGAGGTCTCCCCCCACTCCTACGCCCACCCCATCCACACACGCCACGCGACTCCAGATTCGGCCTGTAGGTTTCTAGTCCGCACAACGACTTGTGGAGCAGGTGGGGGCCGGCAGGCTGCGGCTTGCGGAGCAGAGGAGGCCGCAGCCCTAGGCAACCCCCGACCCTACGGCAAGACCCTGCGGGATCCTGGGAGCTCCTGGTGGTTGGGGCGCAGAACGTGGGGTTCCCGCAGCCGCAGCAAGGTTGCTCGGGGACCCTGCCTGAGCGGGACTCCGCGAGGCGGTGCGCACTGGGCGGCTCCAGCCAAGGTGCCTCCTGCTTTAGGGCCGGGCCAGACGGCCACGCGGGACTGGGGGCCAGGGGGCCACGCCCGCCTTCATGGCCGCTCACGCCTTGACCCGGGGCGCCTTTGCCGGTAGCGTTCGATAGGCCCGGTGGTGAGCCAGGACGGCCGTCTGGAGGCCCGCAGGCTTCCAGGAGCCTGGATTTCGTTAGTTTTCCTTCCCTTCTTCCGTAGCCCTTCCCGCTCAACCCCATGGCTTCTGGCTTTGGGCTTGACCTTTCGTGCAGCGCCCGCGTTTTCTCCCGCAGGCCCTATCTGTTGCTTGCCTCTACCACCCCTACTTAGTCCCCTTTCCTTAGGGCTTGGCCCCGGCCCAAACCTACTTCAAGAAGGCCCTAAGACTCCCTCCTTTTCCCCCTCCCTCTGCCTCTGGTCACCCCCCACCCCAAGGCCGCCCCTAGCAAGTATGTCTACTCTGTCCCGTATCCTTTGCCTCCCTGTGGCTCCGTCCCACCCTCAGCGTCTCGTCCACTCTAGTCCATCTCCTTTTCTTTCCTACTGCCGCCTTTAACGTTTCCTTCCCGAGTACGGCCCTTAACCCATTTTCTCCCATTAGCCCCCTTGCCCCCCATTCCAGCTCCTCCTTAAACCCCTTCCGGGGGCCTCCCAGGAGCTTCAGGTCCAGCTTTCAACCTTTCCGGGCGTCCCCTTCCAGCCTTCCGTAGCCTTAAGCCACGTCCCCGGGCCCCCTCCTCCGAGGTCGCGTCCGCTGAGCGCGCGGGTCTGGTTGCCTCTCCGCTCCACAGGGCATGTTCGTGCTGGGCCTGCCCTACGCCATCCTGCACGGCGGCTACCTGGGGTTGTTCCTCATCATCTTCGCCGCCGTGGTCTGCTGCTACACGGGCAAGATCCTCATCGCGTGCCTGTATGAGGAGAACGAGGACGGCGAGGTGGTGCGCGTGCGGGACTCGTACGTGGCCATCGCCAACGCTTGCTGCGCACCGCGCTTCCCCACGTTGGGCGGCCGCGTGGTGAACGTGGCGCAAATCATCGAGCTGGTGATGACGTGCATCCTGTACGTGGTGGTGAGCGGCAACCTCATGTACAACAGTTTCCCGGGGCTGCCCGTGTCGCAGAAGTCCTGGTCCATCATTGCCACTGCCGTACTGCTGCCCTGCGCCTTCCTGAAGAACCTCAAGGCCGTGTCCAAGTTCAGCCTGCTGTGCACTCTGGCCCATTTCGTCATTAACATCCTGGTCATCGCCTACTGCCTATCACGGGCGCGCGACTGGGCCTGGGAGAAGGTCAAGTTCTATATCGATGTCAAGAAGTTTCCCATCTCCATCGGCATCATCGTGTTCAGCTACACCTCGCAGATCTTCCTGCCTTCGCTTGAGGGCAACATGCAGCAGCCCAGCGAGTTCCACTGCATGATGAACTGGACGCACATCGCCGCCTGCGTGCTCAAGGGCCTCTTCGCACTTGTCGCCTACCTCACCTGGGCTGATGAGACCAAGGAGGTCATTACCGATAACCTGCCTGGCTCCATCCGCGCCGTGGTCAACATCTTCCTAGTGGCCAAGGCGTTGTTGTCCTACCCACTGCCCTTCTTTGCTGCAGTAGAGGTGCTGGAGAAGTCACTCTTCCAGGAGGGCAGCCGAGCCTTCTTCCCCGCCTGCTATGGCGGCGACGGGCGCCTCAAGTCGTGGGGGCTGACGCTGCGCTGTGCGCTCGTCGTCTTCACGCTTCTCATGGCCATCTATGTGCCACACTTCGCGCTGCTCATGGGCCTCACCGGCAGCCTCACGGGCGCCGGCCTCTGCTTCCTGCTACCCAGCCTCTTCCACCTGCGCCTGCTCTGGCGCAAGCTGCTGTGGCACCAAGTCTTCTTCGACGTCGCCATCTTCGTCATCGGCGGAATTTGTAGCGTGTCCGGCTTCGTGCATTCCCTCGAGGGCCTCATCGAGGCCTATCGAACCAACGCGGAGGACTAGCGCTGGAGGCGCGCCCGGGCAATGCTCCTGCTCCCCCCACCCTTCACCCCACCGCACCCCCTCCCCACCCCCACCAGCTCGGTGTGCCCTGCCGCCGCGCTTGGGAAGCCAAGCTTTAAACATCTTTGGTTCCTAGATTCTGATTATTCGGGGATGGGGGGTGGGGGGAGGGATCCACGATACACGTCTGCGTTTCTGTTTGCCTTTCTTTTCCATAACGCCCTGGTTTGGGGGAAGGAGACAGGCGCGGGAATTGACCTTGGGGGGACATTTCACAACCATCCAGTGCTCGGAATCTGCAGCGTCCAGCCATTACCAGTCCCATTCCGGAGGCACTTCAGCCCTGCAGCAGGAAAGCTGGCTGGGAGATAGGTTTCGGGTGGGCGATTTGTCTTCGGCGAAGCTGGAAGGCAAGAAGCCGCGGCGAGGCTGGCTTGCCTGCGGGTTTTCAGGAATCCAAACTCATCTTGTGCAATTTATCAGGTTGTGGAACTGTTCTATTGTGCGTGTGGTGTGCTCGTGGTGAATAAGATGAAATGTATATCAGAAAAAAAAATCTATCTCTACTTTAGAGTGCGGTGCATAATTATATCCGCAAATAAAGAAGAAACAAAGGCGCGCGCGGCATGATGTAAATTCTGTACATCCGCACCAGCCGGGATCCCTGCGCTGTGGGCGACTGGGGGGAGGGTTCCGGCCCTGCTAAGACCGAGGGCGTGGAGGAGCGGCTGCACTTAAAAGGATCTGGAGAGAGCTTGGAGGTTGGTTCTTATCCAGGCACCAAGAGGGAGGCATCCAGGTGTCTGAGTCAGGGGAAGGAGCGCGCAGAGCAGTTTCGGTGTGGCAGCTGCCTGTGCTTCCCCTTTCCCCAGTTGCGGGTCAAGGTTTTTTCCGAATATCACCTGAAAATTTGGTGGACGCTCTCAGTCTCCAGTTCTAATACACAATGCTTTGATGTACAAAATCCTATAGATATGTTCAACAAATGAGTATAGACTGTGCCTGTACGATTGTCCAACAAATACTTGAGGACTGTGCCGGTTGCCAGGTGAAACAAACTCAGACTTGCCCTCCTGGAGCTTACAGTGAGCCTGGTGAGGGGAGGGGGGAAACAGGCAATAAACAAGGGCACAGCCACAAAATAAATGCAGACCGTGAAAAAAGCTTTAAAGGAAATCAGTAGCGAGCTGTGTATTTCCTGGGGTCCCCCAGGGCCAGCCGTTAGCCCCAGAACCACCCCTCGGGTGCCAGCTGGGGTCTAAACATCCACAGCGAAGAGCCTTGGCTTTTCAGGCCCGGCGCCCTTTGGGTCCCAATCTCCCCTTTTCTTGTACAGACCGTTTGAGAATGTGTTTGCCTGAATTACCCAGAGGGCGGTTCTACTCCGGATCCAACTCCAGGGGCAGCACCTCAAGGAATGGCAGGTCCCGAGGCAGTTTAGAAGGGTCAGGGTCAGACTTTCCTCATGGGAGCCGGGAGCTTGGGACAGCCGGGAGGTCCCTGGGGTCTTCTCTCACTGCGAAAGATACCACGCGAGAGGTTCCTGGTCTCCCCCGCTGGGCCTAAGGCTTCGTTTGGAACGATTTCTCCAGGTGCGAACCGTGCTGCAAGAACCCGGAGAATGCCGGAGTAGGGCGCGCGTTTCTCCTGGAGCTAGGACGCAAGTGGGTGCCTGCGGGGGGTGGGGGTGGGGGCGGCAGCGCGAGAGAGCGGCTAGGTGAAGATGTGGAGGGGTGGGGGAGCTTATGTAGTTATAGCGTGAAAGCCTTGGTGAACGTCTGAGTGTGGGAGCAGAGCATGCACGTGGGCGTGCCCCGGGACGCGCCTGCGACAGAGGTGACCTCGCACCACCCTATTCTGCAGCCACAGAACGGGAGTGGGCTGCAGTGGGGATAAGATTCCGCGCCCTCGGCCGCCGCGGCTCCAACGCTTTAAATGGGCTATTTGAGATGTCCGCTGTCGTCTGCCTAATCCCTTTGTCACTATTGTCGCGTGCTCAGGATCTGGGGCTGGCCAGAAGGTCTTCAGTTTTTCGTCCCCCGATTCCACTGATGTTTCCCAAGTCTTTGCCCCCCCTCCCACCGCTTCTCAGCGTGTTCACGGACTTCGGGGTGCGCGCTGAGTCGGAATGCAGTCTGCAACCCTCAGAAAAATTCCGGGTTTCTCCAGTGAAAGGGAGGGTGGGCGCGTCACGCTGCACCACCTTCGTCCTTCCCGTTTTTAAAAGGACAAACGACACCGGCAGGCGGCGGACCGCGGCTGCCACCTCCGCGGGCTCGCCAGATCCGCTCCACTGAGCCCTAGCTCTAGACTTTGTGCTCAACTTGCAGAAGCCGATGTCCCCGGGGACGGGTGCTGAGGGTGGCCCGGCAGAAGAGCCAGCCCTTCCTAGAGGCCACAAGGGGAACCCGGCACCCTCGTCGGTGGGACGCCTATCCCCAGACTCGCATCCAGGGCGCTGGGAGAAATAGGAATAGATGGGGCCCACGTCCGTCAGCTCTCCACAACCCCTTCTTTGCAAAGTGCCTGGCTCAGAGCCCGGATAAGAGTAGGAAGGAAGAATTCTCACGCTCCCCTCGGGTCCGCAGTGGGCTTGCTGGCCTAGCCCCAGAGAACATTCGGGGCTCCACTGGAGGTGAATTGAGGAGAGGGGGAATCCGCGCCAGCCCCCAGGGCTCCCATCAGCTTCCTTAAGCTCTTACGACGCGTTCAGGCTGGACGCGCGACGGACCCTGTCCCTGCCCGCGTCTGCAGCGCGGCTCTGTGGGCGCGCCTGGCCCCGTGCGCTGGGATCCGAGCCCCAAACCGCCAAAGGAAGCCAGGAGTCGCCACTACTTCGGCCCACAACTGTCGCGAGATGTCCCCGTCCCGCCCCCTAGCGGTAAGAGCGCGCGCTGCGGGCCCTCAAAGGAAGTTCTCCACCTTATAATTTGGGTAAACTCGTTCGCGTACATTTCAGATACCTAAAGGCTTCCTGCCTCCCCTCCCATTCCCACTCCCAGCCAGTTTATAATTATTGCTGTCTCTGGTGCTTTTAGGTCCTCTATATTTCAAAAATAAGCCTTTTTTACGTTTTTATTTTGAAGATAATCTTACTGCTTTTCCGTTTAGTTTTGAACTATTGTTTTACTAATTAGTCCGCTTTTCAATGCCAGTAAAAGAAACCTATTAGAGGCAACTTCTAAGAAACGGGGATTTTGATAAGGACCCAAGGCATTTTGATGTTCTTTTCCAAACATACAAAGATTGTATATTCTTGAACATGCTTTTTTTAGATACCCCCCACCCACCCTAGGGCCAGTGAAAGCCAAGCAAGCTCCCTGGGGACTGGTCAGGAAGTAGAGAAGATCTAGGCCTTTCTGGTATGTGGAAAACTCAAAGATCAGGGCAGAGAGAGGCTTGGGTCAAAACGGGGCTCAGTTCTCATCACTCCATGGACATTCAGGGGTTCAGAAGCCGAGCTGGTTTGACCCCCCAGGGAGCCAGCCTTGGGGTGTCCTTCTCACTGCCTTCTTTCCCCCTACAACATTATGAAAATTTTCATGCAGAAAAGTTGAAAGAATTTTGCAGTGAACACCCATACACTCACCACCTAGATTGAACAATGAACAGTTTACAAGATTTTTCTGTCCTAATATCTATCCATCCAACAATCCAAGTTATTTTTAATGCATTTCAAAGTTACAAGCATTATCTACTTCCCTCCCAAATACTTCACCATGCAGTTGAGGTAACAGTGCCATTCAGCTAGCGCTGTGCAAATGGTAGCAGTGAGGTTCTGAGCCATATTGGAGCCTGAGGTGAAAGGAAAAATCAATAATACTGATCCTGTCTTTATTTCAATTTTTATTTTGTTCACCATAGGTTTTTGTTTGTTTGTTTGTTTGTTTGAAGGAGGTACCAGGGATTGAATTTGGGACCTTGTATGTGGGAAGCAGGTGCTCAACCACTGAGCTACATCTGCTCCCCTCACTGTAGGCTTTTGCACTAATTTTGATTTTTTTTTTTAATTGCATTAAGTATTATCTGTTTTGATTACTGAACTTTTTTGGTACCCTTTTGAAGTTTGCTTCTGAAGCAAGTGCCTCACTTGTCTCATCCTAATCCCAGCCCTAGGAGGTGGGGTTTAGGACCTAGCGGGTAGAGACCTCCCCTCTAGAGGTCTGAATTGTGTCTCTTCAGGAGTTCTGGCTACACTTGTTTCTATAGTGCTCCTGTGGGTGCCGTCTCTAACCAGCTGTGGTATCCAAGACAGAATGATCCAGCAGTGCTGAGGGCCTAGCCATATATGGTGTATTAGTCGGGTGCTCTAGGGAAACCGAACCGACAGAAGATATCTGTAAATAGTATGAGATTTTATAAAATTGTCTCACGTGACTGTGGGGATGCACAAGTCCAAATTCCATAGGGCAGGCTGCAAACCAGGGGCTCCGATGAAGGTTCTTGATGAGTTTCTAAGAGACGCTGGCTGTCTGAAGTAGAGATGGGAATTCTCTCTCTCTCTGAAGGCTGAAATCACTTTCCCTTTTAAGGCTTTCCACTGATTGGATGAGATGAGACGTACTCATTGGTGACCACAATCTACTCAGTTGATTGTAGATGTAATCAGCCATCTACGCAATCAACTCACTGATGACTAAAGTCCATGAAAATGCCCTTGTATTACAGTTAGCCTAGTGCTTGCTTGACCAAACAACTGGGCACCATTAATTACTTGGCCGAGTTGACACATTAGCCTAAGCATCTCATATGGGTTGGGGTGGAGGGAGCGTCACATTTCCAGCAGCTCTCAGCAACCCTCTGAGGATGGATGGAGAAAGGGTGAAGAGATTGAAGCTGCTGCTTGAGGGATGGTGCAGAAGATGGGAGATAGAACCTAAATTGGGGCAGGAAGGGAACCAGAAGGGAGAGCACAATTAAAGAAATTATACACATTATCCAGTACCTGGCAAGGTCTGGTAGGCACACAGGAGTTACAAAATATTTATTGAGTACTCACTGCAAAATCACACACTGAGCTAAAGATTCTTCTAGGTCGCAGGGATTCAATAGTAAACAAGGCAGACATGGTATCTGTAGCTGTTGTCAATGCTCTACCCCCTATCACCTAGATTCACCTGAACTGACCTGGAGCTGTGGCTACTTCTCAGAAACCTGACAGTGAACCACTGCAAGTGCCTCCATCTTCTCTGCCTGAGGTCTTTCTAGGACACTTGGGAGTACAACTTGGAATTGTTGGGGGGAGATAATGGCCATCCAACACTCAATCTGCAATAAATGCCTGTCTCCCGTCTTCTGATGGGATTATTTGAGGTCTATCCCACAAGGTATCTCAGAGAGGATTGAACCTCAGGGGTTCTCAGTATTAATAAGCTCATCAAAGCACTCTTTATTTGGCTTTTTATTTTCCCTTCCCTGTTTCCCTTTCTCCACGTCCTCACTTGGGCTTCCTGAGATCACCTCCGAAATCAATTACCTGCTCTTAAGTCTTTGTTGCACAGTCTGTTCTTAGAGAAAGCTACACTAAGATAGTTCTGCATTCTTAATGCTTCTGATATAGTACAGTGGTTCCCAAATTTCTATTTGGGACAATTTCCTAGGCTATCCATAGACAGTTCCTAGGCTGGGTGTATCAGAATCATCTTGGGGAAGCAGATGGGGCTCAAGAGATTAGGCTCCCGTCTACCATATAGGAGGTCCAGGGTTTGATTCTCGGGGCCTCCTGGTAAAAGGCAAGCTGGCCCACGCACTGAGCTGACCCGTGCAAGAGTTCTGGCCTGCACGGAGTGCTGGCCCATGAGGAGAGCTGGCACAGCAAGATGACACAACAAAAATAAACACAGATGAGAGACAATAAGAGACACAGCAGACCAGGGAGCTGAAGTGGCGCAAGAGGTTGAGCGCCTCTCTCTCCACTCCAGGTCTCAGGATCAGTTCACAGTGCCACCTAAAGAGAAGATAAGCAGACACAGAAGAACACACAGAGAGCAGACAGCAAGTGCAAAAACAATGGGGGTGGAGTGGGGATAAATAAATAAATCTTTTAAAAAAATAAAATAAAAATTAAAAAAAGAATCATCTGGGGAGCTTTTTACAGATTCCTGTCCCCTACGCCCACCCCGAGACACATATTCAGAAACTTTTTTTTTTTTTTTTTTTTTTTTTAAGTTCCTGATGTGCCACTGCTTTGGAATCACTAATATTGAGGATGGGACAATGGGTAGATGGATGAATGGGAGAATAGATGGATGTATCAGTGGGTAAATGCTTTGATGAGTAAGTCAGTGGTTAGATGGATGAATCAATGACTAGATGGGTCAGTGGATGAAGGAATAGATGGATAGATGGATGAATGGGTTGTGGATGAGTGGATGAAAGCATGTATCAGTGGTCGGACCAATGGATGAAAGGAAGAAAAGAAGGAAGGAAAAATAAATGGGTCCATGGGAACTATCTTTAAGTCCAGTAAACTCCAAAAGGTCAGGGACATACTCTGTTTGTCTCCATACTGTATCTCTAGTTTCTATCATAATATCTGATATATAGAAGGTCCTTAATACATTTTGTCCAGTGAATAAACAGACAGATAGATGAATTCATTTTCATAAAAAATCTTCAACTCATAAGTAGTAATGAAATCAAAAGAAAGTATGAGGTCAACCAGATGAGTGGATGGAGACAAGAGCTCTGGGCCAAGAACCTTGATGAACAGCAATATTTAAGGGTCAGATGAAGGAGAAGGAGAAAGAGGAGGAGGAAGGGTAGGAAGAGTGAAGACTGATAAAGAATAGTTAGAGAGATAGGTAATAAAAGAGAATGATGTCCTGAAATTGAGGAAGGACAGGTTTTAGGAAGTAGGAAGTGATAAGTATCTGTTTCTCTTCTCTGGACAAATGACATCTTGGTTTGGGCCAGGCATGGAGATGTGGATATTCCTTGTCATTGAATTTCAGAGCTTGGAATGGAAGAAGAATGCCTAGAAGCTTCTCAAAGGAGAGTGAGATCGGGGCTGGAGCTCAGTTCTGATGGAGCCACCACTCCAAAGAAGGAAGTATAACGAGAATACAAGTAAGCAAGACAGACCAAGGGAAGCTAAAGAGGAAGGTCAAGAAATATAAGGACCCAAAGGAGTCTGCCTTAGTCTGTGTTTTCCAAGTAACAGACCCTGACACAAGAATTCAAATGTGAATAGTTCATTTGGGATCTGATATTACGAAGCACCATTGCACAAGGGAGAAGTGAGACAGGGAAGGGAAGAAAATGGAAGAAAGCCAGTTAAGGGGACTTTATGGGTAGGTTGCTGCTGTGGGCAATTGGAACTTAATCCATCTGAGACCTCTGGGAGATTTCAGAGTTATCATACAGGACACAAGGGTCAAGGAAGCTGTGGCATTTATCCTTCAACTTCCATCAATTGTTGGTTTAGGGTTGCTCACGGGGGTGTTAACTCCCCAGCACCTCCAGCTTGCCCTGCAGCCAGAGAGCCACATGTGTTTACAGTGAGAAGCCAGTGGTTTGGTATGCATAGAAGCTGTGAAAGCCCAGGGGAATATGGATCTGCTACAAGGACTTTGGGACAGGTCCTGAAGACTTAAATGAGAACAGTGCCATGTGCTCAAGCCTCAAACTCGAGGGACTTCTGATTTTAGCTGCTGAAGGATGGCAGATTTATTCAAGGGGGCTCCTCAACAAAAACATTGATCTTGACTGAACTCTTTTCCTAAGACCAGAGAAATCTAAGGGTCAGAGGACAGATGCAAAGAAAAGGAGCATGAAGTGGGGGAGGGGCAGTCTTAGTGCCACCTGCCACCTTTTCCTGGGATCCACATATACATTTCATGCTTGGGACCAGGTTTGTCAGCCTGGAAAGATAAAACGCAAACCCGTAGTAGATAAGGAGATTGCTGGTACATTCCTTCCCTTATAGCCCTGAACATATGCAAATATTCACTGGAGACAGTCTGACTCTGGTGGCCATGTTTTATGGCATCCAGCTCATACCCTGGTGATACAGCTAGCCGTCCCTGGTGGGGAGAAAGCAGAATTCCTCCACTGTGACAGCACATAAACACAAGAGGGGTGCCAGAAGAGAAGAGAAGGGTGAAAGAAAAGACAAGAAAGATAAAAAATCATTACTCTAAAGAACATAATGGTTGAGAGCAGTCTAAAGGAAATATTCATACTTAAATATATTGAAATAAAATTTCATTACCCCAAAAATAAAGAGAAAGGCTTAAAGGCAATCATCCAAAAGTGACAGATTGAAAGGAAAGTCAATGATACTGACAGATGACAACTCAAAAACAACAATAAAGGTCAAAAGACAGTGGGATGATATCTTTACAGTAGTGAGAGGAAACAACTGTCAACCTAGAATTGGCATTTACATCTCTAGACTACCCTTTTCAGCCACATTCCCATTTATAAACCAGCTGTTACTCACTATAATGTGTTACCATCAACTCTATACATTTCCACAGTTTTACAGTAAAGTTAATTAAAACTTCTATGTACATAAACATCAGTAGTCCACCTCAGTCCTCCTCTTATCTCCTTTAAGAATCTACCACGTACCACCAGGTCTTGAAGATATTTTCCTACATTTTCTTCTAGAAGCTTTATGGTTCTTGCTTTTATATTAAGGTTTTTAAAATTCATTTTGAGTTAGTTTTTGTATAAGGTTTGAGATAGATAGGAGTTCTTATCGTTCTTTTTGCTATGGATATTCAAGTTCTCTCAGCACCATTTATGGAATGCCCAAGCTGGGTGAGTTTGATGGGCTTGTCAAAAAATCACTTGACCATAGACGTGGGGGTCTGTTTCTGAATCATCACTTGAGTTCCATTGATTTGTGTGTCTGTCTTTATGCCAGTACCACACGGTTTTTACCACTGTACCTAGGTAATATGATTTAAAGTCCAGAAGTGAGAGTCCTACAATTTTGCTTTTCATTTTTAAAGATGTTTTTGGCTATTCAGGACACCTTACCCTTCCAAATAAATTTTATAATCATGTTTTCCACTTATTTAAAAAATGCTGATGGAATTTTTATTGGGATTGCATTGAATCTGTATATCAATTTGGGTAGAATTGACATCTTAATGATATTTAGTCTTCCAATCTGTAATCATGAAAATTTCTTCCAATTATTTAGGTCCTTTTTGATTTCTTTTAACAATGAGTTGTAGTTTTCTGAATACAAGTGCTTTACATTGTTTGTTAAACTTATTCCAAAATATTTGGGTTATATCTGTCATATTTTATTTTCACCACTCTTTTGACACTTTTAATTACCTTTACTGATATAATCTTCATTTCTAGACTCTCTTTCAAGCCTTTCTCTCCTGTCTTTTCTTTTCAGACTGTAGCACACCCTTTAGTATTTCCTGCAAAGTTGGTCTCTTGGTTACAAACTCTCTCAGTTTCTGTTGGTCTGTGAATATTCTAAACTTGCCCTCATTTTTGAAAGACAATCTTGCTGGATATAAGATTCTTGGCTGGAAGTTTTTCTCTTGCAGTTTCTTAAATATATCATACCACTGTCTTCTTACCTCCATGGTTTCTGATGAGAAATTGCCACTTAAACTTATTGGGTATCCCTTGTATGTTATGCATTGCTTTTCTCTTGCTGCTCTCAGAATTCTCTCTTTGTCTTTGGCATTTGATGTTTTGTTTAGTATGTGTCTTGGAGTTGGTCTATTTGGATTTATTCGAATGGGAGTATGTTGTGCTTCTTGGACATGGATATCTATGCCTTTCTACCATTATTTCTTCAAATATTCCTTCTGCCCCTTTTCCCTTCTCTACTCCTTCTGGGACACCCATGACACGTAAATTTGCATGTCTCTTGCTTTCGTTTAGTTCCCTGAGAACTTGTTCAGTTTTTTCCACTCTTTACTTCATCTGTTCTTTTGTATGTTTGCTTTCAGAGGTCATTTCTTCAGGCTCACCAACCCTTTATTCTGCTTCCTCAAATCTGCTATTATATGATTCCAGTGTATTTTTTATTTCATTTATTGTGCCTTTCATTTCCATAAGATCTGCTATTTTTCTATGTATGCTTTCAAATTCTTCTTTGTGCTTATCCAATGTCTTCTTAATATCCTTAATCTCTTTAGCCATCTCATTGAATTTATTAAGGAGATTTGTTTGAACATCTATAATTAGTTGTCTCAACTCCTTTATGTCATCTGGTGGCTTATCTTGTTACTTTAACTGGGCCATATCTTCCTATTTCTTGGTGTGGATTGTAATTTTTTGTTGGTGTCTTGGCATCTATCTTACTAGATGTATTTATTCTGGGTGCAGTTTCTCTCCTTATTTTGGGGCTTTCTTGCCCTTTCTCCCTTGCTGGTTATGTAGTAGGGCTCATCAGCTTCCTCCCTGCTAGAGATAGGACTGAAGCTTAAGATAGGGCTGCAGTCCGATCTGGGTGAAAGAAATGGGTCCCTACCATCACTGTGATTTTCAGTCAGCCCGGCTTCCTCTCATGCTGGGGACGGAGTCAAAATGGCAGCTCCCGGCCTCTTTTGGACTTGGACAGGTTCAAACTTTAGCTGTTCTTAGGGTTATACTTTAGCCAGGCGAATTTGCTAATTAATTGCTTAAGTCGGTGGCCAACCGTCTCTCCCTCCCCTGTTTTTTGGGAAATGGAGCTTCCAATTCCAGCCACAGAACAGCTCCCAGGGCAGCTTGTGCCACCAGAGTAGGATGATCACCGGCCTCTGCAGTTTGGCATGTATTTTCCTGGAGAATCTGGTGCAGCTCCCCCAGACTTCTCCTTGCCGGAGGTGGGCCTGGGACTTAGGCTAGAGCTGCAATCCGATCTGGATGGAAGGAAGCTGGTCCCTACCAGCATTGTGAGTTTCAGTCTACCCCAATTCCCCTTGTGCCAGGGGTGGAGTTAAAATGGCGGCTACTGGCATCTTTCTGATTTTGAAATGTTCATATTTTAGCTGTTCTTAGGATTACACTTTAGCCTGCCAAATTTACTAATCAGTAGCTGAAGTTGCTGTCCAGCCGTCTCTCCCTCCTCAGTTTTTGGGAAGTGGAGCTTCCAATTCCAGCCACAGAATTGCTCCCAAGGTGGCTTGTGCCACCAGCGGAGGATGGGCATTGGCCTCTGGGACATGGAGAGCTCTACTTACGAATCTTCTCTGCATATGAGCCATCTCCTCCTTCCATTCTTTCAAGGATGTTGCAGGATGCTCTTCTGGTGTCCTGGAGCCCCCAAACAGATGCTTTAGATAGCTCTGGATGATTGCTAACTGCCCTGTAGCACTAGCTGACTCCAGGAGCTTCTTGCTCTGCTGCCATCTTGCTGGTTGTTCTGGAAGATGAGATTTTAGTTCCCTTTCCTCCTCTTCCTCCAGCTACACACAAGCCTATGTGTCCTCTTCCTCCTTCTCCCATTATAGTTAAATCACAATTTTCGTTCACTCAGCACTCATGGTTGACATTGTGTGATGTGTGTATTCATCAGGGCTGGGGCATGTAGTAAACAATGATTACTCTTCCTTTCCTGCACAACTTTTATTTTCTCAGGAGTTGCTTTTTGTTTGTTTCATGTACTTGTTAATTGCACCCCAAATTTTACTACCAGTTGTCTAAATATTCCTCAATCATTTCGTTCACATAAAACAGAGTATCCACTTCCTCTTCCTGAAGAAGTATCTCCCAAAGAAGACCTCCTTCAATCTGGCCAGCTGTCCTCTGTTCCTGTAGCACAGCCACATCCTGGTATTTCCCTTCCCTATGGCCCCAAAGGCCCTCTTACTTGTGTGTTGCATCCCCTGTCTCCTGTCTCATATGTGCTTTCTCTTTCTTGGTTTACTTCCCCTTTTACATTTTTTATTTACAAACACTCTATACCACCAAGCAAAAACTCCCTCTTTGGGAAGCGGATGTGGCTCAATTGACTGGGCTCCCTACCACATAGGAGGTCCATGGTTCAGTTCCTGGTACCTCCTAAAGAAGACAGCAAGCTGGTGCATCGGGCAGGCTCCACAAGCTGACATAACAAGATGACACAACAAGAGACACAAGAAGAAAAACATAATGAGGGACACAAACAAAAGCAGGGAGCAGAGGTTCCCAGTGCCTCTTAGAGAAGACAGGCAAGACAGCGAGCTGAAGCGACTGGGCAGGCTCCAGGCAGGCTCTGCAAGCTGATGCAGCAAGATGGAGCAACAAGAGACACAGGAGGAAAAGCATAATGAGAGACACAACAAAGCAGGGAACGGAGGTAGCTCAAGCGATTAGGATCCTCCCTCCCACATCAGAGGTCCCGGGGAACTCCATGCCTCCTAAAGAAACAAAAAAGACAAACAGACACAGCAAGTGCAAACAACTGGGGGGAATAAATAAATAAATCTTAAAAAAAAACACAAACAAAATCTTCATCTTAATTTGAAGGAATAGATTCTTACAATAGTTTCTGGAATAAAAGGGAGGGTATGGAAAGTAAAATTTTTGAGACTGTGAATGTTTTTAAACCTCTCTATTCTACCCCAGTGTTTGATTGAGAGTTTGGCTGAATTTTAGGTTGGGAATCATTTTTCCTTAGAATTGAAAGCACTTCTAGATTTTTTTCTAGTTTTCAGTGTTGCTGAGGAGGTTGAAATTGATCTTTGATCTTTTTCATGCTAATGTTTTCTTTTTCTCTGGAAACTACTGAATGTTCTGTTTGCTTCTAGGGGTCTGAAATTTCGTGATGTGCATTGATGTGGATCCGTTTTTATCCATTTTGCTGGGAAGTCGAATATGGCAACTTGAGTACTTCCCTTCCAGGAAATTGCCTTGAATCACTGATGGGTTCTCTATATTTCCTCTGTTCTCCCTTTTTGGAGCTTCTATTATTTGTAGGTTGGGCCTTCTAATAGTCTTATCTTTTTTTTTTCCCTTTCCCTTTTCTCTCTCCCCCTCTTTCTCCCCCATCCCTAACCCCCCACACACACACATACACTTATTTGGAGGTTTTCTCAATTTTATCTTTCAATCCATTGATTAACTTTCTCATTTCTGCTGTCTTGTCCTTCAAGCCCAACCCCAGAAGCTTTTATTTTTGTTCTCTTAACATAGCAGACTGTTTTTTATTTCATGGATACAACATCTTCCCTCATCTCTCTGAAAATATGGTAGTAATCATAACTATATCAAGGTTTCTTCTTTCCATGTAATCTCTGTTTCCTTCTGGTTGATTTTTCCCCCGTTTCTGCATTTTTGTCTCTAGCTCTAGTGTTACAAGCCTTTGTCAAATATCTGCTAATTTTTAAGACTGGGGTACTGAAAAAAGCTGATGGAAAGCTTGGAGTCCATGGGAGGGGCCTGTTGATCTAGGGTTCAGGTTTCTTCCTAAAACAGTTTTTAACCAATTCTCCTTATTTTGGCCACCCCACTTTTAACCTCTCTTCCCGAAGAAACTTGTACCACTAATTCCTGAGGATTCTGAAGACTTTACAGTGCAAAACAGGTTCATTCTCAACTTAGAAATCAGTTTGTTTTTTTTTTTTTTTTCCTAAGCTAGATACCACTTGCATGCATGCTTTCCAGTTTCTGAAATTTTGTTCTCACTCTTTCTCATTCCTATTCTTGTAGGATTTTGCCTTTGTAAAAAATCCCTTTGCTGTGATATGAACAATCCCTCCACCCTCAGATCCTTCCAATTGTCCCGAGGCTGAGGGGAGGACAGCACTAACTTACCTAACACATTTTTAACAACTAAGGCTCCAACCTGCAATGAAGGGAACTTGCTCCATGGCAAGCACCTTATGTGATACTCTGCTCTATCCCCCAGTGAAGGAAAACTGAGTGACATTTGAGCTGGGCCTTGAAAAATTAGTAAGATTCTACAGGCAAATGAGAGAGAGGGCAGAGCATCTCAGGCTGTGTCAACAATATGTGCAAAGAGACAGGCTACCAAAAGGTCCTATGTCTGATGAGCCTGTGAGCAGGTTGGCAGAATCTAGGATGGAGCTGGAGACCTGTGCTACATTCCCCATCCCCAGTCCTAGTCTGCATCCTTGCTCCATGGATACCCCTTCCCTTTCCCAAGAAGTTGGCTCAAGGAGCTTGACCTGGTGCTGGAGCCCAGGTCCAACACAAGGCCTTGGTCAGTCATGATGAATCACAGCTCAATATCCAATGTGATGTCTGTTCCCATCACACCCTCCCGACCAAGCTGCAGGCAGACTGGGTGGCACATGGTCTCAGAACAGTCTTCTGATGGCTCCGTGTCTGGGTCCTGCCATGTAGACTCCCTCAGGAACAAGACCACATACATCATCTGATCATCTAACTGTGTGTGTGCAACTTAGGACAGAAGTCAAAATGACAGTGGCTTAAGTAAAAAGACAGTGTATTTCCTTCTCACGTAAAAATCAGAGCCAGTTTGGGGTCTAGACCAGTGCTGCTTAAACTTTAATATGCATATGAATCATCTGGGTATTTTACTAAAATGCAGATTCTGATTTACTAGGCCTGGGGTGAGGCTAGAGAGTCTGCATTTCTGACAAGTTCCCAGGTGATGCTGGGCTGCGAACCACACTTGGAGTTGCAAGGCCCTAGAGCACTGAGTCTCAGACTTTGCTTTCTATTAAAATCACCTGGGGATTATAATTATGCCCAGGCCTTACACCACACCAATGAAAGCAGAACCTCGGGGGGTGGGGTGGGACCCAGGCATCTAAGTACTTTTTAAAAATTTATTTTTTAAAAGATATTTAGATTACATAAGTGTTACATAAAAAATGTAGGGGATTCCCATATGCCCCACTCCCTACCCTTCCCACATTTTCCCACATTAACAACATCCTTCATTAGTGTGGTACATTTGTTAAAATTGATGAACACATATTGGAGCATTATCACTAAGTGTGGATTGTAGTTTACATTATAGTTTAAACTCTCTCCCACACATTTTTTTAAGTTATGACAAGATATATAATGGCCTGTATCCATTACTGCAACATCATTCAGGATAATTCCAATGTCCTGAAAATGCCACCATATTAAATCAATTTTTTTTTTTAAAGATTCTTGGGTTACATAAATGTTACATAAAAAATATAGGGGATTCCCATATGCCCCATTCCCCACACCTCCCACATTTCCCCACATTAACAACATCATTAGTATGGTACATTCATTGCAACTGATGAATACATTTGTTACATAAAAAATATAGGGGATTCCCATATGCCCCATTCCCCACACGTCCCACATTTCCCCACATTAACAACATCCTTCATTAGTATGGTACATTCATTGCAACCCTTGAACACATTTGGAGCATCGCCACTAAGCATGGATTAAAGTTTACATTGTAGCTTACACTCTCTCCAACACAAGATATGACAAGATATATAATGTATCTGTTGTTGCAATGTCATTCAGGACAATTCCCAAGTCCCCAAAATGCCCCCACATTACACCTGTTTTTCCCTCTCCCTGCCCTCAGAACCTCCAGTGGCCACTGCCTCCACATCAATGATATAAGTTCTTCCACTGCTAGAATCACAATAAGTTATAGTACTTTTTAAAGCTCTCTGCACTGGTGTATAGCAATGATCAAATTCTGCTGGGCAGGATATTATAGATGCCCTGCCATAGCGGTAAATGAATTTCTTTGTTAGACCTCTGTGCTTTTCTCTGGAAAGAACTCTCTTATCCATTGTTTTCAATGGCTCTTGGCTTTGCCCTCTGAGAAGTTCCTCCTTGTCCATTATCCCGACTATCTTAGAAAGTATTCCTTCCTTAGGACCGCAAGGCTTTCAAATCCTGCTTCCTGAAGGAGTGGGGTCCTAGGAGTTATGTTAGAGGTTGAATACTACAGGCTTTTGCAGTTCAGACTTGTGGTTTCTTGTCGACACAATTCCCTCTAAACTTAGTAGACTTCTGGTCTACTTTCTTCTAGTCATTTCTTGGACAAATAATCACAGCCAAAGATTTTTTAAACTTTATTTTGTACATTTAATTGAAAATATAAACAATTAAAAACTAAAAAGAAAATACAGTTGAATAAAAACATCCATTTCTCAATTAAATGTACTGGATACATATACATTTTTTTTGAATCATACAATATGTTACACAATATATTTGGTTCATAGTAATACAGCCAAAGATTTTGTCTAGTGCTACACTGTGCAATAGGGTAGCCACTAGCCACATATGGCTATTTAAATGTAAATTAATTAAAACAAAATTAAATTAAAAATTCAATTCTTCATTTGCACTACTCACATTTTGAGTGCTGAGTGGTCACATGTAGCTACTTATTGACACTGCAGATTATATAACATTTCCATCAATGTATTAGTCAGTTTTCTCCTGCAATGATGCTGCACAACAGCCCCTGAATTTTAGAGGTTTATAAGAACAAACATTTTTGTTGCTCACAGGTCCAAGGGGCAGTTGGGGCATCTCAACCTCAGGTTGCAGGTCAGTTGGAGTTGGCCCCAGGCTTCAGTTTTTGGTTTTTTTTAAGTTAGGCCAATAAAAAGAATTTATTTGGGAAATGGGGGAAAGAGCAGAGCTTGCTGAGAAATAAGAAAGACGGAAATACACACCAACACTTGGTGCTGCAGGTCCCTCGAGGCAGAGAGAGCCCCAGGCTTCAGTTTGAGTTCAGGTCTGTTCCACGGGTCTCTCAGCCTGTTTGGACTTGGGGTGTGTTCTTTTCCTGAGATATAGCAGGAGAGTAAGAGGTCAATTTAAACCACACAAGCACATCAAAAGTTTATTAAATAGTATACAATGTGGGGAGAGGGTGTAGCTCAGTGGTTGAGCACCAGCTTCCTATGTACAATGTCCTGGGTTCGACTCCAGGTACCTCCTCAAAAAAAAAAAAAAAAAAAGTATACAGTGAAAAAGTCTCCTACCCCTGACCTATGTACCTTGTTCCCTCCCTTTACAGGTAAATTCTTTTATTAGTTTCTTGCCCATCTGTATGAAAATATGAGCAAAAATATAAACTTACATTCACTTATACTGGTCTCTGTGTTCTGTTTGTCCCTCTCTCAGTTTTATGGTAGATACCTTCAAATGCATGGAACAATGAACTTGTCTAGAGGACATGTCTGGAGGGCAACACCCTTATTCTGATTTTTGTCCCTGAGCTGGCTCCCAATCTGGCTAAGAAGTGTTAACAGAGGTTCTTAAAAGGTCTGGGGAGGGTCTCAACTCCTGCTAAGGATATGTATTCAGAGCTACCTTTTGCAATTAACTTGCTTTCATCTCTCAAAGTTAAGTTGCTTCAGATTTGGTGGGCGCCAATTCAAAGAGGCTTCTCTAATTCTTGTTATTCCCTTAGCCAATAGTAAGTGTGGAAATGGGGTAGGAGAGGGAGTGCCCAGTTCTTTTAGGACGTCACCTCTTCTTTCACCCGCACTGGCCAGGATTTATTAATGGTAGCAACAGCACACCTAACTAGGTGGCCTTGTGGAGAAGTCATACCACTGAAAGGAGGAACGGAGAATATACATGTTCAGGAACAATTTGCACTCCCTTCCTCAGTGTTTGTGATCTCAGTGAGAGGGCACAGTCTGTAGGAATTAATACATTTTTAAAAACTTAAGATTGTATTATAAAATATACATACAGGAAAGTGCACGAATCATAAGCGGACCACTTGATGAATTTTCACCAAGTGAACACACCTACGTAGCGCGCTCCCAGATCAAGAACTTGAATGCCGTCAGTACTCCAGAGTTTTTAGTATTTTGAGTTTTAGGTTCCCTGCCAGGAGTCAGAAGGGATAGAACTGTACGTTGAGCCAGGGCTCCAGGCTAAGAGCGACATAGCTACGTGGAGGCGGGGCTGAGGGCAGTTGAAGGTGAGTTACCCGGAAAAGAGGCGTAATTAGACGAAAAGGCGGGGCCCCGGGGGGCTACAGGGAGGGAAGGGGCGGGGCCTGGTGGCGCTACGCACTGAGGGCGGGGCTTCTAGGTCTGGAGCCTTGGCTGGAGCGTGGTCGCTTACCAGCTGTTGGAGGAGAGGTTAAGCGACTCGGGTGGGCGGGGCCTAGCAGTTTCGAAAGGCGTCTGAACGGAGCGACGTTACGTGCGGGGGCGGGGATTAACTCCTTTGAGAGGGCGCTGCGGGGAGGGGCGGGACCAGACATTCGCGCGTCAAGATGGCGGCGGCCGGTCCGGTAGGGCAGGCGTCGAACGTGTTCCCGTTCCGAGATGCCCGCGCCACGCCGGATCCGGTGCTGGAGGCCGGCCCGATAGCACACGGGCCGTTGCCAGTGCCGCTGGTGCTTGACAACGGGTCGTTTCAGGCCCGCGCCGGCTGGGCGTGTCCCGGGCCGGACCCGGGTCCGGAGCCGCGCCTGCAGTTCCGCGCGGTGTGCGCTCGTGGGCGGGGCGGGGCGCGGGGCGCTTCGGGGCCGCAGGTGGGAAACGCACTCGGCAGCCTGGAGCCGCTGCGCTGGATGCTGCGCTCGCCCTTCGACCGCAATGTGCCGGTCAACCTGGAGCTGCAGGAGCTGCTGCTAGACTACAGCTTCCAGCACCTGGGGGTCTCCTCACAGGTGAAGGGCGGGTGGGGGGGTTGGGGGTTGGCCTCGAGGGGAGGGCGAAGTCTTGGCCCTGCTCAGTCCCTGCGAGATAATTGTCACTCAGTGGCTTTGGTTGTTAGTCGTTCGATCAAATATTAAGCGCCTAAAGTGTTTTAAGTCCTGTTTCGTGCGCTTGGTGTACATCAGTGAACAAAATAGCACCGCTTTTCTCTTGGAGTTTAATTTGGGCACATAAGCTCATTTATTAAGTCATTTATAAACAAATATATATTGGATGCCTATTCTGTGTCAGGCACTCAAGCGATTGGAATACCTCTGTGTATATAACACAAAAACAGATGAGCTAGTATGGGAAGATACTCTAGTGTGAAAAAACAGACATAAACAATAGAATTAGGAAATAAATTCTTATGGTGTGATAGAAGGAGAGAAGATTGCATTTTTCAATAAGATGGTTAGGGTAGGATTCCTGGAAAAGATGGTGTTTGAACAAGGACTTGAAGGAGGTTATCACTCATCTGTTCACCTTTTCTTTCAAAGTAGGGCTGTGTTGATCATCCTATAGTTTTGACAGAAGCCGTGTGCAACCCACTGTATTCACGGCAAATGATGTCCGAGCTTCTTTTTGAGTGCTATCGAATCCCAAAGGTTGCTTATGGAATAGACAGTCTCTTCAGCTTCTACCACAATAAGCCAAAGAACTGGATTTCCTGTGGGCTCATCATTTCATCTGGATATCAGTGTACACATATTTTGCCCATCTTAGAAGGAAGGTGAGTTACACTTACAACATTTGAGTGCCGTATAAAGAAGCATTCAGAAAACATTTATTGAATGCCCACTTTAAAGGCCAAGTGGAAAAAACAAGTACGGAACCAAGAACCAGTCTTCTGGGTTTGGCTCTGATCCTCTCTCTGTGTGACTATGGGTAAGTCACTTCACTTTCCATTTTTATGACATCTTGGGGAGAGTTGATGTGGATGGTCTCTTAGGTTGAAATCTGTAATTCTGAAATTTTATGATTTTGATTTATGGGGAAATGCTAGCACAATACCTGCAGGTGGTAGGCACTCAAATGTTTTGCATATATTATTTGAATAAATTTAATTTAGACTGTTCTAGAGTCACTTTTTTTAAAAAGACACTTTATTTTTTTATTCAAAGCTTTTTAATAAATTTATTTAAAAAATAACTTGAAGGTGAAATGAGATAATTTAGATGATGGCACTTTGTAATCTATAAAGCGGTCTGCATGTTTAAGTCACGGTAAATGCTATTGAATTATTGAGCCTTACATTGGGAATTTCTCTTTAGTTTCCATGAAAATTTATGAAGACAAAAGTATATTCTTAGACATTAACAAAATACTGAAATGAGTATTTAATTCAAAAATTAAAAATAGCAATATTATTGAGAAAATTATTTTACCGAAGGCTTAGAAGTTACCAGATTATAGCATATTCTGTTCTATGATGATACCTACTGGTGAGGTTTTGGTATAGCAGTGATATTTCAACATATAGCAAGTTCGTAGGTGCTGTGCTATTCTTTTTCACATTGGGAAAATTAGGTTAGTCTGGTTCTTTTCCCCTTTGGTTCGTGTGAGAGGGATGTGGTTCTCTAGGAAGTTGCAGTAAGCCAATAAGTGTGTGGTTTCTTACTGTTTCCATCACTAGAAGTTGAGTGTCTAGGGGAGGGGTTCTCAGACTCTGGCCTACACCAAAGTCACCTGGGGAAGTTGTTAAAATTAAGATTTCCAAGCCTATCCCATACCAAATGAGTCAGAATCTCTGGGGACAGAGTCCTAGGAATTGGCCTTTTTAATATTTCCCCAGCTGTTTCTGGGATCTTGGTTTTGGGACCATAGTTTGAGAAATACATGTTGAGTCACATAAAGGCTGACTCCAAAGCTTGTGTTTTTTCCACTGAACCTTGTTTCCATCTGAGACACTGGCCAGAATTGAGATGGGCATGTGTCTGTCTGGGCATGGATTAGGAATTCCTGCCTTGGGTAAGAGGTTGGACTCAGGGACCTTTAAAGTCCCTTGTAACCATAAGGTTTTATGTTATCCCAGCAAGTCTCATCTATATTAAATTTTCATTTTTCCTCCAAGCTGCTCCATGTTCTCTCCTCCATGTTGCCAAACATTTCAGTGCCTTTTTTCCCCCCCCCCACTGCTTGGTTGTAGGTTAGATGCTAAAAACTGCAAACGCATCAATCTTGGAGGAAGCCAAGCAGCTGGCTACCTCCAGCGTCTCCTCCAACTGAAGTATCCTGGGCACCTGGCAGCCATTACTCTCAGCCGCATGGAAGAGATCCTGCATGAGCACAGCTACATAGCTGAAGATTATGTAGAAGGTAACACACTGGATGTTTGCATGCAGCCTTTGGATGTTGTCTGTCTTTGGGGTGTTTCTTAAATTGTTAACAGGATGACACTTTTGCTTTCATGCTTATTTTTTCACTCATATTATATTTTAACACTCTTTTCCCCTTTCGGTATTCACTTTCCTAACAAACTATTGAATAAGCTATGATTTATTTATGTGGGTTCCCTTGACAAAGGGTAGCTTTTACAACTTGGCTCTTAATACAGGTCTTGGAATTGTACAACTTTTAACTTACTCCAAAAGTTAAACATTTTTAAGAGGGCCAGAATCTAGAGCAGAACATACTAGTTTAAAATTAGCTTAAATTTGAAAACAGTTGAAACTGTTTAATCATTCCATTACTATAGAATTTTTGCTCTAGAAGCATATCTTTCTCTTTCCAAGCCTCATCTTGAACATCTGATTATACCTACACTGGTAATACTTTTAATTACTGTAAACAAGATGGCTATTGCCTTATCACACAAATGAAATGAAAATAATAATACATTCCTCATAAATTTAGGTAGTTCAGATTAAACCAAAGGACTGTAAAAAATACCACTGTGACCACAGCTCCATTCTAAAATACGTGAAATGAATTTTCTTTTTGGCATTGAAGGTGATGACTTCAAAACTGTTTATCAGTGAGCTTCTGAAGGGCAAGAGCCATGTATTAATTCACTTTTGGAAGCATTTATTAAGCACCTGTGGTATTTCTGGCCTACAAAGAAGTTGAGGAGACAGACATGGAAAGAAATAACTGATGAGAACACTCAAGCCAGAGAATTAGGTGCTTGCTTTCCAGAGGAGATACAGTTGGTCAGCTTTCCTGGCTCCATGTCTCTGTTCTCAAGGTGCTTTGGTATTGACTTTTTTTTTTTTTTTAATTAACTTTTGTTTGGGTACAGCTCTATGAATGTTAACATATATTTAGATCTATGAAACCACCACTGCAGTCAGGATACAGAACAGTTCTGTAGCTTCAAAAAACACCCTCATTTTATCTCTTTAGCACCACGCCCTCCTCCCACATTAGCCCCAGGCACAACTCATCAGTTCTCTGTCACTTTGGTTTTGTCTTTTCCAGTTACATAAATAGTCACAGTATGGAACCTTTTGAGACTTTTTTCACTCAGCCTTTGCAATTCATCCAAGTTGTTGTGTGTTCGCTCCTTTTATTGTGTGGAGTAGTGTTCCATTATATGGAGGAACCATTGATAATTATGGATAGAACTACTGCAGACATTCATGTGTAGGTTTTTGTGTAAAACATGAGTTTTCATTTCTCCAGAGTATATGACTTGCTGGGTCATATAGTGAGTATATGTTTAACTTTGTAAGGAACTTCCAGATTGGTTTCTAGAGAGGCTGTATCATTTTTGCATACTCTCCAACAATGTAAGAAAGCTCCATTTGCTGTGTATCCTTGCCAGCACTAGGTATTATTAGTTTTTTTTTTTTTTTTCTAGCCCTTCTAGCAGGTGAATAATGGTAACTCATTGAGGTTTTAATTTGATTTTCCTAACTGCTAATGATGGTGAATGTCTTTTCAGGTGCTTATTTGCCTTCTGTATATCCTTTTTGGTGAAGTGTCTGTTCAGGTCTTTTGCCACTTTAAGTGGTTGGTTGTTTTCTTATTTTTGAGTTTTGACAGTTCTTTTTGTTTTGGATACAAGTCCTTTGTTGACTATATGATTTGCAGATATTTCTCTCAGTATGTAGACTGCCTTTTTATTTTCTTAATAATGTTTTTTGCAGAACTGAAGTTTTTCTTTTTTCATGAAATCTAATTTATTTTTCTTTCATGGGTCATGCTTTTGGTATCATATCTAAAGAACTCTTTGCCTAATCCCAGGTATGGTGATTTTTTCCTATGTTTTCTTCTAAAGGTTTTATAATTCTATATTTACATGGAGTTCTATAATACTTTTTTTGGGGGTGGGAGGAGATGTATTGGGGATTGAATTCAGGACCTTGTACATGGGAAGCAGGCACTCAACCACTGAGCTACACCCGCTCCCCTTTATATTACATTTTGAGTTCATTTCTATATAAGATGTAATGATTAGGTTTTTTTTTTTTTTTTTTTTTTTTT
>JAKSZT010021619.1:7730883-8095633 GCA_026826555.1 Tolypeutes matacus | reverse complement strand
GGGAACCGAACCCGGAGCCTCCCATATGGTAAACGGGAGCCCTACTGATTGAGCCACAGCTGCTTCCCTGGGCAACTCTCTGTATCTGTTTCCTGCCCTCTCTTCTTTCATCTTTCTCTTCCTGTCTTCACTGGGATTCGATCCTCGGAATCTCCAATGTGGGAGAGAGGCTCCTTTATGTTTATTTTTAAGGATAGAGTGTAGGAGAGTGTAGCTGGACCTAACCGAACAAACACTCCACAGCCTGAAGCCCTGATGGGAGACATCCTTCCACTGAAGGTTCTCTTTGTGTTTCAGGTTCAACTTGCCTCTAACCCCGTGCTGGATGCCTGGTATGGTGCTCGTGACTGGGCCTTGGACCACCTAGATGACAATAAAGTCTGGATCACCAGGAAAGAATATGAAGAAAAGGGAGGAGAGTACCTAAAGGAGCATTGTGCTTCCAACATCTATGTCCCCGTCCGCCTGCCAAAACAGGCTTCTCGGTCCTCAGACACTCAGGCATCCGGCAAAGGCTTGGGAGCCAGTGGCAGCAGTGCTGGCGAGCAGGCTTAGCAGAGAGCCCCCTGCAGAGAAACAACCCTGCACACAGTACCCTTGGGCCATGTTGGCCGGTGGGACGTGACAGTGACTGCTAGATATATCTAGCCCAAGTCTGGTGGTAACAGTTGTCTGCGAAATGAATTTCTCCTGGGGAGAAGAGTTAAGGGACACTAGGAGTTAACCCTTTAGAATTGTGTTCACTGTGGAGCTTCTCCAATGAAGAAGCTTAAAAGTGGCCTCGTGGTTCTTTGTAGAGTCATGGATGAACTGTGGCTCCAGCTTTCCAGCAGCTTTCTGCAGCAGCACATGACACAGGATGGAGGACAGAAACACACACAGTGCACAAGACTTATTTCTTACTGCATTTTAAAGCCTCTTTTTTTTTTTTTTTTTTTTTTCCAGTTTTTTAAATCACTTAAAGTTTATATTGTCAGTGTATATATTTTATTCTTCTAAATTTATTAAGAAATTGTGTGAATGCCCAGCAGGGGGAAGTCTTTCATGGATATAAAAAGGCAATGTTTATATAATAAAAGCATTCACCCATGGAATCTCAGGAGCAGGAAACACTTCCCTCCTCCCATTGTTTTCCCTTAAAAATAAAGGGAAACTGTCCAGAGAATACAGAATGCTCTGTTGTTAGAGGCCTGCAACTTATGTTCATATTTTCTTTTCTGGAAACTTTTTCAGTGCAGGAAAAGGGCTTTTTGCAGTTTTGAGTGTGTGTGTGTGTGTGTGTTGTGTGTGGTTTTTTTTTTTTTTTTCTGTCCCTTTGAGTTTCTTGGCTGCTTAACATTATCATATCTTCCTGAAGAAAGAAATAGAATAGAGAAGGTTAATCATGTAGCCTTTTCAGTTTTATCATAACCTCACATTCCGAGTACCCTCGGAGCTTGATGTTAAAAGGACAGAGGGGGACGGATGTGGCTCAAATGGTTGGGTGTCCGTCTCCCATATGGAGGGACCTGGGTTTGATCCCTGGGACCTCCCGGTTAAAAAAACAAAACAGATAACCCTTTGCTTTCATAGAGATTGCTTGTTGAAAATTTTAACTCTCAAACACCCAAGAATTGAATCCAAAAGGTTCCTGAGCAGTTAGCAGCATGTCATAGAATAAAACATCATGGAACCTCCAACCCACCCCTGATGAGGCTGTTTCAGAATCCATTTGCTCATAAAATTTAAAATTCAAGGTTGATTCTTTGGATCTCCAGCTTGCAAGAGCTTAGCATCTGCAGACCAGGAGGAGATGGTGGTGGTGGTGAAGGTAAAAGACCCAAGCTGACCTTGGATCTCCCAGACAGCCTTTCTCCAGCCTACTCTATTTCTAGAGGTGCTTCCTTTGCCAGTTTCTCTAGAGCCTAGACAGGCTTCTGGGGATTGTTCAGCCAGAAAAGGCCAAACCTTCTGGAAAGCCTGGTATGAGAGTGTAGGGGGTCTATCAGGCATTTCGACCTGGTTGGTGCCCAGCTTAGCCTTTTGGAAATGTTTCAGAGGAAATGGGAGTGGGATGTTCCTGGCAGCCATTCCTCAACCCTCTGGTTCAGCAAGACTTGGCAAAGGAATTTAGCTGCTTAGCACTTTCCAGCCTGTGTAACAACGTGATAATCTCTTGACCAGACTAAGCTAATTTACCCTGTCAGTCATTTCACAGCCTGGGCAGCTGCCTGGGGATTGCCTGGGATTGAGGTTGATGGGCATTCCCCAGCCTGGTCGAACTTCTGTCAACTCTTTAGCTATAGCCATGGGGAGAGGGGACCATTCCCCAGTTTGGGACACTTCAACAGTAAATTTGGATTGGGTTTCATCTGAAATCTCTAAAGCTTTCCGATTGGACCAATAAAGTCCATTCCTTGATTATTATTGGTAGAAAAGGGTATTCCAAGAGTATGAACAAAGCCCTTTTGTTGATAGTGACTTTTTCAGCCTTTGTCATAGGCATTTCTTTAGCCACTCTGAGAAGGTACAATCAAATGCTAAAATATACTCAATAACCTTTTTTCATCTGAATAAAATGAACTTGAATATTTACAAAATGCCCCTAAGGAGGGTGATATGCCCTCTTTTTCTTGATATCTTGTACCGCATTCTGGGCCTGAAATATAGGGAAGCTCTTAAAATACTGTTGAGACACTGGGAAATTTGCGGGCAAACCGCTTACACCCAGTTAATCCTAGCATCCTCTTTGTGTCCCAAGCCATCAGTTACATGATCAGGCTGCCATCTAGTGACTTTATGAGGAACACCAACGGTGCCATGGGTGCAAAATCTCCCAGACTCTTCTGAATTTGGTGCTGATTTTGGGGGAGGACCACATTTACAAGCGCTTCCAGGGCACCCTAGTTGAGTGATGAAAGCAAGAGCAGAGGTGTCGCTTGGGAATGGGAAGAGCTTTAGCTTTAGTTCTTTGTCAGTTACAGCAGCAGCATCTTAAAACTTTGCCTTTTTCTTCTGTTAAGTTTGAGTTCTCAGGCCTGTTGTTTTTGCTCCCTGCTGTCTAATGGGGTTGCAGTGCTTAGCCTTCAGAATACAGATATTCCTCATTAACAATTTCTAGTGGAGCAGATGTGGCTTGAGCAATTGGGCACCTGCCTCCCACATGGTATGTCCTGGGTTCGGTTTCTAGTGCCTCCTAAAGACGAGCAGACGCCTCAACCAGCAGGGAGCGGAAGTGGTTCAAGCAGTTGGGCACTTGCTTCCCACATGGGAGGTCCCGGGAGCAGACAGATGAGGGGCTGTTTCAGGGAGTGGAGGGGGAATAAAAATAGAAAAATAAAAACAACAATGAAAAAACAATTTCTAGTGAAGAGAATCTCAGAGAAGAGGGTGACTTTCCCTCTTCCCTTGCAAGTGTAGAAGAGCAGATCCCCTTCCGAAAGCATAAAGCAGGTTCAAAGAGCCTGTTCATATGTTTAAAGAGCATTAAATGGAGACACTTCACAAGATAATATTCTTCAGTCCAGTAGAAGTGCTTGTGTGAAGATCTAAGACTGTTTTATCCTGTTCTGATTTCTGTTAAAGGAGTCATTTATGTCACCAGGCATTTCTTTAGCCACTCTGATACCCTGTGTTCAGTGAAATGGAACCATGACCACAAACAAACAGAAAACCCCACCTCTTTCTTTAAATTGTATCTTTGATGAGTTATACGTTGCCCTGGTAATATTTAATTGGCATCTCTCTTTTATAAAAGGAAGGTTCAAATGTTTGTAAGTTGCTCCGTTGGCTAGGAGACCTTTGCAATTTCCTTCTTTCGCCTATGACTGTGATTTCCTTAAAAAAAGAATTTGATAGTCCTTGTCTCATTTTAGATTAACAAAACATGCTTTAAAGATTTGACTTTGGAGTTATGTACGTGTTCTACAAAATTATAAAACATATTTCATTAAATATAAGAGCAGAATCCTTAAAAGTCAAAAGCAAAGTGAAATAGATGAATCTAATTATATACTAATTTGGTGGCTTACACGAAAAAATATTTTAAGTGACTTTAATGAAAATTTTATTAGAGAAGTTGTGGGTTTATAGAAAAATCATACAGAAAAGACATAGTTCTCATATTACCTCCCCATCCCACACACAATTTTCCCTATTAACACTTCTTTTTACAATGGAAACAATATAGTTATCCCTTCCACATCGTGGTTTCGATATATTGTCGGTCGGCATAAGAAATTAAATGGGAATTTGGGGGGAGTTTTGCGGAAGTGGCAGACGATACACAAAAGCCAGCAGACGACACAAAGTTTAAAAACTCAAAAATGCATAAAATATATGTGTGGTATTGTATAATATTTTTAGCCCAAATTTTACAATAAGGTACTATAATCACCCCATAAAAGAAAGAAAAAAAATTCAGACTTCTCTGGTTGGAAGGGAGGGTCAAAAAATTGGACGCAGATTTTCCAGATCGTGGGGGTGCTGTGCCTTAACCCCTGCAATGTAGAAAGATAACTATTATTAAAATTGTTCTGTTAGTAATAATCCAGAGTTTACATCATGGATAACTATTGTACAATCATTAAAAAAAAATGTTACGCTAGTAATATATACAATGTAAAATATCCCCCTTTTGACCACGTTCAAATATATATTCGGTGGTAATTAACATTCACAATGTGTGCTACCGTTGCCACTGTCCATTACCAAAACTTTTCCAACACCCCACATAGAAACACTGGTCAATTTAAGCATTAATTCCCCATTCCCTAGCCCCACCATAGCCCCTGGTAACCTATATTCTATTTTCTTAGTCTATGAATTTGCTTATTTTAATTATTTCATATCAGCGAGATCATACAACATTTGTCCTTTTATGTCTGGCTTATATCATTCAACATGATGTCTTCAAGGTTATTCCATGTTGTCTCATGTATCAGAACTTCATTTCTTTTCACAGCTCAATAATGTTCCGTTGTACGTATACCACCTTTTGTTTATCCATTCATCTGTTGATGGACACTTGAATCGCTTCCACCTTTTGGCAATTGTGAATAATGCCGCTATGAATATTGGTGTGCAAATATCTGTTCGAGTCTCTGCTTTTAGTTCTTTTATGTATATACCTAGAAGTGGGATTGCTAGGTCATATGGGAATTCTATACTTCCTGAGGAATGGCCAAACTGTTTGCCATAGAGGCTGTAACATTTCACATTCCCACCAATAATGAATGAGTGTTCCCATTTCTCCACATCCTTTTTAATAGTAGCCATTCTAGTGGGCATGAAATGGTAACTCGTCATTTTGATTTTCATTTCTCTAATGGTTAATGATGTTGAGCATCTTTTCATGTGCTTATTGGCAATTTGTATATCTTCTTTGGAGAAATGTCTCTTCAGGTCTTTTGCCCATTTTTTAATTGAGTGGCCTTTTTGTTGTTGACTTGTAGGATTTTTTCTGTGTTCTGAATATTAAACTCTTATCAGATGTGTGGTCTTCAGATATTTTTTCCCATTCTGTAAGTTGACTTTTTGCTTTTGTGATGAAGTCCTTTGTTTGCACAGAAGTTTTTAATTTTTATGAAGTCCCATTTATATTTTCTTTTGTTGCTTGTGCTTTTAGTGTAAAGTCTAAGGAACCCTTGCCTGACACAAGGTCCTGAAGATGCTTCTCTCTGTTTTCTTCTAACAGTTTCTTTAATTTAGTTCTTATATTTAGGTCTTTGATTCACTTTGTCTTTTATTTTATATATGTTGTGAGGTAGGGGTTCATTTTCATTCTTTGAGTATGACTATCCAGTTTTCCTTGTACCATTTGTTGAAGTGACTATTCTTTCTCAATTGAGTGGACTTGGCACCCTTGTCAAAAATCAATTGGCCATAGATGTGAAGGGTATTACCGAACTCTCAATTTGATTCCATTGGTCTATATGTCTGTCCTTGTGCTGTTTTGATTACTGTAGCTTTGTAATAAGTTTCAAAATTGGGAAGTGTGAGTTCTCCAACCTAATTTTCCTTTTTCAAGATGGTTTTGGCATCCAGAGCCCCTTACCCTTCCATTTAAACTTCATGATTGCCCTTTCCTTTTCTGCAAAGAAGGCAGTTAAAATTTTTCTCAGCATTGTGTTAAATCTGTACATTGTTTAGATAGAGTTGACATCTTAATATTTCATCTCCTAACCCATGATAATGAAATACCCTTTCATTTATTTAGCTCTTCTTTGATTCCTTTTAGGAATGTTTTATTGTTATCCATGTATAAGTCTTTTACATCCTTTGTTAAATTTATGATAGGTATTTGAATCTTTTAGTTGCTGTTATAAATGGAGCTTCTCTTGATTTCCTCTTCATATTATTCATTATTAATGTATAGAAACACTACTCATTTATGCTTGTTAATCTTGTACCCCACCACTTTGCTGAATTTGTTTATAAGCTCTAATAACTTTGTTGTGGAGTTTTTAGGATTTTCTAGATATAGGATCATTTACTCTCTTAATAGGGAAAGTTTTACTTCTTCTTTTCCAATTTGAATGCCTTTTATTTCTTTTTCTTGCCTAATTGCTCTGGTTAGAATTTCTAGCACAATGTTGAATAATGGTCACAGTGGGCATCCTTATTGTCTTTTTCCTGATCTTAGAGGGAAAGCTTTCAGTTTTTCACCATTGAGTGTGATGGGCTTTTTATATATGCCTTTTATCATGTTGAAGTTTCCTTCTATTCCTGGTTTTTTGAGTGTTTTTATCAAAAAGGGGTGCTACAACTATGTGATTATACCAAATACCTTTGATTGTATACTTTGGATGAATTGTATGCTTTATTAATATGTATCAATAAAATCGATTTATTAAAAAAAAAAAAAAAAAAAAGAAGGGGTGCTAGATTTTGTCAAATGCCTTTTCTGCATCAATTAATTGATTTTCTTATGTTGAATCACCCTAGCATATTTGGGATAAGTCCCAATGGATCATGGTATATAATTCATTTATACCATGCTACAGCCCATAAGTCTTGGTATGTTGTGTTTTCATTTTCATTTGCCTCAGAATATTTGCTAATTTCTCTTGTGATTTCTTCTTTGACCCATTGGCTGTTTGAGTGTGCTGTTTTATTTCCATGTTTGTGTATTTTCCAGCTCTCCTCCTACTATTGATTTCTAGCTTGATTCCGTTGTGGTAAGAGAAGATACATTGTGTGGTTTCAGTATCTTTAATGAGTCTTGTTTTGTGACCTAACATATGGTCTATCCTGGAGAATGACCCATGTGCACTCAGGAAGAATGTATATTCTTCTGCTGTTGGGTAAAGTGTTCTATACATATGTTAGGTCTAGTTGATTTATAGTATCATTCAACTTTTCTCTTTCCTTATTGATCTTCTGGTTAGACGTTTTATTCATAATTGAAAGTGGTGTATTTAAGTCCCCTACTATTAATGTAGAGCAATCCATTTCTCCCTTCAAATCTATTAGTATTTGCTTCATATATTTTGGGACTCTGCTGTGTAGGTGCATATATGTTTATAATTATGGCTTCTTGTTGAATTGACCTCGATATATCAGTATATAGTGACCTTCCTTGTCCCTTGTAACAGTTTTTCACTTAAGATCTATTTTATCTGATATAAGTATAGATACCATAGCTCTCTTTTGGTTACTATTTGCATGGTATAGTTTTTCTATCCTTTCCCTTTCAACCTACTTGTGTCTTTGAATTTAAGGTGATTCTCTTGTAAACAGGATATAGCTGTGTCACATTTTTTTATCCATTCTGCCAGTCTCTGCCTTTTGACTGGAGGGTGTAATCCATTTACCTTTAGAGTAACTACTGATAATGCAGGACATTCTTTTGCCATTTTGCTATTTGGTTTTTGTATGTCTTATACTTTTTTGTTCCTCAATTCTTCCGTTAATGCCAACTTTCATATTTATTTGATTTTTTATAGTGTATCGCTTTTGAATCCCTTCTCACTTCTTTCTGTATACCTTTCTCAGATTTTTTTTTATACTGTAGAGCTTAAATTTAACATTCTAAATCTTTAACGGTCATGTTTAATTTGATACCAATTAACTTCAAAAGCATGCACATACATGTTCCTACACCCCTCCGTCTCCCCACCTTTTGGTTGTATTTGTTACAAATTATATCTTTATATACATTGTATGTCCCAAACCATAGATTTACCATTACTTTTAAAAAAACAAATCAATTTTGTTGATACATATTACTAAAGCATACATTTCATCTAAAGTGTACAATCAATGGTATTTGGTATAATCATAATTGTGCATTCATCACTTCAATCATTATTAGAGCATTTTCATTATTACTATTCAGTAATAATAGTAATAAACAAAAAGAAACACAAGAAAATTCTTCACTTCTTAATATCTCTCTGTTTCCCCTCCTGTACATAGCTGCTATTTCTGGCTATTCATGCACAATTATTTATTAAGCAGTTTTATTGAGATATATTCACATACCATATGATCTATCCAAAGAGTATATATAATCAATGGCTTTTAGTATAATCACAATGTGCATCCATCACCACAAAAAATTTTAGAACCATTTCATTATTCTAAAAAGAAACACTCCACACCCCTTAGCATGCCTTCCCCAGCCCTACATAACCACAAATCTATCTTCATCTTCATAAATTGATTTATATTTACATTTTATATAAATGGAATCATACAATATATTACACAATATATTTAGTTCATAGTAGTGCAATCATACAGTATTTGTCCTTTTGTGTCTGGCTTTCTTCACTCAACAAAATGTCCTCCAGGTTCATCCATGTTATCATATGCTTTATGATTTCATTTCTTACAGCTGCATAATATTCCAGCTGTGAATACACCACAGTTTGTTTATCCATTCATCGGTTGATAGACATATGGGTTGTTTCCAACTTTTGGCAAATGCGAATAACGCTGCGATGAACATCAGGGTGCAGATGTCTGTTCATGTCACTGCTCTCAGTTCTTCTGGGTATATACCCAGTAGTGGTATTGCAGGGTCACATGGCAAGTCTATATTCAACTTCTTTAGGAACTGCCAAACAGTCCTCCATAGTGGTTGTACCATTCTGCATTCCCACCAACAGTGAAGAAGTGTTCCTATCCCTCCACATCCTCTCCAACACTTGTAGTTCTCTGTCTTTTTAATAGTGACCATTCTGATAGGTGTGAAAAGATATCTCATTGTAGTTTTTATTTGCATTTCCCTGATCATTAGTGATGTGATGTTTTTCATGTGTTTTATTGCCATTTGTATTTCTTCTTTGACAAATGTCTATTCAAGTCTTTTGCCCATTTTTAAATCAGATTGTCTTTTTATTGTTGAGTTGTAACATCTCTTTATATGTCACGAATATTAAACTCTTATCAGACATGTGATTTCCAAATATTTTCTCCCATTGAGTCTGCTGCCTTTTCAGCCTTTTGGCAAAGTCCTGTGAGGTTTATTTCTGGACTCTCAGTTCTATTCCAATGATCGCTATATCTATCTTTATGCCAGTACCATGCTGTTTTGACCACTGTCGGTTTGTAATATGTTTCAAAGTTAGGCAGTGAAATTCCTCCCATGTCGTTCTTCTTTTTTACAATGCTTTCAGGTATTCGGGGGTACCTTCCTTTCCAAATGAGTTTGGTAATTGCCTTTTCTATTTCTGTAAATAGACTGCTGGAATTTTGATTGGTATTGCACTGAATCTGTAAATCAGTTTGGGTAGGATTGACGTCTTCATGATATTTCGTCTTCCAATCCATGAAAACGGAATGTCTTACCATTTGTTTAGATCTTCATTGATTTATTTTAGCATTGTTTTGTAGTTTTCTGCATGTAGGTCCTGTACTTTGATTAAATTGATTCCTAGGTATTTGAGTCTTTTTGTTGCTATTGTAAATGGAATTTCCCCCCTGATTTCCTCCTCAGATTTTTCAATACTAGTGTACAAAAACATTACTGATTTTTGCATGTTGATCTTGCATCTTGCCACTTTGCTGAAGTCGAGATGATCATGTGGCTTTTTTCCTTCAGTTTGTTAATGTGGTGTATTACGTTGATTGATTTTCTTATATTGAACCAGCCTTGCATACCAGGAATAAATCCCACTTAGTCATGATGTATAAGTCTTTTGATATGCTGTTGGATTCAGTTTGCAAGTGTTATGTTGAGAATTTTTGCATCTATGTTCATTAGAGAGATTTGTCTGTGATTTTCTTTTCCTGTAGTGTCTTTATCTGGCTTTGGTATTAGGGAGATGTTGGCTTCATAAAATGTGTTGGGTAGTTTTCCCTCCTCTTCAATTTTTTAGAAGAGCTTAAACAGGATTGGTGTTAATTCTTTTTGAAATGCTTGGTAGTATTTACCTTTGAAGCTATTTGGTCCTGGACTTTTCTTTGTTGGGAGATTTTTGATGATGGATTCAATATCTTTAAATGTGATTGGTTTGTTAAGTTTTTGTATTTCTTATACCATCAGTGTAGGTTGTTTTGCATTTCTAGGAATTTGTCCATTTCATCTAGGTTGTCTAGTTTGTTGGCATACAGTTTCTCAAAGTATCCTCTTATGATTCTTTTTATTTCTGTGGGGTCAGAAATTCATTTCTGGTTGTATTTATTTACATCTTTATTTCTTTGTTAATCAAGCTAGGGGTTTGTCAATTTTATTGATCTTCTCAAAGAACAAGCTTTTGGTTTTGTTGATTTTCTTTATTGATTTTTGTTCTCAGTTTCATTTATTTCTGTTCTAATCTTTGTTACTTCTTTCTTTCTGCTTGCTTTGGGATTGGTTTGCTGTTCTCTTTCTAGTTTCTTCAGTTGTTCAGTTAGATCTTTGATTTTAGCTCTTTCTTATTTTTTTAATATAGGTGTTTAGGACTATAAATTTCCCTCTCAAGACTTCCTTCACTGTATCCCATAAGTTCTTTTTTTTAAAGATTTATTTTATTTATTTATTTCTCTCCCCCCCCACCCATTGTTTGTGCTCACTGTCTGCTCTCTATGTCCATTTGTTGTGCACTGTCTGTGTCTGCTTGTCTTCTCTTTAGGAGGGATCAGGACCCAAACCGGGGACCTCCCATGTGGGAGAGAGGTGCTCAAGCAATTGAGCCACCTCCACTCTCTGCTTTGTTGTATCTCTCATTGTGTTTCCTCTTTGTGTCCCTTGTTGCATCATCTTGTTGTGTCAGCTCGTCATACCAGCTTGCTGTCTTGCTTGTCTTCTCTAAGAGGCACCAGGAATAGAATCCAGGACCTCCCATGTGATAAGCAGGCACCCAAATGCTTGAGCCACATCTGCTTCCCAGTATCCCATAAGTTTTGATAAGTTGTATTCTTGTTTTCATTTGTCTCAATATATTTACCGATTTCACTTGCAATTTCTTCTTTGACCCCACTGATTATTTAGGAATGTGTTGTTTAGCCTCCACACATTGGCAAATTTACCTCTTTCCTCTCTATTATTTTTTTTTTTTTTTAATTTAAAAAAATTTTTTAGCAGGAGGTCCCAGGGATCAAACCCAGGTACCTCCATATGGGAGACGGACGCGCCCAACTAGTTGAGCCACATCGGCCCCCGTCCTCTCTATTATTGATTTCCAGTTTCATTCCATTATGATTTGAGAAGGTGTTTTGTATAATATCAGTCTTTTTATGTTTATTGAGAATTGCATTATGACTTAACATGTGGTCTATTCTGGAGAAAGATCCATGGGCACTTGAGAAGAATGTATAACCCACTGAGTTTGGGTGTAACGTTCTGTGTATGTCTATTGGGTCTAACTCGTTTATCATATCGTTCAAGTTCTCTGTTTCCTTGTTGATCTGTCTAGTTCTGTCTAATGATGTGAGTCGTGTGTTGAAGTCTCCAACGATTATTGAAGAGATGTCTATTTCTCCCTTCAGTTTTGCCAGAGTTTGTCTCATGTATTTTGGGGCACCCTGATTAGGTGCATAGATATTTATGACTGTTATATCTTCCTGGTGTATTGCCCCTTTTATTAATATGTAATGGCCTTCTGTATCTCTTATAACTTTTTTGCATTTAAAGTCTGTTTTGTCTGATATTAGTATAGCTACGTCTACCCTTTTTTGATTACTATTTGTGCGGAGTATCTTTTTCTAACCTTTCATTTTCAGCCAGTTTGTATCCCTGGTCTAAGGTGAGTCTCTTGTAAGCAGCATATGGATGGCTCATGTTTTTTTAATCCATTCTGTCAGCCTATATCTTTTAATTAGGGAGTTTAATCCAGTTACATACAATGATATTACCATAAATGCATTATTTACTTCTGCTGTTGTATTATTTGATTTTCATGTCATATTTTATTTTCATCTGTTTTTTTTTTGTTTGTTTGCAGAAAGATTTGTTATTTATTTAATGCATATATTAACACTCCTTGGGTTCCAGCATCATTCTTCTCATATTTTCTGTCTCTCCCATATGAGACAGCTCTTGTTCAGACATGTCAAGGGACCTAATCTCTATTAATACCTCTTACGCTCCAGATTCAGTGCTAGGTACTTTTAAAAAATATATTTTTAATTTTTTTCTAAAATATACTTAGATTACATTAAATGTTACATAAAAAATATAAGGGATTCTCATATGCCCCACTCCCCACACCTCCCACTTTTCCCCACATTAACAACTTCTTTCATTAGTGTGGTGCATTCATTGCAATTGATGAACACATTTTGGAGCATTGCCCCTAAGTATGGATTATAGTTTACATTGTAGTTTACACTCCCTCCCACTCAATTCTGTAGGTTATGGCAGGATATATAATGGCCTGTATCTGTCGCTGCAGTGTCATTCAGAGCAATTCCAAGTCCTGAAAGTGCCCCTATATTACACTTCTTTTTCCCTCTCTGTGCCTTCAGCACCTCCAGTGGCCACTGTCTCCACATCAATGATATAATTTCTTCCATTGCTAGAATCACAATAAGTCTTTAGTAGAATACCAGTAAGTCCACTCTAGCCCATATTTTATTTCCCAATCCTGAGGATTCTGGGATGGTGATGCCCACTCCATCATCTGTTTTTTTTAAACTCTGTTGGTTATCCTTTCTGCTATTCTTTCTTCTTACTCTCTTCCAAGCCTCTCTCTCCTGTCTTTTTCTATCAGGCTTTAAGACTTCCTTTAATATTTCCTGCAAAGGTGGATTCTTTTTTTAATGAACTCTCTTAGTTTCTGTTTGTTTGTAAATATTTTATACTCACCTTCATATTTGAAGGATGGTTTTGCTGGATAAAGAATTCTCAGCTGGCAGTTTTTTTCTTTCAGTATCTTAATTGTATCATACCACTGTCTTCTCACCTCCATGGTTTCTGATGAGAAATCTGCACTAAGTCTTACTGGGCATCCCTTGTATGTGGTGGTTTGCTTCTCTCTTACTGCTCTCAGAATTTTCTCTTTATTTTTGTTATTTGACATTCTGAGTAGTATATGTCTTGGAGTAGGTCTATTCAGATTTATTCTGGTTGGGGTATGCCATACTTCTTGGACATGTAAGTTAATTTCTTTCATGAGAGTTGGAAAATTTTAAGCTATTATTCCCTGAAATACTCTTTCTGCCCCTTTTCCCTTCTCTTTTCCTTCTGGAACTCCTATGACACATATGTTCTTGTGTTTTGTGTTGTCATTCAACTCCTTGAGCCCCTGCTCAATTGTTTCCATTTTTTTTCTCCCTCTGTTCTTTTCTCTCTTCAATTTTAGCTGTTCTGTCTTTGGTATCACTTATTCTTTCTTCTATCATTCTGAGTCTGTTGCTGTTGCCTCTAATGTGTTTTTGATCTCACCTATCATGTCTTTCACCCCCATGAGCTCTGCTACTTTCTATTCTGGTTTTCAAATTTTCCTTCTTGCTCATTCAATGTCTTCTTGATGTCATTTATCTTTTTAGTCATATTGTCTTTCAATTCATTAATTTTATTTTGGAAATTTGTGTGCATCTTGTTCATTAGTTGTCTCAAATCCTGCATCTCTTCTGTGGCTTTGATATATTCCTTTTCTTGGGCCATGTCTTCCATTTTCTTAGTATGGCTCATAATTTTTTGCTGATGTCTAAGCATCTGATTAGGATGGTGAGTTTATTCAGATTCTCAATTTCTCTCTCTTGAAGGGATTTAATAGCAGGAGGCTGTGTGTTAAAGCTGTTCTTTGATTCTTGGTTCAACATGGGTCTTTAGGATTGTTCCTGTTAGTTGCTCAAAACTGGGCTTTGGACCCAGTAGTGGGTTGCAGACCTGTTTCCTAGGGCCTTGGGGAGGGAGGCTATAAAGGCAGAAAAAACCTCTCTTACTTATTTAATTTCCTCACATGCACTTCCTTAGTCTGCCAGCAGTTGGAGTATTTTGGCAGCCCTCTCAGTTCAATGCCTGGTCAGTGTGTTTGCTGCAACACGGACTGGATCAATGTGATATAGGTTCCTGCCTGGAAGTTAAGAACCTTGTAATTCAAACTCTCAGAGACAGTTCTCCAACCTTTGCTGGCAGCCTCCTCCCTTTTCCCAGGTAGGAAATAATCCCACTCCCCTGTCTGTCCCCAAAATCAGTCCCAGTTAGTAGAAAGGGAGATTATGAGGGCCAAGACAAACAATGGCATGGCCCCACCCAGCCTGGAAGAGCTCCTGGGACACAGCAGACCAAATTTTTGGGTCAAAAGCTGACTCAGCCTTAGGCTGTTTTCCCCTCTCTCCCCTTTCCTGGGGAGGTGGATCCCTAGGGCTCCCTTTGTCTGTAGCTACTGGCCCAGAGGCCTGAGTATTCAAAAGTGTCTTTAGTGTGGAAGAGGGTGCCAGCAGTAGCAGCTGCTGCTTTTAACTCACTGTTTGGCTGTCGCAATTCTTTTCCTCTTTCCCTCTCTCTTCTGGGTGGTGTCCAGCCTTCCTCTGGTGTCCTAAACCCTAGAAGATTTTTTTCCAGGCTGTTTCTTCCTGTCTATCTATTTTTTCTGGGAGAGAAGAGAGTCCCATGTCTTTCTAGTCTGCCATATTCCCGGAAGTTTCCTACTTTTATGTATTTGCATTTTAGAACTTGTAAGAAGTGAAAAGTGGAGTTACATACCAAAAAATACAATACAATAATACTGGCATTTATATTATCCATATGGTTATCTTCAGGTGACTTTATTTTAAGTGACATTTTCACAGTAGTTGAGAAAAAACAAAGTAGTTGAATGTACATGTCTAGTGATGTATATTCTAAAAACAAAGAAGAACTGCAAAGAAATCTGTTTTCAGTAATCTTGTTGGTAATAGCATTGGTATGGCTATTCTATATATAGGCAAATAATTGATTTGTTATGAACAAAGATTTTCAAGATAAGATAGAAGATATACAAATGTAAAATTAAAAAGTTTAAATCCTATAATCCTAAATTTGATTTGCAAATATCAGTATGAAATACATGATGTATTTTTCCTCTAAAAATATGAAATAGTGAACAGCCCAGTAACATGGAGCACCTCTGGTGCCTACATTTTGGTTTCTAAATACCATTTCCTATTAAAAGGAATCAGGGCTCTTAGTGAAATGACTGATTTCAGTTCTGGGGCAGGAAGTATACAAGATGAGCCTGGAACATCTTGTTGCATCAGAAAGCTAATTGTCAAATACTCCTGGTATCATAACAAAAGGACTAAGGATCCAACTTGAAGGGGCTCCCATAGGCCAAAGAATGGGACAATTTGAGCATCAGAAAGAATAACAGTGAAATAATTGTTAAATAACATATTAAATAAAATATTAAAATATTTGAATTCACCATTGGCTATCTTTGGAGGATGCTAGGGAACCAGCTCATAAATCTGAAAACTGATAAAGGGAAAGAAGCAAGCTTTGATTCTGGTTTCCTGTACAAACTGTCTCCCAAGTTAACCAAATAGATGATAAGGGAAAGAGATGTCATAAGAGATGACTAAAAATAGCAAATTTGCAAAGATAGAAAACAGATTAGAGATTACCAGGGGAGGAGAATGGCAGAGGAAAGGCAAAGTGTTTGTTTGTAAACAATAACAACAATAATAAATGCTTTTATTGTTTAAAAATAAAAAAAGGAGAGCCAGAAAAAAATTTGTGTGGATGCTAAGAGAGGCATTGATTTCAAGAAGGAGGGCGTGTTCTACATAGTCATGCTGCAGGTTGGAGATGGAAAAATCCATTGGATATGAGAATTGGGGCATTGGTGATATTGATAAGTACAAATTAGAGCCAAAGTTAGATTTCAGTGGCTGAGATGTTTGGAGTGGAGAGGAAGAAGAGATGTGGTGGTAGGGTAAGAGGGACTCATGGCTGAAGAAAAAGCATTATTTGTTTGGTCTGGGGTGAGCAAGTATAGAATATATGTAAAGATTTTATCATCTTTGCAGTTAGATCAATTGTGTTTCTTGGTTCCAAAGAGGAGTTCACACCTGGTGCCTCTGGTCACATAACTATGTTCAATCTATGGTTCCTTTCCCATGTTTTCATTTTGGTAACTTTCCTCATGCCTATGACCACAGTTAGGTCTGTGGGGAACTTAGTAAAGAGCAGGATCATGATCCAGTGAGTAGGATTTTAGTTCCTCGTGTGGATATCTAGGGATGACCTGACCCATAGTTGTCCTCACTATTCTCTGCCATCTCTTGGATCCCCTCCTACTTTATCATGGGACTCCACCTACTTGGTGATTTTTTGCCTGGACAATTCTATATATGTTCATGTATATATATATATATATATTTTTTTTTTTTAAAGATTTTATTTATTTATTCATTTATCCCCCCCTTGCTGCTTGTGCTCGCTGTGTCAGCCAACCACGCCGTGCGGGCGGGCCTACCCTCACCAGGAGGCCCCGGGAACCGAACCCGGGGCCTCCCATATGGTAAACGGGAGCCCCACTGATCGAGCCACAGCTGTTTCCCTATTCATATATTTTGACACTGGGCTTTGGCTGATAAGGAAGGTCACTTCCCCTCTACTCTACCCACTTCTATACCTATCTTTTCCTGCCTTTCTTACCCTGTTAAAAGGAGAAGCCAGATCTAAAGACAATAGACCATATCTTGCTCATCTCTATGTGGCCTAGATATTCCCAGGCCACATCAGAATGGGTACTGAAGACTCCTCATTTGTCCTTCAGGAGCTAAACCAAGCCCGTGGTACTCTGGGAAATGCCTCTGTCTTCCATTTTCTTAGTTGTTTATACCCTAGGGTGCTGATTATATTCAAAATATATCACTTAAGCCAGCTTTGATAGGGACGTTATATAAATTTTCTTATAACTAAAAAAAAAATAACACTTTTCTAGCCTTCTTTTATTTATCATATAGCAATTTGTATCTGCATATATAAGTCTGCTTCTTTCTTATCTTTTTAAATGTATGTGTGTATGTTATTATCTATCACAAACATGATCAACACCACCATGGGGGTGCAATCAGCATCTACATGACAGATGCATGTAATTTTTACACAAATGGTAGCCTATTCTACACAATATAACAATATAACAATATGTCTTGGAGAGTACTCGCATCAATACAAAGAGATTCCACGTTCTTTTTCCTTTATTTAAATTTTTAAAATGTTAATTTTAACGGGTAATGCAGTCACGAGGTTCTGAAAAATCACCCTCCAGCCCTTTGATTTGGGGAAACGTGATAAGTTGCAAACATTTTCCCATGATGGTCATTTGTCTTTTGACATTTAAGTTGTTTTTCCCTGCAGAATTTTTTTGTGGACTCAAGCCAAGCAATTTTTTAAAGATTGCTTTTGGGTTTATGTCATACTTAGAAAGGCCTTACTCATTCTGAGATAATGAAGAAAAAAAAACAAAAACCAACCTATGTTTTTATCCTCATATATTTAATTACTTAAACCCCCTTTTAAATGAAAAATTAACAAACATAATGGTATAAAACATACATAGTCAACCCAACAACTTGTCAAATGGACACCTGTGTAAGCACCACCCACAGTGGTCGAGACAGAACATCGCTACATCCCAGGAACCCCCAGGATATCGTTTGCTGATCAAAACCCTCTCTCTCCCCCTCCAGGGGAGCCGCTATCCTGAATTGCATCGTATTCCTTTCCATGATCATGTAGCTTCACCACCTAGTTGTGTGACCCTAAATGTTGTTTTTAAGATTTGTCCATGTTGCATGCAGTTTGGTTCACTCACTTTCGTTGCTGCACAGTATTTTGCTGTATGCATGTGCCCCAGGTTATTTATCTAGTTGGAATTTGTTTTGGTGTGGGTTTGTGGTCGGACTCCAGCTGAATTTCTTTTCAGAAGACTAGCCAGTTGTACCAACAATATTTATTGAGTAATCTATCTTTTCCCCACTGATTTAAACGCCACTTTTCTTATTTATTAAATGACCTTTGGCATTTTGGTCTAATTCCAGATTCATTTCTCTGATCCATTCATCTCTCTGCCTATTCCTGAATTCAAAATGGACTGCTTATTCCTGTCACTTTGTAATGATACACTTCAGTATCTGGCAGGGTTTGTCTCTCCTCATTACTCTTCATTCTCAAGACTTTTCTTGATTTTCCTGAGTGATCTTTGGAATCAGTTTGTCGAGACCCAAAATAATCCCTTTACTATATTTATTTGCATCCCACTAAAATAGAGAGAAATGGCATCTTTTCTTTATTGAATCTTCTAGCCAAAAATAAGATGTGTCTTTACCTTTATTCAGATCTTCATGACACATAATAGACTTCGAAAATTACATTCATGTAGTTCCTGCAGATTTCTTGTGCAGTAACTCATTCATTTAAACGTTTGAATAGTATTCCATTATGTTTCATGCCATGGTTTATTTAATCATTCCACCTGCAAATGACATTTGAATGAATCTGTTTTTAGATTCCTTCTCTTACAGACAGTGCTTCAGTGAATATCCTTTTTTTTTTTTTTTAAAGATTTTATTTATTTATTCATTTATCCCCCTTGCTGCTTGTGTTCGCCGGGTCAGCCAACCACGCCGTGCGGGCGGGCCTGCCTCCACCAGGAGGCCCCGGGAACCGAACCCGGGGCCCCCCACATGGCAAAAGGGAGCCCCACTGATTGAGCCACAGCCGCTTCCCATATATATATATATATATACATATATATATACATATATATATATATTTTTTTTTTTTTTTAATTTTACCGGGAGGTCCCGGGGATCGAACCCAGGTCCCTCCATATGGCAGACGGATGCCCAACCAGTTGAGCCACATCCGCCCCCCCAGTGAATATCCTTGTGCATCTATGTTTCTACCCATATGTATTGGGAAAGGATACTTTACTGCAAATGAAATTGCCGGACCAAATGATTTTTAAAATGTTGACAGATATTTTCAAATTGCTGTCCAAAATGATACCAGTTTACATTCCCTCTAAAGGTGCCCACTCATTTCTTCACACTTTGACCAATCCTGCATATTTTTGATGTATAAAATCTTTCTCTAGAAATCAGTAAATTATATCTCATTGTGGTTGTAGTGAACACTTCTTTGATTTGTGGTCTTTTGCATTTCTTTTGAGAATTCCCCATTCATATCCTTTGCCTAGTTTGACAATGGGACATTTATCTTTTTCATATGAATTTTTATTTTTTTTTAATTTGGTGTGTGTACCCTTGACTTTATTAAGTTATGAAGCCTTTAAGTCTTCTTTAATATCTTGCCATACAGTTTTAGAATTTTCCCCATAAAGATACAACACAGGTTGATTCCTAGATACCTTATAGTCTTACTGCTATTGTAAACGGCGTCTTTTAAAAAAGGATGTTTTCTGATTGTTGGTTGTTGGTATATAAGAACATGACGGATTTTTATTCTTCATATTTGTTTATTGGTAGTGGACCTCACAACCTTGAAGAACTCTGTTATCTGAATGTAGAGGTTAAGTTTTTTATGTAGAAAATTAGAGGAATTTTTAGTGTCATGTGGTCAAGTTTCAGCATTACTAGGCAGGACTTGTGACAAAGAATCCAGAAAACGGGGAGAGAAAGACAGAGCTGCAGAGGCTTTGAGAAAGTGGAGGAAGCAGACAGGAAAAGAGGCTGTGAGTGCGGCAGAGGAGCTGGGAAGAGGAAGGCTGTGAAGAGAGAGACTCCCAGGCATCTCTACGTGGACACGGGTTTCGTGTCTCTGGGTACCTGGTGCCTCTGTTTCCCCTTCAAGCTGTTTGAAAACTAAAAGTCGAGCTATTTTGGAACATTTGGGGAATTTGGACTGTACCTCTGGCACCACAGCAGTGCACCGAGCCTGGAGTGGCTCCGCCTTATATTCTAACAAACATGCACAAGCAAACCACTAACCTGTGGGCCTAGGATGAAAGAACTAGAGAGAAAGAAAACTTGAAAAGTACCATATTAATATATAGACCCCCTCAAAATATTGTACTAAACAGGGCTAGCATAATAAGGGCCTTTCTGATATAAAGAGAAAAATAAAGAAATTGAACAGTAGTATGCTATTATGGGGAAAAAACCACAAGGATACAAATTATAAAACACATTAAAAATAAAGTATTAAAATCTGTAATTTCTTCGATAGTAAGTAGAGGCTCATAGCAAGAAAGTAAAATGATTTATTATTATTATTATTACTGCTACTACTACTACAACATTCGCTTTCTAAATAGATCTGGGCTGGATTTCTGGATTCTCCATTCTCAAGCTGTGTGAACTTGGCAAAGAAAGCCAATCCCTGGAGTCTGGGGGATGGAGCTAATTAAGAAAGAAAACCCGAGACATAGGCTAGGAAAAGCAAGACAAAAATGCGCAGTGGCCGTGACCATGGGAAATCCATGCCCAGCTGCAAAATCAGAGCACATTTCTGACCACTGCCAGATCCAGGGCAGCCTCTGGGCTTCCTCTCCTCCACCCAGCCCACCCACGGCCCACGACCTCTCTTGCATCCCTGCCCTGGGTGGCCAGGAGCCGCCTGGGATTCTTCCCAGGGTTTGACTGATAGCATCTTTGGGTGCCTGTCCTGGAGTCTGTGCTATCTGGTTCTCTCCCTGTCCTCATCCTTGGCTCTGTCCCTATCCTTTGATGTTCTCCCTCTTTGCAGGATTTCCTTTTAGAATGCTTCTTGAGCCTCTGCTAGCCTCTACCTCTGTTTTCTTTGCCCATGTTCTCTCTCTCCATGGCTCAGCCCCAGCCTACTGGCCTGGGAGCCTCCTAGAGCTACTGTCTCACAAACTCCAGAGCCTCCCCCAAAGATCTGTAAACAGTGAGGTCGCAACGGAGTTAATGTCCATGAACCCATGCAGAAGCTGACTGGAGGGTGGGCTGGCCAGGCCCCAAATCCAAAGCACATACGGAAATTAGCTGAATTATAGGGAGGAAAAAGCAGAAGTTTGGGAACCTTGGACATCCACACAAAAAGAAATGAAAATTACTCATTATCCTACCACACAGTGGGGGGGAAGGGAGGATACAAAATAATCAACAGTCCCCATCCCAATTTAGCCAACTTAGCACACCAACATTTTGTCTTCTTTGCTTCAAATCTTTTTTTAAGAACTAAAAGATTACAACTTTGTTGAGGGTCTTCCAATCTCATTGGCTCATCCCCAAAATAGCCCCTCTTCCATCCCGCCTGCCCCTCTTTATTCACTTTAACCACACACAATCTATTGCTGAGATCGGAAGAAGCTGGGACCATGGAGCCTTAGGAGGAAGAGGAAGGCTGAACCCTCTCAGAGACCAGCAGCCGTCTTGTTCCAACACGTGGCAGCAGACTTTGGTGAGGGAAGTAACTCACGCTTTATGGCCTTGTGATTGTAAGCTTCTACCCCAAATAAACACCTTTTAGAAAAGCCGACAGAGTTCTGGTACTTTGCATCAGCACCCTTTGGCTGAGTCATACACCTGGGTCGGCCCCACACTCTGGCAAGAAGGTGGAGTGATTTCCTGAAGTCAGCCCCAGCCACTCCCTGTGCTGGAGTGTGGGAATGGCCACAAGCATCTCCTTGGAAAAAGGGGAATGGTCAGCAGATGGTGGAACGGGTCCTGCCCCAGCCCCTTGGGTTCAGCTTGTGCCTGGGGGGAGGTGGCTGTGGTATGAGCTGGAAGAGCTGGTCACTAAGCTCATGGGGCATGGGGGACAGGGTCCCACTGAGTATGACACTCTTTAGAACCAGAGGCACACTCTCCCCAAAGAACCAGCATGGAGAGAGAAGACCCTGCCCCAGCACCTGTGGGGATGGTTAGAGCAGGGTGCTTGGCCTTAGTTGCCGCTCTGTGGTCTCGATCTGAAAAATCATTGCCTGCCTGTCCCCAGGCTGGTGGCTAGAAATGGCACGGCTGCCCCTGTATTCTCCCGAGGATCTTCCCCAGAGCTTGTCTCCACTGCAGCAGACACTCCGGAAGTCTTCCACCTCAGGTGCACAGCGAAGCAGAGGAACAGAAGGCACCTCAGGGCTCTGGCTCTTCCTTGAGTTTACACTGGGGTGTGGGCCTTGGTGACATCTTTCTCTTCCACATCCTTCTTGCCCTACTGCGTGGGGAAATCTTGTCCACAGAATGGATCCCAGCAGAAGCAAGCAGAACTAAGAGCCTGGGAGACACAGCGCCTGATGACATCATTTGAGGCCCTGGATCCAACGTTGCTTGAAGATGTTTCTGTAGAGCTTTGGGCTTGAGCCACAGGGAGCATAGCTGTATCAGGCCCTAGGAGACAGCAGCACCAGAGAGAAGGTCTTGGCACCTCAAATATTAGCAGCCTGTGGAATTTCAGCAGCGCCCTAACAGTGGGCATCAGTAGTGGTGGAGCCCCTCTAGAGGCTTAGACAAGGGGCTAAAGCACAGGGGATGAACATAGCAGGGTTATCAGTTATCTGTTGCTGTGTAACAAACCTCCTCAAAACTTAGTAGCTTAAAGCAACAACAGGAGTCTGGGGTTAGCAATTCTCGCTGGGCTCAGCCAGGCAGTTCTTCTGCTGGCCTTGTCAGAGGCACTCAGGCATCTGCATCACAAGGCAGTTTGTCTGTGGTGGGTGGTCCAAGGCAGCCTCACTCACATGTCTGGGACCTCAGCTGGGATGGCTGGAACAGGTGGCGTAGCTGGGTCTTTCTCTAGCTATGGCCTCTCATCCTCAAGGAGTCTGGTTTTGCTTACAAGGTAGCAGTGATCAAGAGAGTCAGCTCCAGTGCACAAGTGCTTTGCAAGCTCCTGCTTGCATCACGTTTGCTGATGTGTCCTTGGTCAAAGTGAGTCACATGGACAAGCCCCCAGTCAACGTGGGAGGGAGTTAGACAAAGGTGTGGTGTTACAGATTGAATCATGCTCCCCAGCAAGACCTCTTCAAGTCCTAATCCCCAGTCCTGTGGGTGTGAAGCCTTTGTAAACAGGATCTTTGAAGGTGTTATTAGTTAAGGAGAGGCCAAACTGAGTGATGGTGGGCCTAATCCAATAGGACAGGAGTCCTTGTAAGCAATGGAAACTTGGACACAGGAGATGACTGATGGGGAGAGACAGTGATAGAGGCAGATTGAGTTATGAATTGCCTTGCCTTCACCAGAACGCTGCAGACTTCAGAGAAGGCCTGGCTCTGCCGACATCTTGATTTTGGACCTCTAGCCTCCAGCACTGGTTGGTGTTTAGGCCAGCCAGTCTGGGGTATTCGTTATAGCAGCATAAGCAAACTGAAACGTGTGGATACCGGGAGGTGTGGTTCCTTGGGAGCCATTAATGTAAGAACTTCCCACCGCAGGGCTGCTTGGTCTTCAACATATTCATAAGCTCAAGTGAGACCTTCCTAGAACAGCCTAGAACATCCCCAGAAGAGGTGAGACTAGCAGATGGGACAAGAGCCGGGGCAGTCTGAATTATTATAAGGGGTCTTGTGCTTTGAAAAGAGGATTGAACCAGGTGCTGGGCAGCGCAGAAGCAGGTAACTGACCAATGCCAGGGCTGTAATAGACCCGGCATGGCTAAAGGGGACCACCACAGGTCCTGGAGTTGGGTATACCTGGGTTCAAGTCTTGCTTCTGCCACTTAGTTGTTCTGTGGCCCTGGGTAGTAACTTCGCCTCTCTGAGCCTCAGTTTCTCCACCTCTGAAATCTACCTGACAAGGTTGTTGTGGGGGTCAAGTAAGAGCGGAAGAACTCCGTCCGGCATGTAGTAAGCAGCCCAGAAGTGGCGGCGCTCTGGTTCATGCTCAAGAGTGGTGGTAAAGATGATGATTGTGGATGATGACAGGGGTCAGCATGCTCCAGGGGAGCAGTGAGCTCTGGACAGGTGAGGAAGGGTGGCCTGGTAGCGAAGGGCAGGCCCGGGCCTTCGGGCAGAGAGAAGGGCACGGGCAGGAGTATGGAGGAGGGCGTGAGCGAGCCGAGTCTCCATGCCACCTGGAGTGTGTGTGCTTTTCCAGCAGCGCCCATCCCACATGCTCCTGCGACGTGACCTGGCATTCCTCCCGTCAGTGGGGTCTGTGTCCTCCCCTGCAAAGCTTGGAGGAGACACTGGGGCCCAGCTGCTCTGCTGTGAGGAAGCCCACCCAGAAGGAACACACGGAGAGAGGTAGGTGTTCCGGCTGGTAGCCTCGCTGAGGTCCCAGCCAGCAGCCAGCACCGGTCGCCATTTGTGTGAGTGACGACGCCTCCAAGTGACTCCAGCTCCCAGCTGTTGAGTTGGCCCCTGGCATCTAGTATTTCCAGCGGAGGCCAAGACATCATGGAGCAGAGACAAATTGTCCCTGCTGTCCTCTTTCCAAATTCCAGACCCACAAAATTCATGCACAGAGTAAAACGGTTGTTTTACACCAAACAGCCATTGTAACTACCCCCAGGCTCTTCCCAAAGCAGCTACCACCAGCCTGGCTCTCTCAGATAAAGACAAAGAAAGCCACTCTCCAGTGCACCCCCCAAATTCGACAGAGAACTGGTGCTGCCACCTGGTGGCCAATAGAAACAATGCAAGACCCACTTTAAGAGAAGATGGTTCAGTCCTTCATTCCACTCACAATTCCTGATGGTGGGGGGTCAAGTGTGAATTAAAAAGCATATTCTGGGAATGGGTGTGGCTCAAGCAACTGGGCGCCCTCCTCCCACACGGAAGGTCCCGGGTTCGGTTTCTAGTGCTTCCTAAGGAAGACAAGAAAGACAGCGAGCTGACGCAACAAGATGATGCAATGAGTGGATACAACAAGGAGACACAACGAAAGACACAAAAAGCAGGGAGCAGATGTGTCTCAAGCAACTGGGTGCCTCCCTCCCACATGGGAGACCCTGGGTTTGGTTCCTGGTGCCTCCTAAAAATGAGATGAGAAGACAAAGAGCACACAATGAACAGACACAGAGAGCAGACAGTGAGTGCAAACAACAAGGGGGGCAGAGGAGAAATAAATACATTTTTAAAAATAGTTAATTAAAATACAATTTTTTTAAAAAGCATATTTTAATATTACCACTTTTTGTATGCTTTCATTTTTTGGTCATGGGACTTCATTTACAGGTCCACAATCCCTTTAACTTTCTTCCAAAATCCAAAAATCTCTGAAAACTGAAAGTTTTTTCATCAATTTACAGCTCATTCTCTGGCTAAATTCTGTCTGAACTGACCAAGGCTATTTATGGTCTTTAGTTTCACAGAAATATTAATGTTTGATTATGGGGTGCTGCCCTGCACTCCTCTGGGGATGTCCAACAATGGAGAGAAAACAGTGGGGGTTGATCCCAGGCCAGGAGCTGCAGCAGCACCTGGGAACTTATTAGAAATGGAAATTCCTGGGCCCCACTCCAGACCTACCAAATCAGAAAACTCTGTGGTGCAGCCAGCCCTCTGTGCTTTCACAGGCCTTCCTGGTGATTCTGGTGCATGCTCAAGTCTGAGAACCAAGGACATAGAGTATATGTACTCAAAATGTTCATAAAATCCCCACATTCTGAATTCCAAAGCACATTTGGTCCTCGTGGTTTCAGATATGGGATTGAGGACCTGTTTGTTGAAATTTCAAGTGACATTAAAAGATGATATTCTCGCTGTCCTGATTTTGTGATAATCAGGGTAGGCTAAATATTCGCTATATTAGAAACCATGCATGTGTCCCCAGACCTAGTTTTTCTTCCTAGGTCTGGTTTTTAGAATGCTGGTGATAAACTAAGCCTCATTTATTATATGACCATCCTGTATGGGAAAAGACTGTAACTTTGGGTATCTTTGGTCAACCTTGAGAGATATAGCAGGGCGACGGATGTGGCTTGGGTGGTTGAGCGTCCATCTCCCATATGGAGCTACCTGGGTTTGATCCCCGGGACCTCCTGGTAAAAATTAAAAAAAGAAAAATATAGAAGGTGCGTGGGCCATCAGGCCCTGTGAGCCACATAGCAAGATGATGACGTAACAGGAGAGTGACACAAGGGAGAGCCAAGACGAGACACACCAAAAAACCAGGAACTAAGGTGGTGCAGGTGGTAGGGTTCCTCTCTGCCACATCAGAGGTTCCGAGGATCGAATCCCAGTGAAGACAAGAGGAGAAGGATAAGAAGAGAAGGAGAGTTGCCCAGCAGATGGACACAGAAAGAGCAAAAATGGGGGGGGGGTAAAAATGGATAAAAGTAAATTAATAAATCCTTAAAAAAATGTATAGGGGAGGAAGATATTGTTTAATAAATTGTTTTTTAAAAAAAGATGCATGAGATTTTTATGTTTAAAATATGAGGCAGGGAAGCGGATGTGGCTCAAGAGATTGGATGCCCATCTATATAGGAGGTCCAGGGTTCAATTCCCCGGGCCTCCTGGTGAAAGACGAGCTGGCCCGTGCTGCAAGCTGGCCCAAGAGGAGTACTGGCCTCAGTGGAGAGCTGGCGCAGCAAGATGATGCAACAAAAAGAGTGTATTAGTCAGCCAAAGGGGTGCTAATGTGAAATACCAAAAATGGGTTGGTCTTTATAAAGGGTATTTATTTGGGGTAGAAGTCCACAGATACCAGGCCATAAAGCGTTAAGTTTCTTCTCTCACCACAGTCCATTGCCACGTGTTAGAGCAAGACAGCTGCCGGCGTTTGCCAGGGTTCAGGCTTCTGGGGTTCCTCTCTTCCCAGGGCTGCGTTTCTCTCCGGGCTTAGCTCCTGTTTCCTCCACAAGGTCAGCTGTAGACGATCAGGCGAACAGCTTGCTTCTCTTCTCCTGGGGCCTTTTTTCCAACATCAAAACTGCTTCTCAAAAGACTGCTTCAACTCTGTTCTTTGCCTTGTCTTTTATATTCGATTCCCCACCCACCAAGGGGTGGGGCTCAACGCCCTAATCATAATCTAATCATGCCCAGATTAACAGATCAGTTTACAAGCATTATCCAATTATATTTTTGGAATTTATAATTACATCAAATTGGCCAACAGTTACAAAGAGACACAGAAGAGAGACAATAAGAGATGCAGCAGACCAGGGAGCCAAGGTGGCACAAGAGATTGAGTGCCTCTCTCTCACTCTAGAAGGTCCCAGGATCAGTTCCCGGTGCTGCCTACAGAGAAGACAAGCAGACACAGAAGAACACACAGAGAGCAGACAGCGAGTGCAAAACAATGGGGCAGGGGGGAATAAATAAATAAAAACAAGTCTTTAAAGAAAAAATAGGGGGCAGAGGCTCTTTGTAGGAGTGGAGAAAGGGCGGGATGAAAATAATAAAAGAGACTTTTTGCTAAGTATTGACAACCTTCCAGGCATCATGTGTCAATAGAACTATGCAGCTGTGAGTCCTTCTACTGAAGGGCTTATTTTTTCTGTCCTCCGATCTCCTGCTGGTACCTCCCTTTGGCTGAACTCTCTATGAAGCCGGAGAACAAGGGAATCCCTACATAGGAATACAAAGCAGGGTGAAGGATGAAACATGGGTCTGGAGGGGCCAGTGGAAGATAACTAGCCCACCGTGTTTTCATACCTCTACTGCATGTGTATGTGTCCTAACAGGGTGCTCTTGGATTTTCTTTTAAATATAAGAGTATCACACTCTAAATATCCATTTACAGTTTCCTTTTGTTTTTTCACTCATATTTTGTTTATGAGATTTATCTCTGTTGATACAGGTAGCTTAATCTTCTCTGTTGTTTGGAATTTCATATTAAAATACCCCTTAATTCATTTATCTGTGCTGCCACTGGGTGCACATAATAGGTCATTGACGTTCTTTTGCTCTTACAGAGAAAGCCACAATGAGTATCCTTGGACACGTCTTCTCCAGAATGGGAGATTCTCTCTGGGCCTAGTATTCCTACGAGGGGGTTGCTGGGTCACAGGACACGTGTATCCACCTGTCCTAAATAATGCCAAATTTCTCTCCCAGGTGATTGTACCTGTGTTTGGTTTGCCCACCCCAGCGGGTTCTTGTTTTACCATCCTGGCCTGTGCCTGGCCTGTCCCGGTCTGGACAGACCTTTACTTTTCTGATGGGTGTGAACTTTTATCTCCTGACTTTTTTTTGTAAATAACATTTTATTGAAGTATATCGTTCATACATGAACATACATAAACAATAAGTGTATAGTAAAGTTGTGAACTTAACAAAACAAACACGCAAATCATCCAGAACTCTCATACATCACCCCGCCACTAACACCTTGCATTGTTGTAAAACATTTGTCACAAACTGTGAAAGGGCATTGTCAAAATATTACTAACTATAGCCCATATCTTACATTTCTCCCATCCAAGTACTAACCAGGCCCGACCCTGCTTAGCTTCCGAGATCAGACGAGATCGGGCGCGTTCAGGGTGGTATGGCCGTAGACCATATCTTACATTTCTTGTATTTCCCCCCCAACCCACCCGATTATTAGCACCCTGTATTAGTATTATGTATTTGTTATAGTCCATGAGATACTACCTGGGCTGTGGATCTTGCATTCAGCACTGAGGAACAGTTTTTGTTTGCTCTCCGTGGTGTCTGTCCTCCCCCAGGGGTGAGCAGTGACAGTGGCTAGCTGGGCGAGGGGCTGAAGGCAACAGCAACAGGACAAAATAAAAAGTGAAGGAAAGGGAGCGGGTGCAGCTCAGTAGTTGAATGCCTGCTTCCTGTGTACCCGGTTCAATCCCTGGTACCTCCTAAAAAAAAATTGAAGGAAGAACCCAAAAAATTCAGTTTACAATTTCCAAAATATGATCACTGCATTTTCCAGCACCGTTTATTGAGGCCCTGGCATGTGCCAGGATCAGTAAAATGAACTTTCTAAACCCTTCTAACAGCCTTCAAAGACAGGGTCACTCAACGTTCAACTAGCTCCATGATTAATGCATCAGAAAGGTCATTGACCAGATCTTCTCTGTGCTCCTCTCATGTACAGGCTTTGTTGGGCCCTGGAAATTCAGCTGGAGACAGACCTGGTCTCTGCTCGGTGGCACTCATGGTCTAGAGCAGGGGTTCTTAACCTTTTTTCTTCCATGGACCCCTTTGCCAGTCAGGTGAAATGAATACCACTGTAATTTATTTATTGCATACATTCATTAAGTGAAGGAAATGCTAGATTTCAGTTAGAGGTCAGAGAAAATAAAGATAATGAGTTTTTTTTTTTTTTTTTTTTTTCCAATTCAAGCTCACAGATCCCCTGAAATCTTTCCATGGATCCCTTGGGGGTCTGTGGACCCCTGGTTAAGAACTCCTGGTCTGGTGGGAGAAACACTGATCCAACAGGCACAACTAAATGTAAAATGGTTCTCGGAGCGCCAATCCCAGGGGTTCTAGAAAGGCATCCCTGAAGAAGAGGTGTTTGAGCCGAGACCTGAGAGGAAGGATGGGAGTTGAGCAGAGAAGGCGGGAACAGTAGACCAAACAGAGGGAACAGAATGTGCTAGGAGACTGGTAATATCTGGCAGAGTGGGGCATGTTTGAGGAATGGAGAGGCAGCCAGCAGCAGCAGAAGCTGGGCACACCTTGGGAGGACTTGTGGGCTGGTGAGGCCTTGCACCAGATAAAAATCACCTGGTTATGCCTTTAAAAAATACAGATTCTGGGCCTGACCCCCAGCCTTACTGAATCAGATTCTCCAGGGGTTAGGGCTCACCAATCTGCATTTTCCCCCAACTTTTTATTTTGAAAAATTTCAAACCTCCAGAAAAATGGAAAGAATAGTTGAGGGAACACCTGAACACCCTTCACGGGGCTTCACCAATTGATCACATTTTGTCACTTTTGCTCCCTTCTTCTCCCCACAGCCACGGTACCATTAGCATATTTAAGGGTATTCGTATTAATTCAATAATGTCATCTAATATACAGATGACGTTTAAATTTCCAATGGTCTGCAAAATTTCTTTTATAGCTATTATTTTACTTTTTCAATCCAGGATCCAGTCAAGGTTCAAACATATATTTTTTATGCCCCTTTAGTCTCTTTTAATCTAGAATAAGTCTGTCTATTTTCCCCCATGATGTTCACTTTTTAAAAATAAGAGAGTCCAGGCTTGTAGAATGCCCCACATTCTAGATTTGTCTAAATTTTCCTCGTGATTAAAATTAGGTTAAGTATTTTTGGCAAAAATATGACATAGAAGATGTTGAGTACATCTTATTGCATCACATCGGGGCCGCCCCAGTATCAGGTTGTCCTGCTCCTGGTGATGCTGAGCTTGATCACTCCGTTAGGATGGACCCTGCTGGATCTCTCCCTTGTAAAGCTACATTTCCCCTTTTTAATTAATAAATAATCTGTGGTGTGTTGCTTTGAACTGTTGTTTTGATCCTGTTACCCAACAACTTTTCACCCAGTGACTTTAAGCACCTATCAATGATCCTTGCCTCCTTAACCAATTATTATGGTGGTGAGTGCAAAACAGAATCTACGTTTTAAATAAGTATCTCATGTGATAACCAGGGAATTTGGGAAAACCTTGTTGAAGTCAAGCTAAGGTATACAGGTGGATGAGGTGTTGCTTCCAAGGCAGCTGAAGGCATTAGCTAAGACAAACAGTTCATTAGAATTAGTTAAAATGCATATTCCTAAGCCCCCACCTACACCAAAGAATCAAAAAGGGGCAGATGGGACAGGCCTGGGAAGCAGCATTTTTAACATCCACAGGTAGTTCTGTGCCTGCTGAAATTGGAGAAACACGACCTAAGTGCTCCTTGACCCTGGCTGCATATTGCGCATTCCACTTGTTTTTGTAATAGTGATGCTTGAGACCCACCTCCAGAGATTCTGATTCAAATGGTCGGGGGTACAGCCTGGGCATCAAAAAAATTCTAAAGGTCCCCTAGTGATTCTAATGTACAGCCAAGATTGGGAATCACTGCACTAGGAGGATTCTCTCAAAACCTGATATAAAAATGAAAACCAGTCTTCCCCTAGACCTAGCACCATTATTCTCACGGCATCTCTGGACCGAGCTCAGCGGTAGCTGAAAAACTTTGGTGCTCCCTCCCACTGGCTGCCCATAGCTCCGACTGTGCTCTTTGGGGAGCTTACAAAAAAGGTAGAAGCGAGGTCCCTCCCTCAAAAGCGTGGGGACTTGGGAAAACACACACACAGTATTGTACGGCCTTAGTTTTGCAGACTAGGAAACTGACGTTCTGGAAGGGGAAATGACCACCCAGTGAGTTGATGGCAGAGCCAGCGTTCTTATCCAGGATGCCTTTCCTCCACGCGGCTAATTTTGACTTGAGCCCGCGCTGCACTTCCATTGGCTGGGCCTGGCCTGGAGCCAACATCCTCAGCAGCAGCAGCGAGACCAGAGCCACCTGTCACGGGCTTACTCTGAATGAGGCACTATTGAATGAATGAGAGGATGGCTGGATGGGTACATGGAGCCAGCCCCCCACCTGCCCACCAGCTGGCACTAAGAACCCCTGGATCTGTTAACCAATAAAATAAATCCTTTCTGAGGCCAGATTTAGCTAATTTTAGCTAATAGGTAGTCTCTAGGCCTACCTATTTCTAAAGGTCTTGCCCCATTTCATAGCGACCATATAATTCACCCAAATTCTATCTTTTGTTTTGTTTTGTTTTTATGTGAATGTTCATAGTAGTTTTTTTTTTTTTAAACATTTTATTTATTTATTCATTTATCTCCCCCATGCTGCCTGCGCTCGCCGGGTCAGCCAACCACGCCGTGCGGGCAGGCCTGCCCCCACCAGGAGGCCCCGGGAACCGAACCCGGGGCCCCCCGTATGGCAAATGGGAGCCCCACTGATTGAGCCACAGCCGCCTCCCCATAGTAGTTTTTTTTAACCCTTTTTTACTTTATTTTGTACATTTAATAATTGAAAAAAAAATAATTGAAAATATAAACAATTAAAAACTAAAAAGTAAACACAGATGAATAAATATATACATTTCTCAATTAAATGTAATGGACACATAAATTTTTTTTTAATCAAACAATATATTACACAATATATTTGGTTCATAGTAACGCAATCATATAGTATTTGTCCTTTTATATGTAACTTATATATACAACGTTAAGTTAATTTGGGTTACAGTTGATAGTTGACCTACTTATGTAGATATTTAATCCCATATTTGTAAACATCAATTTTTCAAACATTATATGTTGGAGCCAATCCATTTTTTTCAGGTCCTCAAACATTTTCCGTTGCCTCCTGGAATGCTCACGGATGCTGACCTGTGCCTTAAAGTCTAATGGACCATAGATGACGTTGAAATAAAGGGAGGGACTTTCTTGCCTGGGGGCTGGAGAGATTTGGGAACACAGTCAGTGCTGCTTTCAAGCATCAGAATACAGTGAATTTTTTTGTTGTTACAGCTTTATGGCGATATAATTCACAAGCCACACAAGTCACCCATTTAAAGTGTACAAGTCAGTGGTTTTTATATATTCATATAGTTGTGCAATCAATACCACAATCAATTTTAGAAGAGTTTTTCTTCAACATTCTCCCTCACCTCTAGGTAACCACTAATCTACCTTCTGTCTCTATAGATTTGTCTATTGTGGACATTTCATATAAATGGGATCTTTTGTAAATGGCTTCTTTCACTCAGCATACTATTTTCAAGGTGGTAGACCGTATCAGAACTTCATTCCTTTTTATGGTCAAATACTATTCAATTGTATGGTGTTTTAGTTTGCCAAAGGGCTGCCGATGCAAAATACCAGAAATGGGTTGGCTTTTATAAACGGGATTTATTTAGGGTAAAAGCTCTCAGTTCCAAGGCTGTGAAAAGTCCAGAGGCACCATAAGAGGTGATTTTCTCACCAAAGTTGATTCTGTTGTCCAGATACATGGCAAAGCAAGATGGCTGCCGCCCTCTGCCGAGGTCTCAGCCTTCCCCTCCCGGCTTACCATCTCCTCTTGAGCTGCTCTGTGGGCCCAGCTTCTTGGGGGCTTCGTGCTTAAGCAGTCCTCTAGTCCTGCCTCACATGGCAGGATCAGATATGGTGGTTTTCTTTTCCTTTGTCTGTCTGTGTCTCTCTGTGTTTCCGTTTATATCAGACCCAGAAAGGGGGTGGAGACTCAACCTGAGTCAGCCTCATTGACGTAGTCCAATCAAAAGCCCTAAGTCTATCTTACCAAGTAATCTAATCAAAGGACCCTCAACCAAATTTAATGCAACCAAAGGGTATCACACCCACAGGAAGAGAATAGTTTAAAGATATAATCTTTCTCTTTTTGGGATTCATAAAATAATTTCGAACTGCCATATATGGATATACCAATTTTATTTATCCATTCATCAGATGATGGACATTTGAGTTGTTTCCATTTTTGGCCATTATGAACATTTATGCACAAATTGTGGTAGATGTGTGTTTTTATTTCTCTTGCAAATGTAACTATGAGTGGAATTTCTGGATCATATGGTAACTCAATGTTTAACATTTTGAGGAACTTTCAGACTGTTTTACAAAGGAGCTGCACCTTATTACATTCCCACCAGCAATGGATGAGAGTTCCAATTTCTCCATGTCCCCATCAGCAATTGTTATTATCTGTCTTATTGATTATAGCCATCCTAGTGAACTTGAAATGGTGTCTCATTGTGGTTTTGATATGTATTTCCCTGACATCATCTTTTCATGTGCTTATTGGAAATTTGTATTCCTTCTTTGGAGAAGTGTCTGTTCAGATTCTCTGCCCATTTTTAATTGAATTTTATTGTTGAGTTGTAAGAGTTATTTATGTTTTTAGAGGCAAGTCAGTATCAGATACATGATTTGCAAATATTTTTCTCCCATTCCGTGGGTTGTCTTTTCATTTCATGATGTTCTCCTTTGAAGCACAAAAGTTTTAACTTTTGATGAGGTCCAGTTTTTCTTTTCCTTTTGCTGCTTATATTTAGGTGTCACAGTTATGACAAGGTCATGAAGATTTATGCCTATGTTTTCTTTTGAGAGTTTTATAATTTTAGCTCTTACCTTTTAGTCTTTGATCAATTTTGAGTTAGTTTTTGTATTTGGTGTGAGATAGGGTCGAACTTCGTTCTTTTGCATGTGGATATCCAGTGGTCACAAAACCATTTGTCAGAAAGACCCTTCTTTCCCTATTGATTTGTCTTGGCACCCTTGTTGAGAATCAGGTGAGTGTAAATGTTTTAGTTTGCCAAAGGGCTGCTGCTGCAAACTACCAGAAATGTGTTGGCTTTTTATAAAGGGCATTTAGTAAAGGGTATTTATTTGGGATAAAAGGTCACAATTCCAAAGCTGTGAAAAGTCTAACTCGAGGCACCGTAAGAGGTGCTTTCTCACCAAAGTCAGCTGCCATGTGTTGAAGCAGGATGGCAGGCGATCTGCCTGGTCTCTGCCTTCCCCTCTGGGCTTCCTCTCTCAGACTCAGCTGCTCCGCTTTCTTCCCGATTTCAGCTGCCAGCTGGCATAGGGCTTGTCTCTTTCTGGGTCTCCTATATCAGTCTCGGCTGTTCCACACTCTTCCCAAGTTCAGCTGAAAGCTCTCAGGGACATATCAGGGCTGGTCTCCTCTTGAGCTGCTCTGTGGCCCCAGTCCCTTAGGGGCTTCATGCTTAAGCAATCCTCTCTCTCTCATTGCAGAATCAAATATGCCAGCTCCCTTTTTGTTCCCTCTGTCTGTCAATGTGAGTCCGTTTATACCAGAGCCAGAAAGGGGGCAGGGACTCAACCTGTGTTATGCCTCCCTAAATTGGGGGGTGTAGCTAAGGGATAGAGCATTTGACTGTAAAAGTCCTAAATCGATCTTATCAAGTAATCTAATCAAAGGCCCCTCAACTGAATTTAATGCAATCAAAGGGTATCACACTCAGAGGAATAGATTAGTTAACAATCTTTTTCTTTTTGGGGTTCATAAAATAAACTGCCACAGTAAATGTAAGGGCTTATTTCTGGACTCTCATTTCTGTTCCACTGATCTATATGTCTATCCTTCTGCCTATGCCACACTGTCCTGATGACTGTAGCTTTGAGTACATTTTAAAATTAGGAAGTGTGAGTCCTCCAGCCTTGTTCTGAGCACTGTTGGCACTGTAAAAGGTGTGAGTGAACAGCACAAGGTAGGGATTTGGGAGCCCCGTGTCGCTCACAGGCTTCATTTCAGGAGTAGGCTCCATGTTTTCTACGTTCACCTTGGTAAGATGGATTCCTGCCCTCCCAGCCCACAACTCTTCATTATAAATCAATGGAAACATTCTGTGGAGAACGGTGATCCCCTTGGGTTATTTTAAACATCACTTTGTCTTCCCCACCTGCTCTGCTCTCTAATTGATGCCCCTGGAACAGTGCCATTCACAACTGGATTATTAATGAGCCCAGAGGGAGTGTGGGGGGCAAGTGGGAAGGGGGTTTTCGGAGGACCTTGGGGGCTGGGTTCTGGAACTACAGGTTTTCACTCTCCCAGGAAAGGTTGCTGTGTTTCCTTTGCAAACAGGAAATCACTAAACTCAGGTCACACTGTGGGCATGGAAAGAAAATTGCTCGTAAGGACCCAGAGAAGTCCCTCAAAGGAGGCTGCTGGAAATTGAGTTAACTGGGTATCATCTTGAAACCCCCAAACTTCAATCCTGCCCTGCCCCCCTCCAGTTGGCTGGCCCTGGGGTGCTAGGTGCTGGGATGGCTGGGGAAACAAGGCCCTCTGTGGAGAAGAGAGCCCTATTGTTCTAGCGCCTGTTCAGGGAGAGTGGATTCCAGAGAATGTCTGGGGATGGAGTTTTCCCTTTGTTTTTAACTTTCTTCTTCTTAGGGTGGAGGAGGGGGTCCTTTTAACAGCAATTGAAAGATTAAGTTCATTGTGTAAAGTAAGGGTGGTGCTTAGGTGCAGGGGTCTTCAACCTGGGAAAGAGGATTGTATCAGATGATGGAAGCCACCGGGTGTGTTTTGCTTTATATTTTTAGCATAAAAAGTCACAGAAACGGCCCCTTTCTAGATCTGCACATCTCAAACTGTGGCAGACGTCAGCGGAGGTACAACCACTTCCTTCCTCCTTCGCTTCACCTCGCTTGTTTCCAGAAAGAGGAAATGATGCGATTCCACCTCGCAGGCCCCGGCCCCCGTGCTCCCACCTGCCCCACTGCTCCCGCAGACCTGTCCCCAGGGCCAAGCCTGGTCGGGCCTCTGGTGTCCCCCCGGGAAGCCTTTAGACTCAGGCTGTGCGGGCCCTCACGGTGGGAGACTTGAATTCCTGCAACTAGCACACATTCTGCGTGACCCTGGGCCCTCTCTGGGCCTCACTTGCCCCTTTGTCAAATGAGAGCAAGAATTCCGTCCTTGGCTTCCCTTTTCCGTGGTGATGCTGGTGGTAGGGAGATTGTAAAGGAAACTATTCGGAAGCCTGGCCACGTCCCGCACGCGTTCAATCCCCTGCTGCCCCGTCTCTCCCCGGGCCGCTGTCAGGCCCCGCTATTTTGCGCTTTCTCCGCACTCGTCTCCCGCACCCCCGCCCCGCAAAGCTCAGGCCCCGCCCCGGGGGAGGAGCCGCAGGGCGGCGCGGAGGCTGGCGGCGGAGCAGAGCCGGCTTCTGTCGCGGCACCCGCAGCTCCGGCTCTGGGCGAACCGACAGACGGAGCCAGGGCCGGGAGCCGCCCGGGGCAGGGCTCGGGAGAGCGGGTGAGTTCCCGGCCGGCGCCTCCGCCCTCCCTGTCTTCTGCGGCTTGACAGAGCGGGGGTGAGGCGCAGGGCGGAGGGACGGGGTCCCAGCCCCTGCGAGCCTGACCGGGGGCTGTGGGCGCTCTTGTCGACCGCCGGCGGCTCGAGTTAAGAAAATGGGGCGGCGGGGGTGGGGGTTGCGCATTGGAAAGGCGGGTCGCCAGAGTGCAGAGCCGGGAAATCGGGCCGGGGTGGGGGCGTTCTCCCGGGTTTCGCGTTCCAATGACCCGACCCGGGGAGGGGGCGCATTGGCGGGTTGTTGGCTGGGGCCTCCGTGGCCCGATGTTGGGTGGGAAGTGGGGGGTCCTCTGCGGTTCTGGGTTCATGGGCCACTGTCTGTCGCGGGCGCAATGCCGGGCAGCGGTAGCCACAGCCGGCACCCAAACCACCCCCAGCGCCCAGGCTGCCGGCGGGGCATGGGGGCGCCGCCCCCTCGCGTGGCTGCGCCTTCCGCGCGCTTGGTCCCTGCAGGCGGTTCCCGGGCGCAGGGAGCGCTTCTGCCGGAGCTGGAAAGGTCCCCAGGGCAGGCAGCCCCGCTCGCCGATGAATCGGGCTGACGGTGTCTGCAGGCCCGGGGTAGCCCCCGAGCGTGGTGGTTCCCCGGGAAAGGGGCGTCCGGCCTCTCCAAAGGGCTGCGGTGCGCCGGCTGCTGGATCCCCCACGCTGGGAGCGCGCTCCTCCTCGCGAGTGCCACTCTTGGACTCCAGCTGGGAGGAGCGCCCCCGAGCGCCTGTGCAGCCTGCCCCAGAGAGGTCGCGCAGAGGGGTCTCCCCAAGGTCACCCGGCGATCCCAGGCATTGCCCAGATCGCGCCGCGTGGGGAGCGGGGATGGGGCCGCGCAGGCTGCCTCCCTCCTTCCTTGATGCAGACATCTTCCCCGCCCCCTCCCCACCCCCAGCCGGCATCCGCTTCCCCGAGATGCTTATAATGCAGCTCCCAGCCCCGGGCGGATAATTGAGCCAAGCCGAACTTTGAATCTGGCCCTCCCAGGAGCCCAGCGCTGCGTCGCCACTGCGCGCAAGGCCTGGAACCCGCGGCTTCCCGGGCGCCTCCGGAGCGGAGGCAGAGAGACGCGGCGGCATAAGCGCTTCTCAGAACCGAAAGCCAAGCTGCTTGCGCGCGCATGTGATTGGACGCCACATAATGGGCCCCTGTTCTCGCTGTCAGAAGCTCCCACTAGCTTCCCGAGGCTCCGAGCACCAGGTGCTGCCGCTGAATCGCCCTCTGTGGAGGACCCGGGGCCCTGAAGTGCCAGAAGCCCTTCCCCGCAGGGCCCCCTTGGACAGGGCCTGTCGTTGGTCTCCTCAGCCAGTCAGGGTACTTCTCCGTGAACTCTGCCATTTCCTGCGCCTGGAGGAAAACCCTGCATCTGGAGGCCTCCTCCTAGGTTGGGAGTCCAGCTTCCTAGCTTCGCCATTTCCCACCTCTCTGCCCTTGGGCAAGACACGTGGCCTCTCAGAGCCTCAATTGCCTCCCTGAGAAATGGGGCCAATAGCCTGTGGGGAGGATTCACTGACAGGCCTTAGGTCAAGTGCTTGGCGTAGCAGAGGTGGCCGGGCGAATCCTCTTAGCTAGTGTCGGGCCACATTTGATACTGGTTTTGAGTGGGGCCGGGTCTCCTCATTTAGATCCCAGTAAGAGTGGGTGTCCGGGGTGGTTTTGCAGAGGCCCCAGCAGTGTCCACATCTCCCTTCAGGCTCTGCCATCAGGAGCTACCTTGCAGAAGGCCCGTGGGGGTCGGTGAATGCTTTGAGCGCTGTGCCTGCTCCTAGGGCCTTCCCACGCAAAGCCTCTTTCCTCTTCTCGCCCACCTGCCACCCCAGCCCCATCTTCTCTGCTTGAGTCCCAGGATGCTGGGGGCAAGATGTCAACCAGGCCACTCTGGACCTTCAGCTTTGCACCTTGCTGTTCACTGGGGTCAAACAGTAGCCCCCGGCCCTGGAACCTTCCTGGCCCTTCTCCTGACCCCAGCCCTTCCAAGCCACTGGAATGTCTTCCTTCAGAGATCACTTCCTGTCTACCACTTGGCCTCCTCCCCTGGGCACACACTGTGACACCCATCTGCCTGCTCTGTGGTTCAAGTGTCAGGGCTCGGTGCCTGCTGGTGCTCTCCGGATTTCCCCTGACCTGCAAGGATGTTGTAGGCAGAGCCCAGTACACACTCAGACTTTGTTCTCTTTAGCAATTGATGCTGGAGTGGAGGTTAAATTCTAATCTAGCTATTAAATCTGTTCAGGGCAAAGAGGATGCTGACCCAGAGAGATTTTTTTTTTTTTTTTTTTTAGGAGGTGCTGGGGATTGAAGCCAGGACCTCGTACATGGGAAGCAGGCGCTCAACCACTGAGCTACATCTGCTCCCCAGGGAGACGGTTTTTACCTGAGGCAGGAACCTTTCTGCAGAGCCTGTTTGGACTCTTTGGAAACTTGGGCCCCAGATTCTTCTCAAAACTAGCTGCCTATCCAGAGTGAATGTTCTCTGACCACCAGAGGCTGTGGCTGGCCTGGCTTTGCAGATTGCAGAAGGCACATCCCTGCATTCCTGCCCTCCACTGGGCCTGCCCAGGACACCCCTCCACTCCTGGACTAGCATTAGTTGGACAGTGGGTCCCAGCCAGTGTTCTGCCAGCAGAGACCAGGGTGACCTTCTTTGTTTCTAGCACACTTGGAGACTGGTCTTCAGGAGGCTTGGACCAGCCTGCCTCTTACACAAACATACAAGGGAGTCAGACAGGCCTGGTTCCAATTGTAGCTGTACACTTGAAAGCTCTCTTGGGGCTCGGAGCCCTGGTTTTCTCATCTGTAAAATGGCACTAATAATAATGCCTGCTGCATGGAGTTGCAAGGATTATGTGAGACCATAATGCACACAAAGTGCTAGCACAGCACCTGTTGCCGGCAGGAATGCAAGAAATGATTATTTTCACTGGCATTGCCATTCCCTCCCCTGCATTGGGCTCTCCCCCGGTTTGGGGGAATCAGATCCTGAGTCTTCTTCCCCCCCGGCTACCAGGACAGGGAAAGCCTCTCAGCCTGGGGAGCCTGCCTCTTGGGAATTTGAGTCTGGCATGAGCCTGTCCCCAGGGAGTCTGTGAGCTTAGCCTTTCTCAGCTGGCTGTCAGTTTTCAGGGTTCGTTGATTCATTCAACAGACTTTTTACTCTGTCCCAGACCTTGTGCTTAGCAAGGGATTTTGAGATGAATAAAGCAGTTCTCAGGGAATCTTACTCTATGGGGGAGAGACAGCCTGGGAACAGATAATGAGGACACTGTATGATAAGAGCTTCAGTAGCTAGAAGAGGGAGTGAGAAGCAGTGGCTAGGCAGGTGGCCTCGGGCCCAAGTTTGACTCCTGACCTCTCCCTTGTAGCTGGGTGATTATGGACACACGACTTAGCTCTCTAACAGATAATCTGCCTACCAATGGAAATATTGTGAGGAGAAAAATGAGACAATGTGGGCAAAAAACTTAGCTCAGGGCCTTCTAGATATTGAGTGCTTGCAAACAGTAGTTGCTATTTTGATTGTTCTATTGCCAATAACAGCTGGGTAAAAATTGTAGTGGGAGTATCTTTGAGCCCTTCAGGGACAACTTTCCAGGTGGCAGGTAATAAAAGGGAGGGCATCCCAGGAAGAGAGCACAGCTTGGGCGGGAGCACAGAGGCTGACAGATGCCTGGTATCTTAGGGGAGCAGTGGGTAGGATGCGTGACTGAGGCAGGGGCAGGAGCAAGGCCAGGGAGGCATGCAGAGGCCGTCCTGCCGGGGGTCTGAATGGTTAAACATGCCCTGACCAAAAGTGGGCACCCTGCAGCCTTGTCAGGTGCAGCTCCCCAAGCAGGGCTGTCTGAGTGCTGCACCTGAGAAAGTTCAGGATTCTGCACAGCAGGAGGGGCTGGCCTGTGCTTGTTGCTGAAACATTAGCCCTCTCTCCCTCCTCCTTCCTCCGGGAATCACAGAGGCCCCCTCTGTCTTTCTGAGATGCTGTGGCCACCTCTGCACCTATGTCTCTCCTCTTGGGATTCAATTTCTCATTTGAAGAGGGGGTGTGGGTGGAGAAGGCATCTTGACCTGGCTCCCTGATTGATCATAATACCCTCCTGCTGCATTACCATTGAATCCTCATACCCAATCCATTGAAGCCGGTGCACTTACCCCATTTCACAGAGGAGGAAACTGAGGCACAGAGGGTGAGGTGATTTGCTGAAAGGCATGCAGCTCATGAGTAGCAGGAACCCCTGCCTGTGAGTCTCCAAAGAGGCCATGTGCTATCCTGTGCCACCTCCCTCAGGGTCCACTGTCAGTGTCTAAAGCTGACTGTGGAATGTCTGGCTTTCACCCTGTGTACCCTTGGGTGCTAGGCAAATAGACACCTTGGAGCTGGGGTTACAGTGGGGTGTGCCCTGGGTACTTGGGCACTTTGCCTCCCTGCCCTGACTTTTTGGGGAGGTCCTGTGTGCAGGTGCTTGTGGGGGGAGGGGACATTCTCTGATGTCTCAGACTCTGGGGCCTGCATTCCTTGGCCCTCTAGTGCCCCACAAACGTGCTCGATGCAGGTGGCGTGCAGCTTGATTGATGTGGCAGGTGGTAGCCGAGCTCCACGGGGGCGCCGGGAAGGAATGAGTCTTTCAGGATGGCTGTTCAGATTATCACGTGACCACAGGTCTTCCTCATTTAAGAAGACCTCAGAACAAAGGTTTGCATTTCCTTTCTTGTGGGAGGCAAAGTTTAAGACCAGGGCCTTCCACTAGTGTTGGGGCCTTAGGCAATTTCTTTACTTCTCTGAACCTCAGTTTCTTCATCTGGAAATATGTATATATATTCAGACTTGTCTTAAGGTTTGTAATATGTAAAATGTCTCGCTTCCATGTGGTAGACCTTATCCATGAACTTTTCTTCCATGTTACACACCATAATTGTGATTATATGGTTATTTGCGGTCATTACTCTCTTAGTCTTTTGTCTCACCTGCTAGACCAGTTGTTCTCAATTGGAGGTGAATTTGACCCCCCAGGGGACATTGTCTAGAGAAAGTTTTGGTTGTCACAGCTGGGGTTGGAGGTGCTCCTGGCTTCTAGTGGGTAGAGACCAGGGATGCTGCTAAATATCCTATAATGCACAGGACAGTCCTGTCCATCAAAGAATGATCTGGCCCCAAATGTCCACAGTGCCGAGGTTGAGAAACCTTGCTCTGGACCATAAGCCCCGTAAGGTCAGTGACAGTGTCCTCCATTTGGCACTGTGTCCCTGTGTCCCCAGTGTCCAGCAGAATGCCCAGCACACAGGAGACAATCGCTATACATTGAAGGGATGAACGAGGACTTGGAAAACCTTGTGTTCCCTGGAGTCCCAGAGGTTTTTGGTTTGTGGAACAGTGTGAATGGGCAAAAGAGGTGAGCCTGGATGAACAACCAGTAGGTAATTCAGGCCAAAGAATTTCAGACCAAGCTCTCTACTTTTCTTCCCAAGCGGGCGCTTGGGAACCCAAATGATCTGAATTGTTGCTGTAATCCCTATTGTGTTTTGCTCGTGTAGCTATGAGGCCACCTTCATCAGGGGCAGGGGAATGTAGGTGGTGACAAGAAACGCCCTGTCGGCTGGGACCTTGGGATTTGCCGAGCTGGGGTGCAGCTGCTGTGAGCTTCCTGTTTTTTTCCCTTTCTGGTGGAATGAAGGAAACCCACTGAATGGCTATTTTTCCACCGACATTTACAGCAATGTGATAGGCCTTGGATTAATGAGGTCAAGCTACAGTGTGAAATCTGCCTGATAACTTGAAGCTTGGCCAGCAGGAAGAAATCGCTTGTTTTCTTTAGGCTGTTTGATGTCTTTGGATGGGCTTTGGCCAAGGGAAGCAGGGGTCATGACTGTACGAAAGAGGGGAGTGTTTTACACCCCGGAATTATAGAAGCCAGAGTTGGTGTCTCTTTTGCAATTTATTGGGGAGGTTTATTTTAATGTGGGGTTTGAAATAACTCATTAAAGCAAAGTTTCGCCCTGAGCCTCAGGCTGGCTGCTGAGTGTGGATCTGGGCTACTGAAAGCATCTTGCTGTTTTTCCCCGGCCTTGGCCCCAAAGGGTGTATGACTAGGCTAGATGAGCACACTGGTGGGAACATGTTGGGATAGGAGAGGTGTAGGGCATACGCCTCCAATTTTGACGTGTATGTACATCACCTTGGGGTTCCTGTTAAAATGCAGACTCTGACTCGGTAGGTCTGTGTTGGGGCCTGAGATTCTGCATTTCTAACAAACTCCCAGGGGATGCTTCTCTGTTGGTCCATGAGCCACACTTCGAATAGCAAAGGTCTGAGGAATTCCAGGTCTCCAGGTGAGGAGAAGTCCCTGGTATAACCCACTGAAACACAAAAACAAATGCAGCCTCTTGTCGCTGTTCGCACAGCCATCTGGTCTACTGGCTGGCTTGCAGAGTCACAGACTCAGCTTCTCCTATGTGTGCCCAGGCCTGGGACCAAAAATGAAAAGAAAGGCTGCTTGCTCTCCAGGAGCAACTCAAACAGCCAGAATAAGGTGTGACGGGCTTTTAGTGCTTCCATAAATGTCTGTCCAGGAACACTGTGTTCCTGGGTCAACTGGTCACCTGGGGCTTGTGGAAAATACAGATCCCTGTGCCCTGGCCTAGCCTACCTGTGTCAGAATTGATCAAGGTGGGGCCCTGGGACTTTGTATATTTAAAAAGTGCCAGGTGATTCTGATTCACAACCAGCTTGGTAGAGGGGAAGCAGGGAGGAAGAGCTGGCAGCAAGTGGAGGTTAATTGCTCAGCAGGACGTGTGTAAGGTTGTAGAGTTTTGTACTGCACAATGGCATTGGGCTGAGGGAGGGACTGAAACCCTGCCAGTGTTCTACTTGCCAAGCTTTGCACCCTGCAGGGCTGCATCTGCCTGGAGGGAATGGTGCCTTTTTTCTTAACATTAATAGTAGTTGTTAACATTTGGTACTTAGTATAAGCCAGGCACTGTCTATTTAACTCTTTTAGTCCTCCTAACAACTTTAAGAGGTGGCATTATTACTATCCTGATTTTGCTCTGAGGAAAGTGAGGCACAGAGAGGTTTAATGACTTGCTGAAGGTTACACAGCCAGGAATTGGCAGAGCCAGGATCGAATCCACAATAGCTGGCTTCACATGCACTTAATCATACTCTCTGCCATTTCTTTGCAGAAAATTGCTGTCTGTGCTCCAGAGGGCTGTCCCTCCTCTGAGGGAGTGCCTTTTTCTAGTTCTTCTCCTGAAATGGGGAAGGCTAGCTGTGATCTTGGTTGGTTTTGGAGTCAGACCAGGGTTTGATTCTCTGCTCCACCATTTAATGTGACCTTGAGTAAGTTACTTGTTTACCTCCTGGAGCCTCAATTGCCACATCTATAAAATAGGAATAGTAATGAGATGCTATGATTAAGCTTTGAGCTTTCGGCTTGGCATGTAGGGTGTGCTCAGTACATGCCAGCTATATTTATTACATTATCACCGTCAAAGTCAGCTCCTGGAAGTCAGAAATGGCTTCAGAGCAGCGGGGGTGGTTGAGCCAAGCATCGGTTCACTGCCTATAACTGAATGTGTCATGTGTAGCCCTGGGGGCTGGCTAACTCCCGTTCACCTATGTCCACAACTTACCTGGGCATCTGTAGCTTGTGCTTCCTGGCACTGGTTAAAGGTTTCAATGCCCCTGCCAGCCTGGGAGTTTTCAGAATTTCTTGACTCCCAGAACAGTTCAGAGACTCAATTAGAACTGGCTTTATTTCCTGTCGTTAAAGATCAGGTAAAGGCACCCGTTCTCATGCTTGTTTGAAGGGCTCTTGCCCTGTCTTTCCTTGTTTCCAGGGCACTTTCCAGAACGGTGATATTGTCATTGCCTCTCCCACGGCCTGGACAGAGGCAACCTGGCTTTATTAAGAAATGGGGAAGATTTTCACCAAAAATCTCATATTTTTTTAAACATATAAAATCAAGCTTTTGTTTTCTTATTGCTGTAATTTAAGCCTTTAATTATAAAAAGAATTACAAACTCATTAAAAATTCAAACTATATGGAAATGTGGAAAATGGAAAGTAACATTTCTCCAACCATCTCTCCCAGGTAGTCCCTGGATGTTTTATACATCTCTCCATAAATTTCTTATGCATAGACAAACCCATATTCATTTACATGTTTATCTTTTTTTAAAAAAACACATCTATATAACATACTTCAGAAAATTCCATTTTCAGTACCTCAGTCTTTATGGCTACATGATATTCCAATAATAAGAATTTACTGTCATTTATTTTCCAGTCCCAGGCTGATGGTTAAGATTGATTTTCATTTTTCCCTACTATAACATCCTTGTTGCTACAGTGTATATCTTTGGTATGATTTTATCCACAAGGAAAATCCCTTGATAGACATTTCCAAATTGTCTTTCTCAGAGGCTGAACCAATTTCTATTCCCTTAGCAGTGTGTGTGAAGCCTGATCCCCCCCTTCTCCAACACTGAGTGTAATGGAATGTTTGAGTCAGTTTCTGCAGCAGTTCAGTTTTTATGGCCCTTTAGATTGCTCCTCCATAAAGATTGTTAAATATTCCAGAAATACATTCTAACTGACCTTATGCTTGGGATTAGAGATACAAAATTAAATTAAAACCAATCTCTGGGCTCAGATTGATCCCCTCTCCTGGAGGAGCAGACATGTGGGCAAGTAAGAGCAAAACTGTGTGGGTCAAGTTGTGTTAACTTTTGTCTGATAAACCTGTGTTCATGAGTATTACCAATGAATTTGTAAAATACGGTATGCACTATGTCTCAGGAAAGAACACTTGAAATTCTCAAAACTGAAAAATGATTGGAAGCAGAAAAATCATGCAGTTTTCCCCTAGTGGGCGCAGCAGAAGAAGTGGGAGGTTAGGAAGGGGTACGTAATCTGAAATCTTCTCTTTGTTAGTTCTTTGTTTACCAGTGGGGTTTCTTTGAGGGAGCCGGTGCAGAAACCCAGCTGAGCTTGCAGCTGGCACCGATGACTGATCACTCATACCTGGGCAAATCGGACCGTTAGCCCGAAAAGAGTGAGAGCGAGGGAGCAGGAGGCTAGCTTTAAAAATTCACAACCTTGGAACTCATAGAGGGTGGGTGTGGTGGCATAAATGGGCTGTTTACTCCCCAGGAGTCACAAGGAAGTGCTCTCTCAACAGTGCCCATTGTGGAGAGGATGTACAGAAGTGGTGTTCAGTGAATGAGTGAGCACCAAAGAGTCGCATCTCTCTTGTAAGGTGGCCTCCTACTCAAAAAAAGATAGCTCACTTAGCTGTTATTAAAAAAAAAAGTGGAAAAGAAGTATTGGAGAAGATGTAGAGAAATTGGCATTCTAGTGCATTGTTGATGGGAATGTAAAATGGTGCAGCCACTGTGGAAAGCAATAAGGTGGTTCCTCAAAAAGTTAAATAGAGAATTACCATATGACCCACCAATTCCACCCAAAGTGAAAACAGGGTCTCAAGCTGATACGTGTACACAAATGTTTATAGCAGCATTATTCACAGTAGACAAAAGGTGTAACCACCCATGTGCCCATCATATCTGAACCATGGCTGTGGAGCAACCTTAACCGCCGCTTTATAACAGTCCCCTAAGCAGGACTACTCAGGACTGGTAGAGTTGAAAAGAGGCCATGAAGCCAGGGGCAGCCCTGACCCATCCTTTCATGTGGGGCAAGGCAGGGGCAAGGTGAGGTGTATCTGGTTCTGGTCCCAGTGTCCAGCCTCGTCCCCCATGGGCCAGATCAATTTTGTCTGGTTTGATGCTACAGTTTTGTCCTGAGCCAAAGGACCATTCCCTTGTGACAAAGCCAAGGGAATCTCAGTGGCTTCTCAGTCTCTTGGTCTTCTACCCTCCTGTCCACCTTCTCCCGTTTATTGAATACCTGCCATGGGCTGTGTGGCCCTGTGATGGGATATAAAGGTGAATTACATGTATCGCTTGTCTTCTAAGAGCATCCAGTACAATGGAAGAGGCAGATCTGAAATCAACAATTACTACAGCATTTTGACTGCCAGGAGAGAGGTGTGGTCAAAATGCCTTGGGACTAGAGATGAGAAAGAAGCCCATTTGGCTCAGGGGAGATGAGGAGCAATTCAGAGGGGACGCAGAGTCTTGAGGTGACTACATGAGACAAGGCAAGTCAGGTGCTGAGCAGGGGCCTGGGGAGCACTTAAGAGATAACAGCAGTTGAGCCAGTTGTCATAGAACAAGGAGTTTTGCCACCCCATGGAACAGCATGTATCCAGGTGAGGAAGTGAATATATTGTATGGAAGAAGGCGTGGGCTTCAGAGCTAGAGAAATGTGGATTCAAATCCTGGCTTTGCCACTTACTACTTGTGACTTTGAGAATCTCAAGATGAGCTTCCATTTTCTAATATATGTGGTGGGGATAATGATACCTATTTTAAGGCTCATTGTGGGGATTACAGTTAATGTATGCATAGTACTCAGAAAATGGTAGGTACCATTGTGAAGGGGTGAATCCTTTGGACTTATTCAGTGTAGCTGGAATATTGAGTGTGTAGTGGGTTAGGAGTGGGGAGAAGGAGGTTAGGATGACCAGGGATAAGGCCAAAGTGTCGAGACTAGTTGGATGGTCTGGACTGCTAGGGGTTAGACTTGACTGTACAGGCAGTGGGGAGCCATCGAAGGCTTCCCTATGGGGGAAATGCAAGATCAGACTCTGGCAGCGGTGTGGATTGGGTGGTTTGGAAGATAAGAAATGAAGGCAAGGAAACCACTTGGAAAATGCTGCCCTCCACATTCCTGTCTTGGCAAGTCCCAGCATAGTAAAGGCTCTGTTAAGTCCTGCAGTGGGGTACTGCCTGGAGAGGAAATTTAGAGCAGTGGTTAAGAGTATGGGCTTTGGTGTCCAGGCCAACCTGGATTTGGAGCCTAGCCCTTTTACATACTGATGTGTGACTTTGGGCAATTATTTGACACCACTGAGCTTTAGTTTACCTTTCTGTAAGATGGGGGTGAATAGCACCTTTCTCATTGGGTTGTTGTGAGGATTAAATGAGATAGTATAAATAAAGCACTTAGCTCCAGGAGTGCAATAAGTATTCAATAAATTAATAATAAGAAATATACTACTTATTTGAACATGGAACCCTTTCTCCATATAATAAATATCTACTAACATCCTCTGGCACTAATACTGTTCTACAGAGAACACCCTGCCACTGACTTTCTAGAGAATCAGCAGAAATAGTAAGGAGGCTTGTCAAGCTCTAACACAGTGGTTCCTAGATGTACGGTAGACCTACCTGGGGAGCTTTTCAAAACTTCATTGCCTGAATGCACCCTAGACCCCTTCAACCAGAATCTCTTGAGATGGAAACTGGGAGTCAGTATTTTTAAGTTGTAATGGTTTATTAAGGTAAAACAAATCCAGAAAAGTGCACAAATCTTAAGTGAATGAGTTTTTCACAAACTGAACATGCCTGTGTTACCCATAACCTAAGAGACAGAATATTACCAGCATTTGGAAGCCCCCCTTACGTCCCCTTCCAGTCACCACCCCTCTCCCCCAGCGAAACCACTATCCTGATTGCTAACAACGTACGATCGTTCTGCCTGTTGTTGAATTTTACATGAATAGAATCATATAGTATCTATTTTTTTGTGTTTGGCTTCTTTTGACCAACACTGTGGGATTCATCCATATTGTTGAGTGTAATCGTATATTGTTCATTCTCGCTGCTGTACAATATTCCATTGTGTGAGTATACCATAATTTTTGTTTTTCCAGAATATGGTTGATGGGCATTTGGGGTACTTTATACAATTTTTTTTCAGCATCTGGTTTTCTTTTCTTGAATTCATAGTAAACTTTATTTTCAGAGAAATTTTATATTACAGAAAAGTTACATCAGAAGTATAGGGGATGGGAAGCGGCTGTGGCTCAATCAGTAGGGCTCCCGTTTACCATATGGGAGGTCCCGGGTTCGGTTCCCGGGGACTCCTGGTGAAGGCAAGCCCGCCCGCACAGCGTGGTTAGCTGACCCAGCGAGCACAAGCAGCAAGGGGGGGATAAATGAATAAATAAGTAAAATCTTTAAAAAAAAAAAAAAAAAGTATAGGGGATTCCCAGAGTGGGTGTAGCTCAGTGGTTGAGTACAGGTTTCATATGTACAAGGTCCTGGGTTCATTCCCTGGTACTACTTGAGAAAAAAAAAAAAAGAGTAGGGGATTCCCATATAACCCGCCCCCCCCCACATACACATTTCCCCTCTTGTTAACATCTTACATTAGTCTGGGACATTTGTTACAAGTGATAAGCCAATCTTGAAGCATTGCTGCTAATCAAGGTCTATAGTTTATGGTGTACATTTTGTGCTGTACAGTTTTATAGGCTCTGACAAATGTATAATGTCATGTATCCGTCATTGCAGTATTATCCAGAACAATTCCAATGCCCTTTGTTCCACCTATTCATCCTTCCCCCTCTCCTCTGAACCTCTGATAGCCACTATCTTTATATAAGTGTTACAAGTTCTTCCATTAGGGTACTTTATCCTATTAAAATATTAAAAATATTTTAAAATAAAATAATACTATCAAATAAAATAGCATTATAAAAATAGTGCCTTTTGGTGAATGTTTATAGAAATTCCTGTTGGGTATGTACCTAGGAATGAAATTGCTGGGTTATAGGGCATGCCTAGTTCAACTTTAGAAGATCTGGCTGAACAATATCCCCCCTCCCTGAGATGGCTCCTTCATCTGTTTTCTCATTGTTGTTTTTTGCTCATTGTCTGTTTTTTCTTTAGGAGGCACTGGGAACAGGACCTCCCACGTGGGAGGCGGGTGCTCAACTGCTTGAACCACATCCACTCCCTGCTTGTTTGTTTTCGCTCTTTTTTTGCTCATTCTCTTGTTTGTTATCTGCTCATTGTTTTTGCTCAATGTTTGCTCATTGTCTGTTTTTTTCTTTGGATCGCACTGGGAAATGAACCTGGGACCTCCCATGTGGGAGGTGAGCATTCAACTGCTTGAGCCACACTCGCTCCCTGGCTGAACAGTTTTTAAAAGTGTTTGTACCCATTTATACTCCTACTCAGTGTATATGAATTCTTGCCAATAGTTAGTTGGTCTTTCCTGTCTTTTTAAAAAAAAAATTATGGCCATTTTATGGGTATGTAGCAGTATTGTTTTGTGATTTTAATATACATTCCCAGCATTGGGTTTTTTAAAGCTCTCTAGGTGATTTCAATATGCAGCCAAGTTTGAAACTTATTTATCTAACAGGTTTTGAAAAAGCAAAATACCTGTTAGTGGAATTGGAGAAAGAGATATTATGAGTGCAGACTCTTTGACCAATACTTTTGTTCATTAAAGGATCCTCAGAGACCCTTAGTTTAGTGCCTACCACATTGTATATGGTGATAAATATTTATCTGTACCCAGACCTGACTTGGCTGATTAACCAGTGGAAGATGTTTTTACTGTGGAATGAGAATGTGGAGGTGCGTCAAACCTGACAAATGGCCCCTCTTTCCTGAGTATTTTATGTGGGGCAAATAGCTCCATCAAGAGTCATCTGCAGCTAACCTGAGGAACATCGAAGCCCTGGAAAGACACCAAGGCAAGATGTCAGTGTTTTCTTCCAGTTTAAGACCTGAAAGAGAAGTGAAGGCACGAGAAGTGATCAGTAGTCTGTACAGATGTTGTCAGAAAACATTTTAGCTTTGGGACTAGAGTTTAAGATTTGTGTCATATTTTTGTGTCTAGAAGATTGCCCAACATCTGGTACTTGGAAGATACTAAAAAATTCGTGATTGAAGTAAATATTAGAACTGTGTCACTGTCCCTAGTGAGAAGTACAACTCATATGGATGGAGAGGAAGGTGTGGGTGGGAGTTAACTGATCTGATCAATAGTTTTTATTATTTTCTTTGTAGTTTCTTTTTTTCTTCTTCTTCCTCTTTATAGTTTCTGTGTTGCAGCTGAGATTTCCTATCTGTTCATTCATTACAAGCATATTTCCTTTATATCCTTGAACATAGTTCTAATAGCTGCTTTTAAATTCTTACCTGTAAATTTCAACATCTGGTTCATCTTGGGATCAGTCTCCACTGATTGCCTTTTCTCTTTAGTTTGAGTCACACGTTCCTGTTTTTTTTTTTTTTTTTTTTCCTTGTCTAGTAGTTTTGGATTATATCTGAACATTGTGAATGAGACTCAAAGAGACTCTGGATTTTATTTTGTTCCTCAGAATAATATTGATTTTTTTTTTTAATCAACAGTCAACTTGACCTAATTCAAATTTCAAACTCAGTCTCCCTTGGGTGGTGTTGAGCTGCACACTGTTCAGGGAGATTTAGGCAGAGTTTGGGGCTATTGTTCTGTGACCCTTTCTTTCCTGAGAAGGCTTTCTTCCCTTTCCAGCTGTGATTATCTGAAGTCTGACCTCTAATTCCTCAAAGGTTTGTATCCAAGTTTAGCACAATACAGACTCAGGTAAAAAGTTATAAAAACACGAAAATCACCCAGTGTCATTTCTTTCAAGTGTTGACACCCCCTCCTGTTTCTGTCTTCTTTGGATTGAACAAATCTAGTGCCTCTGAATAGTTTATTTACTTCTTGTCCAGAGTTTATAATAGTTTTATGTGGGAAGGTTGGTCCAATCAGAGCTACTCTGTCATTACCAGAAGCAGACTCTTTGACCAATACTTTTGTTCATTAAGGGATCCTCAGAGACCCTTAGTTTAGTGCCTACCACATTGTATATGGCAATAAATATTTATTGAATGAATGAATGGATGGATGAGAGTTTACATTTTAAATGAAGGTGAATTAGGGGAGAAAATTTCCAGGAAAAAAAATCCTAAACCTATTTACTAGCCGATGCCAGCAGGTATGAAATAGAGAAGGTGTTCAGGAATTTGTTGGATGAAAGGATGAGTTAGAGGGTTGAAATGATATTAGGGTCTCAGATATCTGAGCATGTGGAACAAAGTTGTTAAGGTGAACCTGAGATTTTAACACAAGGAGATAAATTCAGTTGTGTTAGTAACACCACCATCATGGCATACGGAGAACTTATCCACGTTCAAAGAAAACAGAGCTGGTCAAAGGGGAAAGAGATCTGCTTGGAGTGCTGTGTACCCAAGAGGGGGGAGTCAAAGTGAAGGGCCTTTTGCTGGAGATGAAAGAGAGGAAAGGGACAGAAGGAATGCTGTCACAGCAGTCTCTACGCTGTGCTTCTCTGCATGGTGGCCTGGAAGGTCACAAACCCGGCACCGAGGGACTTCAAAACCTGCATATCAACCAGAACCTTCATTCACCAAAAGATAGAGCATCTTGAAACTTCCTGATTTATTTTACTGACAGTTTCGTCTCTCAGAGAGTAGAAGAGAGAGGTTGTGAATGTATCTCTTTAGGGCAAAGTGAAAATGTGAGAGTGGTCAACAGAAAGGGAGACCCTGGTCATAGGGGGCTGGGCCCACAGGGGTTTGGGAAGGCAGCTTCTATGACAGTTAGGATGAGATGCATATATTTCCTGCCCAAGCCTCCCAAAATGATGACAACTCTAACAGTAAGGGAAGTTATGACTTTAATCAGTTATGCCCTCTGCATATTGCATTCATTCTCCTTCAAGGACTCCTCTTCTTGCTACCAGTCATGCTTGTGTGTCATCATCCAGGTCTGACTTTACTTTCTTTTGTTATCAAGGGGAGATATTAGAAATACTTAACTATTGTGGCACAGGAACTGCCCAGTCCGAAATGACACCCATCCAATCAGAAGAGACACCAGGCATAAACCCCTGCAACAGCAGTCCTGTTCACAAGTTCCTTACCTGCTCTCAGTCTCAAGTCTCTCTTCCTTGAAATGGGGACAATTCCCTACACCACAGAGTTGGTATAGTGATCCCAAGAGATGTTACACCTAAAGAGTTTGCCCCATGGAAGATGTGCTATGCACAGAAGCTGCCATTATTGCCTTGCATTCTTTATGTCTGGGTTCATCTCTTCAACATATTTATAGATTCTGTGTTTCTTAACTTTAGTTTCATTAAGCATATGTTTTGCTCTATACTAATTTCAGCAAGTATTTGTTCTATTACAAATTGGTCTGTCTGGTTTCTTAGCCAAAATGTCCTGTTGTCTCCCTGATCACTAATACTATGGAATTTTCCAAAATCCTGCATTAAAGATCTTTTAAAACACTTGTAGTTCTTTTAAAAATTTTTTCCTAGTTCCTTCTCCTTTATATGCGTAGGCTTTGGAGTTAGACAGACATGGGTTTGAATCCCAGCTCCACCACCTACTGGCTTGTGCTTAATTGGTGTCTGTTCTCTGCATTGCCTTGGCCCTTCCTCATTCGTTCTTCCTGGAGTCCAATTCTCTGCTTTTTATTGTCCTTGTTTCCTTGGAATTATTCTCTAATCTTCAGAGAACAAACTCCATGAAAAGCTTTAAAAAATAATTTAACATAAAATTCTCATAAAATTAACCACTTTAAAGCAAACAATTCAGTGGCATTTGGTACATTCATAATATTGTGCAACCACCACGTCTATCTAGTTCCAAAACCTTTTCATCATTCCAAAGTAAAATACTTTACCCATTAAGCAAATGCTCCCCATTTCCCTTCCCCCCAACCCTTGGCAGCCAAAAATCTATATTCTGTCTCTGTGGATTTATCTATTCTGGATATTTCATATAAATGAAATTGTATAATATGTGACCTTTCGTACCTGGCTTCTTTCACTTAGCATAATATTTTCGAAGTTCATCCACGTTGTAGCATTATTGGTACTTCAATTCCTTTTTATAGTTGAATAGTGTTCCATTGTATAGATAGACCACAATTTGTTTATCCATTCATCCACTAATGGACATTTGGGCCGTTTCCTCCTTTTGGCTATTGTGAATAGTGCTGCTATGAATATGCATGTATAGGTACTTGTTGGAGTGCTTGTTTTTTAGAAACTCTTTTTAAAAATTTCCATCTGAGCTACTTCCTAAACTGGTTAAGACTGTCACTGATTACAGGGGAGGTGGCAGCATGCTAGGGATATTTTCAATGTTTCTGAATTGGGGATAGGGATCTTATTAGGGAGCAAACCACAGACCCCTTCCTCCTTTGTATTGGTAATGGTGTGGAGCCCAAGATGCATGGAATGGACAAGATAGTGGGTCCAGGATCTGGATGGAGAAGGGTGTTGGCTGGGAGCAATGCCTTTCTCCTCCCCTTCAAGAATGGATGGGTCCAGTGACCACCCCAATGCTTATCTCCCTTTACTCCAGGGGCAGGGTTGGAAGAGGTGACAGTTGCAGAGTTGGAAGAGATGGTAGCTGCAGGGGCTACCATCCTTTACTTGAGTTGGCTCAGAATACTGCTTCCTAGAACCTGGACCCAGTCATTTTACCCCTTGGGGGTAGTTATTGGAGACATTCCTATTGGAACCTGAGATAGTCTTGATTCTTGTCTACCATGGAGGCCAAGGTGAGTTTGTGTTGTTGAAAGGATAATGTAATGGGGTTTAAGGAGTCCTTCCACTCATCCTGAAAACTTTCTAGATGGTTGTGTTTAAGACTAGATTTTGAACAGTGAGGCAAAGGCAAGTATTAAAGTCCAGGTTTAGGCAAGCATGATGTAGAACCGAGTTGCATGCTTAGTATACATGCAGCCACTTCTACTTCTTTACCTGTGGCAGACATTGCTAATGGATCACAGCACTCATGCCTCCTGCTGGCACAGATGGCCTCATCACCCCTCTCCTTTTAGTGCCCCAAGCAGCCTCCACCAACCAAGAGAGGAAAGCTTGTCCAAGGATGTCATGCTGACAGAGGGAAGCAGAGATAGAGGCCACTCCAAGCCAAGCCTATGTGAACCGTCATCCCGGTTAATCGGTGTATAACCCTGTGGCCACAGGTGGCCTCCTTTGGAAAAATGATCCCTCAAGCTGTAAAGAGAGTTTTTATCTTCCTGCAAAGGGAGGGGGTGGACCTCACTCACCTCCAGCTTGGAGGAACTATGTGTGTAATTTGACTCCTGTTACCCCATGCTTAGCTGTTACCTAAGCTTCTTTAGAAGATTGGCTGTTGGGTTCAGCACCGTGACTGTGACTAACCATCATGTCTGTAGACATCATGTCGGCTTTGTGTGTACCTCTGTCCTTGGCCCCTTCGTCCCTGCTCCCCTGCAGCCTCTTCACGCTGGCATTCTTTTCCACAAGTGTGCGGGCTTCTTTGTGGGTCCAGGTTCATGGGGAGAAGCTCCGCACAGTAGGCTGGCATGTTCATGGCTTTCCTTTCACCTGTTTGAGCTGTGGCCCCTCTGAAGTTTTCTTGGAGCTGAGCCTGAGAAAGCTGCCTCCCCAACACAGGCAGAACCAGTCCAAAACATCATCACTGTCTACTTGGAATGGTCCTTGCAGGCTATCTAGCCTGGTGGTTGCCATGTGCTGGGCTGCAAATATGCATGCTAGTGTGTACCCCAAATACAGCTGCTCTTTCTGCCAGATGTGTGATGTCAGAAGAGAAATCAGACCACCCAACACGGGCCTTCTATCTCAGCAGCCTCGTGAGTGGTCATGGAGCTCCTGGTGGTGCGGACCCCGGCGTGATGCCATGTCCAGGTTTTGTTGAATTGTTCAACAGTAGGTAGTTTCTCCTCCTGACAGGCCGGTTGTATTTCTTCCTATTGCCTGTGCTGGTGATCCCAACTCTGTCGTACGGAGGCTCAGAACAAAGCTGATCCTTGAGGCTTTTGTTAAGGCGGTCCTGTACTCCCTAGATGGCCCAGCCAGTGCAGACAGAGGTCTACCGACCCATTGTTATCCCAGTGCTGGGCTTGATTCTTCTCCTGAGAGAGCTCAAGGTGCATTAGCCGCCTGCTAACTCTTTGTTCTTGTTGAACTTGTGGTTATTGAATCCTGACTCCCTACACAGACACACACAAAGTTCTGCCAAATTGGGTTGTGGCAAATGGACTTCAGGGGACAGCGAGAAGTCAGGGCCAAGCTCAGGGCCTCTGCTTGGAGGTCTGAATGAGGGAGCACGGCTAGGGCGAGAGACAGAGCTGAGGGGCAGGCCTGTGGGGCCCTGAGTGCTGCAGGGCTGTGGCCCAAAGTCTAGAAGATTCATCCCAGCTGGGGTAGGACAGTCAGGTCACAGAATCCCACGAGAACGGGGCCCAGAGGACAAGGCTGGTTTCTAATTCCGATATTTGGAGCACGCAGGGCCCCAGCAGTCACTGCTCATGAGTAAAGCATCTTTATGCTGAGGGAAGATGACGCTGTTATTCATAGGAGTGTGTGGTGGGAGGGTGGGGGTGCGGGGTTGCGCATCCTTCAGGAGAGAAAGTGGGTCCCCGGGAGCTGCAAGGAGGAGGGAAAGTCAGTGCTGTTTGTTTTGTTTTCCTTTTTCCCTCATGCTCAACGGCACAGGAAGCACGAGGGGAAAGCACTTACGGCCTTCCTCCAGACGGCTGCCAGTATTGTGTGGAAAAGAATAGCTGAAGAACAAGAAAAAAAAAATCTTCCCATTTTCTTTTCACAGTGTGAACTTTGAAACACTTTCTGACTCATGTTTTAGAGTCTCTTCAATTTGAATTTGCCTTCCTTCGTGTTGTTCTCAAGGCACTAGGCTCGAGTCCAAAGATGTGCCAGCTGCACCCCTAGGGCGGACGAGTCACAAGGGCCTGGCCGGGTCTCCCCTCTCGTGCTGGGGCTGCTGTGGGAACCTGGCTCTGGCTTCTCACCCCTCCTCAAGGCAGGCCCTCAGCTTGGGCCCAAAGGTCCATGCATGGCCACAGGAGGGGCATGTGGCCGCTCACCTTGCTGCAGGAAGCACTTTCTCCTGTGTCCCCATTTCTGCATCCCCGAAAGCGTCCTTGTGGTCTGTTAGGGTGCTTTTGGCCGTAAAAAGTAACAAAATCCAGCTCAGTTGGCTTAAGTAATAAAGGGGGTTTTGTTGGCTCTGGTGACGGGAAGTCCAGAGGCCCCTAAGTTAAAGGACCCTGCCTCTCTCCTCTGCCTTTCGTTTTGGCTTCGCCCGCAGGCTAGCTTCCTGCGTGAACGATGGCACGATGGCTTCCAGCAGCTACTGGGGTTTATGCTTCCAGTTCACCTGCTTTTGATTTTGCCAGTTTAGGACACGTGCCTACTCTGTCCAGTCAGGGCCCAACACAGAGTGTTAACGGGGTGCAGCCGCATCGTTCAAGGACCCCATGCCTTTCTTACTTCTCTTCTCTCCCTAGCCTCTTATCCCTGGGAGAGTGGGATGGGATCCCCCCTTTCCCCTGTTCCTTCCACCCAAACTCTTCCCTCTCAGGCCCTATTCCCCAGGCTCTGGACTCCCGTTTCTTCCTTTGGAGCCAACTTGAGTTGGTAGGTGCAGTGAGAAGACTCAAAGTCAACGTTTGTCAGACAGCAGCTAGAGGCTGAATCAAGGCTCTGGGGAAGAGATAAGGACACTACAGCAGCCTGTTTCTGCTTCAGTGAGTGTCCAGTGCCTTGGCCTTAGACTTCCTGCTGGTCACAATTGAGCTAATTTGGTTCATCCACCCAGACCTCGCATGGCCATTTGTTGGAAAAAATTAAGCATATCACTCTATTTTCCCTGCCTCTGATTTCTCTTCTGACATCACACATCCTTCCTGGATGGTCTCACCCCAAACTGGCCTCTGCAGACCCCTCCCACATCTGCCTTGCTAGCCTGATCATTCCTTGGACTTGTGGTCCCACGTGTCCAGTTCTCTGCAGTATGGCCCACCTCGCTATTCCTACAATACACTGGGCTCAATATGTCTCCATGGAGCTGGTTTTCCTCCCAAAGAGATCTTCCTTGGGGATCTCCTGTAAGTGTCAATGATACCACTGTTCTCCTGGGTCCTGGCCTTCTTGGCTGCGTCCCCATCACCATCTGGGGCTTTCTCTGGAAGCGTGGGTAGGTGTGCCCAGGCCTTGTGAAGGGGCAGGTCTGCAGCCTAGGGGAGTCAGGGCTTCTGGGGGCAGCCCCAGCATCCAGGCCAAGCCCTGGCTTGTGGGCCGCCCAGTTGCCGTGTCAACAGCACCATGGCAATTCTTTAATTAGACCAAACAAGGTTTTCTCAGACGGGGGCGGGAGGAGGTGTGTGGGTCTATTGGGGGAAACTAGGTCACCTGGAAACCAGCAGTCAAGAGGGAGCTGTCCTCGAGCCCCAGCTTCAGCTCAGGGAACCCAGAGGGGCAAAGGGGAGGGGCTGGCAGGGAGAGCAAAGTCAGAGAAAATGTGCTCTGTCCCCTTTTAATGGCCCTTGGGAGGCATTGTCCTCACCTTTCTCCAGGGGACTGGGCAACTGCCCTTAATTCCTTTGCCCCCAGCAGACTGCCTGAGCTGGGAGGGCACTGTGGTGAGCTCCTGTCTGCCTGAGGCCCCCCACTCTGGGCCCTGTTGAGGGAGCACCATGCTGGGATTTAGGACACCAGGGTTCGAATTCACTCTTTGTCCTTGGAGCACATCACCCACTCCTTCGTGCCTCTGTTTTGTCATCCATCTAATGGGCAGGGACTGAGTCTGTCTTTTGCCCTGCTGGATGTCCAGCCTTTAGCACAGCCCTGGCATATGGCAAGTGTCCAAATATTTGTCAAACGGAATAAACGCATACGAGTACTTCTCCTGGAAGACTGCTGTTATGAGGATCAGTGGCGAGGCGGGTTTCCCAAATGTCAGTCGCTCATAGTTTTTGCCAGCACTAAATACCATCATTATTTACTTTTTCTTTACTACCAACTTGCCAGTTTTTGGCTGACATAGAATTACTTAAAAAGGAAGTTTTATATCACTACCATAAATAAACAGTAACTGTGAAAACAAATCCACAGAAAACAAAACAATGCTATTATAGTCTATCCTAGATACAGTTGCATGCCCAAAGGCTCTGAGCCTGAGGCAAGGCCTGCTTTCTCTTTGTTTAAGAGAGATAGGCCTGTTTATAAAGGTGTTGAAGGCTTATTAGCACTGAACTGAGACTTTCTTCTGGAGAAAATTTAAAGATTAAAAAAGAAGGGAGGGAGTGGGTATGTCTCAAGCGATTGAGCACCTGCTTCCCACATGGGAAGTTCTGGGTTCGGTTCCTGGTGCCTCCTAAAAACAAAAACAAAAAAGAAACAACAAGCAAATGGAGGTAAAAACCAACTCAGGGAAGCCAATGTGGCTGAGTGGTTGAGCACCAGCTTCCCACATACGAGGTCCCTGGTTCAACCCCTGCCCCCAATACAAAAAAAAAAAAAAAAAAAAAAAAAAAAAAAAAGGAAAAGGATACTACTTGCTTTCTGTATGAGGCCATGTTTTATTACATGTTATATTAAGCCTTGTCCCTGAATTATCTTGAGGTAGATTCTCTTTCCATATTTAGAGAAACCCTTGTTTGAGATGATGACTGAGGAAGTTCTTTGAAAAAGATCACATGCCCCCAGGACTTCTGTTCAAGCCAGGTTTGTGTGGATTTGTTTCCAGACTTCCAGCCATTGGGGTCAGCCACACTGAACGTTGCCAAGTTCCCTCTTAGCCTGTGTCTGCCCTCTGTCATCCTTTGGGATCCAGATCAGTTGTCTACCTTGGATGAATCTCAGGGGAATGATGCTGAGTGAAAAAAAGCCAATACCAAAAGGTTACCCACTGTATGATTCTATTTGTATAATATTCTTGGAATGACAAAATTATAGAGATGGAGAACAGATGAGTGGTTGCTAAGGGTAGGGATGGGGAGTGGGCGAGGAGGTTAAGGAGGGAGATGGGTGTGGTTATAAAAAGGCAGCACAAGGGATCCTTGTGGTGGTGGCTACAGCAACCTACATATGCAATAAAATTGCATAAAACTAAACACACCACACATGCACAAATGAGGACAAGTAAAACTGGGAAAATCTGAATAAGATGGGCAGATTGTATCAATGTCAATTTCATGGTTATGATCTTGTATTCTAACTTTCAAGATGTTACTGTTGGGAAACTGAGTTAAGGGTACATGGGATCTCTATTACTTTTTTTTTTTTTTTAAGAGGTACCGGGAATCAAACCTGGGACCTCGTACATGGGAAGCGCTCAACCACTCGAGCTATATCTCTTCCCCTCTGTATTACTTTTTACAACTGCATGTGAATCTACAATCATCCTAAAATAAAAAGAAAAAATTTAAAGTTTAATTTTAAAAAGTATTGCAAGCTATTCAAAATTTTAAAAAATCAAAACAAAATAAAAAGGCAACCAAAGATGGTTAGCTTATTTCTGCTGAGCCTTACGTTTATGCCTGAGGCCAGACCTTCTTAGACCCCTGGGACCATTGCCCTATGAGAAGCCAAACCAACCCCTTGCCCATTTGGCCTCACCGCACTTTATCTTCCAGTCTCAGAGCTAGGAGAGACCTGAGGAAGAATCTGATACAACCTGAGCACACGAGGGCTGGGCTAAGGCCGAACCCTGATCTTTCGTCTCCCGAGGAAGGGCAGCCTGGGAGGCAGGGGTGAAACAGGGGACCCAGGAGATAAACAGTCACTTCCCGAAGCCCAAGGATATCCTGATGTGCTTGTGATAGCAGGCATTTCCACTTTACACAGATGGAAGCGTGTGCCAGCCCAACAACCCTCACGTTTCCACTAGCTTTGCCTGCATTTACATTTCTTTGTTCTTTATCCTCTGAGCTTGCCTCTCTTTGCTTGTAACTTTTTTTGCCAGCTCTTTTTATTCTTTGAACACCCTGAAAATGGTGGGTGGTGACTAGGGTAGGTGGGGAAGATGAGCTGAGAGAAGTTTAAGTGATTGTTCCAAACCCCTTCCCTCTGTGTCTGAGAGCCCGTGGGTTCTGGGCTGACATGAACACAGGGGTCACCAGTTGTCTGTAGAATCTGAAATTTTGTTGACCTCCTGTTCAAGAATTGGTGAGAGCAAGAGAAATGATTTTATTTAAGATCATCCATGGAGAGAAACTTCAATTAAGATTGTTGAGGTCACAGCAGTTCAGCAGTTATTAAGCTTTTTGGTCTTAGGATCCTGGTCTACTCTTAAACTGAGAACCCCAAAGAGGTTTTGTTTATGTGGATCATATCTATCAATATTTACCATAGTAGGAATTAATACTGGCAAATTTTTAAAAATTAGTATCAATTCCTTTAAAAAATAATAAATCCATTATGTATAATAACAACATAACATACAACATATTTTAATGAAATTATGTTGTAAACTATAACTTTCATATTACAATATGTAACATTTTTGTGGAAAAAATAACTATTTTCCAAAAGGAAAAAGTATTTAGTGAGAAGAGTGGCATCATTTAAACATTTTGCAAATATCCTTACTAGGACACAGCTGGATTCTCATTTGCTTCTGTATTTAATCTGTTGCAATATCAAGTCATGCAGTTTCGGGAACCACTGTATACTTGTGAGAGGAGATTGGAAAGGTTAATATAGAGTATAGCTATGAAAATGGTTTTGGCCTTGTGGACCCTCTGGAAGGTCTCAGGGACTCCCACAGGGTTCCCAGACCACGCTTTGAAAACCACTGCAGGAGTATGTTATATCCTCTGGTCTCTTTCCAGTGTCCCTCCCATCTCCTAACAATTGCATCCCATAATGAGCAGAAGTGTCCGATGTTTGCTTTCTGAGGACGTTCTATTTGGATGCTCACGTGGCTCCAGCCTGTCTGGCTTCTGCAGCCCTTTCCCATCATGTTCTAAGCCTGCCTGTGTCCTCTGGTTCCAGCACCCGCATACCCAAATCCTTAAAGTCCACTGGCTCTTTATGTAAGAAAGCGGGAAGGCTGAGTTCCTGGGCTGTGGCTGGAGACGCAGGTAAACAGCACTGCCCCATAGAACCTTCTGCGATGAAGATGTTCTTCATCTGTGCTGTTCAATGTGGTAGCCACTGGATGCTCGTGCCTCTCAGGCGCTTCAGATGTGGCTGAGGAGCTGCGTTCTTTATTTTTATTTAACTTTAATTGTAATTTGTATGGCCACATACAAATGGGTACTCCTGGAGGGATTTGCACTTTTGCTCGAGGAGCGATGGAAAGTCTCCGAAGGGCTTTGAACGCGGGGTGGGGTGACGTAAGGAGAGCGGAGTAGCCCAGCTAACCAGCGCGTCCACCCGTCCTCTCTCCCCGCTGCAGGCCCCGCCATGAGGCCCCAGGCCCTCAGGAGCCCCCGCGCGCCCCTGGCCCGCGGCGCTCAGTGCTAGCCCCGGCCAGGGCGTGGGGAGGAGGCGGCCATGGCCAGCCACGTGGACCTGCTGACGGAGCTGCAGCTGCTGGAGAAGGTGCCCACCCTGGAGCGGCTGCGTGCCGCCCAGAAGCGCCGGGCCCAGCAGCTGAAGAAGTGGGCGCAGTACGAGCAGGACTTGCAGCACCGCAAGCGGAAGCACGAGCGGAAGCGCAGCACGGGGACCCGTCGCAAGAAGGTGTCCTTCGAGGCCAGCGTGGCCCTGCTGGAGGCCTCCCTGCGGAACGACGCCGAGGAAGGTAGGCCGCTCCCATTCCGTCCACGCTGGGCGGCCACCTTCCTGCCCCGGGTTTGGACTCCGGGCTCTGCTGGGTGGGTCTGCAGACCCTACCCCGAGCTTGGGCAGCCCCACACGCCTTAGGAAGCATGGCCCTGGGGAAGGCGCTGCATTCATCCTATGTTTTTTTTTGGAAACAAGAATTCCAGTTTTGGCTAGTGGATGCTGTGATAGTTTTTCCTTCCTTCCCTCAAATGTTGAAATCTACTGCTTGCCATTACCATTCTGGATGTGGGGATATGGTGGTGAATAAGTCCGATCTGGTTTCTCCCCTCCAAGAGTTCAGCACTCAGAGGACCTTCGTAAGCTCCTCCTCTGTGCCAGCCACGTGCACCGTGCCCTCGGTGTGCTGTTCGTTGCAGACACCAGTGGTGTAGAGTGTTAGCTAAGGGCAGAGGCTCTGAAGGTAGTCTACCTGGGCTGCACACTGGCATGCCTCTTTGGCTCCCTGTGCCTTAGCTTCCACATCTGTAATATGGGGATACTAATAGCATCCACCTCAAGAGCTTGCTGCAAACATTAAATTAGATAATACGCGTGAAGTCCAAGGACATGGTCTCTCGTACCACATGGTTATTCTATTGTTACTATATTTTATTTCATTATATTGATATTATTATAAGGTATCCATAAACTCTGGAAACATAGATGAATATGTACTCTGTTGTCGAGGACATCTTCAATGTATAAAGAGAATGAATGAATAAATGGGAACACATATGCACACATATGCACACATAATCTGTTTCCAGATTTATGGATACACTCTAGTTATTCTATTTTATTTAATTAGATTATTATAGTATGTGTCCCTTGATCCAGGTATTGTGATACACAAGAGGCATGTACAATAACACCCATTTTACAGATGGGGAAACTGAGACTCAGAGAAGTTTAGAACCTCGACCAAGATGGCAGAGCCAGGATCTGACCACCCAGATCCAATCTCTTGTCACTGTCCTCATGGCCTCTGGGGTTTGCCTCCCATTGAGACTGATTAGAGGGCCCATGATTTGGCCAAAGCCCACTCCTCTGAGCACGCTCATTACACAGCTGAGGTTTGTGTGTGCGCCCTGTATCCTCCTCTGCAGCCTCTGGCCCAGCCCTGCACATACCAGTCCTTTCTGACTATGCCTGGAGCTGGGCTGTGTCTCCTGGGTTGCTCTGACCACCTGCCTCCACACACCCTCTAGATGCCTGATGCTAAAGCAGCCAGTAAAAGGAAAAAGAGGTGGTCGCATTTACGCATAAGAGGGCGTTGGGTTTCGTGCATGTTGCTGTTCAGCTTCTAGAACCCTCTCAGAAGCACAATTCCCTTTCCGCCCCCTACAGAGGGCTCTGGGAGCCAGGCAGAGAGGCATCTCCGGGACCACTCAGCCGGAAACAGCTCAGCCTAGAGCCGGGGGTGAGCGGCCCCCACAAGAGAGGCTCGGGGGACACGGCCCTGCGAGGCTCCTTCCCACGTGTGATTTGCCAAGTGACGTGGCAGCCCCGTCCCACTCTGGGGGCGGCACATCATGATGTCTAATTTTTGTTGGGGGCGGCAGTTCATCAGCTCTTCTTCTACTCCCTTCTCCCCTGACAACGCCCCATTTCCCCTCCCTGAGACTCTGAGCTGGCTGTGCTCCCCCTGGCCCCCTGCCCAGGCCCCACCCACTGCACCTCTTTAGAAAGAGCACTGGTCTTGGAGCGCCTCAGCCCTGCCGTGTGACCTCGAGCAGCTTGTTTCGCCTTCTGGGTCCAGTGTCTTAATCTGTCAAGTGGGATTTTGAATGCTTGCCCTCAAGGGAGTGTGACAGGAGTGAGACAAGCTCCTGACTGTGACAGCTCTTTGAAAAGTTACCCTGAACCCTGCACCAGCATGGTGATAATTTCAACACACTTTTTTTCTCTGTTTTTTTTTTTTTTTTAATGAACTTTGTTTAATCTTTTTAAGAACCCAAATCATACACAAAGAACCATACAATGAAAAACTGAACAACACAGAAATGTACAAAGTAAAAAGCTAGTCCTTCCTCCCTCCCTTCCATGATCATTACAGTGTTAGTTTGATGTGTTTCCTTCCAGGCATTTTTCTCATTTACCTACATATATATGGACTTGAGACATAGAGCCAGGCTTTTTTTTCCCCCTGGCTTTTTTTTACCTAAGTGATGACATCCTGGATGCATTCTTCTGCAACTTTCTTTTTGACACCCACCAATATATCTTGGAGAATTTCCAGGCCTGCCTATATACAGTGTCATTCTTTTTAACTGCTGCACAGTGTTCTGTAGTATGGATACGTGAGAATGTTTTGAACTGTTTCCTTATGGATGGGCGCATAGGTATTTTCGGTATTTTTGCTTTTGCCTCAGTAAACCTTTTGGGCACATATGCGAATTTTTATCTAGAACAGATGTAGAGAAATGGAAGAGCTGGATGGAAGGGTATGAGTATTAAATTCGAATGAGAAAAGTGCTAGACCCCACAGGCTAGGTCCCCTAGCTTTAGCAACGCCAGGTGAGGGTGGAAGTGCCAGAGCCCTGTGCTGTGAGCAGGCTGTGGGGTGGGGTGAGGAGGTGCCCTGGGGTCCACAGGTGGCTGGGTAGGGGGCTGATGAGGCCGCCATCAGCCCACCATCTCGCATCTTGCCGACTGCACTCAGCTTCCTGGCAGCATGACAGAGCCGGCTGCTCCCAGATGGCTGGGAACGGCTTCTGCTTGCTCAGGAGCTGGTGTTTGGGAGGCTGCTGGGCGTTTGCTCAGAGCGGGATTGGAGCGTGGGGTGGCTCACAGCAGCGCTGAGTCAATCCCTCACCCCACCTCCCCACCTGCCTGGGGGGAATGTGAGTTGTTCCCAGAGAAAGGCAGCTCCGGGGAGCTCACTGAATTTCCTTCTCTGGCTCCCCATCACTCTCGGGCTAATGGTGGCACCAGGGACCTTCCCTGACCTGGACGCTGCCTGAGCCTCCCATGCCGCGCCCACTGTCCAGCACCACCCCGGGTTCAGCCAGCTCCAGCTCCTTGAGGCTCCTCCGGTGTGCCCTGCGACCTCTTACCTCCCCACCATGGCACACGCAGTTCGTTCCCTCTGCCTGGAACACTTTTTCCTGACTGACTTTCCAATCCTTCAGGATTTGGCTCCAGTGGGACCTCCTCCAGGGAGCCATCTATGAACTTTTCCTATGCCCCCTTAGAACCATCGCTAGTTCAGGCAGGAATGGACGCCTGCCTGGTGTTTATTGAGAGGCCCTGTGTTGTCCCGGCTGGGAGCCTGCTCCTCCAGGTTCAAAGCCTTGGGAAAACGACTTAACTTCTTGGTACCAGTCTCTCCATCTATAAAAATGGGCATGATAATGACACACCTGCCCATTGTGGGGTTATGCTGAGTTGATAAATGTTGAAGTGGTATGGAAAGCTCTGTGGAAGTGATAAAAGTTGGGTTATTCTACATTATCTATGATTCCACATTTACGTAGTCTATTATTATCTATTCCGATTATCATGGATATTATTATTTATCAGGTCCTTACTCTGTACCAGGTAGCTTGCTTTACGTACTTTTTTTGTCAGTGAATCCTTACAGCAACACTCTGAGGTAGAAAGTCAAGCCTCATTTTAAAAAATAGCAGTATTGAGGTTTAATAGATATATCATAAAACGTAACCATTTGAATTGTAAAATTCAGTGATTTTTAGTAAATTTGCAGAGTTCTGAAAACATCAGCACAATCCAGTTTTAGAACATTTCTGTCATCCCCAAAAGAAACCAGTACCTGCTATCAGTCACTCATTCCCACCGCCACCCCCAGGCAACCAGTAGTCTACTTTCTGCCTCTAGTTGCCTTTTGGGGACATTTCATATACACGGGACCACCTGATGTGATCTTTTCACTAAGCATGATGTTTTGAGGTGCATCCAGGCTGTAGCATCTGGTGGTACCTCTCTCCTTTCCATTGCTCTATGGTATCCCATTGCATGGATTCACCAGTTGATGAACATTAGAATTGTTTCCACTTTCTGGTTATTATGAATAATCCTTCTAAGAACATTTATGTGTAAGTCTTTGTGTGGACATACATTTTCATTTCTCTGGAGTAGTTACCTAGGAGTAGAGTTGCTGGATCATATGGTAAATTTATGTCTAACTTTTTAAGAAACAGCTAAACTGTTTTCCAAAAAGACTTCCCCATTTTATGTTCTCAAACCCCATTTTATTTAATGAGGAAATTGAAGCTCAGAGAAGCTCTAAGCTCGTGTCAGGCTGAGGACTCGAATCCAGTTCTGCTGACCGCAGAGCCCCTTCTTTTAACTACCAAGCAGTCCCAGCACCGCCTGCTCTTGCTTTTCCTAGAAAACCAGGAGAAGCATTCACTTGTGGTTCTGATTTGTGTTTCTTTGGGCCTTGTGGATCCTGGTCTTCCTGCTGGGGGCCCCCGCACAAGCCCTTCATCCCTAGCTGCCCTCCTTTCCAGGGCCACCGTAGCTCAGCCTCCCTGGGAATGGCTGAGCCTATGCTACCTCATCAGGGCTTCTGTTCTTCTCTCAGAATGTGGAAGGTTCTCTTCATAGAAACTTCATTCACATTCAAAACAGTTTTTGTGATTCTTCTGTAGTCTAAATTTAACTCTCCAGATGTTCTCATGGTTTTCAAACTTTTTTTTTTTAAGCAGTGGAACCTTTTCTTTAAATGAAATATATAGAAACCCTGTATGTAAAACAGACCAAAGAGCTGTTCTGGCTAAGGTGGACTGGGGGGCTTGCTGGAACCTTGTCCACTCCCCTCTCCCCCAAACCTCTCCCTGAGCCTTGAGGCGCCTCTGCAGACACCTGGGCTCGCAGGACCCGGTACAAATGACTGGCTCATCTAAGTGAAACATGGTTCTGACTTTCGCTTTTGATGATCTTGAAGAGAGAAATTTCTTTTCTTCTAATTATAAAAATAATGCATCCTTGTTGTAGAAAAAAATTTGAGTACCGATAAAGAGAAACATTAAGAAGAAAATAAAATGATAAAGTCACCCACACTCCCAGTGAACAGCAACAACCATTGATATTTTGGTATTGTTCTATCAGTCAGAGTCTAGGTTGGAAACAAATAATGCTCTCAAATTGGACATTTTGAGGAGAATTTAATAAAGTGGAAGTTTACAAAGGATCTTAGGGCCATGGTTCTCAAAAATTTTGGTCTTAGGACCCTTTTATAATCTTAAATAAAACTGAGAACCCCCTATGAGTTTTTGTTTAGTTGGGTTATAACTACTATCGATATTTACCATATTAGAAATTAATATAAGTATGTATTTATCAATTCATTAAAAAATAATAAACCCATTAGCTGTTGTATTATTATCTAATGCTGCATAGCAGATTAGTTCAAAACTTTGCAGCTTAAAACAATAAACATTTGTTATCTCACCCAGTTTCTATGGCTCAGGAATTTAGGAGTGGCTTAGCTGGGTATTCTAGTTCAAAATCTCTCAGAAGCTTTGACAGGGGCTGGAGGACCCACTTCCAAGATGGCTCATTCGCGTGGCTATTGGCTTCATTTCCTCGCCACGTGAGTCTCTCCAGTGGGCTGCCTGAGCATTCTCCCAAGATGGCAGCTGACTTCCTTCAGAGTGAAAGACCTGAGCGAGAAAGCAAGGGGGAAACTACAGTGCCATTTATGACCTAGGCTTGGATGTCACATACCCTCTCTACAGACATATTCTATTCATTAGAAGTGACTAAGTCCAGCCCACACTCAAGAGAAGGGGAATTAAGCTCCACCCTTTGAAGGGAGGAGAAAGGAAGAATTCTGGACATGTTTTAAATCCACCACACACATTAACATAGATATTTTTATTAAAAATAACCATACTTTCTAAAACAAACAAACAAAAGCAAAGATCTTCAGTTTGTATTTTTGGAAGGCTTTGTAACATCTGGCTTAATAGAAACAGCTGGATTCTCCTATCTGCTTCTGCATCGAATCTATTGTGATATGTTATTTTGATTGAGTTAAATGAAGAAAATCTTTTTTTTTTTTTTTTAAAGATTTTATTTATTTATTTATTCATTTATCACCCCCCCTGCCCGCGCTCGCCGGGTCAGCCAACCACGCCGCGCGGGCGGGCCCGCCCCCACCAGGAGGCCCCGGGAACTGAACCCGGGGCCCCCCACACGGCAAACGGGAGCCCCACTGATCGAGCCACAGCTGCCTCCCCTGAAGAAAATCTTATCTCATACAGATATATAGTTGGAAAGGTGAGGAATATTTTAATAAACTTTTTAGATAATTGTGGATATTCTTTGATCCCACATCCAAACTCAACAGGTGATAGTTTAATAAGGGTTAGTTGCAATGTGGAATCGGAAAATATATCAAATTTTAACTTTTCTTACTCTGCTACATTAAAGTCCATTGTCTTTCATTTTGAATGGCTTTTAACCTGTGTGTGATTTTTCAACATCATGTATTAGTCTTTTAGAAAATTTTGGTTCCCTGAGTTATGCAGATCTTCCAAATGTTGACACATTTCATCGTACAATATAAAAAATAATTGTAATTTCATCACCAATCTTCCCAGAAAAGTCTTCAACTACTGGGAAAGCTGGAAGATCATGGTGGCAGATACAAGATTTCCAAAATTCTAATTTTCACTTGAAAGTTCAAATTGTATCATTAGTAACAAGTACTGTCAGTTGTGAGAGGATCCTTTTGTTCATTTTAGAGAAAATGTCTGCTAAATGCTCAAGTTTGAATAACCATTGTTTGTTAGTCATTCTTTAAGTGAAAATGGTGATCCATGAAAGAAGGGGCCAGCTTGGCTCACAATTTAAACAATGGCATGAATTCTGCAGGTTGTGACATTGAGCATACTTCATGTGTGCTTCTCATTTTGTCAAACAGAATATTAAAAAGACATGTACAGGAGGGTTGAGATTTAATAAAGTTAATACATTTTACTGCTTCATCAAGGACATTTTAAAGTGAAACTGGCACCGATTTTTTTTTTTCACCACACATGCAAGGCAGTGAAGGACGCAGAGATTGCTAGTGCAGTTAGTGCCCCTGCATTGGGTCTGCCAAGGTGATGGCAGCTTTACCCACCATTGCTTTTGCACCATCAGTGCAAATGTCACCACCATGAGAAAAGCAAATAACAGCTTATATTACTATGAAAATAGTTTTGACCTCCCAGATCAGGAGTCTTGAGAACCATGCTCTGAGGACCAACAAGGAATGGTGTGGTACCCTGGGACTAACAGAACTGGGGAGCTATTATGACCTCTGGGTCTGAAGGGAACTGGAAGGCAAGTTCTCTAGACCCTGGAGAGGGCTGGAAGGAGCAGTGGCTTCTACCCCATGCTCCTCCTGTCCTCCAGTCTTCTGTTGATGCTTCCCATTACCAGATCCAACCGGAAAGCAGAGCAGAAGGATGTCTTTGACGTAGTCCGAGTGGGTCAGCTTCCCCACACATGGAGAGGGGTGGACCTGGAGGAGCAGATGGGTCTTCAGTTCTTTGTATCTACACACAAACACAAAGTGAGTGTGTGTGTACTAAAAAAAGCTACAGCAAAAAAAGAATTTTACCATAAAATCCACTTGTAAATTCAACAAAACTAGGCATCTACTATGTGCTTTGAAGAACATAAAAGGATGGTATAAAGAAGGCCTGGGGATTGAGGCAACTGCTTCAGATGTGGTAAAGAGAGCATGTCTGAAGAGGTGATTTGAGCTGAGCCCTAAATGTGAAGAGACAGCCATGTGGAAATCTGGAGGAAATGTGTAAGGGGCGTGTGATGGGAACTAGCTAGGTGTGCTCGAGGACAGAAGGAAGAGCGTGGGTGGGAGGTAGAGAGCGTGTTAACCTTTGAAGACTGTGGAAAGACAGGAAAATTTAATCTGATTGAGATGAAAGCCTCTGGTGGGTTTCAAGAGGGGAATCGTATGATGAGATACACCTTTTGAAAAGCTACTCCTGGCTACTGCATGGAGAATAGACAGTCAGGGGCATGAGTGGTTGCAGGGAGGCCTCCTAAGAAGATGCTGCAGTAGCCTAGGTGAGAGTCTGTGGCGTTGGCAGTGCAGATGGAGAAATGAGGAAGAGCCAACAGGGATTGTGCGTCAGGTGACAAAAGGAAGGACTCAGTGATGACTGCTTGGTTTTTTGGCTTGAACACATAGGTAGATGGTGGTGCCATATTTTGAGACTAGGGAGATTGAGGGAAGAGAGATTTGGAGAGTATCAAGAGTTCTGTAGGACTATCTGCATTGATAGGCCTTTTCGACATCCAAGTGGAGATCTTCAGGAGGTAGGTGAATGTGTGTGTCTGGAGCTCAGGGGAGATATCATGGATGGCTGTAAAAGTTTGGGAGTCGTCAGCATATGAAAGCAATCTGTTTAATGCTGAAGACTGTATAAGGTCATCTAGGTAGAGCAAAGAAGAGAAAGCCCTGGGACACTCCAATAGGTAGATGTTGAGGCAAGAAGAAGATGACAAAGGGGATCAAGAATCATCTCCCAGGGTGGTAGATAGAAATGGTGGTATGGAGTCTCAGATGCCTAGAGAGAGGAGGGTTTCTAGAAGAAAGGACTGTCAACTGCTGAGGAGTCGAATATTTTGTCTTATCTACATATAGTCTTTGAAAAATAGCTTCGTAATTACTACTTCATATGCCACTAACTGGATGTACCATAGTTTATGTAACCACTCCCCTATTATTGGATTTTGAGGTTATTTCCAGTTTTTGCTACTATAAATTATTCCATGGTGAGTATCATTAAATGAAAACATTCGACCACAGTTTTGATTATTTACTTAGGGTAGATGCCTAGAGGGTCATTAGATTCGAGGATATAAGCATCTACAGGGTTTGGATAGAAATTGCTAATTTGGTCACCAGAAAGGTTGAATCAGTTTATGCCCTCAGCAGCCAGCATGTACCAGGCCTGCCTCACCGTTGCCTTCTGTGTCAATACTAGATGATAGCACTGAAAATACACCTTTGCTGATATATTGGGTACATGGAAAATAATCCTGTTCTCTTGATTTGCATATAATTTACCTCTTAATAAGATTGAATACCTATTCATAAGCTCACTGGTCATTCATATCTCTCTTTCCCTGAGTTGTCTATTTTTTGGTCCATTTTTTCTATTGATTTCAGTGATGGTGTATGAGTACGCTTATGTGTTTGGATGGGGGTCTGGGAGAAGAAGAAAAGGAAAGAATAAAAATGGAAGGATTTTAGCCCTTTGTTATCATGTATGGTATAAATATTTTCCGCCACTTGCATATGTATGTGTGTGTGTTTGCTTTGAAATTTTGTTCATATTGGGTTTTTTAACCATTGGAGTTCGTAATTTTTATGTAGTCAAACTTAATATTTGCTTTTTTTTTTTTTCCATTGCTTTGTTCTTTGCTTTTATTCCTCTAAAATGGGTCAGAAAACTATGGTTTGCAGGCCAAATCTGCCCACCACCTGTTTTTGTAAATAAAGTTTTATTGGAACACAGCCACACCCATTCATTTATGTCTTTGGCTGCTTTCATGCTCCAACCACAGTAGTTGTAGCAGCAGAAACCATATGACCTGCAAAGCTGAAAATGTTTACTCTCTTCCCTTTACAGAAAAAGTTTGCTGACCCTTGCTCTAAAGTGTCCTCATCTAGCAGTGTGGAAGGTATATATTAACCTATATTTTCTTCTAGGTTTTCATGGTCTCATTTAAATAAAATAAATATGTAATCCATCTGGAATTCAGTTTAGTATAAGATAGTAAGTAAAAATCTGTTATCTCTCTTTTGTTTCTAATTGTCCACCATCCTCCCCTTCCCCACAAGTTTGTAATGCCGCCCTCATACTCTAAAGCTTCAGCTATGAAGAAAAGTAATTTTCCAAGCTGTCCTGTTCCAACAATCTGTTTTGGTGCCAGTTACAGACTGTGATCTTTGTAGTATTATATTGTGACTAAATACATGATAGAATAAGTTCCTCCTAATGCTCTTCTTTATCAAAGTGTTCTTGATTACTTTCACCTATTCACATAAGATTTAGGACTATTTGGTCAAGTTTCCTGCCCCCCCCAAAAAACAAACAAACAAACAAACAAAACAATTTAAACTATGTTCCTTAAAATTAGTATTGTAAAACCCAAAAAATTTAATTTGGACAAAACTGATATCTTTATCATAATAAGTTTTTCCAAGCAGGCAAATGTTACGTTGTCTCTTTTGGGCAAGTATTCTTTTATGTCCTTTGGGAAAGCTGTGATATTTTCCCCCATAGCAGTCCTGTTTTTCCCTCGTACAGGAAAGCTTTTGGTTGTTGTATATTAATTTTATATCTAGCCACTTTACCAAACTCTTCTTAGTCTCAGTTTTTTCATAGATTCTCCTGGGATTTTCTTTGTAGGAAAAAAACATTAATTGTAAAATGATCAGGTTGTCTGAACATTCCAGTGATACATTGAACCTGAGGGTTCTAATCCTGTCTATCCTCACCTTCTGCCCCAAATCTCTTCTTTCCAATCTAACTATTCCTCTTTCTTTTACCATTTTACCATTCTTTAATGAGATGTGGCTTTGAGATTTGTGATCATGCTCTACTTTGTCTATATCCTTCCCAAAGTCTAATCTGGCCCACTCTAGCATGAATGGAACTGTCACCTTCTCATTCTAGTTGAGTTCATCTATTCATACAGCCTAAGTTTCCATTGGGTTTTTGGGTAGCCATTGTTGACTCATACTGCACTTTTAAGAAACTAAAATCCCCAAGGTGGTTTCACATTTGTGCAGGTACAGCTTCTCCATCCTGTCCTTATGCAATTGAATTTTACAAAACTATTTGTTGAAGTATATTCTTCACACAGACAAGGCTGTAACTTGTTGCATTTTCATTTGCCAAACACACCCATGTAATCGGCTCATGCACAAGTCAAGGGACAGAACGTTACCAGCTCCCAGAAATCATCCTGGACACACGGTTGATTTTGAGTCAATATCCACTTGCCCAAATAATCTTGGACTCTTGAATGATAAATTAAGACTGCAAGTGACAAAAATCCAACTCTAACTTAGGCAAAGCAGGGAATCCATTGATTCATGTAGCCGAAAAGTTTGAGGGTAGGACAGTTTCAGGCACATGGGAACCAGGGAGCTGCAAAATAAAGTCTCTGGATGGATAACCGTCAGCATCTTGAAGTGTATATCCTATCCTTTTAGCAACCCCAGGTAGAACAAATTTCTTTTCCCAACTGTCCCGTTTTCAAAAAGTCCCCCAGAGTCTCATTGTCCTAGATTGGTTATATATCTGTCTCTGAGCCAGTCACAGTGGCTGGAGTGGGAGAGAATGCTATGATTGGTCCAATCTGAGTCATATGCCCGCCTCTGTACTCATTTCCTCCCAAAACACATGGACTGACACTTAGGGATGTATTGTACCTACCCCAAGGAAAATTGGAATGCTGTTACCAGAAAGAGAGAAAATGAATGCTGGGCAGTCCATAATTAAATAAGTCTACCTCAAATAAAATATTCACCAGCAATTCCTACTCCATGCCATTAATAAATGCAATGAAAATTTACCTTTTAGAACAGTGTTGTCCAACAGAACTTTGTATGATGATGAAAATAGGCTGTCTAATGTAGCAGCTGCTAGCCACATGTGGCTACTGGGCACTTGAAATATGGCCAGGATGACTGAGGAACTGAAGTTTTGATTTATTTTAAAGTAGTTTGAATCTAAATAGTCAAATGTGGCTAGGCTAGAGACTGGTGTATCAGACAACACAGTTCTTGGCCATTATCCAAGTCTCTGATAAAAATATTGAAAAGATATTGCCAAAGACAGAATCTTAGGGTATCCCTAGGGGACCCCTCCCTATTAATGTATCAAAGGCAGTCATTGGCCATTGGAGATAGTTGTTCAACTGAAACAAAACTACTTCAAAATCACTTAACTGTACTGTCGTTTGTAGTTGGTATGTGGGAATATTAGCAAGGGTCTTTGCTACAAAAAAAAAAAAAGAACTTTCCAATTTTACAGAAACTTGGAAAAAGATTTCTCTCTGAGAGTTGAATTACAACAAAACAAGTAATGGATCAGAGCAGAGATTTGAGCACAGATCTTCATGGAACCCAGCAGGCCCTGGGTTCAGTAATGGATAAGATAGACTGAGTCCTGGCTGTCTTCTTGCTCATAGTCTAGCAAAGTACTTTGAAGAAAGCGAGGTATGAACATGCTTAAAAGTGGATAATGTTGTTATAGAACAGGTACCTAGAAAAAGGAGACTAGGAGATCATTTATGAGCAATGCTATTTAGATACTGTCCAGGGGAAAGGAGAGTGTGACCAAGAACTTTGATGATTACCAGCCCGTTGCTAAGGACAATCTGATTGTGGGAAAAGGAGACATCAATCCATCTTGGTATAATGCCATTAAACACGATGATTATGTACTTCCTTGCAACCTTTTGATTATAATTTGGCTTCCCAGCTACAGACATAGAATGGATTGACCATGCTTAAATGAATTTCTTGCATGCAAGGCAATTCTCTTTTTCTTGTAAAACTGGCATTGTTATTTTATGCAGCAGCCTCATAAGTTTGGATAGTCTGAGACCACTCTTGGGAGAAGAAATCACTCTTGGTGGGCTGGTAAACCATCGTTAATCACCAAAGGTGATGCCATCTTAAGGGGTTTGGGATTCAGCCAACTGAAACCTCCCCAACCTCAAACCACCATGACACTCAACCAGCATTTCCTTAGGGTATCCATAAGGACATCTGATGGGCGACTTCTTCCCTGTTTTTGACATTTTGCAGGCTAGTGACTCTGTCAATAAGATAGATGAGATATTTTTAGTATGACTTGTTCTTGCTTGGCTTCTAGGGACCACTATTTCCTTTCTAATGGAGTGAGAAAATGGTCAGTATATCTGTCAAAAAAGAGAAACTCAGGCTCTTCAAATGCAATAACCCTAAACCTTCTCTCAACAATCACGCAAGCCAAAGTCATTAAAGAATCTTGTGGAGGAAGGCTGCAGTTTAGAAAACAGAATAACATTCCAGAATCGGCTCTGAGTATTGCATTATCCAGCATCTCCATCCCATCTACCAATAAACAGAATTGGTCCTACCACACCATCCTCTGTCTACCATAGTGGGCTGTAGAAGTTGCTTCCAGAACAGAGGTGAAGACATATTAAAAAGAAATCCTAAAACCTGCTAGTAGGGCAGAGAGAAATGGTCTCTTTGTCATTTATATTGACAAAAGCTAAGTGAAACCAAGTCTTTATGGATGGAGTCAGGGTTCCAGTATTTCAAGAGAACACAGGCATTTTAGTTTGAGGACTCTGAATTCCTGGGTACCACAAAGGTGGTAATGGCCATCCTTCAGTTGAATCAACAGTAAGAGCTATGCTGTATCAGTTGCCTACTGCTGCATAACAAAGCCTCCTAAAACACTTAGAGGCTTAAAACAACAATTTTTTATTTCTCAGGATTCTGTCAATTGGGCAGTTCTTCTCATCTCGCCTGGGCTCACTCATGAGGCTGCAGTCAGCTGGTGGGTTGGCCAGGGTCTGGGATCAACAGGCATGGCTGGGTCCCTCTTTCCATGTACCCTTTCATCAAAGGCTTTGTCTAGCATGATGGTCTCAGGGCTCCAAGAGGGCAAGCATGCCCGCATGCATCACATTTACTGATGTCCCATTGGCCAAGTCAAGTCATATGACCAAGCTCAGAGGCAGTGTGGGAGGGTTCTACACAAGGACATGGATACAGGAAGGCGTGATTCACTGAGGGCCATTATTGTTTCCATCTGCCACACATTCTAGACTTTGCATAGCTTTACACTGGCATTCTATCAACCCAGTGTGATAACCCTGGATGGGTTGTGCTGATCCAACACTGTGATTGGTTGTTGATGTCTCTGGAATGTCCGGGATGTCCTGGGTGGAGCAATGTTATCAGATTCCCCTGTTTGGATACCCTGGAGTCTGGGTCGAGCATGCCCAGTATGTAAATGGCATCAACTCTAAAACTGTGTGACTGTCAGAATTCAGTGCTGGGGAATGGTGCTAATGCTGATTAAATTGTATTGCTTATTGGATGCATAGCCATGACAGTGATTTATGTGATTTCATAATATTATGTTGAACCCTCAGTAATTGGGGTTAAAGTCTGGATCAATGTCAAAATGGAAACAGGAACAGAAAAATAATCATCAGTCAGATGGAATGAATTATTAGTTTACAAATGCAGTGTGCTCAGTAGATAAAATCTTTTAAAATGTGGATGGCATAGGAGGAAAAGAAACAAAAGTGGTCCTTGGTGAAGTTTTGCAAAGAGGTAGTTGACCCTCCAGATTAAGAACTTGAAGTTAGACAAAACTAAGTTTTAATCTCCATTTTGTGACTTTGAGTGGTTTACTTACTCTCTTTGCAACTCAGATTCCTCATCTGTAAAGTGTAGAGAATAAGTGGGGTGGGGGAAGGGTGCTGTGGAGCTTTATAGAGATAAAGAATGGACAGTGAACACAGTCAGTGTAACTATTACTATATCGGCCACTAGTATCTCTTCCTTTTTATTTCTCATCCTTATCTACTCTCCCCACACTGCCATTACTACCCTGTTTTCTCCATCTCCATTTATTCAGTGCTACCTCCTATCAGTCATTCATTTAGGAGTAGTCTGAGGATAGTCTTTTACACTTTAGTATGAAAAAAAAAAAGGAGGGGGGAAGCACCTTTGTGTAGCCGTTTCATAATAATCCTATGTGAATTCGAAGGCTGTGGTCCACCCACATAATGTAAGGCTCTGTTGAGTGCTGATATCATGGAGCCCTTTCAGAGTCCCCTGAAATAAAAGTCAGCAGCTGCCCCCTGAAGGACATCTGTCAGACTGTTGACAGAGACCATAGACATCAAGTACATGGGATTCCCTGGTTCCCATGTGCCATCTCGCAAGGCAACCATTAATATTGATTTTGCTTGGCTTGAGCAATTTGGATGTCTAAAATTCATCTATAATTACAAAGACTCTTTGGAGGGACCTAAATTAGCTTCTATAAATTATTTCCTCTAACACTCTGGAGTTAGTGTAATCTCTTTCCTCATTATTGAAATAAAAAAATAATAAAAAAAATTTTAAAGCCTTAGGATATTTCAAAAAACGTCTCCCAAGTTACTTGGCATCTAACATTTTGTCAAGAAGACATGGTGGCCAACCTTCCCCTGAATGGGCTCAGTATATATACAGTCATTCCTTTCGGCTCATGACTTTCTTCTCCATTTCCTGCCCACGGATGCTGAAAATAACTTGTTTTCTGGCAAGCTTGGGATGAGATTCCTTATGATTTAATCAGATCAGGAGAGAGCATCCTGAACTGCAGGGACTGTTAGAGGGCAGGCCCTGGTGAGGGGGAGGAACCTCCTGCCTTAGCATCACACCTGAAACCAAGAGAGCTGATACAGGGTCATGCTACCCAGCCCACCGGGGTCTTCTCTCTGGCAGTGTTCCGTGGCTTATACCATGTGGGCTCTGTCTTCCTGCTCTCTGCAGCCCAGACCAAAGACCCCAAGGATAACAAGCAGGAAACATCCTGTCTCTAAACATCAGCTGCTTGGCCCAGGAAGAGACTATTTCCTGCAGAGGTACATACACTAGGACAGATTTGCCCCAACTAAGCAGGATTCCCTTGATTGTCCAAATTGATGTTAAATGAGAAGATAATGGGAAGCGGCTGTGGCTCAATCAGTAGGGCTCCCGTTTACCATATGGGAGGCCCCGGGTTCGGTTTCCGGAGCCTCCTGGTGAAGGCAAGCCCGCCCGCATGGCGTGGTTAGCTGACCCAGCGAGCACAAGCAGCAAGGGGGGGATAAATGAATAAATAAATAAAATCTTTAAAAAAAAAAAAAAAAAAAAAAAGAGAAGATAATAACCCCCGATAGATTGGGGGTAAGAGAGAATTTGGGGCAAGGCAGAGTAGTTGGGTGCTGAGTGATCAGCTAGGGTGACAGAGAGCTGAATAGAGGCAGAGCAGGTAAGGTAATGGGGAAGCAGTTGGGGAGAGGGAGTAGCTGGACAGTGAGAGAGTAGCTGGAGAATGTGGGAGTAACTGGATAATGACGGCAAGGCACAAAGTGGGAGTTAAAGCAGTGGAAGAATAGAAGATAGTCCCAGATATGGGGTAGGGGCCATTCTGCCCTACTCCAATCATCTCCACTTTGCCATGTTCTTAATCCTTGTTTGTCAGAAACAAAATCAGTCTAAAACTATTAAGTAGGCTGGGGGAAATGGATGTGGCTCAAGCAATTGGGCTCCCGTGTACCATATAGGAGGTCCAGGGTTTGATTCCCAGATCCTCCTGGTGAAAGGCAAGCTGGCCCACGTGGAGAGCTGGCCCATGCAGGAGTGCTGGCCCATGCGGAGAACTGGCGCAGCAAGATGATGCAACAAAAAGAGACACAGAAGACAGACAATAAGACACAGCAGACCAGGGAGCTGAGGTGGCGCAAGAGGTTGAGCGTCTCTCTCCCACTCCGGAAGTTCCCAAGATCGGTTTCCGGTGCTGCCTAAGGAGAAGACAAGAAGACACAGAAGAACACAGAGCAGACAGCGAGTGCAAAAAAAACACCGGGGGGGGTGGTGCAGAAATAAATCTTTGAAAAAAAAATTAGGCTGGAATCTGGGCTATTGTAGACTAGTGGGGTGGAGCTCTCCAGGATTCAGGCTGAGGTTCTCCCCTTTAGGGAGGGCTTCTCTTTTCTCTCAGCCCCTCAAAAGATGGGTGAGCTTGACTGTCAGAGTTCCTGTCACAACCCACACCTGAGCTCCCCACTGCTCCATCACCACCTTTATCATTCTCTCTACCACTTTCTGTAGGGCACATAAATGCCAGGAACTGTTATAAAACTTCCATGCATCATCTCATTTCATCCTCCCAACAGCTCTATGAAGTAAGCAGCAGCAGTAACCCCATTTTACAGGTGGGTAAACTGAGATTTGGAAAGGTCTAGTAACTTGCTCAGGAAAGAGGCAGAGCCAGGACTGCCTGACTTCAGAACCTGTGGCACAGTCAGGGATTACTCCCATGTGAAGCGTTTATCCTTCTCCAAAAGCCCAGTCCTCTCCACTCACCATCTAACTGCACTTAGCAAGGTCCTGGCCAAAAGTGTGGGCTCAGTTAGAGCGGCCTTCTTGTGTAAGGAGCCTGAGAAACAAGCCAAGGGCCCTTGCCCGCGGGTGGTTGCCGCTTCCTGGTAGCCCACTTCCAAACCCAGTCCCAACGAGGGCTGTCTGACAAAGTCAGGATTTAGAACCAGGCTTCCCCAAGGCGCTTCCCCAAGGTGCACCCACCCCTGGCAATCAGGCCTGTTTGTACTGAGACATTTATAGTCCGTGGTGAATTTCCATCATCTGTATAGAATGAGACATTGGAATAGAAGGCTCTTTGGTTTGGAAAGTTTCTCCTGTCTTCTGTTGGGCAGCAGTGCTTCCCAACATATCTCGGGACAGATTCCACGTCAGGGGTCATCCCCAGGTGACGTTTTCAAAGCATCTTCTGACACTAAGTCCTCTGTAGACATTACGTGGTAATAATTCCAGGCTTTTTTTTTTTTTTAATTCAGAAAAGATTTACACCTGGGTCTTGAAAAGCCTTACTGTATTGCTTGTTTCATGAAAATAATGCCATCGCATTGTCATCTGTGTCATGGTGCCTTACTTAATAAACTGCTGGCTCCGAGAGGAGCTGTTCTTTCATGCCAGAAGGCTCTTGGTTGGCAAAATTGTTTTTTACTAAAAGAAGCTTAAGGTTAAGTGCTAATTAATGGAAGGGGGTTGAGTTTTATGTAGATATAGGTTTGGGGACCTGTCAAATACACCATCTTTGTCTCTGCAGCTGAAGATATATTCTTAGAGCCCACACAACTCTGTAGATTTTTCAAAGCTCCATTTTTGGCAAGTATATTCTGGTCCCGGTGTGCTCTGGCTAATAAACAGCTTCCAACTCATGTTGCTCAGGGGCTGATCACTGCTTTGACTCGGGTGCCTCTCGGTCATAGCCGATGGGGACCCAGATCCCCCAAATGGGTTGAGCCAACCAGTGTTTCCTGGTGGATGTGGCTTGGGGACCTTTCTGTTGTCAGGCCAGAGGCCTGGCTTCTTTGGTGCTCCTGGGGCTCCCTGCAATGCTGGAGAAGCTGGTGGGAGAGGGGGGCTCCACAGTGGGGGTGGGTGGGCATGAGGGCTTGGGAAGCCTAAGGTGTTATTCCAGAGGGCTGGCTGTGCTGAAGGAAAGTTCATTGCTGTTTGGAAGAGCTCTGGGGTTCCCAGATCCTGGAACTCAGAATTTTTCATTTTGGGGGAAGAATCCTGGTCTTCGAAAACATTCTGGTGAAGAGGTAAGGAAAGGGGGTGGGGGGGCAGAGAGAAGGGCCGAACTTGATTTACTGGGTAAATAAGTGGTTTTGGTGGCTGGTGCCCTCTTGAGGCCATAAGATTTGGGGAGAAGGATATGATTCGGGTCCACAAAACCGTGGAGAGGGCAATGGGCTTGTTTACCGCATCCCTGAAGCCAGCCGAGAAGCTGTCTGGAAGTAGGGATGTGCAGGGGAGCTGTTTTAGTTAGCGAGGTGTCTAGGTCGCTATTGCCACATTAAAACCACTCCAAACCGTAGCGACTTCAAGCAACAACCATGTTGTTGCCTCTCATGGGTCAGGAGTTCGGATAGGGCACAGCACAGAAAATCGTCTCTGCTCCGTGACGTCTGGGTCCTCATCCAGGATGGCTTACGTGGTCGGGGCTGGGAGAGCCGGGAGCTAGATGGGCATCTTCTCCCCCTTTGTGGGCTCCCAGGGCCTCTCCAGGTGGCCTCTCCAGCATGGTGGCCTTGGCCTAGTAGCTCAGGGCTCCAAGAGTGAGTGCTCCATCGGCCAGAAGGTAGAAGCTGTCGGTTTCTTGATATCTGGAATAGTCACAAAGCCCACCAGGATTCAAGAGGAAGGGATGAAGACCCCACCTCCTGATGGCAGGAGTTTGCCGATCTTTAATCTGCCATAGGAAGTAACTGCTATGACGCGGGTGTCCCTGGTCGAAGGCCCTCCTAGGTGACTTTCCTCCGTGCAGTGGCCCCGTGTCAGGCTCCTTCCATCTCGTGGCTCTGCCCTCTCCATCGGTGCTGTCCGATAGAAACATAATGTGAGCTGCATATGTAATTAAAATTTTTCTAGTAGCCACATTACAAAAGTAAAGACAGTTGAAATGAAATTTAACAATATATTTTATTTAACATAGTGTGTTTATTTTATTTTATTTTATTTTTTTACCGGGAGGTCCCGGGGATCGAACCCCGGTCTCTCCATATGGTAGACGGACGCCGAACTTCTTGAGCCACATCCGTTTCCCCATAGTGTGTTTAAAATATTATCATTTCAACATGCAATCAATATAAAAACTTAATGTGATATTTTGTTTTCTTTTTTTTGTTTCACGACGTCTTTGAAATCTGGTGTATATTTGACATGCCACACGTCAGTTCCGGCTAGCTGCATTTCGGGTGTCAGTGGCCGTGTATGGCTTGTGGCTGCTGTTTTGGGCAGCATGGCTCTAGGTCCTGAGTCTCCTCCATGCAGGGAGGTTGTAAAGAAGGATTCCACTGGCCAGCCATGCAAGTGGCCTGAATCACTTCTGTCCCCGTTCCACTGAGCAGGACCCAGCCTGTGACCACCCCTTTGCAAGGGAGACCGGAACAGGGATCCTAGCCCTGTGTCCAAGAGGATAAGGAACACCTAACAGATTCTGTCCCAGCAGCCATCAATTTTTGTGCCCCCACTATGTGCTAGTCAGCATGCATGCAGGCTTTGCCTAGGTTTAGGGTGATTGGGAGGAAGTTTTGCTTTGCATATTGGTTTCTCTTGGTTCACAGTTCATGCTCCTTAGAATGGCATCCAGGATCTTCCATGCCAGTTTGCTTCCCAGTGCTCCTTGGCCCATGGACCCATGCAGATCCTATCTGCACACTCTTCCTCATGCCAGCCCTCCCGCTGGGAATGCCCACATCCTCTTCTGGGCCTGTGACCATCTCTTCTGATTCTCCACCTCTGCCTTGCCCCTCCCTCTCCCTCAGTTGCTAACTCTGCCCTTCACTGCCTCACTCCCACCCCCATGTACAAGTGTACAGGCAAGGAGAGGCATGCCATGCAGAAGCAGACAAGCCATGCCTGTGTTTCAGCCCTAGTTCGACTACGTACCTGCTGTGTGACTTTGGGCAGTCCAGTTAACCTTTCTTAGCTCCTGCCTCCTCCTCTGTAAATTGGGAATATTTAGAGCTGCTGCAAGCCAAAGCCCAAGTGGTACATGAACTAGTCCTGAGCTGGGCAAGTCCTAGAAGAGGGCCAGACCCCTATCCACTTAGGGGGATGGACTTGATCTCACTGACCCAGTCCCTGTCTGTGAGATGCCTGAGTGGGGCCAAGATTCCCAGTGTGATGGCTCCACCAGGCTGGCCAGGCTCTGCCTCATTTTCCCCATCCAGCTCTTAAGGAGATTACCTCGGGGAATCTCAGCCTGGTCCTAACTGGGACCCTGACCTTGTGTAAGTCTCTTCCCTGTAGGTGGAATTGCCTCTGTTCTCTACCAAAACTAGCCTGTATCAGTCCCCTGCTGTCCACTTGAGAAGCTGGACAGTGGCCCCTGGCCTGCTGCAATTCCGTCTCTGCTTCAGGACTCCAATGGCTTCATCACCAGCTGACTCGGCCCCTGGAGGCTGCCACCACCCCTGATCAGGCCCAGTCCCCTTGGAGGAAAGGCCTAAGTCCAGGAACAGCTGAGCAGGCCCCAGCCTCCTTGCTTCTCATACCTGGCTTCCTGCCCTTTCCCCAGGACTGTGCTGGGCTAGCTGCCCAGGGCACCTGGAGAGGTTGTGACGAGTGGACAGTGCCTGTCAGGTGACCAGTGACCCTGAGCCAAAGTCCCCATTCCTTCTGTTCAGCGGAGACAAGAACAGTGTTGGCGTTTTGAATGCTGAGCTGGGCTGGGAGTAGTGGAGATGGAAACTGTAAGGCAGGGAATGCTACCCCCATTTTACAGAAGAGGATACTGAGGCCCAGAGAGGTTCAAAGACTTGCCTGGGTCACACAGCTCCTAAGTGGTCAGGTTGGATTTCAGCTCCAGGTCAAATGGATGCCAGACTTTGTGCTCCATGCCTGAAGGGCTCAGGGCTTCTCCTAGGTCGGAGCAAGAATGAGCAAGTCTTGGAAATGAGGAATTGGGTGAGGGAGGGCATTCAGGAGGGTGCACATGGCCACAAGGGCAGCTTTGAGCTGCCCTCAGAGTGGGAAGTGAGGTGCTCTTGGAGGTTTCCCTTCCCACTCTCCAGCCTACTCCAGGTCCCATCACACGTGGCCTTCGGAGCCTGAGTCTCTGCCCTGCTTCCTGGCTCGCCCAGCTCCCTGCCCACCACCAGCTCAACCTCCCAGGTGTTCCCATGCTCGAAAGAGGCTATGTGGATGATGGGCATGACCTGGGTGCTGGGGAGGAGTCAACAGAGACAGTAGGCTCTTGGCCCCCCAGGGGCCTGGAGACGGCCCAGTGCTCAGCCCTGCAACCAAGAGCGTTTCTGGACTCGACCGGTTGAGGACTGGAGCCCGGCCCCCTGACCTACGGGACACAAACCCCAAGGGTCAGCCTGCCTCCCTGGACTCAAGTTGCCTCTCTTGTCCGTACAAACTCCAGCACAGGATACTAAAGGTGTGGGAATGGAGAAGCTCCCAGAAGGCAACTTCCTGGACCTGAGGTGACCAAGGTCTGGCCACAGATATCTGATACACCTCTTACTTCTCCTTCTATAAAGCATGAACTTGGCTGGTTTCCTCCTGCCTCAGCTCAGAGGTCCCTGCTGACAGGTTTTACTCACTGCATGACTGTGAGCTCTTGGAGAGCAGGGCCCCGCTCCCCAAGGCTGAGGGCGAGGCAGGGGTGAGGGACGTGGACTTTGCATGTTTCCATCTCTGTCTCCCCCAGCCCTGGCCCACACCCCCTCCTTCTACTCTAGAATTGGGCCCTGTCCAGGTTCACATTCTGGCTCCTCTGCACAACAGCTGTGCAACCCTGGCAAGTCGGTTAGCTTTTCTGTGCCTCGGTTTCTTCATCTGTACAGTGGTGGTGATAATAATTGCCACCTCACTGAAATTGTGAGAATTAAGTGAAGCTGTGCTCATAAGCATGCCTAGAGCAATGACTAGCATATAGTAAGTGCTCAATAAAGGTTAATTCCCATCTTTTCTGTCAAGAGGAACCAGATGAGATGAAGATTTTTATTTAACAAAAACGTACTTAGTAATCAAGCAATTCCACTCCTAGATATGTACCCCAAAGAAATGCAAGCATATGTCCATGTAAAACGTTATAAACGACTGTCCATAGCAGCGTTATTCATAATAGCCAAAGAATGGAAATAATCCAGTTGTCCATAAACTGATGAATGGATAAATGAACTGCAGTCCATCCCTACAATGGAATATTATTCAGCCATAAAAAAGGACAGGCTACAACATGGTGAACCCTGAAAACATTATGATAAGTAAAGGAGCCAGTCGCTAAAGGTCACATATTATGTGATTCTATTTATATGAAATGTCCAGAAAAGACAAAACCACAGAGATAGGCTGGGGACGGGGGCAGGAGGAAATGGGAAGTGACTGCTAATGGGTATGGGGTTTTGAAAATGGTCTAAAATTGATTGTAGTGATGGTTGCACAACTCTATGAATACACTAAAAACCATTAATGTGTACATTTTAAATAGATGAATTCTATGGTGTGTGAATTATATCTCAGTAAAGCTATTTAAGAAATGAAGCTAAGAGAAAAAAAAAAAGAAACTTACATGGCATTTGCTAGGTCTCAAGAAGTGCTTCATAAATATTCACTCACTTAACCCACATTGCAACCTTACAAGACTCACTGTTATTACCCTGTTTTTGCAGATGTGGCAACAGAAACACAGAGAAGTAACTTGCCCAAAGTCACACAGCTAGTTACTGGTGGGCCTGCAATTTGAGCCCAGGCAATCTCGCTCTGGAGACTGTGCCTTAATCACCTCACTAAGCTGCCCCCCTGTTGCCAGAACTAGAGGTTGGGCTGTGTGCATGACAGATAGGGCCTCCTCAGCCCAGAAAGGCTGCCAGGGCCCCCCACACCTCTCGCAAAGGGACCTTCTGTGGTGGGCTGTGGCCCTGGGGCAGAGCCAGGGGAGCTCATCTCTCGTGTATTTTGTTGCTGATGTTTTCTTTTCCTGCCGGGAAGATGTGCAGATTTTATTGCAGGTTTTGTGGGAAGACAGAGGAAAGGATTATAAAAGCAACAGCTGCTCAAAGAGCCCCATTCTACATCTCAAAATTTTCCTTCTCCACTCTCCCAGCCTTCTTCATCAATTATCATCCACCCCCATGCACAGCCTCTCACAGTCTCCCCAGTTGTCCTCAGAGAGCCAGCTCCTACCCTCAGCTTGCAACCCCACCCTCACCCCCAGCAAGATGAGGTTTGGAACTTGGCCAAACAGCAACCACTGTTTACCCTCCACGGAAAGTTCCAGCTTCAGCCTGGTTCCTTTGCCCCGTGAAGCCCTGCCCAGCCATCAAAGTCCTTATGGGCCTGACTTGTTGCTATCTCCCTCGGACACCTCCACGAGGCTCACTCTCACAGTGTCCCTGCAGCTCGGGCTCCTGGACACATGCTGATGATATTCAGAGTCACATCAGAATCCAAGGCTGGGGGAAGCCCAGGAGCTTGGTGGCACCGACATGCGCTGTAATATTTCCCCATGAGTCGAGAGGTGAACTGCAAATGGTAGAGAGCATGGGCCTGGAGTCAACCAGGCTCTGGGTCCTACTTTGACTGCTGAATGGTCCTGGGCAAGTCATTTATTTAGTCTCTCTGAGCCTCAGTTTCATCATCTGTAAAATCGGGGCACTCACGGGGTGCTGTGAGGTTTAAAGAAGGAAATGTGCATGGTCACTTCCTGGCACAAAGCAATGATAGATGCCGATAATTATTATTATTAGAGTATTTGGGCCATAGCTGATGGCTTCTGTTGAGGATCTTTTCCTGGGGGATGTCTGAGCTCTGCCCCTCAGCCTGGACTTCCTAGCTGGGACCTGGTCATCTTTAGCTACAGGCTGAGGACCCTTTCCCCGAGCCAGACCTTTGCCTTTCATTTGAACTTTGTCTTGGGCTGGTTCTTTCTCTTCCCGTTGGTGAGCTCAGCACATTCTGCTGGGTCCTGCCCCTGACCTGTGAGCTGGACCCACAACCTCTTGACCCTAAACCAGCCACGGCACGTGGCCACCTCCCCACCCACTCCCCGTCCTGCTCAGGTGAGGCTTCGTGCTCACCTGGGCCTCTGAGAGCATCGTGGGCCAGATGGAGAGTAAGACCTTGGTCAGTAGCCTGAACCTGGGTCCCAGGGTAGGGAGAGTAGGGGCCTAGACGAATTGGCAGAGAGCCAGGCTCTGAGGCACAGACAGGAAGTGGGTGGCTCTGAGGGACTAACGTGTCTCTGACCCAGTTTGGGAGCTCCCAGCCTCTCTCGGAGCTGGAGCTGCAGAAATTGATTTTCAGACCAGTGGTTTCCACTTAATTAGGTGGCCTCCTTCTGGCCGGGAAAACGCCATGAAACAGGCTGGGATGGCCTGAAACACACCGGTGGCCTCAGTCCCAGTCCCGTGTGGCTGTCTGTCCCTCAGGCCCTGTCCCCTTAGCCAGGCTGGAATTCATAATTGCCTGAGTTTCCGATTTGGAAGGTGAGACAAATCCTACCCATCAAGCCCAGGGAAGCACCTGCCTCCATGGAGGCAAGCTGTGAAATGGCCTTGGGATGTGGGGTGAGAGGACAGCTCTGCCTGAGGAAGGAGGAGAAGTGGAAGCTTAACCCCAGCCTCCCTGGGCCCCTTGGCCTGCGCCCACCCTGCCCCAGCTGAGCTCTGACTTGCAGGGTGCTTCCTCTGAGCTCTGCACAGTGCTACATCCTTTATGTGCATGACCTTGTGTACCTTTGCCAAAGTCTTGTAAGGTTGGGCTCAGAAAGGTTGTCACTTGCCCAAAGGTCACACAGCTAGTAAGTGGCAGAGCAGGATATGAACCCGAGTCTGTCAGGATCCAATGCCTGTAATCCTTACTTCCCAGGTCTCCTGGCTCCTAGTGCAACCTGGGGCCTGCCCCTGCCCAGCTGGTCTTTACATTGAAGGCAGAACCCATCACGTGTGCTTCAAAAGCTTGTAAGATTTGATTCCTGCTCCTGGTTTTAGAGAGCAGGTGAGCACACAGGCTGTGGACCCCTGGGGAATAAAGGACCTTGCAAATCTTGGGGTGCTGTTCTCTGTCGGGGGAGTGTGTTGCTGTGTGACCTTCAGCAACTGACTTGGTGTCTCTGAGCCTCTTCCTCATCTGTAAAACCAGAATAACCTCAGGGTGGTTCTGAGGCTTAAGTAGGATGATTGTAAAGTGCTTTGGCATGTAGGAAGTGTCCAGTAAATGGTGGCTAATTGTCCTGCCAGTACCCTTGTTGTTGTTAGCTTCTCGGAACCTGGCCCTAAAGGTGGACTGCTTGCTTTTCCCTCAGCCGTGGACATCTGGGGTGTGAGGCAAGGTCTGTCTTTTTCTCTAGAGAGGGCACAGCTGGGCATTCTGAGGCAGCCTGGGGATGGAAGGGGACCTCCCTGACCCCAAACACAGCTTCTCCCTGGTTATATCAAGAATTGCGGCACACGCTGTGGAACTGAAGTGTCCCACAGTGTGGAACTACTGTTTTATTGGTTTTGTTTTCTTGAAGTAAAATTCAAAGTTTTAAAGTGTATAATTCAGTGCGTTGTGCAGCCATCACCCCTATTTAGTTCCAGAACATTTTCGTCACCCCAGGAGGAAACCCAGTACCCATTAAGCAGTCACTCCCCGATCCCCACTCCTCCCAGCCCCTGGCCACTACTAATCTGTGTTGTCTCTCTAGATTACCTATTCTGGACATTCTATATAAATGGAACTATGCAATTTTTGTCCTTTTGTGCCTGGCTTCTGTCACTTAGCATAATGTTTTGGAGGTTCATCTATCTTGTTATATGTGTCAAAATGGCATTCCTTTTTATGGCTGAACAATATTCTGTTGTTTATCCATTCATCACTTGATGGAGAAACTACTCTTTTGTAGAGGGACTTAGGGAGAGGGCAAGGCTGGGCCCAGAGGAATGGGTCCTGCTGATTTCAGGTGAGGATGGACCTTCCTTACCCCCTGGCCCGACCCCTCACCATGCACAGGCTGCAGCCCACCCTGAGGTCCACCCCCTGCAGCGATGGCCAAAGTGATGTTTCCAAAGGGCACTGGGGGGCAAGGGCTCCTCTGACCTTTTCAGCTCATTGCTGCTCAAGCATTCAGCCTGGTGCTGATAGAGGAGGAGGGCGGGCACGTCAGGGGCTGGGGGTGGTTAAAGATCCACCAGGGACGGGGATCAGCTTCTTGTCCAACCCGGGAGTCACCAAAGTACATGGTTCAGGCCCTGGGCTCTGGAGTGAAACAGTCTGGGCTCAACTTTCTGGATAACCATGGGCAAAGCACTCAACCTCTCTGTGCTTCAGAGTCTTTTTATCATTAAAGGGAAATAATAATATCTACTTAAAGGGATTGTACCAAGGATTAAATGAGGACTTGCTTTAGCACATGCTTGGCACAGAGGAAGGAGCCAAAATATCTTAGCTGTTAACTCTCTTTATTCTTTCGTTCCATCAGGTGACATTCAGCCCTTAGCAATGCAGTCTTGCAGCCGTGCTGAGCCCCTGCCTGGGCTGGGTCTCCACTGTGCACCCTCATGGTGACACTTTTCCTCCCCAGTGCTCGTCACATGGGCCGGTCTCCGTTTGTTTCTGTGGTTACCTTGTTATCTAGTTACCGGCCATCGCTGCCAGTACCACGAAGGCAATGACTGGTCTGGATTTGCTCAGCCCAGTCGATGCACCTGGCCCAGCCCAGCCCAGATGTGCGTTTTCGCACCCACACCACTTCCTCCTTTTATCCCAGGGGTCCAAGGCAACCCCCCTCCACCCCAGGGGGCTGAGCTCATGCCTTTGTACTTTGAGATACCTGTAGCTTCATGTGCAGTTTGAAGAAATAATGGAGGGAGGTCTGTTACCCCTTTTACCCAAAGGGAACATCTTGCAAAACTATAGTACAACGTCACAACCAGGACATTGTCACTGATCCGATCCACGGCCCCATTCAGATTTCACTTTTACTCAACTCATTTCTGCTTGCGTTTAATTATGTGCAATTTTATCACACATGCTCACCTGTGTGACCACAGGTAAAATTCTGTGGTCACAGAATTTTAAAATAGCGATTCCATGATGAAATGATACTATTTTGGATCTATTTGGTTAAAGAAAATATGTTATTAAAATGGACAACCCGTTTCTTTTTGCTTTTCTAATATGGCCACTAGAAAACTTACATTTACCTCTGCAGCCCGCATTGCATTGCTGTCTGTCTAGAACATCACCATCACTCTAGAAAGTTCCCTCGTGGCCTCTCCCAGTCAGTCCCTTCCCTGCCCCCCATGCAAGCATACAGTGTGGACTCCTGTGTGTGGGGCTTCTTTCACTCAGCCAACACGGGAGGATTTCTGAGTTGTGTGGTTTGGCGGCCTGAAAAACGCCATGGCCTATGGAATTTATTAAAGGGAACAAGAAGATTCTTTAGGGCAAAGGTGGCAGCTCACTCCCCCATCCATAGCAATCCTTCCCCCCTACATGTAGATGTGCCTGTCTCCCTTCATTCATTGAGCAAACACTTATTGGGAACCTACTGTTGCTTGACCTTGCGTTAGATGCTGGAAATTCATTAATGAGAAAACAGACATGGTCCCTACCCTTGTGGGGTTTACCATCTAAAGGGGAAAGTGACAAGAACTCAACAAATGCCCAACATTTAATTTAAGAAGTGTGACTAGACTTCCGGGAAGATGGCGGACTAGTAAGACATGGGAATCTCTTCTCCAGAAAAATAGCTAGATGACAGGCTGAAACAGCCCTGAAAAAGATCTTCTAGGGTTTAGGATAGCAGGAGAAGGCTGCACAGCACCCAGAGGAGAGAGGGACAAAAGAGGGAAATCACGATGATAGAACCATGAGTTGGAACCAGCAGCGGTTGCTGCTGCCGGCACCCTCCCCCACACTAAAGACTCTTTAGAATTCTCGGGCCCCTTGGCCTGTGACTACAGACAAAGGGGGCTCCAGGGATCTGTCACACCAGGAAAGGGGAGAGAGAGGGACACAGCCTAAGGCTGACTCAGGTTCTGACCTGCAAATTTGGGCTGCGGAGCCCCACGGACCCTTCCAGGCCAGGTGGGACCACATGGTGGTTTGCCCTGGGAGCCTATGAAGGACTGGAGAAATCTGACCCTCGCAATCTCCCTCTTTTCTAGCCTGGTCCAATTGTTGTGAGGACTCCACAGAGAGGGGAGAGAGAGCCTGGGACTGACTCACTCTTGACTGGCAGGTTTGGTCTGCCTTGTCCTAAGAGCCCTTCCAGGCCGGGTGGGGCTGCGCCATTGTTTGCCTTGGAGCCTGCAAGGGGCTAAAGATATACAAACCTCCCAATCTCCTCGTCTACTAACAGGGACTGATTGTTGAGGATTCAGAGGGGAGTGGAAATATTTCCTAGCTGGGAAAAGGGAGGGGGCTGCCAGAGAAGACTGGAGAACTGTCTCAGAAAGTTTGAATTCCAAGGCTCTTAGCCTCCAGACAGGAAGCTCTACCACATTGATCTGGTCTGTTTCACAACAAATACACTCTGACCAGGCATTGAATTGAGAACTGCCGAAGCACGCCATCTCTTGGCAGACCAAGGAAGTGCACATAAGAAAATTAAAAATAAGTAGGACAGGCTTTTCCTGCCTTCTTTGGTCTCCCTGCCCAAGACCCTAGGAAGCGACTCTACAACCAATTACTGGGTCCAGTGCCTAGTTTTGAGCAACCAGCAGAACAATCCTAACAATCCAGGTCAAGCCCAAAATCAAAGCACTGTGGTAACTCACAGCCTCCTGCCACTAAATCTCTATAAAAGAGAAAGAGATTGAGCATCTGAGTAAACTATATCCTAACCAGATGCCTAAACACCAGCAAAAAAATTTACGAGCCATACTAAGAAAATAGAAGACATGGCCCAAGAAAAGGAATACATCAAAGTCCCAGGAGAGATGCAGAATTTGAGAGAACTACTCAGTGAGATGAGCACAAATTCCCAAAATCAAATTAATGAGTTGAAAGACAATATAGTTAAAGAGATAAATGACATCAAAAAGGACATTGAGCGAATGCAAAGAAGAATTTGAAATCCTGAACAGAAAAGTAACGGAGGTCATGGGAATGAAAGACACAATTGGTGAGGTCAAAAAAACATTTGAGGCATACAACAGCAGACTTGAAATGATAGAAGAAAGAATAAGTGATACCGAAGACAGAGCAGCTAAAATTGAAGAGAGAAAAGAACAGAGAGAGAAAAGAATGGAAAAAAATGAGCAGGGACTCAGAGAGTTGAATGACAACATAAAATGCAACAATATACGTGTCATGGGAGTTCCAGAAGGAGAAGAGAAGGGAAAAGGGGCAGAAAGAGTATTTGAGGAAATAATAGCTGAAAATTTCCCAACTCTCACGAAAGAAATGAACTTACATGTCCAAGAAGCATGCCATACCCCAATCAGAATAAATCCAAATAGACCTACACCAAGACACATACTACTCAGAATGTCAAATGTCAAAGATAAAGAGAAAATTCTCAGAGCAGCAAGAGAGAAGCAAACGATCACATATAAGGGACGTCCAGTAAGACTTAGTACAGATTTCTCTTCAGAAACCATGGAGGCAAGAAGACAGTGGTATGATACAATTAGGAAACTGAAAGAGAAAAACTGCCAGCCAAGAATTCTTTATCCAGCAAAACTGTCCTTCAAATATGAAGGTGTGTATAAAATATTCACAAACAAACAGAAACTAGGAGAGTTTGCAAAAAAGAATCCACCTTTGCAGGAAATATTAAAGGAAGCCTTAGAACCTGAAAGAAAAAGACAGGAGAGAGAGGCTTGGAGGAGAGTATAGAAGAAAGAATAGCAGAAAGGATAACCAAAAGAGTAAAAAGACAGACAAAAGCAGGATGACATATGAAAAGCAAAGAATAAAATGGAGGAAGTAAATAGTGCATTTACAGTAATATCATTGAATGTGAATGGATTAAACTCCCCAATCAAAAGATACAGGCTGATAGAGTGGATAAAAAAACATGAGCCATCCATATGCTGCTTACAAGAAACTCACCTTAGACCCAGGGATACAAACTGACTGAAAGTGAAAGATTGGAAAAAGATACTCCACCAAATAGTAACCAGAAAAGAGCAGGGGTAGCTATACTAATATCAGGCAAAACAGACTTTATGTGCAAAAAAATTATAAGAGATAGAGAAGGCCATTATATATTAATAAAAGGGACAATCCACCAGGAAGATATAACAGTCAGAAATATCTACGCACCTAACCAGGGTGCCCCAAAATATCTGAGAAAAACTCTGGCAAAACTGAAGGGAGAAATAGATATTTCTACAATAATCGTTGGAGACTTCAACACCCCACTCACATCATTAGATAGAACAACTAGACAGAAAATCAACAAGGAAACAGAGAACTTGAACAATATGATAAATAAGTTAGACCTAACAGACATATACAGAACACTGCAACGAAACTCAGTGGGTTATACATTCTTCTCAAGTGCCCATGAATCTTTCTCCAGGATAGACCACATGTTACGTCACAATTCAGCTCTCAATAAATATAAAAAGATTGAAATTATACAAAGTACCTTCCCAGATCATAATGGGATGAAACTAGAAATCAATAATAGACAGGGAAAAAGTAAATTCACAAATGTGTGGAGACTGAACAACGCACTCCTAAATAATCGGTGGGTCAAAGGGAAATTGCAAGTGAAATCAGTAAATATATTGAGACAAATGAAAATGAGAACACAACGTATCAAAACTAATGAGATACAGCAAAGGTAGTCTTGAGAGGGAAATTTATAGCCCTAAATACCTATATTAAAAAAACAAGAAAGAGCTAAACTCAAAGACTTAACTGAACAACTAGAGAAACTAGAAAAAGAATAGCAAACCAATCCCAAAGCAAGCAGAAGGAAAGAACTAATAAAGATTAAAGCAGAAATAAATGAAAATGAGAACAGAAAAACAATAGAGAAGATCGCTTCTTTCAGAAGATCAATAAAATTGACAAACCCCTCACTAGACTAACAAAGAAAAAAAGAAGATGCAAATAAATACAATCAGAAATGAAAGGGAGGAAGTTTCAAATGTCCTCACAGAAATAAAAAGAATCATAAGAGGATATTATGAGAAACTATATGCCAACAAACTAGACAAGCTAGATGAAATGGACAAATTTCTAGAATTGCACAACCAACCTACACTGACGCTACAAGAAATACAAGAACTTAACAAACCAATCACATTTAAGGAGATTGAATCCATCATCAAATTTCTCCCAGCAAAGAAAAGTCCAGGACCAGATGGCTTCACAGGTGAATTCTACCAAGCATTTTGAAAAGAATTAACACCAATCCTGTTTAAACTCTTCCAAAAAATTGAAGAGGAGGGAAAATTACCCAACACATACGAAGCCAGCATCACCCTAATACTAAAGCCAGATAAAGATTCTGCAAGAAAAGAAAATTACAGACCAGTCTCTCTAATGAACATATATGCAAAAATTCTCAACAAAATAGTTGCAAATCGAATCCAATATCATATCAAAAGACTTATACATCATGACCAAGTGGGATTTATTCCTGGTATGCAAGGCTGGTTCAACATAAGAAAATCAATTCAGGTAATACACCACATTAACAGACTGAAGGAAAAGAAAACACATGATCATCTCAGTAGATGCAGAAAAGGCATTCGACAAAATCCAGCATTCTTTTTTGATAAAAACACTTCAAAAGATAGGAATAAAAGGAAAATTCCTCAATATGATGAAAGGCATATATGAAAAACCCACAGCCAACATTCCCCTACTCAATGGGGAAAGGTTGAAAGCTTTCCCTCTAAGATTGGGAACAAGACAAGGATGCCCACTGTCACCATTGTTATTCAACATTGTACTAGAAGTTCTAGCTAGGGCAATTAGACAAGGAAAAAAAAAAAATTAAAGGCATCCAAATAGGAAAAGAGGAAGTAAAACTCTCACTGTTTGTGGATGACGTGATCCTGTACTTAGAAAATCCTAAAGTATCCACGACAAAGCAACCTGAACTAATAAATGAGTTCAGCAAAGTGGCAGGTTACAAGATCAACACGCAACAATCAGTAATGTTTTTGTACACTAGTACTGAAAAACCTGAGGTGGAAAGCAGGTGAAAAATTCCATTTTCAATAGCAACAAAAAGACTCAAATACCTAGGAGCTAATTTAACCAAAGAAGTACAGGACCTATATGCAGAAAACTACAAAACAATGCTAAAAGAAATTTAAAAAGACCTAAACAAATGGAAAGACAGTCTGTGTTCATGGATTGGAAGAATAAATATCGTGAAGGTGTCAATCTTGCCCAAACTGATTTAGAGATTCAATGCAATACCAATCAAAGTCCCAACAGCTTACTTTACAGAATTAGAAAAGGCAATTATCAAATTCATCTGGAAGGGTAAGTGCACCCGAATAGCCAAAAGCATTCTAAAAAAGAAGAGCAATGTGGGAGGAATTTCACTGCCTGACCTTGAGACATATTACAAAGCTACAGTGGTCAAAACAGCATGGTACTGGCATAAAGATAAGACACATTGATCAGTGGAATAGAATTGAGAACCCAGAAAAATAACCCTCACCTATACAGTCAACTGGTTTTTGACAAACCTACCAAGCCCACGCTGATGGGAAAAAACAGTCTCTTCAACAAATGGTGTTGGGAGAACTGGATATCTATAACCAAAAGAATGAAAGAGGACCCCTATCTCACCCCCTATACAAGAATCAACTCAAAATGGATCAAAGATCTAAATATAAAAGCCAGGACCATAAAACTACTAGAAGAAAATGTAGGGAAACATCTTCAAGACCTTGTAGTAGGTGGTGGTTTTTTGGACCTTATACCTTAAAGCACATGCAACAAAAGAAAGAATAGATAAATGAGACCTCCTCAAAATTAAACACTTTTGCACTTCTCAGGTCTTTGTCAGAAGGGTGAAAAGGCAGCCAACTCAATGGGAAAAAATATTTGGAAATCACATATCTGATAAGGGTCTAATATCCAGGATATATAAAGAGATGTTACAACTCAACAATAAAAAGACAAACGACCCAATTAAAAAATGGACGAAAGACTCGAATAGACATTTCTCCAAAGAAGAAATGCAAATGGAAAAAAAAACACATGAAGAAATGCTCAACATCACTCATGATTAGGGAAATGCAAATCAAAACTACAATGAGATATCATTTCACGCCTATCAGAATGGCCACTATTAAAAAGACAGAGAACTACAAGTGTTGGAGAGGATGTGAAGAGATAGGAACACTTCTTCACTGTTGGTGGGAATGCAGGATGGTACAACCACTATGGAGGACTGTTTGGCAGTTCCTAAAGAAGTTGAATATGGCCTTTCCACGTGACCTGGCAATACCACTTCTGGGTATATACCCAGAAGAACTGAGAGCAGTGACACGAACAGACATCTGCATACCGATGTTCATAGCAACATTATTCACCATTGCCAAAAATTGGAAGCAACCCAGGTGTCCATCAACAGACGAATGGATAAACAAACTCTGGTCTATTCACACGATGGAATATTGTGCAGCTGTAGAAGAAATGAAGTCGTAAAGCATATGACAACATGGATGAACCTGGAGGACATTATGTTGAGCGAAGCAAGCCAGACACTAAAGGACAAATACTGTATGAATGTGTTACTATGAACGAAATACATTGTGTAATATATTGTTTGATTCAAAAAAAATTTTGTATGTATCCATTACATTTAATTGAGAAATGTATATATTTATTCATGTGTTTACTTTTTAGTTTTTAATTGTTTATATTTTCAATTATTAAATGTACAAAATAAAGTTAAAAAAAAAAAAAGGTGTGACTAAAGGCTATGATGGAACAAGCAGTATAAAATCAGGGAAAGTCTTTCCGAGGAGGTCACATTTAGGAACCTGAAAGAATAGAAGGAGCCAGCCATGCTGAAAGAGAAGGTGGGGCTAGAGGAGAGGGTTCTACATAGAAAAAATAGCATGAGCGAGCGGCCCTGAGGCAGAGAAAGCCTGGGTGATTCAGTCTGAATCGGGAAGGGTTGTAAACCAGTGGGAGGGGATGAGGGATGCTACTACAGGCCAGGTGACCTGTGCACGGGGGCCACAACCTCGTGTTGGTGTCGATAGGAGCTGGGAAGTGAAGGGGCTGACCATGCCAGGCTCTCTGCCACCTTCCCAGCTCTGGGGGCAACTCTGCTGGGATTTGGGGTTCATCCTAGGGCTTTGTGGCATTTTGATCTGGAAGGCTAGGGGATGGGAGGAGTAGCTGCTTCTATGGCCCCCAGGACACAGGCTTTTAATGCCCAGAAGTCACTCACATCCCCCCTGGTCACCTCTGCTATGCCCCAAGCAGGCTTGGATGCCTGAGTCTCCCTGACCCAAAGGCCCCTCATCCTCCCCAGGCCCACAGGTGGGGCGGGGGGAGTCGGGGTTAGGACAGTGCAAGGCTCAGCCTGGTGCCCTTGGCAGTAGAGCCCAAAGCCCAGCTCCCCACCCTAGCCCGGAGCTGTGAGTACAATGTGTATGTACACAGGAGGCCTGGCCGGCAGGAGCTCCCCCCCACCCCCCCGCCGGGTAGGCAAGAGGAAAAGTGATCCCAGCCCCGGGTTACGTAAGGATATCCTTGGAATTTGGCTCCTTTTGATGTGAAATGGGAAGACCACACCCAAATAAGCAGGTAGGGGAATTAACTAGGTGGGAAACACTCTCAGGTCACGTCCAGGTCAACCAGCATTGAATGTCCTCTTCATCCAGCCAACCTGTGGCACCGACTCTTGCCAAGCCTCAAGGTGGGGGAACAAGAACAGAAGTTTAATAAGTGCTTGTGGGAAGAAGGATAACAGGGAAGAATGTAGGGAAGGAAGAAGGAAGGAAGGAGATAGGTGGATGGAGGAACCCTCACGGAGCTCACAGCTATACCTGTATCGTGTGACGAAACATTTACCATAGAAATCTGTCATCCACGTATGTAATTTTAAATGTCTAGTAGCTGCATTAAAAAAAAAAGAAAAGAAAAAGAAACAGGGGAAATTAATTGGATCTGTTTTATTTAACTCAACATATCATTTCAAATATAATCCATATAAAAAGTTAACAGTGAGATAGTTTACATATCTTTTCTTCATACTGTCTTTGAAATCCAGCGAGCCCTTTACACTCACAGCACATCACATATTTCCAGGGCTCCACAGCCCCTGGGTGGGTGGGGTGCCCGTGACCTCAATGAAGGTGCTCACGGCCTGCTGAGGGGCACCTATTTCAGGGTCCAGGAAGACTTAACCGGGGTGTACACTCAGTCATTTATTCATTCGCTCATTTAATGTTCAACGAATGTTTACTGAATGCATCCTGCATGGGGTGTGAGGGCTGGGCAGGAGGAAGGGAGGACATTCCAGACTGAGGTCAGGACCACCTGCAAGCTCCGGGAGCGTGGAACTGTGTCCCCACCCCTGGCACGGAGTTGGTGCACATTGGCTCTTGTTGAATGTTTGTGGAAGGAGAGGAGGGAGGGAGAGAAGTTGGGTGAGGACAGAGCACAGGAGGCTCAGAGGAGATGCCGGCACAGTGAGGAGATGCCGGCACAGTGGTTCTCAAGCTCCATTGTGCATTGCAGTTACCTGGAGGATTTGTTAAATCAAGGGTAGCTGGGCCTGTCCCCAGAGTTCCTGATTCCCTGGGTCAGAGGTGGGGGCCACAGGATTTGCATTTCTAACAAGTTCTCAGCTGCTGCTGCTGCTGCTGCTGCTATTGGTCCAAGAACCACACTCTCAGAACCACTGAGTCAGCTTCCGGACAGTGTGAAGGCGATGGGGGAGGTGTTTGAACAGGAGAGAGGGGTGCATTCAGGTGTATCGTTTAGAAAACTGCTGGTGGCTGCTGGAAGGGTGGATTGCAGACTTCTCTCTCACCTCTCTCCAGCCAGGAGGAAGTAGTCTTACCTCAGGAGGATGCCCCGAGGCCTTGCCCCACCCCCATGTAGAAAAGCCTGGACTATGCCTCCGGGACAAGAAAGAGACTCAGGTGATGAGTGACATGTAGGGACAATTTTCAACAATGTAGGTGGAAATTGAAACCCTTAGCTGTAGCATTTGGTGAAGAATTTCTCTGGTTAACAGCCATTTGTCTGACTGTGGGAAGTGGGGGGACTCTGAGATCACTGAGGCCTGTGCTCTTCAGCCCAACTCAGGGTCATGTCTTCATGCTGGCACCTTCGATCTCTGGTTGAACCTCTTCTCTAGTGTATTAGTTATCTATGCTGCGTAACAAATTACTCCAAAACTTAGCAACTTAAAACGACAACAAATGTTTATCATCTCACAATTTCTGTGGGTCAGGAATCTGGGAGCAGCTTAGCTGGGTGGGTCTGGCTCAGGGTCTCTCATGAGGTTGCAATCAGTATGTTGACTGGCGCTGCTGTCATCTGAAGGCTTGACTGGGACTGGAGGAATCCATTTCCAAGATGGCTCCCTCACAAGGCTGTTGGCAGGAGGCCTCCACTCCTCACTATGTGGTCCTCCATAGGGTAAGTGTTTCCATGACATGGCAGCTGGCCTCCCCAAGAGTGTGTGACCCAAGGAGCAAGATGGAAGCTGCAGTTTCTTTTAGGGTCCAGCCTTGGAAGTCATACATCATCCTATTAGTGACACAAGTCAACCCTACTCTTTGTGGGAAGGAACTACACAAGATCCTAGGAGGCAGGGAACCTTGGGCAGCATTGTGGAGGCTGATGACCACCCCCAGGCTTCCCCTTGGCCCTGGACTTGTGGTCAGCCCACAAGGTCTCCAGAGATGCTCACCACCTGGAGTCCCCATATGGGGTCTTAGAGCTTGAAGACTGAGACCCATGTTCTTGGGGGAGGAAGAGTGGGAGAGCCAGCAGGCTAACCAGTATTTCTTGAGTTCCTACTTTGTGCCAGGCACTGTGGGTCAGCACTTTATAATCAAACTCAGATAGCCTTAGGAGGATATAGCTCCCCTTTTAAGATGGGGGAAACTGAGGCTCAGATAGAGTTGACAACGTGTCTGAAATCAGATCGCTGGGAAATGGTGGAGTCTGAATTCTTAGACACTGCACCACTTTGTGTTTTCATACCAGTTGCAATGCTCAGGTAGATTGGATATCCCCAAAAGTACACTTTGGTGGCCTCTCTCCAGGGTGGGAGTGATTGTAGCAAAGATCAGATTAGCCCTTTCATCCCACAGGCTTGGAGACAGGTGCTGGGTATGCCAAGGTGAACAGGACCCAGGAAGGCCTGGGTTTGCACTGCAGACCCCATCTCAGGACCTGTGGTTAGGTTTGGCTCTAAGTTGTGCACGAATCTTTATGGTGGAGCCAACATGAAATTAGAGTGGGGGGGCACTGAAGTTGTTACTCCTGGGCTTTAATTATGGCTTTGCATCTTACCAGCTGAGTTGTTTGGGGCAAGTTAAACTCACTGTGCCTCAGTGTCCCCATCTGTAAAATGGGAGCTCATCCTAGAGCCTGCCTCACTCCTGCCTGGGGCTCTTGAGAGGATTAAATGAGTGGGCTCAGTGAGCGCTCAACAAAGCTGAACCGTGTGATCAATGGCTTGTGAGCCCTCTGATCCCACACCTGGCTGAGTCATGGGGGATATGAGGGCTGAGGACGGTGGCATTTTCATTTATTTCTGGGAGGGTCGGCAAACGGTTCCCCGCAGGCCCAGGGCTGAGGACGTTCTCAGTGAACAGCTCCCAAGTCCCGTTCTTAAGCCCCAGCATGTTGCCTGGTCCTCCCTGAGCCGGAGCTGGCAGAGAGCAGTGGGTTCGAGAAGCACTGGGCTGCCTCTGGCTGGCCCCCTCGCCACCCGGCCAGCTCCTCTCTAGCTGTTCCTCTCTGATAGGAGAGGGGATGTTTCCATTTCCTGCAGCAGAAGCGCTCGCTTCCCCTCTGCCCACCCAGCCGCCCTGCTTTCTGCTCGTGAGCAGGCGGAAGACGGCGCCAGGCGGCCGCAGGTGCTCCCGCAGCGCGAGGGCCCCACTAGGAGACACACGTCTCGGTTCTGATGCGACCCGGGGGCCGAGTCTGTGTCAGAAATGACAAAACCAGGCACCGACAGGCAAAATCCCCCAGCCAGCAAACAGGAAGCAGGGTCTGGGTAAAAATACCACCCTGTTTGCAGCTGCAGATGGCGCCAGTGACAGGAAATGCGGCTGCTGTGGGAGGGGCGGGGCGGCTGGGTGGGGGTGGGGCTGTCAGTGGGCCGGGAGGGAGATGAGTGACAGCAGGCTCTGGGCGAAGGTGCTCCCTTCACTCCTGGGCAGGGAGAAATTGAACCTGACACCCCCTTGCGGCTCTGGCTCTGATCCGCCCTTCATTCATTTCTTCCTTTCCCACCTGGGTCAGCGGGTCCCCAGACGTCGGGGAGGAGGTGACTTTGATTATGAGAGTGAATCGAGACTGTGGTTTTGAACGTACTTTGTTAGCCAAAAAGCACTACACCAGGGGTCAACGAGCTATTTCTGTAAAGGTCCAGATAGTAAATGTTTTAGGCTTTGCCAGCCACGTGGTCCATAACTGTGCAACTCTGCAGCTGAAGCTCCAAAGCAGCCACAGACAGTACATAATGGAATGAGCATGTGTTCCAATAAAACTTTATTTATGGCCACTGGTGTTTGAATTTCATATACTTTTCACTTGTCATGAAATATTTTTCTATTTTCATCCCTCCCCCCCTCCCCAACCTTTTAAAAATATAGAGATGGTCCTTAGCTTGTGAGCAATACAAAAATAAGGGGTGGGCCAGATTTGGCCTGCAGGCGGCAGTCTGCTGACCCGCACACTATGCACATGGAGGGCTTCTTATTATTGCTTCTGTTTATTGCCGTTTTTAGGAATTCCAGCTGTAGCCTTCCCATCATGGGGTCAGCCAGCTGGAGGCCTCATTTCTGCACTAGGAACTCTATGCAGAAATATGGTTCTTATCTTTTGGCTAGCATTATATGGAGGGTTTTGTTTTTGTTTTTTAGTGAAAATTTCAAATTCTCATTGTAAAGGTAATACATACATATTTTGAAGCGCTTGGAAGATACTGGCAGCTATAAAATAAAAGTCACTGATGACCACAATTAATAACTTGATTTTCTTTCTTTTTTTTTTTTTTTTTTTTTTTAAAGATTTATTTATTTATTTATTCATTTATCCCCCCCTTGCTGCTTGTGCTCGCTGGGTCAGCTAACCACGCCGTGCGGGCGGGCCTGCCTTCACCAGGAGGCCCCGGGAACCGAACCCAGGGCCTCCCATATGGTAAACGGGAGCCCTACTGATTGAGCCACAGCCGCTTCCCTTGATTTTCTTTCTAAAGAGAAGTTTGGTGTATATGTATAGGATGTATTTTATCCCTACCAATTGAGAATGCATTGCATATATGGTTTTGATTCCTAGTCTTTCCATTCTATGATATATAGCAAGCATTTTCCCTTGTCATTAAAAATTGCAGAATAGTCAATTATATGGATGTTCCATAACTTATCTAATCAGCCTTCAATTGTTTAGACATTTGGGTTGCCTTCAGGATTTCTGGATGTATAAAAACAATGAAAAAACAACAACAAAAAAAAAAAACACAATGCTTCCATGAACCACCTTGTCCATAAATCTTTCCCCCCCTCTGCTCTTTTCTTTAGGGTATGATGTGATGAAGATTCTCAGGACAATTGTTTTTCTGATTTACATTCCTGCAATTTTTGCTTTACAGAATTTTGCTTTACTGATTATGAGATTCATAAGGTTTCCTGATGGACATGACTTCATTCTCCCTGTGCCCACCACTAGCTGCAGGCAAACACTGATCTGCTTTCTGTTTATGATTTCATTTTGAAGTATCTTTTGGAGAAAAAAAAAACAGCACTAAAGTTGATTACCCCCTTTTTGCCTTGAATTCCATCCTAGATCATAGTAATGTTGCCACCCCCAGTTTCTTTTTGTTTGCATTTGCCTGTTTTATATTTGAACAGTCTTTTATTTTTAGTCTCTTGTTATTTTGTTTGGGATGTATCTTTTGTAAGCAGCACACAGTTGATTTTTTTTTTTTTTCTGCAACCCAATCTTTTCTATTTTATAGGGGAGAGTAAATGATTTGCATTTATTAATGTAGTAGATGAGTTTGGTTTGGAGTCAGTCTTCTTTCAGGCTTTATGACATTTATATTTCTTTATTGTGTGTGTCATTTTGTGATTTTAATGAATATTGTGTTTATTTGTTTTTCCTGCAATATGGACATTACAAATCCTGATTTCAGTTTCTCAGATGGCTGCCTTTAAATTTTTCAAAAGTCTTGTTTAATTTCCCCAGCCCGGCAGCTGGCAGCCCAGAGTGGATCTTGTCCATGTCCTGTGTATGCAGGAGGGAGAGAAGCAAGGCACAGCATCTTTAGGAAAAAAACAAAAACTGAGAGACAGACAGACGGTCACAGGGCAGGAAGTGGTTATGGGGCAGCAGTGTGGGACCAGGGGAGTCAGAGGGGAGGTTCAAAGTGGGCTGTTGGGTGGAAGGTGCGAGCTAGAGGAATTTCCTCCTTCAGAGGCTACTTGTTTCTTTGCCTAACTATTGGTAGGAATGAATTTTATTCTTGGCTATATTTGAATGAGGGTCCCTTGTCATTAGTTATGCTTTAAATACCAGTTATCTGTGGAATCAGTGAGACTAGAATTGATTCTCAACATTTATGAGCTAAAAGGTCTTGGGCAAATCATACAAGTTCTCTGTTGAATGGGGTGGTACTAGCATCTAAGTCATAGGATTGTTGTGGGGTTAACTGGCATAAGACATGCAACATCTTAGCACAGTACCTCATACTTGGGAAGTACTCAATAAATGTTAGATGATATTATGATGGCTGTGACGCCATTTAAGTGTCTATGCGTATGGCTCTCCTACCTGGCAGACTGGGAATATTTTTATCTATTACTTGCCTGGAGATATGAAATAATTGGGATTTTAGTTTTTAAATCAGGAGAGAGAAAGGTAGGGGTGAGAGTGACAGGGTTGGGAGAGCAATGGGAATTCAGAAAGAGGAGAGGACAGGCTGGGGAGACTGGGAGACTTGGGATACGAGCAGATACCTTGGACAGTTCCTCACCCGGCCGGTATATTTAAGTAGGCGGGAGAGAAGGGTACACAGGCATACGGTCTTTGCAACTTTGGAGTCACCTCACAGACCCACGTCTTCTCCACATTAGCTGAGTTAATGCCATTCTGCCTCCCTTTGAGGAAATCTAGTACACCTCCCACACACACACACTAGGAATGATCCCCTCCCCCTGCCATTTCTGCAATTTTCAGGGGGATTAACTGCAAGCTTATTTTGCACAGCAAGTGTCCCTGATAGCTTTAGTTTTGTTTTCTTAGAAGAAAAAGTGATTTATTCATTTGCTCAACAAATATTTATCGACCTTTCACTCTAGGTGCTAGATACCCAGATAAGAAGACAGACAAGATTTGCCCCTTCGGAGCTTACATTCTAATGGGTGTGCAGTCCCTCCTCCAGCACACACCTAATGCAAGATTTACGTTCCACATATGCAGAGGCTTCTGGGAAGCTGATGTGAGGGTCTCTGCCCCCCACTACTGCCCAGCACAGCCACATGTTGGGGCATAGAGCTTCTGGAAAGGAGAAGATTCTAGCTACATAGCCATCTTGTTTGGTGGTGCCGGCTGTCAGTCATACTGAGAAACTGGCCCCTTTGTACAAGCCAAAGGGTGAAGCTTCTCTCTGAGATGGAAAAGCCTGGCCCTGCCTGGCAGTGCTGTTGTCTAGAGTAGGAAGCACCCAACAACGGATGGTCTGGCCAGGTCCGAGGCTTGGGCAGCAGCCAGGCAGGTTCCATTCATTCCAGCAATTGTCAGGTGCTGACCGTGAGCTCAACTGCATCAGAGTAGGACAAAAGTCATGATCTTACCTCCCGCTCCCACCCCTCCAGGGCTTAGAGCCAGTAAAGACAGACAGATCCATATACAGTCCAGTGTAGTGTTAAGTGTGTGCTAGGGGAAGGGGGCACAGAAAGCACATGAGAAGCGAACCTGGCCCAGTCTGGGGGTGTCTGGGGAGACTTCGCAGAGGAAGTGCCATTGCAGCAAAGAGTTGGAGGAATATGGGAGTGAATGTGACTCAAGCAATTGGGCACCTGCCTCCCACATGAGAGGTCCCAGGTTCGGTTCCCAGTGCCTCCTAAAGAAGACAAGCAGATGCTGCAACAAGCAGATCTGCAACGAGCAGATGTCACAACCAGTAAGACAACACAACCAGCAGACGAAGCCACCAGCAGGGAGTAGAAGCGGCTCAAGTGGTTGGGCACTCACCTCCCACATGGGAGGTCCTGGGTTCAGTTTCCAGTGCCTTCTAAAGAAGACGAGCAGACAATGAGCAGACAGATGAGGGAGCCATCTTGGGGGGGGTATAAAAATAATAAAAATAAATAAATAAAACTATTTTTTAAAAAAAAGAGTTGGAGAAGGAGTAAGGACCGACCAGGTGACCCAAAGGCAGAAAGCCAGGCAGAGGGAATAGCACCTGAGAAGGCCTGGCTGGAGGTGCATGAAAGAGTTTAGAAGTGAGTGAATCATGCTCTTTATTTGGGAGAGAGGCTGTGCATGGGTGATCCTGGAGGGATGATGCCGAAAGCAGCAGGCAGAGGCTGGATCCTGTAGGACCCAGAGGGCTTCCGATAAGTAATGATTGAGTACCTTCTGTGTCCTGGGCCCTGTGTTAGTGAAGGGGACACCCACTATATTGAGCCCCCAGAACTCCCAGGCTGGCCGAGGAGTGAACTCCTAGCATGAAGCCCAAGGCCCAGCTTGAAGCCCCTCCTCTTCTTTTTTTTTAATTGAGATATATCTCACATGCTATAAAATTCACCCATTTAAGGTGTTCAATTCATTGAGTTTTAATATGTTCATAAGGTTGTGCAATCATTACCACTAGTTTAATTCCAGAACATCTTCATCACCGCAACAAGAAACACTGTACCCAATGGCAGTTATGTGTCATTCCCCTGCCGGTCTGGTCAGCTCCTGACAACCACTACTCTGTTTGCCGTCTCTATGGAGTTCCCTGTTCTAGACATTTCATATGAATGAAACCATAGAATAGTTGTCCTTTTGTGTCTACCTTCTTTCACTTAGCATAACGTTTACAAGGTTTGTCAATGTTGTAGCATGTTTCAGAATGCGGTTCCTCTTCACGACTGTATAATATTCCATTGTATGGCTATGCCACATTTTATTTATCCATTCACTTGTTGATGGATATTGGGTTGCTTCCACTCTTTGGCTCTTTTGAGGTAATGTTGTCATGAACATTTATGAACAGGTTTCTACATGGATGCATGTGTTATTTCTCTTGGGTAGACACCTAAGAGTGGAATTGTAAGTCATACGGTAACTCTACATGTAATTTTTTGAGGAATTGCCCAACTGACCACTTTACATCCCCACCAGCAATGCCTGAGGGTTCCAATTGCTCCACATTCTTGCCAATACTTGTATGGCCCAGCCCCTCTTTCCCCCCCCCCCCATTTATCTATAAGGGTTTAATATCCAAGATATATAAAGGACTATAACTCAACAATAAAAAGACAAACCCCTCCTCTTCTCAAATGGGCCCTCGGGTGAAGCTCCTGCAGAAGAGCGAGGGCTGGCTCCTGGCGCCTAGGCTTGGGGATGTGACTTTGAGGGAAGCCCACGTCTTCCTGGCCCAGCCTTCCCACCATGCACCATGACTGAGTCATTGCCCAGGATCCTGGGGTGAACTGCCTGGCAGTGGGACAGGTGGCAGCAGCCACTGCAGAAGCTACCACTAGCCTTGACCAAGTCCCCACATCCAGCCCTGCGTGGCTGGGCTTCCCTGGAAGCAGCTATTTCTGACTATTTTTACTCCAGGGAGGAGCAGTGGTGGGTGGAAAAGTTGAAATTGCTCAGTGGGATGTTTTAGAACCAGTGCATTGAGGACCCAGGGCAACTTTGACTTGGGAGAAGAGTAAAGACAGCACTGCTGTCTGAGAGCATTGGCCCTCCTGGGTGTGTCAGAGCAGAGGGCCGGGCCTGCTGCAGCCCTTGCAGCTCCCTGGCAGGGGTGGGGAGACAGGCCAGAGGAGCTGGTGTGACCAGGCTGTAGCTACTGGACCCCGTGAGACACTGGCCAGTGCAGACCTGGGTCTGAGGGAGGGGAGGAGATAGAATATGTGTGGACTGGATTTTCCATAGAGGAGGCACAGCCTAGTGGGTGGGATGGGGTGACTGGAGGCAGGCCCCCAGGATGCTTGAAAGGGGTGGGATGGGGTCTGCCTAGGATGGGAATGCTGCAAGAAGACAAACAGAGTAAGGGTTTCAGCTTAGGCTCCAGCATCAGCCCTGAGCTGCCACTTATTTGCTGTGTGACCTCAGGCTAAAGTGCTAATCTCTCTGTGCCTCAATGTCCCCATCTGCAAACTACAATAGCAACAGGGTTGCTGCAATGATTGTTAGTGATTGTTGCCTTTATTTTCACGTATCGTCTCTACAACACTAGACTTTCTTGGCAATATTTTTGCCATTTCTTTTAGCTTTTTGCCATCTGTGGGGCTCTCTTCATGCTAATGTCCGTGCCTATCCCACACATCTCTCTGTTGCCCATGTTCCCTTCCCTGTCTCCTTGTTTGATACAATTTAGCCAAGTGGTCTGGAGCCAGCCAGGCGTGGGTTAAAAATCCCAGCTCCGCCATTCCCAGCCATATGCCCAGGGGCAAGTAATTTCATGCAATGGAGCCCTAGCCTCAGGTGTCCCATCTGTAAATTGGGGCAGTAATAGCAGGTAGCTAATTAGTACTAACAGGCTATTGGTCCTTGTAACTGTATTATGAGTTCAAATTGACTTGATGCTGGTAAATCTCTTTGACACAATGCCTGGCACAGACTTAATGCTGAAATGTGGAGAGGACAGCCAAGGACACAGGGCAGAGAGTGAGGGCTGGCATCCTGGGCAGGAGGGCAGCAACGGGTGTCCCCTGGCTGGCCTGGGAGTGGGGACAGGTGGGTGGGGCTGGAGGATTCCCACTGTCTACGTCTGGCACCGTTGCCAATGGAGGCTGGGGGAGGGCATTTGTTCGTCTCTGAACAAAATCCATACTCGCTGCTTTTCAGTCCTTGAGTCACCCTCCTTGTGGCACCCCATGCCGGTGGGCTGACTCTAAGAAATAGGCCCGTGGCCCCAGGAGCAAGTGGCTCTTCCCTCCCTTCCTTCCTTCCTTCCTTCCTCCCTCCCTCCCTTCCTTCCTTCCTTCCTTCCTTCCTTTCCTCCTTCCCTCCCTCCCTCCCTCCCACAATAGGTATTTATTGAGCACCTGCCATAGCCAGGCTCCCTGCTGGGCACTGGGAATAGCAATCAACGAGACCAGATAACTAAGCAAATAGCTGTGGAATCAATGTACACGAACTAATCAACCTCTGACTATAAACTGCAATAACTGCTGCTGCAAAGTAAACATTCAGACATGTGGGATACTGTGGGAGAGAACTCAGGTGGCTTGATTAAGATTGAGGTGATCATGGAGGGCCTCCCTGAGGAGGTGACATTGGCTGGAATCCAAAGGATGGAGAGGAGCTTCTCAGCCCAATGGTGAGAAGTGGTGCCAGGGAGGAATGAGGGTTCCAGGCACAAGAAACAACATGTAAAGGCCTTGAGACTGGGAGCTCAGGGTTTTTTTGTTTTGTGTTGTGTGGTTTCTTGAGGTACACAGGGCTGGGCATTGAACCCAGGACCTGGTATGTGGGAAACTGATGCTCAACCGCTGAGCCACATTGGCTTCCCTGGATTGGTTTTTGTTTTGTTTTGTTTTGCTTGTTGTTTACTTTTGTTTTTTTTTTTTTCAGGAAGCACCGGGAACTGAACCCGGGACCTCCCATGTGGGAGGTGGGCGCTCAATCGCTTGAGCTACATCTGCTCCCATCAGTTTTTGTTTTGTCTTGTTTTGTTCTGCTTTAGAAAATCAAAGAAGCTAGTGTGGCTGAAGCAATGAAAGATTTGGGGGTGGTGTGAAGTGGGGGAGAGGAGGAGGCAGGGCTGCATCATGCAGCGTCTCGGCAGCTTGGGGAAGATGAGGCCTCGTGGCTGCGCTCTGGGACAGGAAGTCGGGCAGGAAAGGAGGGCTTGGCGAGTGGCACCCCACAGACATGACTGCAGGGTACCCCCCGGAAGATGTAGCTTGCCCAAGGCCCACCCGCAGGGGTACCCATCTTGCTGTCCCTGTTCTCCTAGGGCAGGAGCAGAAACTACACTAGTGGCCACATGTCACCAACAAGCTTGGGGCCAGGCAGTCTGCTCTATGGGACGGAGCAGGTCAGGCGCCAAAGAAAACACAAGCTCGTCAGCGGCGATGTCTCCCTGCAAAGGCAGCTGCCACCAGCTTCCTGCCGAGATGGGCCGGTTCAGCTTCACTCGCTACAGCTGGAGCTGGAGGGAAGCAGATGGCCCGACTTGGCCCTGGTTCCAGCCAGATTGCCAGGGAGGTGTGGGCGGAGCGGTGGGTCGGTGCCAGGAGCTGGCGAACATGAGGGAGCAGGGCCAGTGCTGCTTCTCTGCCTTCTCAGTGGCGACTTGCCTGTGCGGGGTGTGGCCTCACCTTGATCCTTGAAACCAGGGTGTGCTCAGAGTTCCCTGGGGAGGCCGCCTCTGGCTTTCAGGACCAGGTCAAGAGCTTTTGAGAGATGCTGATGGCTTCGTTGTTCTATCCCAGTGCCCAGCACTGGACAGGCAGAGGCGGAGCTCAGTGATTGCGTTTAAAGAAATGAAAATAGTAGCTCTCAGTCACTGGCTAGCTTAATCCTCACAGCAGCCCCACGAGGGAGGCAGTGCTGTGGACCCCTGTTACAGATGAGGACAGAGAGGCACCGAGACCAAGAGTAATGTGCCTAAGGCCGGAGCTAAACAAAGGCGCAGGAGCAGATGGGTCACTCCCACAAGCCGGTGTTCAAGCCTAGGAGTTGCTTTGGGGGCTGGGAGCAGACCTGCATGTGGGCAGCTGGGGGAAGTGGTTTGTGCTTCCTGAGCCCCACTCAAGCCCTTAAGCCTCAAGGCAGCTTCCCTTAGTGGAAGATGCTGAGAACAAGAGATTGGCCTGGAGAGGGAGGCAGACTGGGCCTCTGGGTACGGCTGAGCAGGCCGCACACTGCACAACTTTAGGGGACACCATTCACGTGGACTCTGATGACAGTGGTGCCCCCGGAATTGTGTGAGGTGGTAGCCCTGTCCCTGGGACCCCAGCATGCAGGACCTTAGAGGCCAGGGTTTGGCAAACTTTTTTCTATAAAGGGCCGGAGAGTAAATATTTTGGGTATTGCAGGCTGTCTGGTCTCTGTCATAACTACTCATCTCTGCTGTGGTGCCACAAAAGCAGCCACAGGCAAATGTAAACAAATGAAATGTGTTTCAGTCAAACTATTTATAAAAACAGACTGCCAGATTTGGCCGACAGACCATAGCTTGCCGACCCCGCTGTAGGCTATAGAAAGATTTTGAACTTCATTTTAGGAGTAATGTGGGTGCGACTATTCTTGCCGACCTGGTTTTGTGATAATCAGGGTAGGCTAAACATTTGCTGTATTAGAAACCATGCAAGGGAAGCGGCTGTGGCTCAATCAGTAGGGCTCCCGTTTACCATATGGGAGGCCCCGGGTTCGGTTCCCGGGGCCTCCTGGTGAAGGCAAGCCCGCCCGCACGGCGTGGTTAGCTGACCCAGCGAGCACAAGCAGCAAGGGGGGGATAAATGAATAAATAAATAAAATCTTTAAAAAAAAAAAAAAAAAAAGAAACCATGCATGTGTCCCCAGACCTAGTTTTCCTCCCCAGGTCTGGTTTTTGGAATGCTGGTGATAAACGAAGCCTGATTTATTATATGACCATCCTGTATGGAAAAAGACTAACTTTGGTATCTTTGGTCAACTTTAAGAGATATAGCAGGGGGACGGATGTGGCTCGGGTGGTTGGGCATCCGTCTCCCATATGGAGGGACCTGGGTTCGATCCCCGGGACCTCCCGGTAAAGGTAAAAGTAAGAAAAATATTGGGGGCACGTGGGCCACCAGGCCTCGTGCGCAGGTGAGCCACCAGGCCCCATGAGCCATGCAGCAAGATGATGATGTAACAGGAGAGTGACACAAGGGAGAGCCAAGACGAGACGCACCGAATAACCAGGAACTAAGGTGGCGCAGGCGGTAGGACGCCTCTCTCCCACATTGAAGATTCCGAGGATCGAATCCCAGTGAAGATATGAGGAGAAGGATGAGAAGAGAGGGCAGGAAATGGATGCAGACAGTTACCCACTGAATGGACACAGAAACAGCAAAAATGGAGGGGGGTTGTTGGTAAAAATGGATAAAAGTAAATAAATAAATAAACCCTTTTAAAAAATGTATAGGGGAGGAAGATACTATAATTAGTAGTAATACTTAGATGAAACTCTTATGATTTGTTAACAAATGTTTCACAACAATGCAGGGTGTTTGGGGGGGGTGATGTGTGGGAGTCCTGTATGATGTTATGCATGTTTGTTTTGTAAGTTCACGATGTTTACTGGACACTTATAGTTCATGTATGTTCATGTATGAAGGATATACTTCAATAAATTGTTTGAAAAAAAAGAGTGATCTGGTGAAGCAGATGTGGCTCAAGCAGTTGGGCACCCGCTTACCACACGGGAGGTACCGGGTTCAGTTCCTGATGCCTCCTAAAGAAGACAAGGAGCTGACGCGACGGGCTGGCACAGCGAACTGATGCAACAAGATGATACAACAAAGAGACACAATGAGAGTCAAGTGGGAGCGAAGGTGGCTCAAGCCATTGGGCGTCTCCCTCCCGCATGGGAGGTCCCGGGTTCGGTTCACAGTGCTTCCTAAAAAGAAGATGAGCATACAAGGAACAGACATAGAGAGCAGACAAATGAGTGAGTGCAAAACAATGAGGCAGTGGGGTGTGGATTTATAAATAAAAATAAACCTTTAAACAAAAAGAGCGATGTGCAGGAAGCGGATATAACTAAGTGGTTGAGCGCCTGCTTCCCATGCATGAAGTCCCGGGTTCAATCCTTGCTACCTCCTGGAAAAAAAAAAAAAAAGAGTGACGTGGACCCCCAAGAAGGGTTTTAAGCAGGCAGTGAGGAGGGCAGATTTACATTTGAAATTGCCCCTGAAGGATCTGACAGTGTCCCCCAGGGCAGCAGCGTTTCTTCTGTCCTGTTTGCAGATCCCTGAGCCCATCTCTCTGTAAGAAGAGGCTTGGCCTGGGCCCCCAGGGCCTCCAATATTTGAGTGGTCTCAGAAGCAGAGGTCACTGCTGTCCATTTTCCCATCACCCTCCTGCCCCCATTCCAGCTCTCAGAACAGTCTGGACACTCAGCAGAGCTCTAGAAGTGCTGGATCTCATTCCTGGCCTCAGGGACAGATTAGAACAGCCTAGTGGTACACAGCCTGGGCTTTGAAGTCAGAGTGGCCTGGTGCTGAGTACCAGCTCCTGCACTGGCCATGTGTGACCATGAGCTGTCCTTTTCTGACCCTCAGTCTCTTTTTCTGCTTAAGGGGATTAATTCTAGACATGAACCTTCAAGAGAAAGCTGTTCTGCATTGACCTAGGTGCATAGGAAAGGCCCAGGAAAAAGGCACTGTGGATATAGGAATTATTTTTCTCATTGAACCCCAGAGGCAGGAAGCCTTGGTTGTGCACTGGCCAGCGGGGACTTTGCTCCTGGGAGCTGTGTCCAGAGCCAGGCTCAGGACTCCCAGCTAGAGTGGAAGTTGAAACTGCTGAGGGGGCCTTGGCTCATGAATATTAAGGACTTCTTAGAGATAGGGATAATTCGTCCCATTTCTTGGGCTGAAAATAACTGTCCAGCATCGAGGTAATTACATGCCTTGGACTCCCACACAGCACGGAGAGCTCCCCAATAATTACTGCACACAAATGCTGTGTTTGGCAGCCGATGCTTATTTTCTGCCTCAGAGTGTTTCCTGGCCAGGAAGCCCAGTCCACCTCCCACTCCAATGGAATTGAACCCTCTTTCATCTGAAGAGAACCTTCCAGATCCTGTACAATGGCATAGTGGCTGCTTTTCTACTCTCCCAAAGGCTCCAGGCCAGGACCAGGGCATCCTCCTCCACTTCTCAGAAGGGCTGAGACCAGCCACTGGGCCCTGCATGGCTCTGCAACAGGGACCTGTAGCAGCCCTGCATACTGCAGACACGAGCCGTTCAGGGGCTCAGCACTGCAGGGGTGGTCCTGGAAGAGTTCTTGAGGACCTACTGTGTGCCAGGCTTGGAGATGGAGCAGTGAGTACCAGGTCACTGCCCTGCCCTTTTGGGGCTTATAGTCCAGTGGACAGACAGACCCCAAGCCTATAATTACCCTAATAAGTTATGTAATTATTGTTGTGTTAAGGCTATAGATGGGATGTATAGGAGCCGGGGGGTAAACATGACACAGGGGTGTGCCCTCATCTGGGGAGTCAGGGAGGGCTTCTCTGAGCAAGGGGTGTTTGAGCTGAGACCTAAAGGATGAGGAGTGAGGCAGGTGTGTGGGGAGGGTGAGGGATGGAGATGAATGTGTAGATGGACAAGTGCTGGGATGGATGGATCAGTGGGTAGATGACTAGATGGGTAGATGAGTAGGTGGATGGATGCATGGATGTATGGATGGATAATTGAGCCTTCCAGGCAGGGGGAACCATCTAGGCAAAAGCTCAGAGGCCAGAGGAAGTGTGGTGGCTCTGTAAACTGACCAGAGACCATTGCAGAAGGTGTTCGGAGAAAAAGAATCGAGGCTGAAGAGGAAGGCAGGCAAAACTACCATGTACAGCTGAGTAAGTTGTGCACTGCACAACTCCAGGGGGTGCTAGTCTCATAGACTATCATGTGAGTGGTGCCTCCCGGAATTGTGCAAGATGGTGGCCTGTAAGGCAGGGCTCACATCACAGAAGATCTTTTATGACAGAGTAAGGGTTTGGACTTTTTCCCCCCAGAGCAATGGTGATCCACGGAAGGATTTTAAGTAATTTATGATGGGCCTGATTTCCACTTATATTGCCCCAAAGCAGCACTGTACAGTAGAACTTTTTGTGAAGATGGATATGCTCTGTTTCTATGTTCTATGGGTCTTCCCTGGGCGCCCTGCATACCTGCACACCTAGTGTGTGACGGGAAGCTCACTCCTGTCCCCTCCTGTTGCAGTACGCTATTTCCTGAAGAATAAGGTCAGCCCGGATTTGTGCAACGAGGATGGACTCACGGCCTTGCACCAGGTAAGGCTGGGCTCGTTGGGGTCCCCCAGAACCCTGCCCCCTGCCCAGACAGATGCCTCGTTTCCCTGCTTTTTCCTGACCAGAGCCCTCAGGGAGGAGGGAGGGAAGGGGAGCCCTAGCTGCCCCATCTCAAAGGCTCTTTCTGCTTTGGAGACGTGTGTGCCTGTCACGGGCTCCCACAGACTCCCGTGCACATGCGCTTGCACGCGCATGCACACACATGCACAGGCTCCAAGGACAGGGAGCTTTTGTTCACTGCATCCTTACTGCCCAGCAAAGGGTTTGAACCACAAAGCAAGTTTGTCTGGAGCTTGACACCAACCAGAACATGCCACCCACCCTGGCGACAAAGGAGCATTGGTAGGGGGTTACATGACCTGTTCAAGGTCATATGGCCATGAACTATGTGCTACCAGAACCCATCTCCTTCCCCTGGCTATCTGGTCTCTGTCATGGGTGCCATGGGTCCAGCCCTCCCTGTCTGGGAGGGGCTGCCCTGGGCTGTCGTCTCTCGCCTGGATACTGCTGCAGCCCCCTAAGCCAGTCTGGCCCTGCCATAGTGCTTTCTCCACAGGGATGCTCAAACCAGAAATCTGCACATGCCACTCAAAGCCCTGCTGGGGGTAGAGAGTAAACTCTTGGCCACGCCCTACAAGGCCCCCGTGGCCCGGCCCTGCAGAGCCCTCCAGCCTCCTTTTGTACCACATTCCCCGACTCTCTGGGCTCCAGCCACCTGGCTTTTCAGTTCCTTGCACACACTGTGCTCTCCCCACCCACATGTCCCACAGCTTGTGCACACACCGTTTCTTTTCCTGTTCTCTGGATAGCCCTGGTCCAGAGCGGGAGCCTGACAGCTGTGCTCTCATCATGTGTTCTTTTCTTCTGAGTGGCCCTCGGCTTGTAATTATTCCCCTTAGCCATTAGTGCCATCACTAGATGCCAGTCTGACTGTGAGCCACTCCAGGCAGTGCCCATGTCTTCCTTACTCGTTAGTATGTCCCAGCACCTTTTCCCACATTGGCAATCAGTAGGTGCTCAGTATGTGCATGCTGAGTTAATGAAGAACATACTGAAGCCTCCCTATTCCCTGACCCAACTTTCTGAGCAGATGGACTTGAGTACAGCCAGGGTTGTACGGGGGAGGCCAGACAGCTGGAACCCTGGGCAGGGGAGGGCCTCTCCACCTCCACATGAGGGCAGGGCATGGCCACTGCTGTATGCATGAGCCCCCGTGGGGTCCCTGTCTTCAGCCTTGCAGCCCAGTTGTTTCTTTTTTTTTTTTTTTTTTTTTTTTTTTTAAGATTTTATTTATTTATCCATCTATCCCCCCCTTGCTGCCTGCGCTTGCTGGGTCAGCCAACCACGCCATGTGGGCGGGCCCGGGCGGGCCCGCCCCCACCAGGAGGCCCCGGGAACCGAACCCGGGGCCCCCCATATGGCAAACGGGAGCCCCACTGATTGAGCCACAGCCGCCTCCCCCCAGTTGTTTCTTGTTTGTCTCCTTGGAGTTGGCCCCCACTCTAGGCTGGCTGCCTCAGTATCCACACTGGACCTTGCCCATAGAAACTTTCTCAAACTCCCAGCTCTATTGACTCTAGGGTGCCTGAGAGTCCACCAGAGAGCAGAGAATGGAGAGTGGGCATGTGCTTAAGTCTGCTCCAGCATGAAAACCCAAATGGGAGTTCTTGAGACTGGGCAGTGCCCACCAGCTTTGGGCATGATGATAAAATGGAAGGGCTGCTTTCTACTGGGGGCCCAAGAAAGAGGCAGGCTTGAGGCCCAGCACTGCCACTCACTAGCTGTGTGACCTTGGACAAGTTACTTAACCTCTCTGTGGCCCAGTTTCCTCATCTGTAAAAGGGAATAATAAGTACTCATCTCATTGGGTTGTTGTGAGGATTAAAGCCCTTCAGGCATCACTTGACACTATATAAAATTAATCATTATTATCACTATTATTAAAATTTGTCTTGTGTCCACTTCTCAGGAAAACACTTCGCTTGTCTATTCCATTTGCTCCTCAGAACAGACCTCTGAAATATGATTATTCCCATTTTAAAGTGCTGGAAACTGAGGCTCAAGGACAGTGCTGTCCATTAGAACTTTCTACAATGCTGGAAATGTTCTGTATCTGCACTGTCCAGCATGGTAGCCACTAGCCACACATAGCTGTCGAACACTTGAAATGTGGCTAAGGAACTGAAATTTTAATTGTATGTAATAGTAGTGAATTTAAACAGTGGCTCCCGTGTTCCACAGTGCAGCCCAAGGCCACATAGATCACAAGCAGGGAAGCCTGTGTCCTAGCCGCTCAGCGGGCACAGCTGCTCTGAGCCCCAGCTCCAGGACCACCTCAAGTTGCTGTCCCTGCAACCTGAGACTCGAGTGGACTCAAGAGTGGTGCCCTGTCTTCAGCTGGGGGTTCCTGTTGCCCCCTTGTCACACCTCTACTTCTCTGTCCTCCGTGAGCATCGCTTCCCTGGGCTAGCTCCTGCTGTGGGTTCCTGGACCTCTGGGGGTATATGGTCTGGAGGAGGGAGCTTGTCAGGCTCGAAGTGTAGCTGCAGGAAGCTCCTGGCAGTGAAACCTCCCTCCTGTCCCATCACTTCTGGCCCCATTTTGAACATCCTCTCCCACTCATTTATTCAAGAAATGCTTGTTGTGCATGTGCTCTGTGCCAGGCCCAGGAGTAAGTTAGGCAGAGTTTCTGCTCTCAGAGTTCAGAGTGTTGCGTGGCCACAGACACATAAATAACCACAGAGGGCACTCTCAAAACAGGGAGCTGATCCAGAGGGAACTGAGAAAGGCTTCCAAGAGGAAGGAGCATCTGAGCTGGGTCTTGAAGGATGCGTAGGAGCTTGCCAGATAGAAAAGGGTAAGGAAGAGCTTCGAGGCAGAGGGAATAGCATGTGCAGAGGCACAAGAAAAGAGCTCAGCATTTCAAGTTTGGATGTGAAGGGTTCAATATGGCACGAATAGAGTGCAGGGGGCTTCAGGGGGACTGGCAGGATGCAAGACTGGGTAAGGTTGAGAACAGGGCCTTTAGAGTCAGGCTGCCTGGATTTTAATCCTTCTCTGTAGCTTACTATGTATGACCTTGTACACCTGGGCCTCTTGGGGCCAGTTTCCCCATCTATAAAATGGGGAGAATCGGTTCCTCCTAGGCCGTAGTAAATCCTCAAAAAGCGTTAGCTAGGGTTACTGATGACGTGCCATGTTATTCCTGCAGAACGGTTACTCTTGTCATTGTTACTGTACAGGTATAACAGAGGAGACTGGGGCACATTGAAAAGAGTGTCACAGGCCTGGCGAAGGAATGTGGATTTTCTTCTCTTGGCAATAGGGAGCCTTTAGAGGTTTGCAAACTGAGGGTGACTTGATTAGATTAATTTGGATGCTCTCTGGTCGAGGGTGTTTGGAAGGGGAGTGCTGGGGGAGGCAGGGAGCTCAGTGCAGGGAGAGACAATGAAGCCTCAACCAGGGCAGTGGGGATGGGGGCGGATGTTGGGGATGATTTAGGAGATGGAATCCACCTGCCAGGTGATGGATGGGAGTGGGAAGTGAGGAGGCAGGAGGAGTCATCCCGACCGCTAGGTGCCATTTCTCACCTTGGGGAACAGAGGGGAGGAGGCCTGCCCACTCCCCCGGCTTCCTCGCCTCCCTCTTGGTGTACACCCCTATATTCAACCCTAACCCCAATCTTTTCTTCAGGTCTGGTCTCCTCAGTGTGGACTAACCAATCCCTGCAGGTCTTTATCACAAACTCTGCAATTCTGGGTGCACAGCAATCCCCCGCTTTCAACCTGAGGATCCCTCTGCCCCCTGTTTTCTGCAGCTCTCCGGCCGTGCTGTGCCGCTGCATGGTCCTGTGGACTGCCTGGGACAGCGCCACCGGCCTCACCCAGGAGCTTTTTCGACACCTTTCCCTGCCCAGCAGGAGGGGTGCTCTCTGACCCAGCCAGCCCCAATGGCATAGAAAGAAAACTCAGGTCTCTGGCACCATCTGTGCAAATGGCTGCTCCCTTCCCACATGCCCCTCTGGCGTGGAGCCCTGGCTACGCTGGAGGTAGGGGGCTATAGTGCCACCCCCTCACACACCCACTGCCGCCCATGGGCTCACACAGGCGGCCCTGGCTCCTGCTGCTGGCACCCATCCACTTCTCCCCGTCCCTATGGTCATTCCGCAGGCCAGGCCACCTTCATCTCTTCACTGGGTGATGTTGACAGAGGTCCTCACCGCCCCCTCCCAAAAATGTACAAACATGCACACTTGCACACACACGCCTGCACACGTATCTGTTCACATGCAACCAGAGGAGGAGTTTTTTTTTTAAAGAAGCGAGTCTGATTGTGCTGCTCCCTGGGAGCTGTGCTGTGCTGCAGGTTCCAGACCCTTCCCCCTCTCCAAGCCTGTAGTTAGTGCTCCCCATGGCAGGAATGCAAACATGGTTGTCTCCTCACAAGGACTGTTTCACGTTCTTCCAGAGTCCTCACGTGGAGAGAGGCTCACTCACTGGGGCTTCCCCAAGAATTGAGCTCCTAGGTCAGAAGTTCCTAAGCCAGAAGTTTCAAACTTTCATCTGGGGCCCCACCTTGGAGGCCACCTTTAGGAAGCAGCCCTCCTTCCCTTACCTCAATCTGAGCAGCCCTGCTTGAATTAGCTGGTTATCTGTGTTAGAAGAAAGCCTACTGGAATTAACGAATATTTATTTAAAACCTCATTCAAAATTCTGTTCATCATACCAACACTTGTAAAGTGACAGGGTGTTTTCTGTTTTTTTGTTTTTGTTTTAAACCTTTATATTTTTATCTTATATAATATTAACTTCCTTTTTATCCATGAGGAAACAGAGACTCAGAGAGGTTAAGTGACTTGGCCAAGGTCACACAGCCTGTAAGGGGTGGAGCTGGATTCAGACTCAGGCTGTCTGGCTCTACTGTCCTTCTCATGGCCTCCAGGGCCTGTGACCCTACCCTGAGCTGACTCTGCCTGTGAACCCTTACAGTGCTGCATTGACAACTTTGAGGAAATCGTCAAGCTGCTCCTTTCCCATGGTGCAAATGTGAATGCCAAGGACAACGAGCTGTGGACACCCCTGCATGCTGCGGCCACCTGTGGCCACATCAACCTGGTGAAGATCCTCGTTCAGTAGTACGTACCCCTCCCTCCCTGGGCCACGTCCCAGGAACAGCCTCCCCTTAGCCCGAGGTGCAGGACTCTGTCCTCACTCCATCCCCTGCCTGTTGCCTCACTAGGTTTTCCCAAGTTCTTTAATCTTCTCTCTCTCTCTCTGCCTCCTTCTCTGTCTCTCTTGTTGTCTGTCTTTCCTTCTCTTTCACTCGCTGTTGGTGATTGAATCATGTCCCCCACAAAAGTCATGTTCAGGTCCCCAACCCTGATCCTGAAAATGGTGTTAGGTAAGCTTTGCCCAGATTGAATGAGGGTGGGCCTTGTTCTGATATGGCTGAAGTTCCTCAAAACAAAGGAAATTGGACACAGGAGGAGAAGCTACAGGGAGCAGCCAGAAGCTGCTGTGACCTGGAAGAGAAAGGAGAAGACACTGCCATGCACATTGCCATGTGACAGAAAAGCCACGGAACCTCAAAGATGGCCAACCAACCAGAAGATACCGACCCTGGGGGGAAGCAAGCCTTTTAAGCTCTGAAACAGGGAGCCAACAAATTCCTGTTGTCAAGCCGACCCCTGTATGGTATTTTTTTTAGCAGCTGGGAAACTAAAACAGTTTTAAGTACTAGGCATGTGCTACTGCTATGACAAATACCTAAAAATGTAGAAATGGCTTTGGAATTGGCTAATAGATAGAGGCTGGAAGAACTGTGAGGCACTTGATAGAAAAAGCCTAAATTGCTTTGCAGAGACTGTTAGTAGAAAGATGGACATTAAAATTATTTCCAGGGAGGCCGTAGAAGAAAATGATGTATATGTTAATGGAAATAGAAAGGCGATCCTTGTTATAAAGTGGTAGAGAACTTGACAAAATTGTATTCTGATGTCGGATTGAAAGTGGAACTTGTGATTGACGAACTTGGATATTTAGCTGAGGAGATTTCCAAGCTAAGAGTGGAAGGTGCCAGAAATTGGCGGTTTTGAAAATTCTCAGCCTATCCAGATTAGTGTGCTCTGAGACTAGGGCCAGAAGTGGTTTTATCAGGAACCTCCCTGAGCTTGCGGGAAGCGAGTCTTCAGAGAACAGGGCTCTACATGAGGGTTTAACTGAACAGCCCTTTGCTCAAAGAGGGTGTGGCTGAATGTGGATCCAGCCGGCCATTTCAGTGGGAGTCAGTACTGGAAATGCAGTTATCTAGGAAGAATCTGTGCAAAGATCTATTGTCTGATGGTTTGGATGTGCTTGAACTACATACAAAGCTGACAAGATTTCTGCAAAATTTGTATGAGCAGAACCACTGCCAGCCTGGACTGAAAGGGACAGAGAAGAGATGAATTGAAGGAAGAGTGACTAGATCAGAGCCACGGAAGCCAAGGTCTAGATCAAAGAGATCTCCTTGAGCCAAGAAAGAGGGCCCACCCACATGTGTGGAAAGGGTGGGTCTGCCTCTGTGCTTGGAGGGGGTGGGTGCCCCGGTATTCAGAGAGAATGCTGCCACCCCAGTGTTCAGGGAGAGCATGGCGCTGCAGCCCAGAGGTCAAAACACTGATTTGTAGATGACTCCCAGACATTGAAATCTAATGAATTTTGCCCTGCTGGGTTTCAGAATTGTTTGGGACCCACGATCCCTGTATTCCTTCCAATTTCTCCCTTCTGGCATGGGATTGTTTCTTTGATGCCTGCCCACCATTGTATATTGGAAGTAGATAACTTATTTTCTCGGTTTTACAAGACCTTCAGACGAGGAATTTTGGCCCAGGATGGAGTATGCCCATAACTGATTTCTATGAGACTTTGGACTGAATGTTGTTACTGAAATGACTTAAGGTTTCTGGGACGGTGTAATGGGATGAATTATTTTGCATGTGGGAGGAATATGTCTTTTGAGGTCCAGAGGGCAAACTGTCGGGGATTGAATCATGTCCCCTACGAAAGGCATGTTCAGGTCCCTATCCCTGGTCCTGTGCGGATGGTATTAGGTAAGGTTTGCCCAAACCGTATGAGGATGGGCCTTGTTCCAATATGGCTGAAGCCCTTCAAAGCAAAGGAAATTGAGAAGAGAAGCTATGGAGAGCAGCCAGAAGCTGGAAGTCAATGTGACCTGGAAGAGAAAGGAGAAGATGCTGCCATGTGCACTGCCATGTGACGGAAAAGCCACGGAACCCCAAAGATTGCCAGCCAGCCCGAAGATACCAACCCTGTGGGGGGAAGCAAGGTTTCTAAGCTCTGAAACCGAGAGCCAACAAATTCCTGTTGTGAAGCCAACCCATTGTATGGTATTTGTTTTAGCAAGCAGGGACCTAAAACACTTCCCATCCTCTCCTCATCTCTGTCTCTTTCTCTCTGTGTTTCTACCTCTCTCTCCTCCTTCCCCAAATTCCTTTTTTTTCTCTTCACTTCTGTGTGTCTTTCTTTCCCTGACTTTTTCTCCTGGTCTCTGTCGCTCCTTCACTCTCGTTTCCTCTCTGTCTTTTCCACTCTTTGTCTCTCTCTTCATTCTCATTTTATCTCTTTTTCCTTGTTTCTGTGAAGTCTTTCTATCTTCATTTCCTTTCCTTTGTCTTGCTAGGGAGAAAAAGGAAGGAAAAGAAAAGCAAGCTCACTTCCCTGACCTTGTCTCCTGAATCTTGTCCACTTTTTCATTTCTTTGAGCCAGACCTGCTTTGGGGGCCACTGTGCAGAAGCATCTTTGCCAAGGACCAGGCCATTTCCCTCTGTACCATTCTGAGGGTCTTTCCCCACCCTGAACTTCTCTCTAGTCTGCTCAGATTCTACACACACATAGAAAAGGCAACATTCCATTTCAAGTGTGTTCAGGTGAATTTAGGTAATAATCAGTGGGCCCCTGAGCTGGGCCAGGCCCTGTGCAGGGCATTGGGCTCACAGGGGGGCAAAAGTCCTGGCCCACTGACAGACAGGCAGGAAATTGGGTGATTTCAGTACCAGACCTGAGGCAGAGCAAGACCAGTGGGCTGGGGTTCCAGGAGGCCGAGGAGCGCATCTGAGTACAGGTGCTTGTTTATGGTCTTGGTGGAGAGGCAAGAGCCCTTTGGGTGACTGCCAGGGAAGATGGAGACGACAGTACTGCTGCCCTGGCTCAGAGAGGCTGATTTACTTGCCCAAGAACACATAGGAACTCGAGAGGTCACGGTGGAGAGATGTTAGGTCAACAGACAGAACGGTGGCCCATACCCACACCTCTGATGAGAAGCTGGGCACAGCTAAGGCTGCCAGAGCATCAAGTGGCCACAGCCAGATCAGCGATGATGACCAGAGGGAAAAGGGGTTGGTGCCAGCTGGGTACGGTGGGAACCAATGCTCATCTGTACCAGAACCACCTGGGGCATGGATTTAAAATGCATGATACCGAGCCCCCCCCACCCGACTCTGTTTCAGAAGGTCTGGAGTGGAGTCCAGGAAGCTGCATTTTATTTCAACTCCCAGGTATTGGCCCAAAGGGCAAATCCTGCCAGGGAGTCCCAAGACTCTGTCCTGCCTCTGTCCTGGTGAACCTGTTTGGCAGAGGCTTGGAGGAGGAGGTGAAGGATATCCAAGGATGTTTGTACACATGGGCAAAGATTGAAACAGAACATGTAGAAATGAAAAGAGCTGGCACACAAGAGACCTGGGGTTGAGTCTTGCTTGACCTTCCCACATCTTAGCTGTGTGACTTTGGACAAATGATCGAACCTCTTGGAGCCTTGGTTTCCCCTTAAGTGAGAGGCTAACTGTACCAACCCAAGAGGAGGATTTGATAAGATGATGCATGTGAAGGACTTCGATCAGGGCTGGCTCTAAAATAGGTGTTTGGTAAATGGTGCTGCCACCATTAATATTATTTTTATTGTCACCAAGGAGGATTTTGGCATCTGTCCTCTGCTGGTTCAACAGAGTGGGAAGCTGGGGAAAGTCTGCTGGGATAGCTCTTGGACCTTCCCACCTGGGGCCCCTAGGATGCTGAAGCCACTGTCCTCCATCTGGCTGGGTGCTGGGCAGAGCATCCCCTTGCCTGGGTGCACCTTGGGGTGTGGGTGAGAGATGGGAGGGCAGAGGCAGCCCAGACCTGACCACAGCAACTGGCCCTCTCCTGGCCCTTTCTCTGCAGTGGGGCCGACTTGCTTGCCGTCAACTCCGATGGGAACATGCCGTATGACCTCTGCGAGGATGAGCCCACCCTGGATGTCATTGAGACCTGCATGGCGTACCAGGGTAAGGGCAGGCCCAAGTTCTGTAAAGTGAGGGCAGTGCGGTGTTCCCTTAAATGAGTGCTGGTGAACGGATTAGCCAGCTGTGTGCCCAGTGCCTGCCTCGCTCGTGCTAAGCACTCAGTAAATGGCATAGAGCGTCATTATTGTTATCTGTGCGCTTAACAAGATGAGGACACGAAAGGACCCTGGAAAATGTGCTGTGCGGAAGGAGGTATTGTCCTCTTCCCTGTCACCCACGCACAGAAGGCTTCAGCTGGCCTTGTCTCCTCATTAGCTGTAACAATTCAATCCAGAAAACATCCACAATAAAGATATATTCCCATTTGGGAAAATAATAAAAAATCAAGAACATTTGCGGGTGGCTGCTCTGTATCAGGCACCCGCTGGCTGCCAGGGGCCCAGATTAAACAAGATGTGGGCTGTTCTCAGCTCACAAATGAGGTTCAGAGAGGAAACAGATGCGGCAATCAGAGAGGGCCTCCCGTCCCCCTCCCCACCACATACACACTGCTGGGGCTTCTCCTCATACCTGTGTCTCAAACCCGTAACCTGGACTGCAGCCCCGAGTTCCTGCCTGGGCTGCCCTGGGTGCTTCTCCCAGGGCCACTGCGATAACCACCGACTTGGTCTCCCTGTTCCTGCACCTAGACTTTTCCTCTGTATCTTCTGCAGAGGTTCTTAACAACTTTTGTCAATCTGATGAATTCTATGGGCCCCATCTCAGAATAGTGTTACTAAATACAGTTATAAAATCTTGGGTTTTTTTTTTTTTTTTTTTTTTTTTGTGTTTGGGGGGGGGGGGTTGAGCCCGGGACCTTGTATGTGGGAAGCCGGTGCTCAACCACTGAGCCATATCAGCTTCCCTGAGTTGGTTTTTTCATTTGTTTTGCTTGTTGTTTGTTTTTGTTTTTTTCGGGAGGCACTGGGAATCGAACCCAGGACCTCTCATGTTGGAGGCAGGTGCTCAACTGCTTGAGCCACATCCACTCTTCTTAGATTTTTAAGGAAGCCAATCATATTAAAATATAGCTACCAAAACATTTAAAAAATATGTGATATAGAAACTTTACTAATTCATTTAATAATAAGATAGTGTGATATGAAAATACTTAGGTTTTTGGTTGACAACAAAGTCTCAGGAACCACTGACATGACTGTGGGTTTGGCCTATATTCATAAGAGAAGGAAATGCTAAATTTTTTTTTCACTTGACTCTTAGTGAAACAAAATATAATTTTTTTATCCTTTCAAGTTGACAGAACTCCCCTGAATTCTACCCAAGAACCTTTGACCTAATGGGCCCTTTTTTAGAGCATGCTGCTGCTCTTCTTAAATGCGATTCATAAGTGCCAGTAGCACTTAAACTTCTTAGCCAGGGATTCAGGACTTGAAAATGTCTTTCTGAGTCCCTCTTCCTCAACTTATTCAACTCTTCATGTGAAAGTAATCTATTCATTAATTTAATCATTCCTGTGACAAAAATCTGTTGACTGTTGTGCCTGGTGCTGTGAACGTAACCGTGAATGTGACATCGAGTTTCCAGCCCTCTTGGAGTTCACACTCGCCTGGGGAGTCGTGCAAAACATAAGTCAACAGGAAACATTAAAGCTTACAAGTTGCAAAGAAACTATCAGAGACCCTGGCCGGAGAGGGTGGTCAGGGGACATGATCCAGGCCAGGACCAAACATCAGGCAGAGCCATTTGGGCAGGTGGAAGCGGGTAGGTGGATGATAGAGATTTCCAGGCAGAAGTGCATCTTGCACAGAAGTAACCAGTGTTAATAGAATGCATACTAGTGCCTTGTTCTGTGGGCCAGTACATGGGGTGCATGTCCATCGGGCCTGGGGCACGGTGGTCTATAGCTGTGTCTGTCCCACCGACTGGCAGCGCTTGGGGAGAAGGAGCCATGCCTCCCCCATCTGCTCTCCCTTACCCTCTTCCCTTGGGGCCTAGGCCTGGGGGTGCTGAGTAAATGCTCCCTGCTCCATTGCAGGCATCACCCAAGAGAAAATCAACGAGATGCGGGCGACACCCGAGCAACAGATGATGGCGGACATCCACTGTATGATTGCAGCCGGCCAGGACCTGGACTGGATCGATGCCCAGGGTGCCACACTGGTGAGGACATGGCCCAGGCTGGTTGGGTCTGGGGGGCCAGTACTAGGACCAAGGGTCTAGGCCTTTGCGGTGGGGCCCTCCTATGGCCTTGGACCTCCTCCACACCCCCTTTGGAGCCAGGATTGCTGCTTTGAGAATCTGGCTCCCTCTGTTCGTTCTCCAAGTTCCTCCTTCACATCAGCCCCAGCTCATCAATCTTGGGCTCACCATTCCCCCCTCTCCCTAGGATGCCCCCTAACCTTCAAGGACTGGCACAATCATTCATCTACTTACCCAGGCCATCTTGCTTTGCACTGTCCATTTCCCTGCCCAGTGTCTCCCATCCTGCCCCATGGCCATAACTGCCTTGCCTCATCAGCTCTTTCTGACATTGTTGCAACAGCCCCTCCTCTGGGTTCCCTGACCTCAGAGCCCAGATAGCCCCAGACATCCATCCATCCATCGGTCCATCCATCCTAGTTAAGAAACATTTATTGAGCATACCCTCCATGACAATGGAAACTTTTTCTCTCTCAGATCTGCCTGGTTAACTCCACTCATCCTTTCAGCTCATGTCAGTGACTCAGGGACGCCTTCCCTGATCTCACCTCGTGCGCTCTCATAGCATCATGCAGCCCAGTATTGGGGAGCCAGCTTCTGCAGCCTCTAAGTTGAAAACAAGAGCATGGCAGTGGAAGCCCCCTCCCCCCGATGGCTGAGCTCTGGCTCTGTGTTGCTCATGGGTGCTCAGGGACATTAGGACCTCAAGGTCACCAAGTTGGGCTCAGCACGACCAAGTCTCCCTCACCGCCCCTCAGGCCTGACCTGGTGGCCCAGGTGAAATAATTGGGCTTCCCCCACCTGGTTCCTGAACCCCACACTCCCTCTTCCTCATTTCTATTAACTGGATCCCTGCTCAGCTCTCTGGCCCAGCATTCAAGGATGGGGCCAGATGGTGAGGCTGAACGCTGAGGTCTGGAGTCAAGGCCATCTGAGTGAGCCCTCCAGACACAGGGTCTTCTCCTCCCGGGCTGGGGCCAGCCTCAGGGGCCCACCCACATGGGCCAGGCGCCAGCCAGGTCTCAGGTCTTCCCAGTGAAGTGGAGATAGAAACAGTACCTTCCTCACAGGGCTTTTATGAGGATTAAATGAGATTCCACATGTAAGTGCTTAGCACAGAGTCCATAAATTCTGAATAGATATTAGTGATTACCATTATTACCATTATCAACATCACTCTCCCGGTCATCCCTTTTTATTCCCAGCCATGTACTGAGGCCTCACAGTTTGTAACATCTGGCTGGGTGGCCAGGTGTCATTCTCCACAACTGGCAAATTAAATCAGTTAATTATGCTAGTTGTCATGTGTGCCTGTACCAGATCATACAATGGATTTATTCTGACAAAAAAAAAAAAAAGGAAAACCTCTGTTTGCCAGAACCTTCCAGCCTAGCAACCTCGCCCCAGGTTGACGTAGCTTCTGCCCATCAGGGATATGGTCTGAATGGTCACTTCCTGGGGCCATGCCTTCTCTGTCCCACTGGCTCTGCTACCCTCGATCTCGGTCCCTCTCACTCCTAGTCAGCCTGCTGCTGGCCTTGGTGGGCTCTCACCTCTATCTTCCACCTTGGCTTGGCAGTTGGTTTCTTTTTACTATGCCTCATTCTCTCTCCTTTATCCACCTCCATGGGGCACCTGGTTATCACATAGGCTCTCTGTAATAATATTAACCAATTGGTGGGTGTTCACCATATGCTAAACACTTTATGTATTTTTTGGGAGATAGGTGCTGTTATTATACCCATTGAACAAGTACAACAACTCAGGCCTGCAATGGGGTGGCCATTACTGGTGCTCAGTAGAAGAGTTGGGACCTCAATATGGGGCTTTCCCTTATTGGGTATATCAGTTATCTATTGTTGCATAACAAACTACCCCAAATCTTGGCGTCTTACAGCAATAATAAACATTTATAATCTCACATAGTTTCTGTGGGTCACAGAGTTGGGAACAGCCTAGCTGGATAGTTCTGGCTTGGGTCTCTCATGATACTGCAGTCAAAATATTGGCTGGAGCTCCCATCATCTGAAGCCTCAACTGGGGTGGAGGATCCACTTCCAAGATGGCTCCTTCACTTGACTGTTGGTAGGAGTCCTCAGATTCTCTTAGGACCTCTCCTCAGGGCTCCTGGAGTTCCTCACAACATGGCAGCTTGCTTCCCCTAGAGTGTGTGATCCAGAGAGTGTAAGGCAGAAATAGCAAGGCCATTTATGACCTAGTCTCTGAAATCACACACTGCTACTTCCACAATATCCTGTTTGTTAGAAGCTTGTCACTCCACCTGGCCTGCCTTCAAGGGGAGATGAATTAGGCTCCATAATTTAAAGGAAAGTATGTTGAAGAATTTGAAGCCATCTTTTGAAACTACCAGATTGGACCTCTACGCCCCCTTCCTACAGGGCTTAGCACCCGTTACTCAGCGCTCAGTAAATGCTGTTGCCTTAAACACATGGGCTCAATGACCACCCACAGGGGGAAGAGCTCATGTCCCTGCTGTTCCTCCTGGGTCCATATTTCAGAGCTAATGAGCCTCTGGAACGTGGCTAGTATTTCCGTCTCACTCTGTTCCATTCTGCTGGCCCTGAGAATGCTCTGGGATTGGGTGGGGAGAGGATGATCCAGTCTCCAAATATAGAGCCAGACTTATTAGGGAATGCTTATTTCTCACCTTTCCTTCAGCTGCACATAGCTGGAGCCAACGGATACCTGAGGGCAGCCGAGCTTCTCCTGGACCATGGAGTGCGTGTGGATGTGAAGGACTGGGATGGCTGGGAGCCCTTGCATGCAGCTGCCTTCTGGGGACAGGTAGTTACCACCCACAGGGCTGTGGGGGTGGCCATAACAGGGTCACCTTGGCAGTCCTTTGGGCTGCCAGATAGTTCAGAAGAAACACAAGACCCACTTAAGGTGTGTCTGCAAGGTCTAGAGAGTTTGCAAAAATGCTTGACAAGTTATGTCCTAGCAGGATGATTATCAAACTTGCCAAATCAGAAAATTCCCAATGTTTCTGCTTTGGGTGTTTTCTGATTACAGCCTACCTGGCCCCTCCTTACAAGTCTCACAGCTCTAGAATCAGGTCAACTCCTCCATCTGCCTTTGGCATGGCCCAGACATGCCGGAAGGAGATGCCAAGCCCTGGGTCCATTGGGTCTGCCAGGACTCCCACCATGGCTCCAGGGTTCTGGTCCTTCCCTGGGCACCAACTTTGCCCCACTATTCTTTAGGTCCCATCCTAAGAGGTACTCTTGCCACCTTCTAGGCTTTCTGAGCCATGAGTAGGCGGAACATATACTTCTTCCTGTGTTTCAGATGCAGATGGCAGAACTGTTGGTGTCCCATGGAGCCAGTCTTAGTGCTAGGACTTCCATGGATGAGATGCCAATAGGTAAGTCCAGCACAAGCCATCACAAGTCCATCACAAGTCCATCAATTTTTGATGGGTAGATGGATAAATGGGTGGATAAATGGGTGGATGGATAAATTTGTGGTTGGACAGATTGATGGATTGGTGTGTGGGTAGTTATATCGATGAATGGATGCATTAATGGTGGTAGATTAATAAATGGACAGATGGTTGGACAGATAAAGATATGGATGATAAATAAATGGATAGGTAAGAAGATGGGTAAGTGGACAGATAAGTGGATGAATGGATGAATGGATGGATGGATGGATGAATAAGTGGCTGGGTGGATAGAGGATGAATCTGTGGATGGATGACTGGGTCAGCAAATAGGTGGATAATTGAATGAAAGGATTAGGTGGGCTGAGTGGGTGAGGTGTATGGATTTCTCAGCATCTTCACATAATTTCTTGCTGGGGCTACCCTGGGTTGACTGCTTATTTTTCTTGATACTTCTTGAATCATTGGAGAGTTGATGACTCCTATTGGAAATAATAAAAGGTGTGGGAGTCCCTCAGTCAAAGCTGGGAACCTTAGGAGTTATGAGTATGCATGGAACTTGGGTTCCCCCATCCTGTGCTCCTCTAGGGATTGGGATGTAACCCAGGAAATAAGGCAGTTGTGTCCTCCCCTCCCTGCATGCCCTAAAAGGTGCTGGGGTGATGCTGAGGAGTTTTCAGTGGGGTGGGGTAGCAGCACCTCTGGTTTGGAGCACCAGGCTGCAGGCCCCTCTCCCCACAACTGACTCCTCTGCTTCCTCAGACCTGTGTGAGGAGGAGGAGTTCAAGGTCCTGCTGCTGGAGCTAAAACACAAGCATGACGTGATCATGAAGTCACAGCTGAGGCACAAGTCATCCTTGAGCCGGAGGACATCCAGTGCGGGCAGCCGTGGGTGAGTCAGGGGCAGGGCAGCCAGGGGCCCTCAGGCACGCTCTTGTTTGTCACCTGGGCACAGCTCCCAGCATCCCTTCTGTCCCCTCAGGAAGGTAGTGCGTCGAGCCAGCCTGTCAGACAGGACCAACCTGTACAGGAAGGAGTATGAGGGAGAGGCCATACTGTGGCAGCAGCGGAGCGCAGCTGAAGATCAGAGGACCTCGACCTACAACGGGGACATCAGGGAGACCAGGACGGACCAAGAGAACAAGGACCCTGTGAGTGGCCACATGCCCTGCCCCAGTGCCAGCTGCTGCCTTGGGAGGACGACAGGTCCCCAGCCTGGTCTTGGCTCTTCATCTCAGAGCCTTCAGAGGGAGGTTAGCTGGTTAGTGCCTTTAAACCAGCTGGATCCAGTCTGATGGCAGAGGCTACTGTAGTTAATGAGGTGCTCTTAAGAGTCTCACCCCTGCAAAGAGTTAGAGTCACAACTGGGAGCTCTGGCAGAGAGTAGGGTCCCTATAATTGACAGAGAGCAAGCGACTGCCAGTAGGACCTCGCAGAAGCCTATTGCAGTCACAGCCAATAGTCCTGAGCTTTAAACTGGCTGCTGTCCCGCTGGGTGGGGTGAGCAAGTTTGGGGCCAGAGAGGCTGACTGTACCAGCAGCCGTCTGTTCTTTGGCTTTTCCACCACACAATGAGCAGCTGAACAGATTTCTAGAGAATATTGCTCAAGCAACATGCACATTGATTCGCTGCCCAGGGTGCCCACATGTCTCCATGGAACCCAGCTGTCCAGCGTAGAGGGAGGTCACGTGCAGGCTTGTCTCAGCAGCAGGGGTGAAGGCACCTGCTGACCGGAATCCCCATCAAAGCTGCCGGCTGGGAATGGAGATGGTGCACACAGAGGCTTTGCTCTGCTCACTCTGTAAGCCTGGGGACTGGGAGAAAAGAAGTGTAATTGAAGTCAAATCGCCTTTTAGAGTTCTCCCAGTTATGCTTTTTTCTTTTCTTTGTAATCAAGGTACAAATTATATACAGTAAAGTACACAAAGGATGGGGATTGGTCAGCTCTAACAAAGCACATAGATTGAAGTGGTGGTTTCTCCAAAGGAAAACGGGGGTCCCTGTCACCCAGAAGGGAAAATGATTGGAGGGCTGGGCCAAACAATAATGCCCCCAAGAGAGGTGCAGATGGGTAGTGGGTTCAGCTCCTTTAGCCGCCTCGTAACGTTGTCTTTCTCACGCTCAGAACCCGAGGTTGGAGAAGCCCGTACTGCTCTCTGAATTCTCTACCAAGATCCCAAGGGGTGAATTAGACGTACCTGTTGAGAACGGCCTGCGGGCTCCAGTCAGCTCCTACCAGTATGCACTGTCCAATGGGGATGTCTGGAAGGTGCATGAGGTGCCCGACTACAGCGTGGCCTACGGCAGCCCTGGTGTGGCCGATGCCACCCCGCCTTGGAGTGGCTACAAGGAACAGAGCCCCCAGACGCTTCTGGAGCTGAAACGGCAACGGGCTGCGGCCAAGCTGCTCAGCCACCCCTTCCTGAGTTCCCACCTCGGCAGCGGCATGACCAGGACGGGCGAGGGCAGCAGTGAAGGCAAGGCCCCCTTGATTGGAGGCAGAACTTCCCCGTACAGCAGCAATGGGACCTCGGTGTATTACACAGTCTCCAGTGGGGATCCTCCACTCTTGAAGTTCAAGGCCCCAATGGAGGAGATGGAGGAGAAGGTCCATGGCTGCTGCCGCATCTCGTAGTCTCCACGTGTTGGAGGAGAGAGATGCCCGGGAGGGGTTCCTGGAATCCAGGCCAACCCAGTAGCCATGGCTGGGGAGGCATCTGAGGGCAGCTGGCGGGAGGTGGGCTCTGCTTTTCAGAGGAATGCCGACCCCACCTCTCACGCAGCTGCCCGTAGTGTCACCATTTCCCATGGTTCTGCTTCTGCTGCATTGTCTGCCATCTGAAACAAGGCCCATACCCGGCCTCCTGACTTGCCCTGCCATCAGATTTTGGGAGGGCGGGCTTGGGATCCCAGTTCTGTTCTTGGTAAAGGCTTCTCTGGAACAGTATGCACATGCCATATTTCAACACACACACACACACACACACACACAAAACATGTATGGGAATGACACACCTGAGCTCATGGGAAGCAGGTGGGGCTGAATGAATTTGGGGACCATTTCCAAGAAGATTGAGGTACCGACTCAGAGTTCAGTCACCACTGCCAATGTGGCTTTAGCAGGGGAGGGGGCCTGCGAAGCTGAGACCCCAGTCCTGCTCAGAGTCCTACCAGGGTCTCGGCCACCATCCATACCTGACAGGGGCAGGAAGTCCTCTCTGTGGTCCGAGGGAGCTGCCAATCCATGGGGCTTAGATGAGTCCTGTTGGAGTAGCCCACCTGCCTGGGCCAGGGACCAGCCATGTGACCAGCCAGGGGCCGAGGTGGAAAAACAAACTTTTGTTCCTGAAATGACCCAATCACATTTTGCTCTTGGATGGAAATATCAAGAGAGGAACAAAGCCAGTGTTTCCAAAGTACATTTGATACAACAAATTGTTTTAGGCTGTAGAGCTCCAGGGTGGAGTTCATTGAATTTGCTTTCTGTCATGAATAGCATCAAGATCATTAGGTTTTACTGGTTGGTGTTGGAAAAATGAAGCTAAGTGAGGAGTTTCAATTGGGAGGATTTTTCCAGGGACAGGTGTGAGTCTGTGTTGTTAATTTTTGGAAACCTCTCTGGTCACCACGAGAGAGCCCAGCACCCTGGCTGATATGTGTGAATATTTAGGCTCTTTCAGTGCAGCCACCTCAGCTTGTTCCTCCCCTCCTACCTTATATGTCAGGTGAATGCTCAGCACCCACATCCAGCTTTGCCTTTTCTGGACTGCTTGGAGACAAGTTGGCAAGTTGGCCCTTGTGAGTTCCTGCCTGGCCTAGAGGCTACCAGCCTGCTCCCACCAGAGTGGTGACTTCCCAAGGCTGCAAATCCAGCGTGCCCAAGGCCGACACCCCATGCTGCATTCGGGAGAGCAGCGGTGGGGCTGGGGTTGGATCTCAGTCCTGCCCCAGAATTTCATTGTCCCAGTATTGCTGATGCTGGGGAGTGGCCCTCTCCGGCCCGACTGCATTCTCTCATGAGCCCCTTTGAGATTTGTTGCCTGTGAGTCTGGGCACTGTCCACAGGTTTAGCCAAAACCTTTTGGGGTAACTGACAAGCTGTAGGCTTGTTTCCTGCTCTGAGCATTTTTTATTTGTCCTAAAACTACCTCCTTAGAGTTCTGAAGGGGCCCCCTATGTCCAGATTCTGGGGTTTGGGGAGCAAATATGGGTTCTCTTTAACCTTCTTTCTGAGCCTATAAAAAATTCTCCCTGAGGGGCACCTGGGGCAGGGGGCTAGAAGAGTCCCCCCGTGCCACAATTCTAGTAATGGGGTCTGCTGTCTGCCATTCCAGCCCCCCACTGTGGCCCCCAAGGCCTCTGTAGCCAAGAGAGGGAGCTGGATCCCAAGGGACCGATGCTTCACCAGAAACAGCACAGTAGGGCTGGGGAGCAGAGGGCTCTGGAGAGTCCCTGTGCTTCCAGTGGCTTCTGGGTAGAGTGAGGGTCCCAGTACCAGGTCCTGGGGGCCTGGGCTGGTTTGGATCCCAACCCCACCCCAACTTCAGGACAGATCTAGACTAGGTTGGAAGGGCCGCTCAGGAGACTGCAGGCAGGTGTGTGTTAAGCCTCTCATGTCTTTTAGGTCTGGGGCGGGCTCCCATCATCCCAGCCTATGGCTGGAGCAGGGTTGAGATGATCCAAGGCAAGACACACATAACCTTGGCTTTAAAACAGTATTTGGTTCAGATGACACTGGAATTCCTCTTGAGCTGACGGAGCTGCATGGTGGATGTGCCCGGGGAAGCCACATGCTCTCAGGAGAGAAATGTGGTTTTCAGATAGGTTTGCTCAGGTGCCAGCAACTAAAGGCATTTGTAACTCACCCTGAGCCTCTGACCATTCTTCCTCCCCACTGGCTTCCTGCTTTCTGGGCCATCCCTCTCCCACCCAGAAAGCTGGAAATCCCAGCTGGTTCCTTTACAGGACCCACCTTCAGACAAAAGTAACTCTCCAGACATTAGGCTGTGTTTTCAATCATGAATAACACATTTCCTGTTCGGGTTTCAAGTACCCGGGAAGCTTTCCCTGTGGGTCTCCTAGGCATTGAGGGGCAAGCTGGGGAACAACCTTGGGGCCAGGATCACTCATTTATTTACTCGTGCAATGTACTGAGTCACTGACATGCCATGTACTAGAGTATGTTTTGGGGATAAAGGATGAACAAGACACAGTGAAGAAAGTTATTCTTCACCTTTTCATCCCTTGAAGGTCATGACATCAGCCCATTTAGTTCACCTGAGGCAGAATGACCACACCCTGGTCCAGCATCCCTCTGCTTTTCAGCTCCTAGAATCCCTAAAGTATGAATCTCTTTAGCTGGGCAACGGCTACCATGCCTCGCATGGATAACATGTGTCACCAAGTGCAGATGCCGGATCTCGGGTTCCAGGAACATACCATCCCAACTCCATTTGGGATGGCCAGCATCTTTAGGGGATGGTCTGATAGGGGTGTGAGGTCAGCATTTGGATGAATAAAGAAGCTGGAATTTGCTGCCAAATGATCTCAGGTTTTTAAACCTTTGTCTCTTGCTGTTTTGTTTTGTTTTGTTTTTTAGTCAGTCCTCAATCCCACAGTAACTGGGAGGTAAAGGGGCTTCACCTTTTAACATTGAAGCCTTTCCTCTTGAGGCTGCCTTTTTCCCTGGCAGGTGTGGATGGAGCTGGGAGAAGGTTGGCAATGTTGACCAGATGCCCAGCTCCTGCTGAGACCCAGGTCTGGTGGCAGTTCCTGGCAGATTAAAGGAGGCCACTTCCAAATCAGGTGCCACATGGCTCACCTGGAATGATTGGTGAGCTCTGGCCCCTGCTCCCACCCTATGCCCCAAACAGTTGAAAATTGTGGCTGTCACCAGATTGTAAGTTCCTAACCAGTATTTCAAGGATGTTGAACTGAACCCTAGACCCAGGTCTACTGAAGACTTCACTATAAATATGCAGCACTGAGAGAATTGTTCTGTACCATTTGATTAACTTCAAGGGGCTTAGAAAAATTAAGGGTGTGTCCTCTGTCCCGCCCCAGTTTGCTAGCTTTGTAATAACATGAGATCATTTTGGTTATTGGCTTTGGATACCTGTTGATCTTGAGTACTTTCTCCCAGAGTAGGATACTGGGGTACTTTCCAGAAGGGTGCTCCTTACAAGATGCCCAGAAAGACTTTCTTCAACTCTTGCTATTTGTAGCATGGAGACAGCCTCTCTTCCCCCAGGGCAAGAGGGACTCCACAGAAGTGACTCCCTTTGCCAAAAGCTGTAGCCCCTCCTCTACAGGAGTCTCTTGTTGGCCAGAGGGCCTGCTTCCCATGGGCATTGCAAGTGCCATAGCGGGGGGCCTGGCTCTGCGCACCCAAGGAAAGTCTGCAGAGCCCCAGCCCTCCGCAATAATTCACCAGACCAGAAGCCACTGATGTACAGAAAACACTTAACAAAAATGTATTTTATGTGAAAAAAAGTTAAAACTCTGTATACTGTATCAGCAGCTTTGTGTAAAAATGGCAATCAAGAGAGTCTAATATATTTAAAACTTTTTTTAAAAAACTCCTCGCGGATCTTTGATATTGTATTGAAGTAACTTCCGGGTAGCTCTTCGCCATGCAGCAGTGGTGGGCCTCGTGTGCAAGACCGTGGCTCAACCACATCCCAAAGGGGCTTGCCCCTGGAGTTGCTTCCAGCTGCCAAGGCCTGTGACGGAATTCGCTGTTAAGAGTTTTTAATTAAGATTATTAAATTCCTTTTAATAACACCTGCTAGTGTGACTGTGGTCATTGCTGTGAGTTAACGTGGACAGTGTTGACTTGAATTCACAAAGGAGGTGTCTGGGTGGATGAGGGCTCCCAGTTTCTGTCCCCACCACAGAGGGCTCTTCCAGACAGAAGAAGTAGAGGGGTCTCTGGGGGCTCAGGTATGGAGCAGATGTCTTACTAGACTGGGAGATGGTGAAACCAGTTGAATTCAAGAAAAGGAGGTTGGTTGGTAATGAACATTACTTTGTCAAATAGCCCCTTTGGGATTAACATGGGGCTATAAAATAGCCCTTATATTTACCCCAAATTCTCAAAGGTTTGTCTCCTGACATATTAAGATGTAATAGGGGTGACCCTCTTCTCTGTTTCCTTCTTCCAGTGCACTGATTTGTTCTCTCCTTCCCCCCAGTCATTCTCATATGGCTTATATCAAGGAATTAAACTATGTAATACTTCACCTTACTACAAAAATACAGCAGGTAAGACCCTGGTAATTCTTACTTTATGTCTCAGGCAATAGAAGCATAGACTAGCTATATGGTTTCACAGTCCTAGACCACAGTCCTTGTCATGTTCACGGGTGACTTGGAAGAGGAGGGAAATGGTGCTCTCTTGCACCCTTCTGGACACTGGATGCCAGAGCAGGAACACATGGACAGCCCCACACTGGGGCTTTAAAAACTTCAGACACAGGCTGGGGATGGAGCGAGGATGGGAAGAGAAGGAGATGTCTTAGCAGCAGCTGGTATTCATTAATTTTAAAAGTTTATTGGCTGCTAAATAATAGCGGTAACTTTTCACACAAAACACTTTTCAGTTTTACCTATGTTCTCATTTACATAAGGAAGATGAGATCTGAACATTGACTTTCTGATTTAGTAATGTGGAGCTCATTGGTGATCTTGACAAGAAGTTTTGGTACAGGGTAATGAGGGTATAAGCCTGACTGGAAAGGGTTCAAGAAAGAATTGGAGGAAAATTGGAGACAGCAAGTATAGACAACTCTTTTGAAGTTTTATGCTGTGAACTCAGCAGAAAAATGGGGAGGTACCTTGGGAGGAATGTAGCGTCAAGGAAGGGTTTTAGGATGAAAAATAGCTCTGCATGTTTGTATGCTCATAGAAATGAGCCAGTAACAAAAAGAGCCTTGAACAGGCTCATGGCCAGTTCATCCATAGGGACCAGAGGAGAGCATGTGGGCAGAGATGCCGACAGTGGGTAGATGTGGCCGGAGTGTGTCGTTCTCTTCTGACTACTTCTATTTTCTCAGTGAAATAGGAAGCAAGCTCTCCTCTGAGGGTGAGGAGAGAGGAAAAGGTAGAGTGAACGAGGAGCCAAGTGAAGGCTAGCAGGCAGCTTGAGGACCCACTTGAGGTCGTGAATTTAAAGCACAACTCGTTGAGCGTAGTCCTGTTTTTCCAGCTATGTGTGGCTGTGCGGGTGCAGGTGGAAAGTGGGTGGGCCGCTGGGCTTTGCCAGGGTTGGGGTTTTGCCAAGGAAAACGACGAAATGAGAGAACAGCACGGTCCGTGAGGGTGTAATCAAAGGACTGGTTATTATGACCGACCAGTATTTTTGTGAACGAAAAAAGAAATAATGAACTGCAGGGACAGAGGCGACATGGTTGGGCACACCCAAGCTGTGAGGGCCTCGGAGCAGCGCCAGCCCCTCAGTGCGCCCGGGAACCCTGCCAAGGCCTGAGGGCGCGGGCGCAGCAGGGCCGAGCTGTGAGGCGGGCCGGCAGGGGACGCGCTGGGACCGCCGGGGACCGAGTTCTTGGGCCTCAGTCTGGGCTCCGCGTGCCTCGCCGCCTCCCAGGGCCTCACCGCCACTCAGGCTCTGCCGCACCCCTCTCTGCTGCAGCTGCTCGCACAGCCTGCAGGAGCCGCTACATACGGCGTCACGCAGAGCGTCCAAGTTTAAATCCCGCGAAGCAACCCCAAAACGAGAGCAGGGGTTGGCAGCTACCGGCAGCCAATGCCGAGGCGCGGAGCCGGGCCGGGCCCGTGGGACAGCCAATAGCACCCCAAGGGGCGGGGCCGTGGAGGCTCGTGCCCAGCCCCTCGCGGCGGCTGGGGGCGGCTGTTGGAGAGGGGCGGGCCGGGGAGCTCAGCCAATGGGAGAGCCGGAACGGGGAGCGCTGCCAATGGCGCGGGCCGGTTTGATTCAAAGCTGCATATAAAAGCGGACCTGCACGGCGGCGGCTTCACGAGCGTGGTCCGTTCAGAGTGCAGCCATGGCCTTGCGCTTGGATATCCTGGACGACCTGCCCGCCGCCTGCCTGTCGCCGTGCGGGCCGCCCAACCCGACCGAGCTGTACAGCGAGGCGCAGCGCCTGGCGCTGGAGGAGCTGGTAGCGCGCGGGCCCGACGCCTTCGCCGCCTTCCTGCGTCGCGAGCGCCTGGGCCGCTTCCTCAACCCGGACGAGGTGCGCGCCATTCTGCGCGCGGCCGAGCGGCCCGGCGAGGACGGCGCCGCGGCTGGCGCTGAGGAGACTTTCGGCTCGTCGCACGACTGCTCGTCCGGCACCTACTTCCCCGAGCAGTCGGACCAGGAGCCGCCGCTGCTCGAGCTCGGCTGGCCCACCTTCTACCAGGGCGCCTACCGCGGCGCCACGCGAGTCGAGGCGCACTTCCAGCCCCGCGGCGCCGGCGCCGGCAGCCCCTACGGCTGCAAGGACGCGCTGCGGCAGCAGCTGCGCTCGGCGCGAGAGGTGAGCGGCCCGGCCCCGCGGGCCCGCCTCGGCCCCGGGACGGCCTGGAGACCCTCCCGAAGGACGGGAAACTGAGGCTTGTTGGGAGCGAAGGCCGAGCGCCACGACCTCTGCTCCCGGGGCCCCCGCTTTGCCCACTCTTGCGTGTGATCCCTCGGATCCCGGATCTCCCCTCTGCCCCCTGTGGCAGCGGAGAATGGACGGCGCCTCGGTCCCCACCAGGCGAATTGTCCCCGGCAGCGGCGCCGCCCTCCCCAGCTGGGGTTCCTCTCCCCAGGCACCGACTCCCGACATTAGTACCTTCCGGGGAAGGGACCAGAAAAACTTAACAGTTCCAAATTTCAGTTCAAACCAAACCAGACCGCCAGTTTTCCTGGCTGCTAGTCAACACTAGATCCCACTTTCAGCGGCCTTTTAAGCGTTACCTAAGAATGGCATTACCCAGGGAAAAGTTCCTGAAAGCTGCGTTGTCCCCAGAGACAACTATGAGGCGTTAGGAATCTGTTATTGATAGTCACTTCCACTTGCTTTATGTTGCAGAAAGCAAATAAATTCCAGAGGGACAGGATGGGCGCCCTGCCCTTTTCCCACCTGCCATAGACGGAGGGGAAGTTGCTCCTGTGAGTGGATGGGCTATGGGCTTTTCCATAGACTGGGGGCTGCCTCACTTAGCAGAGGCCTCCTAAAATACAGATACCCATTAGGTCGGTCTCACTAGTCAGTGGGAATTGGTCCTATTGTCTGACTCTTAGGGTGCAGTGGGATGCCTGGCCTGCCTGCCAGCTAGGATGAGGCTGCAGTGGAGTGCTGGACACCAGCGATCAGGGAGGAAGAACCGAGCATGCAAGGTGGGTGGGGGAGGGGGTGGCAGCAGGCACCTTTATCCAGAGCCATGGTCAGCTGCTTGCTGACTGGCACTGCCCAGCTCCCTGGCCAGACATCTGCCTGTGCCAGGGAAGTGGCAGGTAAAGCCTGAGGCCATGGTAAGACTGGGTAGGGCTGGTACCTAAATGTGTCTAATGCGTTAAAGTAGCTGTACAGCTTGTCTTGTGGTGATAGCCAAATCTGGGAATTAGCTCGAGTCTCACCCGTGTTGGTTGTTTTTTTTACCTGACTGGTGGAGTCAGGTTGTAGTGATAGTGGATACAGTGAGCCAGCGTCAGTCCTGTGATGGTTCTCTGGATGGGTCGAGGGCCCTTTTGAGGCAGCAGACACTTTACTTGCTGGTGCAGTGGGAGGATTAAAAAGCTGGAAAAAGGCAGGATTGTGGGGTAGATGAGCATTCCCAAAGCTCACCTTTAGGAGGAGAACTTGAGCACAGCCCTTAGAACTTGAAAAAAGTATTGAATGGTCTCTGTGGCAGAGGGAGATATGGATTAACCTAACCTCTAACCCAGCCCCAATTTTTGGTAGTAGTGAAAGGGCACTGGAGCTGGAGGCCAGGGGGGGAGCTATGCTGGAACCCCATGTGCTGGTCTTAGAAGGGGATGGAGGCTGGCACTCAGACTCTACCTCCTGTGGGCATTTTGTAATACACACCAGGACCTTTCCACGCCTGGATACAAGTCTTCTGCCCCATGACTTGCCCCTCTGCCCTGGGGCCCTAGTCCCACTATATTCTCAGCTCTCTGAGAGTCTGGAACCAGGGTAATTTTAGCTGAGGAGGGTAGTACATTACTGCCTTAGTTTGCCAGAGCTGCCGTCACAGATACCACAAACTGCTTCTGTCTTAAACAACGGGAATTTATTGGCTCACAGCTTTGAGGCTAGAAGAAGTTCAAAATTAAGATATTGTAAGACTTGCTTTCTCCTAAAATCTCTGGAGTTCTGGTGCTGGCTGCTGGCAGTCTTTGGGGTTCCTTTGCCTTCTGCCACATGGCAATGTCCTGTCCTTTCTAACTTCTGTGGCTTCTGGGTTCTGTTATAAGGCCTCTAGCAATCTGGATGAAGGCCCACCCTGGTTCAGTTGGCTACACCTTAACTAAAAACAACATCTTCTAAAAGGTCTGATTTAAGTGGGTTCTCACCTACAGGGATGTAGAGTAAGAATAAGAACATGTGTTTGTTGGGGTTCATAATTCAACCTAGCACAATTACCTTTAAATCCAGTGAGGATGTTCTGTGAATCTGCCATATGCCAAATTACTTGCTTATTCAGTACCTACCGCCCATCAGGCGCTGTGCCAGGGGCCGGGACATGATCCTTGACTGCACTTGAGAGCCTGGTGGTGGGAAGCCCTAAAGGAGGTGGCTACAAGCTCTCTCTGGAGGGAGAAAGAAAGCAAGCCTCAGCAGTGGTGGTCGCCTGGGAGCTGGAGCCCAGCACAGAGAAGTGTGTGCTCCCCACAGCTGGAGTAGAGCATATGCGGGGCTTAGTGGTGGGAGGAGGCTGGAGGGGAAGAGCGGAGCCAGGTTGTCCAGGGCCTTGCACGGGGAGTTTGGCCTTGATTCTCTAAGTGATGGAGCCACTAAAGGTGTGGAGGGAGGAAAGGAGCATAATTAGATTAGTGTTCGTGGGTGGTAATTCTGGTGGGAGCATGGAGGAGTATGGGTTCGGGAGTGGTGAGAAGGTATCAGGGACAGTTGTAATGTGGAGTGTGCAAGAAGAGGGTCTGTGCTAAGGCAGTGACGGGTGAATTTTAGAGGGAGAGTTTTAGAGGGAATTGACAGGACTTGGTGATGGAATGGACTTGGTGGGGGAGTTGAAGCCAGAGGCAGAAGAGAAGGCAGACACAAGGGGAATCAGGTATAGGAAGAACTGAGTTTGTTTTTTAGCTTGGATGGACAGCAATATTTTAAGTTGGAGATATAGGAAGGTGAATAAGGCTTAAGGTAGGGGGGTAGTGAGAAGAGTTGGATTTGATATAAACTGAATTCAAGGTCCTAGAGACCGTCTCTTTTATTATTTAAAAAAGACCAACAATTTATGTTTCTCTGCTAGACACTGTTCTGAGTAACCCATACCCTGAAGTAGGTGCAGTTAGTATCTCCATTTTACAGATGATGGAACTGAGGCAAAGGGAAGTTAAGTTGCCCCAAGGGCACATAGCTAGGGAATGGAGGAATATGGGATTTGAACTGAGGTGCAGATCCTTAACCCCAGTTCACCACTATGCTCTGCAAGGAGCCTGGTGGAGATAAAGCGCCTCCAGGAGCTTATCTGCCGGAGGACGCTGGCTTATGGGTAGAGAGAGGTCATAGCTTATCTGATGGCTGGCCAAGGGCTGCCTGTTTGAGTAGAGGAATGTGTTGTGGACACAGGAGTGATTGTGTCGCTCTGGCCACCTGCTTTAAGTCTACGAGCCTCCTTGCTGTCTGAGGTGACCACAGGCAGTGCAGGTCCAGGTTGCTTGTGAAGTGAGCTGGAGGCTGTTCTGCCTCTGTGTTCCCATGGCCGAAGCACTTGATGATATATTGGATTGAGTACTTCCCATGGATCAGTTTCCATGCTAAGCCCTTTACCTGGATTATCTGATTCAACCCTCCCAACCCTAGGAGGAGGCTGCAGTTAAGGCTCAGGGAGGGTAACTAAATCGCCCAAGATCAGGCAGTTAGCATGGGGCAGAGCCCGTCTTGACCCCCAGTCTGCCTTTCCTGTCCCGTCACGCTGAATGAGGTACAGCGTTGAAAAAACACGGCTTATATCCAGTGCGGCTTCTAAGCACAAGCTCACTGCTTTATCTGGTGTTCATTGAAGCCTTTACAAAGGTAGAGGAAATATTGCTTTGGGCTTTTTGAGAGCTGGTGTGTTTGCCTCCTCAGGAACTTTTAGGCTAATTTTGATCTACGCAGGTTTTTTCCTTACACACTGACCATTCATCTACCTGTTGATGACTCCCTGCAGTTCTTTGTCCCTGTTGCTGTGTGAAACAGCGTTTGACCAGGCTGTGGGGCCATGGAGACCTTGCCCAGAAAGGTCTCGTTGGGTGATGTGCTTTTGATGGGACTGTCCGCCGTTTCTGGCAAAGGGCACCCCTACCTAAGAGTGTTCCTTCTTACCAGTGTCTGTTCCCTAAGTGCTTTTGTTGGGGCCTCATCTTGGGGCTCCTTCTGATGGCCCAAGCACAAGTAGAAGGGATTCTTGTGTTAATTAAGAGGCGTGTCCGGAGGCCTGGCAGCTGTGGAATCTGTGGAGGCCCCTGCTGTGTTTGTGGATCTGTCCAATTTAAGGCTCCTGAGGTTGGTCAACTCTCCTCTGCGTTACAGCAGAACCTGTGTGGTGTGACCAGTTCCTATTCCTGAATGGCAGTGGCCTCCTAGTGGCACTGCTTACATTTTGGACTGGATAGTTCTTTGTCCTGGGGGGACTATCCTGGGCATTGTAGGATTTGGAAAGGCAACTCTCCCCACCCTTCCCCAGTCATGTAGTCTCCAGACATTGCCAGATGTCCCCTGGGGTACAAAATCGCCTAGAGGGTCTCACAAACACGTAATTACTGGATGTTACCCACCAGACTGAAGTGTGGCTTGTTAATCCCTTCCTTGCAGTTTGCTCTGTCAGATTATGGATTTTGAAATCTTTAGCCATTTCATTTCTTTATTCTTTTCACCGAGCGTCTATCAGATACTGAGGAAGCTGCAAGGATTGTTCTCTTAACACCTTTGTGAATGTAGGACAAGGTATAGTGGCTTTTTAAAAATCCTGATGTAAATTATATCTTTTTCTCGAGGGGAATTTGGCAATATCCATCAACATGTCAGTCATATTTATCCTTTGACCTAGTAAGTTTACTTTGAATCTGTCCCAAAGGTACATTGGCAACAATATGAATAGACTTATACAATAGGCAATTTGTTGTACACTAATTATAATAGCAAATGACTGGAAACAGCTCAAATGCTTATCAGTAGAGGACTGTGATTAAGCAATGGAATACTCTGCAGCTCTGAAAAGGAATAAGGACTTTCTTTAAATTCTGTTGGTTAGAACTGACTGGACTAATGCAGCAGCCATTAGCCACATAGGGCTATCTAATATATGGTAACTAAAATTAAACAAAATAAAAAATTATGTTCTTTAGTTGCACTAGCCACATTTCAAGTCTTCAATAGTCACATAAGGCTAGTGGCTACCATATTGGACAATGCAGTTATGGAGCATTTCCTTCATCTCATATTGACTGCACTGGTCTGCAATAATGTATATAGTATGTTACCTTTTATCTAAAGTAGGGGAAATGAACATGTGTATGTAACATTTATATTAATATAATTAAAACTATTATCTTAATGAGGGAGGGGACAAGGATGGAAACTAGGCTTCTCTGAATGTATCTTGTTTTGTAGATTGGATTTTGGAACCAGACAAATATTTTACACAATTTTAAAGTAAAAATAAAATGATAACCTCCTCCTAAACCTCTTGGTGCTTTTCCCTTTCTTTTAAAAGCCTAAGCCCCTGTGTACTGCATGCTGGAATAGTACAGAGGAAATGCAGTTGTATGGTCAGTCCCTGCAAAGGCCAGAAAATTGGCTTTTATTTAAGATTTTAAATAAAATCCTAAGGAGATAGTTTTGTTCTAATAAAAAATGTAGAAATGAGGAGAAAATGTATCTTCTGCCTTTTTAGGCAGATGGTCTCCAGAAGAGCAGGTCGTTAGAGAACCAGGGAAGTGGAGGAAATTGAGCCTGGATGCTGTGAGGTCAACATGGGGAACTTAGCAGGACAGCCTGTCCTTGACTGCTGGACATGTTGACACATCTTTAAATGTGTGCAAACCTTTGGTAGAATTCCAAGCATGTTGCACACCTGTCCTTTATGACTACAGGTGGGAGGGAGGGAAACTGAGACCCAGTGATTGACAGCAACTTCCTGCTTCACACAGGGGAATGAGGACCACGATGACTGATGCCGAGTGGCCTCTTTGAGGGCTTCACATGTGTCTGATCAGAGCCCAGACCCACCCAGGCCATTGAGTGTGCATGAATCACAGACTCTTCAGACCTGGAAGGGGCCTTGTTTTTGCAGATGAGGACTGAGGCGCAGAATGACTTGCCCAGGGATAGTAGCAGAGATGGGACATAGAATATTAGTAGCTGCCATTTGAGAACTTTCTGTATGCCAGGAACTGTCAAGTGTTTACATGGATTATCTATCTCATTGACCAAACCACCAAACACATGGAGATAGGTAGTATTATTTTCATGTTATAGGAGCCAATAGAATTTAAGTAACTTGCTAGAGGTTATATGATGATTGAAAGTACAGGGGGCAGGATTCACATGCGGGTCTAATTCTACAGCCTGCTTACTTAACATCTGTGCTTCGCAAGGGTTCCTGATTTAATCCTATTCTGAATTAGTCAACAATACTGCCAGTAGAGAGAAGGTACCTGGTGTCCTAGGGAGGTACAAGTTTCCTTAATGTCTGTCTGAATTATTATTATTAGTTTTTAAATTTTATTTTTAAAGAAGCTTTAAATTCCATACATGATACATTGAAATTATAGGGAGTTTCCCAATTCCCCTATCCCTTTCCCCTCCCTTACTTTTCCCCATTAATAACGTCTTTTGTTAGTGTGGTACATTTGTTACAATTGATGAACATATATTGATGCATTGCTACTAACCATGGTCAGTAGTTTACATTATAGTTTACACTTTGTACCGCACATTTTTATAGGTTTTATTTTTATTTTTTTTATAGACACCGATGTTTATTTTCCGACACCCTCGTTTTGACAAAATGTATAATGGCCTGTATCCATCATTGTAGTGTCATTCAGAACAATTCCAATGTCTCCCAAATACCCCATGTTATACCTATTCTCCCCTCATAACCTCTGGTGACCACTGCCTTTATGTTAATGTTACAGGATCTTCCATAGCTAGAATAATAATGTCTACTTTAGTCCACAGTTGCATTCCCCTCTTATGTTATTTCATTCCTCAATCTTGAGGATTTGGGGATGGTGATGCCTACTCTGTTTCTGATTGAGTGAGGGCTTAGATACCATGGGGCAGATGGGTGGAACTGTCTTGCTTGCAGTTGTAGATGCTCTTTTTTTTTTTTTTTTTTTTTTGGGATGAGTGTTGTCCATCATCATCCTTTTGTTAGTTGTTCTGGGTGAGTCTGATGAACTGGAGAGTAGGTATTGCCACACTACTGAGACTCAGGGTTCAACCCGCATATGAACAGACCGAAGATTTAAGTTTCTGGTATATATATTTAACGAGTATAGTGCTAATTATAGGTTCAAATAAAAGGGGCAGAAGAGCCATGTATAAGGAAGTTATAAATGTAACTTTGTTATATTGGGGAACATATATTCCAAGGTAAGGCCCACTGACAGGGTGCCAAATTCCTGAGATTGTCTGCCTTGCCTGTAGGGTCTAGATGTCTCTAGAGCCCTCAGGAGCCTTGCTGTTTGAGGCACTGTTTACTGTGGCAGTCAATGAAATCCTGCTGAGACGTACATAACATAACCTCTGGAATGACCTCCCGACTCATTATTTCATGCTATTAGTAATCAGCCTCTAAGGAGGACTTGACCCCATGTACTCTATGGGACACTCTGCTGATCCTTTCAGGATTTATTGCAAGCTCTCAATTATGTGAAGACTGGACAGTAGACTTGTTTGGAATAATATTTAATCCAGTACTTGTCTTATAGATGGCTCTGGTTGAAATTCCAACCTTTGTATTTGCTTAGGTGTGTCACCTTGGGCAAGTTATCTTTTGTCTCTATGCTTTAGTTTCCTCCTATGAAAACTGAGGATAACAGTTAATAGGATTTTTTTTTTTTAAAGGAGGTACCAGGGATTGAACCCAGGACCTGTATATGGGAAGGAGGTGCTTGACCACTGAACTAAATCTGCTCCCCAGTGAGAGTTGGTTTTTTTGTTTGTTTGTTTTGTTTTTAGGAGGTACCATCAGTACCTCCAGATGTCTCTTTAGGACATTTGCATAAGAAGGCAAATGGAAAAGATTTCAGTTCCACATGAGAAGTAGTGTAAATAGGGTCCTTGACTGGCTCAAAGGCTGAGATACCAGTGGTCTTTGCTCTTTAGCTCTCTGGACCACCAAATCCCTTGGTTCAAATCAGCAAAGGACAGTTGGGATGACAGAGGGGTAAGGTTTGGGGATTTGTCCCCTGAGATGATATGGGACTTGACACTTGTCTCAGACGTGGCTGGAGAAGTTCAGGAACAGGGTGGGGTTCTGGGCGGCAGGCTGGCCAGCCAGGCTTTTGACTGGCTGGACATTTTCCTCCTTAGGTATCATCTTTTGACTGATTTTCACTGAGTTGCACATGGGCATTAACCCTGGGTGACTCAAAGGTCACCACCTGCATAGCTTCCTAGTCCTGAATAAGATAGGATGCCTGCCTTTTTGTTGGCTCTTCTTTGTCCATCCCACATCATGCCTCCGGAAGCAGGAGCAGTGGCTGATAGCTCTACCATTTTTCAAGTCTGGATGTTCTTCTAGGGCCCAGCAGCCTATAATAAATAAATATTTCATAGATGTGTCCAACTTTGGCAAAGCAGGCACTAGGCTGGTTAGTGAATGCGGCTCAGCCTCAGGGCTTGGTTGCCTGGGGGCTGGAAGGACTGGCGCTGGGGTCTTGAAGGAAGAAGACCTTCCTGCTCCTTGCTTCCACGAGCAGGGTGACTACAGAAGTCATCTAAGAATCCTGCTTTGGGAAGAGAGGAGGAGATATGGTACAGGGGCAGTCAGGAGAAGGGAAAAAATCTCTTTCAACTCTCTAAGTCCCCTGTGGGTATTAGGGACCAGCATTCATATCCAAATTATTTTCAACCCACATAGGAAAGAAAGGTTGAGGCTTTAAAACAAAACAATGAAACTAATAGCAAATTAGATTCTTAATATATAACAAAGGTGGTGTTTGTTCAATTGTTTTCTTAAGTGGTGAATCAGAATTCAGTCTGGCAGGCACCTTGTACTATGGGCCCTGCTCCTGGGTCTCCGCCTCTAGCAAACCTCTAACCAGGCCGCCTGGATGGGGATCCTCCATGTCTGTTTCAGTAGCACCCCATATGCGTGCCCACTGGACCCATCGTGTTGTGTCACCCTTTATTAGATGGTGGGTTTTTCAAGGACAGGGATTGGTCCAGGATCTTCAATGCCTGACACCACGCTTGACTCATGGTGGGCTCATACTGAATATATGAGCAAATAACGGGACATCAGAGAGGCAAGCTGGTCACCTATCTCTTTAGCTTTCTCTTGTGAGCCCTAATCCCATTTTCACACCTTTGTATTCAGAACCCCGTTATGAAGGCTTCACCTCACCTTTAGCTCAGTTTTGAAGCTTTTCTCTCAGGGTTGTTCCTCTCTCTGTGTTTCCTGTTTCTGTGGTCCTGAGTCTCCCTCACCTCTCCTGCCCCTTCTTCCTTACTCCCCTAGACCATGTTGTCCATTGCTTGGCTCTCCCAGGGGCCCTTCCTCTCCTGCTCCCCTCATTGCCTCTTACCTGGCCTGTCACTGGGGCCTCTCCACTCATCTTCTTCTTTTGGTCTCTAAACCTCCTGCTGCTTAATCAAGTTTTGATAAAGTTTATTAACCTAAAAAATATCTAAGTGCCTGCTGAGTTGCAGGCACTTAGGTACATGGCCCCGTGTTGGATAAGGTGGGACCAGATCTCTGGCTTACACCAACTTCTCTTCCAGCATTCGTTTCTTCTGTACTGCTGGCTTCATCACTCTGAACTTATTTTTCTTCTTAAAGTACACTGCCATTGCCTGTGTACTATTAATTCCTTAGTTGCCATTGAGGGCCTTCTGTGATCTTGCTCATTCAGCTATCGTTCCCAGCTATGTCTTGTCACTCCCTTTCAAGCATACTCTACGTTCCAGCCAAACTGGTACATACCCATCATTTCCTACTTCCTCCTCTGTCATCACATGGCTTCCTGCCAGACTGCCCTCCCCTTCAGTTCCCCCATGTCCACATGTTCAAATCTTGTCCTTATTTGTGATTCAACTCAAATGCCTTCTCCTCCAGGGAGCCTTCTCTGCTCTTATTTGGTAAACATTTGAGTGCCTATAGTGCATCTACCCCTTCCAACAAAGTCTTCCCCTGATTTGATCGCCTCTTATGGTATATATCAGTCTGCTTCCCTATATCCGTTGTCCTATCCTTGAGGAAAAGTCACATCTGTCAAATTCTTTATAGCCATCTTTCTGTCTAGTACAGCGTTCAGCCTACAGTAGACTCTGAAGAGGTGCTGACAGAATAATTGAACATCTAATTTATGCCTTGCCCTCAGCTAAGTCTTTTCCATGCTTTATCACATTTAATCCCAGAGTTAACATTTTAAAATATTAAAATGTACAGTGTGCAACAAAAGATTATAAGACAAAGAAACAGGAAATCATGGCCTATCCAAAAGAGGGTAAAATTCCAGAAAACATCAGAGAAGAAGAACAGACTGTGGACATACTAAACAAAGATTTGAAAACAGTGACTTCAGTATGCTCAAGGAGATGAAGAAAAATACAGAGAACAAACAAGGATACCAGGAAGACAATGAATGAACAACATGAGAATCTCAATAAAGAGATAGAAATTTTAAAAAGGAACCAAACAGAACTACTGGAGTTGAAGACTGCAATAACTAAATTGAAAAATTCCCAGGAGAAATTTTCCCAACAGCAGATAGGAGCAGGCAGAAGAAAGAATCAGCAAATTCAAGAACAAAACAATTGAAATGAGTCAGGTGTTGAGGAGCAGAAAGAGAAAGAATTATAAAAAGTGCAAATTGCCTAAGAGATCTCTGGGCCACCTCAAGCATTCCAATATATGCCTTATAGGTGCCCCAGAAGGAGAAGAAAGAAAAGGACAGAAGGACTATTCAAAGAAATAATGATAGGAAGCTTACCAAATGTAACAAAAGATATGAATATGCATATCCCAGAAGCCCAGAGAATACCAAACAGGACAAACTTGAAAAAATAAAATGCCCTGTCACATACTGGTCAAACCATCGAATGCAAAGGACAAGGAGAGAGTTCTGAAAGCTGCAAGAGAAAAGCCACGTGTTATGTACAAGGGACTCCCAATTAGATTAAGAGCCAGTTTCTCATCACAAACCATGGAGGCAAGAAGGCAGTAGGTTGAAATACTTTAAGTATCGAAAGAAAACAATTGCCAACCAAGAATTTTATATCTGGTGAAACTTTCTTTCAAAAATGAAGGAGAGATTAAGACATCCTCAGATAAACAAAGCTGAGGGAGTTCATCACCACTAGACCTGCCCTACAAGCAAGGCTAGAGGAATTCTTCAGACTGAAAAGAAAGGACACTAGACAGTGGTTCAAAGTAGCATAAAGATATAAAGACCTCCGGTAAAGGTAACCATTTGGGTAACTATGAATGCCAATCCTATTGTACTGTATTTTTTGTTGTGTAACTCTACTTACACCCTACAGGTGCAAAAATGCAAATGCATAAAAAGTAATGATAAATCTATGGTTTTGGACATACATTGTACAAAAATATAATTATAACAAGTACAAAAAAAAGTGTGGGGAAGGAGGGGTATAGGAAAAATGTATGTGTATGCTGTTGGAATTAAATTGGTATCAAATATGATTGCTATATATTTAGGATGTTAAATTTTAACCCCATGGTAACCACTAGGATATATATATCTGGATATATATGAAAACTATATCCAGATAGAAATGAGAAGGGACTTAATATGGTACAATACAAAAAATCAAATAAATATGAAAACAGGCATTAACAGAAGAATTGAGGAACAAAAAAGATATAAGACTTGCAAGGACTAGATAGCAAAATGGCAGAAGAAAGTCCTGCATTATCATTCGTGACTTTAACGTAAATGGATTGTCCCAGACCTGCGCAGTATGGAGAGGCGCAGGCCCCCGCGCAGCAAAGCGACACACCACAAAGATGATGATAATGTAACCAGATAGAAAACAAACAAACAAACAAAAACATAAATGGATTGAACTCTTTGGTCAAAAAAAGCATGACCCAACAATATGCTATTTACATAAATTCAAAGACGTAAGTAGGTTGAAAATGAAAGGATGGAAAAAAATATACCATGTAAGTAGTAACCAAAAGAGAACTGGAATAGCTATACTAATATCAGATAAAATTTACTTTAAGTCAAAAAATGTTACAAGGGGAAAAGACAGTCATTATATACTGGTAAGGGGGTCAGTGCAACAAGAAGATGCAACAATTATAAATATATATGCATCTAACAGCAGAGCCCCCATATATATGAAACAAATACTGACAGATTTGAAGGGAGACATAGACAGTTGTACATGAATAGTAGGAGACTTTGATACACCATTTTCAATAACAGAACATGTGGACAAAAGACAAATAAGGAAATACCAGACTTGAATGATACTCTTAAACTACCTGGACCTAAAAGACATATATATAGAACACTTCACCCAGCAATAACAGAATACACATTCTTCTTGAGTGCCCATGGATCATTCTCCAGGACAGACCATGTAGTAGGTCACAAAACAAGTTTCAATAAATTAAAAAATATTGAAATCATATAATGTATCTTCTCCAACCACAATGGAATGAAGCTAAAAATCAATAAAGACGGAGAAATGGAAAATTCAGAAATATGTGAAAATTAAACAATGTAGTCTTAAACAACCAGTGGGTTAAAGAGAAAATTACAAGGGAAATTAGGAAATATCTTGGGGTGAATGGAAGTGAAAACACAACATACCAAAACTTATGGGATGCAACAAATGCAGTGCTGAGAGGGAAATTTATAGCTCTAAATGCTTACATTACATAGAAGAAAGATTTCAAATCAGGGCCCTAACCTCAAAACTGGAAGAACTACAAAACAGAGCAAACTAAACTCAAAGCGAACAGAAGCAAGGAAATGACAAAAGTTAAGTATAGAATTACTTTATGAACCAACAATTCCACTTCTAGGTATGTGCCAAGAATTGAAAGCAGGGGGAAGCGGCTGTGGCTCAATCAGTAGGGCTCCTGTTTACCGTATGGGAGGCCCTGGGTTCGGTTCCTGGGGCCTCCTGGTGAAGGCAAGCCCGCCCGCACGGCGTGGTTAGCTGACCCAGCGAGCACAAGCAGCAAGGGGGGGATAAATGAATAAATAAATACAATCTTAAAAAAAAAAAAATTGTAGGTAATTAAAAAAAAAAAAAAAGAATTGAAAGCAGGGACTCAAATAGGTATTTGCACACCAATGTTCATGGGAGCATTATTCACAATTGCCAAAAGATGGAAGCATTCCATGTGTCCATCAAATGATGAATGGATAAGCACAATGTGGTATATATGAGTTTCCTTATTCTAATTATTTCATATCAGTGAGATCATACAATATTTGTCCTTTTATGTCTAGCTTATTTCACTCAACACAATGTCTTCATGTTGTTGCATGTATCAGAAGTTCGTTCCTTTTTAGAGCTGAAAAATATTCCAGTGGGTATATATTCAGGGAGTGGTTTCTTTAGTTAACATCCCCAATTTTTGACTTGATGTGTAGGTACTTGTTTCTAACCCTGGATGTTTTGACACCCCATAACCCTGCCAGGAGTTAGTTGAGGGCCACGATTTTAAACCTATGAAGGGTGTGATTAGAGGCTTTGTGGCTGGAGAAGCTGCTAGAAGCTGCTGGATATCTCCCTGTGTTGCACTGTCTGGACTGGTACAGTGAGTAAATGAACAGATACTTAAGGGATCTTTTGTACCTTGCACTTTATGTAACACAGTTATTTAGTTCTTACTACAAACCTACTTTGCAGCTAAAGAAATCGACATTTGAAATAGCTACAACTTGCCCAAAGATTCATGAGTAAAAGACAGCTCTTAACTGACTGTAGTCTAATGCTGGGTATGGAAAATCAGTTAGGAGCTATGAACAGAGACATGTTGTGGGAGAGAAGAAAGGACTGGTCTGAGCTAAAGGTCAGAATCCTCAGGAAATACATCCATGTTTCTGCTACTGGCTCACTCAGTAGACCAAAGAGCAGCGAGACCACCTTTATAGAGCTTGCAGTTGCCAGCCTTGATCTGTTTCAACCCAGGAGTTGGGAGTGGGTGGGTTGGCCCTTTCTATATCATAATAAAAAATCAGAGATTAATAATCAAAATCAAAGACTTGGAGAGCATTCAACCAGAACAGGCCCCAGGGAGAATCTAAGGCTTATTTACTTGTTCTAAAGATGTAGATAACTGAAGCTGAGGAAAGAAAGCAACATGCCTAAGATGGTGGCATGTTAGCCACAGAACCTAGACAGTTTGCTAATCTGAATCAATCCTGTAAGACAGGTTTTAGTAAAGGAAGAGAAGTTGAATGAAACGGGCTCATAGGATAGTGAGGTAGTGGATTAATCTATATCTAGATATATTTGTTTTTTAAAGAAGCTTTAAATTATATATATGTTACATCGAAAATATAGGGGATTACCATATACCTCACCCCTTCCCCCTAATCTATATTTTTGAGAAATTCACAAGTACGGAGAAGGAGAGTGGCTGGAGGGCAGTTGGGAGGGCCAGCTAGACCAAGTCAAGATTATAGGATAGGGAAGCGGCTGTGGCTCAATCAGTGGGGCTCCCGTTTACCATGTGGGGGGCCCCGGGTTCGGTTCCCGGGGCCTCCTGGTGAGGGCAGGCCCGCCCGCACGGCGTGGTTGGCTGGCCCGGCGAGCACAGGCAGCAGGGGGGGGATGGATGAATAAATAAATAAAATCTTAAAAAAAAAAAAAAAAGATTTATAGGATATGGTGAAGGTGGAAAAGAGTCCATGGTGAGGGGAATACTGATATAGGAGGAGGAGGAAGGAAGGAAAGATAATTGCAGGATGGGAATCCTCTCCCAGCTGTGAGTTGAGGTCCAGAGTCTGGAAAATAAGTCCTTACAGGAGGCCGTGCTTTTGTGAACTAATAGCTTGCTTTTGCCTCTGGCTCTCCCGGTAGGTGATTGCGGTGGTAATGGATGTTTTCACAGACATCGACATCTTCAGAGACCTGCAGGAAATGTGTAGGAAACAGAGAGTTGCTGTGTACATCCTTCTGGACCAGGCTTTGCTCCCTCAGTTTTTGGATATGTGCATGGATTTGAAAGTTCAACCTGAACAGGAAAAGGTTTGTGTTAGTGTTTTCAGTTTCACCACAATCAACAAACGTTATTGAGCATCTGTGATCTACAAGGCAATTGGTGATGATATTGTCATTTACAGGTGAGGGAGCTGAGGCCTTGGGCAGTCATTTGCACAAAGTCTCAGAAAAGAATTGACAGAGTCAGGATTCAAAACCTTGGCCTCTCTTCCATGCCATGATGCCTCTTAACCAAGAGCATGAACTGGCTCTACTCATATACCTCGAGGCTGCTTTGGAAGCTTCAATTTTAATCCTAGCCGCTGCCATTTAGTGAGCTACTACTCTGTCCTTGGCACTGTCCTGTGCTTTTGACATGTTATGTAACTTAATGCTCACAGCCACCCTATTAGGTAAGTGGCATTAGCCTAGCTTTTCAGATCGGGAAATGGCAACACAGAAAGCCAAAGTGTCTACACCTGGAAAGTGGTGGGACCCGTTCTGCTTCTAGCTCCTGAGTCAAAATCACTATCACAGGCTGATTCTTGTTTCTCATTATTATAAAGTTAGATTTTTAATACCCTTTTTAACAAGGATATAACCAAATTAACCAATTTAACTTGTGAGCTTCGGAACTTCATTCATTCATCACTCACATATTACAAGCCATCTACTATGAGCCAGGCACTGTTCTAGGTACTGGAGATCATAAGCATAATGAACAAAGAATTTGGGCTGTGACGTTATAGGTTACTGCACAGGGGACACAAATTAAGCTCTTTGTTATTACCAATTTGGTATGTAAAATTTAGGCTATTTAACAGCCTATAGAGTCCCTGTTGGATGTTTCCTTTGATGAGGAAACCTAGGCTTGGGTTTAATTTGGGTAGTTACTAAACTGTCACTAAAGCCATAAAGTAAATTCATGATAGAGCTAGAATTGGAACTCAGAGACAGAACTAAAGGAGCCAGCCATGTGATCCCACAGGCCATTTTACAAAGGCGTTTGGTGGATTCAAGGAAAATGCGAGTCAGGCACGAGGAAGCATTATCATCTAACCAAATGTCAGCCAATGAGTGCTTTCATGAAGAGCCAGGTGGAGAAACTGAGAGTGTGATGTTCAATTCAAGGCACTCTTTCTGTAATTAAGGCTGCTGTGTTAGTGGCAGAGAAATCACAAGGTATCTCCTGCCATAACTTTGATCAAATGACTGGCTGAGATTCCTCTTCTAGGTAGAACTCCAGGGGTATTTACGGACTCACTTGCCACTCTGGATTGCTGCCTTGATGGGTGTCCAGATCCTCTGTGGGCCAGGGTGAAAGGAGTCTGTGCCTCTGGCCTCAGAGATTTTTGTAGAGTCTTAATTCCTTCTTTCTACCCTGGCTACTTCTCTCGCTGATCATGTCTGTGATGGCATATCTGGGCCCTCACCAAGTGGGGGCTGACACCCCACACACACTGGCTCTGTGGCTGGCTCAAACGCTGGTTGTCCAGTCTGCAGGAGCTCTATCACGTATTTGTACCCGGCACTCAAAGGTGCTTTGGCCACAATCACAGAGGCCTGCACAACATGTAGTTACATGCCAAAGGGAAAGACACACAAAACCACGACTAACTCTGCCTATAATGCTATTTCTATGCTTGTTATTGTATGTTGATCTTTTAGGAATCATTGCCTCCTCCAGGAAGCCTCACCCTGCCAGCTTTGTGTGTGCCTCTATGAAATTTCCTAGTTATAAATATATTTTTTATTTTCATTTTGAAGTAATTTAAGATTGACAAGGAAATAACAATAAGAAATTCCTGTATATTTTTCACCCAAATTCTCTGAATGTCAACATCTTATTAACCTCAGTACAAGTATCAAAATCAAGAAATTAACTTTGATGTAAAACTGTTATCTAATCTGCATACCTTATAAATGTCACTGATCATCTCACTTAATGCCCCTTTTCTGGTCTTAAGATCTAATCCAGGACCTTACTTTTCATTTGTTGTCAGGTCTCCTTAGTTTTTTTTCAACCTGGAGTTGTTCCTTCATCTTTCTTTGTCTTTTATTAGAGTCTTGACACATTTGAAGAATACTAGCTAGTTTTTTGTTCAATTTAAGTTTGTCTGATATTATGCATTTTGGTAAGAATTCTACTATAGTGATGTTATGTCTTGCCATAGTTGTTTTTATTTTCTTCTATTTTTTCTTTTTTAACCTTTAATTTTAAAATGACAGCTTCACAGGAAGTTGCAAAGATAGTACAGAGAGGTCCATGTAGCCCTCACCCAGTTCCCCCCAGTGGCACAGCTTATGCAACTTATAGTATACTAGCAAAACCAGGAAATCGACATAGGTACACTGTGTGTAGAGTTCTCTGCTATTTGTCACACGTGTAGATCCCTGTACCCACCACCACAAAGATCACCATCACATCCACTCCTCCACCGCCTCCTCTGCCCATCATTCTCAACCCCTAACGACTACTAATTTGTTCTCCACCTCTATACTTTTGTCATTTAGACAGTGTTATACAAATGGAATCATACAGTACCTGACCTTTTGAGATTGGCTTTTTTTCACTCAGCAAGTGTCCTGGAGATCCATCCAAGATGTTGCGTGTCTCAACAGTTTGTTTCTTTTTTATTGCTGAGTAGTATTCTATGGATTTGATGTACCACAGTTTAACAGTCACCCAGTGAAGAACATTTGAGTAGTTCCCAGGTTTGTGCTATTATAAACAGAGCTGCTGTAAATGTTTGTGGAAAGGTTTGTGTGGGGACATAGAGTTTCATTTCTCTGGATGACGTTATGCCTTGCCATAGATTTTTTTTTCTTTAGGAGATACCAGGGATTAAAGCAGGCGCTCAACCACCGAGCTACATCCATTCCCCAATGACAGTTTTTTTTTTTCCATTTGTGTGGTTTTAGGAGGTACTGGGGAACGAACCCGGGACCTCGTACATGGGAAGCAGGCACTCAACCACTTGAGCTACATCTGCTCCCCTGCTGTAGATTTTATTTTTCCATAGATTTTTAATCATCTACTTTTCTGTCTTCTGGTCCTTGAAGGTAAGAAGCATGCCTTATGTTATTGGCCCAGGGCTTGGCACATAGAAGGGGCTCTCTATGCTTGTGGAATGGATGAGAGCGTCAAACAAAATATCTTACACGTTTAATTTTTTTTTTTTCTTTCTGTTTTTATTTATTTATTTATTTATTTATTTTCAATAATAAAAATAAATCTCATCACTTCCTGGAAGGAATCACCATAGGCCAACTGGCAAACAAACAGTGAAATTTTCTCAGCCAAAATAGTCCATATCACATTCTTCCATGGAAGTGGATGTAAGTTGTTTTTTCCAACTAAAATCAAGTTTATTGTTAACCCTAAGGTACATATACAATCTTGCTTTCTTCTTCTTTCCAATAATTCAATCTCAACCAAAACAGGAGAATAAAAAATTCTATTTGGCAAGTTACACGTTTAATTTTAATGTGTAAGATTTCTAGAGATATAGCTATCGGTCTGCTCCAAAGAATGCAGATAGTCTTAGTATTTTGAATGCCATTGTATATACATTTACATGTGTCATTTTAAATGGATAATTATGCACACATATACATTATGTAATCCCAGTGTACTACCATTGTACCATATTGGTAAACATGTCCTTGTAGGAAATGTGACTGTTGATTGAGCCACAGGTGATCTGAGCGACTCTGCCTTAGGAACCCTGGGTTAAAGAGGGCTTATCTTATGTTTCTATTCTCCATACCCATATTTCAGTGGGGGGTAGGTGAAGATGTACTATTGAGTAAAGGAACAGAAGAACTATCAATTTAGCTTCTTTAAGCCTTTGTTAAAGTGTTGTTTATTATCATGTTTCCTGTGGTGATTTTGTCCCTCACATCTTGTTTCAAACTCATTTCTTGGATTCTTTTGTTTAGTATTCCAAAAAGGCGAATCTTCTTTTAGAGTACATACACATTTTCACAAATAAATGTGATGGAATGCCTGCATCCCATATATATGAGGCCCTCTGGGTTTTGATTCCTTGTACCTCCTAAAAACAAAACAAACAAATGAACGAGAAACCAATTCTCACTGGGGAGTGGTTGTAGCTCAATGGTTAAGCATCTGCTTCTCACGTACGAGGTCTTGGGTCCAGTCCCTGGTACCTCCTAAAAAAAATTAAGAAAAAGACATGAGAAGTGGACTAAATGTAAAAGCATCACAGGGAGTAAATGGACTTGAGTTGTATCATCTGGCTAGTCTACTGTGTGTGTTGCTACTGAGTAGTGACACTAAGCCACACATCTGCTGATAAGTTTGTCTGTTTGGGAATTGAAAACTAAGCCTTCTTGCCTTAATCATTTACTCACTGATCAGTATCTCTAGATTGTTAATTTTTTATTTTTCTGCCACTCCTCTACCAACAGCTGATGACAGTTCGGACAATTACAGGAAATATCTACTACGCAAGATCAGGAACTAAAATTGTTGGGAAGGTTCATGAAAAGTTCACATTGATTGATGGCATTCGAGTGGCAACAGGCTCTTACAGGTAAGTTTCTAACCCATCCTTTTTAACCTAAACTCTTAAGAAAAAAGTATGTTATGTAGAGGTGAAAGCTTTTCTCCTCAGTGAGAGCCTTTATGGCTGAATATTCTTGTATGTGTATATTTGTGTGTGTGAGTTCATCAATCAAAGCATCCTTCTGTAGGAGGTAGTCAGGTGATCCACAAAACTGAAGTACAGACCAAAAAAAAAAAAAAAAAAACTAAAGTGCAGAGATTGAAACTTGCTTCAAGACGACAGCTTGAGCAAATCCTAAATTCAAGCCTCAATCTAGGTCTGCCAGTAGATTGACATTTGGAGTCAAATGTGACAGGAACTATCTCAAATCCTTTCTCGGATTTTAACCCCACCACTTGCCCCTGCTCACTTGGAGATCAGGGCAGTTGCAGGCAGCAACCAACACAATATCAGAAAAAGACAAGTGTATTTTTAATCAAAAGCAAGCCAGGGCTGCCCCTACCCACATCTGGGCTATTGCCTCCTTTAGAGCTGGATTCATGGTCCTCTTGGGAAATGAGAGGCTGGGTTGGGGGATACAGATAAAGGCAGAGATATGACTCTCCCTAGTGGGGAAAAGGATCAGGGAATGACCTTCCCCTGGCTTACAACCTGGTCGTGTTTTAACATCGGTGTTGAAGGAAGAGCAGAAGCAATCACCTTTACACTTAAATCCTGTACCTTGCTTCAAGCCTTGACATTTAGCACATTATCTAGAAAACACTGATCCAAGTTTCTGACCCCTCCTTTGCAGTCTCACTTTGGCAGTGGCATCTTAAAAGTAGAACGCAGGAAAGGAAGTTGAATAGAGGGTGGAGATAATAAGTGGTTATCATGAATCTCTAATCTTCAGAGGTTCAGATGTGCCATTTTTACTTACGTGGCTTCAATGATAGTGTGTTTTGCCACCTCTACATTAGATTGTCTCATGGTATGCATGAGGTGTGTCTGTAGAGTTTAAAAAATACCCGAATTTTTGAAGAACACACATACCTGAGTGGCAATTATGTGTCAGGCCTGGGTAAAGATGGGGATACAAAATTGTGAAAGATGAAGTGCTAGCATCAAGAAACTCTTGATGCCTTTCTTTTCAAACAATATCAACATTGCTCAGAACAAAATTCACATTCTTGAGACTTCCTTTTTAAGAAGTTTTAAAATAACAGGAGGAAACTAGATTTTGGTCCAAAGTAGGATTTATCTATATTAATCAAATTTATCTCTAAGTGGTTTTGGCAGTTCTAAAATATAACAAAAACTACCTCTTTGAATGAAGATATGCCACTATTGATGAAGTTGCTGATAGCTCCCATTTGTTGCAGATCTTTTATCATTCAGGTACTGGACAGGTGCTTTTTACATTATCTCACTGAGAGTTTTCCAAAGAATATCCCTTTTCAGGCTTTGAAGGCAGTTCTCAAAGCAGAATTTGCATTAGCCAGGATGTACAGATTTTAGTGTATAGGTTAAACAAGTTGGCCTTTTTACTTTTGTGTTAACACACACATTAATATATGTTATATACACATGTTAAGTCTAGTTGCATTCACACTAAATGGTATTATATCACCAAAGTTGTGGCTCTTATGTAGCAGTATACTTAGACTTTATTATTCAGATTGAAAATAAGTAAACTAAAATTGCTTATCTTTACCAGCTTCTGTTTGTTTTTTAATCCTTAAGTTTTACATGGACGGATGGCAAATTAAATAGCAGTAACTTGGTAATTCTGTCCGGCCAAGTGGTTGAACACTTTGATTTGGAGTTCCGAATCCTATATGCACAATCAGAGCCCATCAGCTCCAAACTCCTGTCCAGCTTCCGGATCAGCGGGAAGTTTGATCATCTACTTGACCAAAAACCACCATCCAGGGAACTCACATTGGGCAACCTGTTGAGGATGCGGCTGGCCAGACTCTCAAGTACTCCCAAGAAAACTGATCTGGAGTCAGAGGTGGGAACAGAGGGAAAGGCAGAGACTGAGCACCACGGCTCTGAGGCTGCCTCTATCAGTGAGGAAGACGACTATCTCCATAATCATGAGGACAAGCTAGAAGGCCCAGAGGCAACTGATGTCGCCACTCAAACAGAGCCAGGAGAGGAGGTGCTGACAGTGGGTGTAAGTGAAGTGGGAACACAAACCAGCCTCACCACAGCGTGCACTGGGACCCAAACTGCAGTTGCCACCAGGGTAGCAAGCTCTCAAACTGTGATTTGGTACAAGTCAATCACCACCCAGACTGATGTGGATGAGAATATTCTCTTTTCTCAGGAAACACAGTCTAAAGAAGAGTCACCAGTATCAAAAATGTCTGTATCGAGATCTTCCAGTTTGAAGTCCTCCTCTTCTTTGTCTTCCCAAGGCTCTGTGGCAAGCTCCATTGGCTCCCAGACTTCCATCAGAACCACTGATTTCATAAGTCCTGGGTATTCGACATACTTGAGCACCCCCCACTTAGATTTGTGCTTAAGAGACTCCTTTAGAAACTTGAATAAAGAGAGGCAGCTTCACATTGCTGGTATCAGATCCCGGCTCAACCACATGCTGGCCATGGTCTCAAGGAAATCATTGCTGACTGAAAACTATCTTGGCTTTAACTCTGGAAATTTTACCAGAACATCAGTTAATTTGCTTGTTGTTAGAAATGCAGCACTTTACCCTTCCCATCAGTGACTGCTCGTGTTCAGAGACTACTGGTTTCAGCCTGGCTTGCAGTAGACATTATCCAAGGCTGTCCTTTACAGTGTCATTGATTGCCTTCTTTTCACCTCTAAAGTCACCCTGCTTTCTTTGAATTCTATACAAACTGTTTATTACTTTACATGCTTTTATCTTACCTTATTTTTGTCATGCATAAACCAGGTGGTTTTATTGTTTAAACACTATGGGTACAGTGGTACAGCTTTTTGCACAGTTTTAACATTGATATCTCAAAAAGAGCATGTTTAGTTGCTTTAAGGTTAATTCAGATGAGAGAAAATAGGTTTTGCATTTTTCTTGATTTGTGCGTTCTTCTGTTTTAGAAGTTTGAATCACTAGTCTTTTTATGATCAAAATCCTATTTAGAAAAACTCTGTTTCTTGTCTGTGTCTTTAGACTATGTGTTCTTAACACTAAATAAATACTTGTATAAACAACTTTTGTTTGGTGATTGCTTGAGAATTTTTGTGTGCTCTCTGGCACTTTTCTCTTTAACATTGAATATGTCACGAGTGAACACACCTAATAGATACTTGTGCAACCTTTTATGGTGTTTGGGTGAAGAAGAAGTAGGTGATTCAAATCATTAGAGGGAAAATATCCACTTAAAAGTTAGAAGACATAAAGCCAGTTTCAGGGGCATGCCTTCTTTAGTAATAAGAATAATTAATATTACTATCGCTATAGTTTGAGTGAAGAAACCTACCAGAAATAGGTCTTTACATATGCTCTAGGCTTTCTTTTTTCAAAGAAAAAGCCTGAGCTATTTAGATAAGGACCTTGGTTCTTTGCTTCTCTGCCAATGGAGGCCTTGGTGTCCATTCCTGAATTCAACCCTGATATTAACTGTTGTGTCCCAAAAAGCCTCATTTCATCAGATGGGTGTATTGACAATGATTTAGCAATCTAATAGACTGGAGTAGGGGCCAACGAGGACACCGACAATTATCCCAGATTCCTAGTCCAGTGGTAGGCAATGTGACTGGGTTTCTACACCCTGCTAATCAGGATTGGTATGGCTGTGGAATCCTGCTTTTGTCTAGTCTAATTCACATGGTCAGACAAAAGGAAGAGAATTAAGTGATGGCTTCTTCCTTCTCCTGACTTGACCAGAGCAAAAGAGATGTATAATAGGTGAGGGTGTTGTCCCCACGTACGATGCTGATGCACCTGATCACAGGCATTCCTGCAGGTTTTCAGATGTGGACGAGGACTCCCTTAGAGTTGCCAGCTTATTTGCTGGGTTAGTGCCATCATCTGGCTATGAAGCAGGCATAAGGAAACTGGCCCCTGTCTGAACAACTCTGGCTAAGCCTAGCCTAAATGTTTAGAGCCATTTCACAGATTTACAGCACTTTGTGCTCTCTCTGATCCTCACAGCAATGTAGTGGAGAGCTACGTAGGTTGGAGAGCTGTTATTCCCAATTTTCGGATGAGAAAACTGAGACTCAGATTAATTAGCATATTCAAGGCCACATGGCTGCTAAATGGGGGACACAAGGATTTAGGCACAGACTTTCATATTCTAAGTTCAGTACTCTGTTATATGACTCGGCATGGAGTATGGAGGTGTGAGAAGGTGTACCTTGAGAAATGGCAGTTAATGCGATGGTGAATAGAAAACATAAGAACTTAACACCAGTAACACACTTAGGTGCAAAGCCCTAATCGTCTGTGATAAAGTATTTAAATTCATTTTGAAATTTTAACTCAGTGCAATCCATATAATTGTTATTAGGCATTACATTTTTTTTTAAAAAAGGTTCTATGTTCAGTTTGGGGAATGTTGAATCAATAGATTTATTATTATTTTTTAAAGATTTATTTATTTACTTTATCCATTTTAAAGCCCCCCCTTCCCCATTTGCTGTTTTGTGTCCATTCGCTGGACAATTCTCTGTGTCTGTTTCCTGCCATCTCTTCTCATCCTCCTCCTCTAGTCTTCAGGATTCGATCCTGGAGACCTCTGATGTAGCAGAGAGGTGTTCTGCCACCTGCGCCACCTCAGTTCCTGGCTTTCGGAGCATCTCGTCTTGTCTCTCCCCTGCATCTCTCTCCTGTTACGTCATCATCTTGCTGCATGGCTCCCAGGGCCTGGCGGCTCACCAGCACACACAGCCTGGCAGCCCATGCGCCTTCTATATATATATATATTTTTTAATTTTACCGGGAGGTCCTGGGGATCGAACCCAGGTCCCTCCATATGGCAGACGGACGCCCAACCATTTGAGCCACATCTGCCCCCTGAATCAATAGACTTAAACAGGGTTCTTTACTGCAGAATTGCTTAGACCTTTGAATGAAGTACTGATCACAGTGAATTCCCAGACCACAACAGGTCTATGGCCTATCACCAACTCACCTGACTAGAGTCCTGTTTTTGTGGTCAAAATCATTATTCTCTGAAAGCGTTACCAACAATTAGAAATAAAAGCAAGAGGTATATGGAATCCTAAGGAAATGGCTCAGTCTCTCAGAGTCAGCAAAGCTTTTCGGATGCTTCAGTCTGCAAATCACGACAGAGCAGAATTTCTCAAAGTGAGATCTGAGGACCACCTGCATTGGAGTCAGCTGGGGTGCTGGTTCAAAATCTCGATTATTGGCTCCACTCCTTGGGGAGGGGAGGGTATGTGTGGCAGACTATATGGTTAAAAAATATTTGCCTTCCCTGCAAGAGAATTATATTTCCCTATCCGATGTCAGACTTGGTCATGGGACTTGCTTTCACCAATAAAATGTGAGAAGTGATGTGGGCCACTTGTGAACAAGGGTGTGGTTCCCCCTCTGCACTTTTCCTTTTACCTGGCAATGTTCCAGATAGAGGCTTTCCTGCAGCCTGGAGGTCAAGTTGAAGATGACATGGAGCAGAGGGGCAGCTGGATGTATACCATGAGCAAGAAGTAAAACATGTAAGCCACTGAGATTCCAGGGTCATTTGTTACCACAGCATAACTCAGCCTATTCTGACTGACATAATAAGTTTGGGGGTAATAGTAGTAAAGAGTTTTCTGATGGTGTGTCTTGATCCAGAGCTAAAATCTAGACTCTGGGTGAATGAATGATAATGCCCTTTAAATCATGCACTATAAATAGCTCCACTGGGCTTCTCACAAATGTTGGGTGGCATATAATCATTTTATCTTATATTCTCTGGCAAGGGCACAGATGGCAGATTAAGAATAGATCCATATGTGATCTATTAATTTGTTGTTAACTTTTAACCTTTTTGTGTGGAAAATGGCAAAATATACAAAAGTAGAGAGTAGTATAATGTTCCCCCATGTACCTATTACCTACTTACAACAGTTATCAACTCTTGGTCAATTTTGTTTCATCTCATCTTTACCTCTACCCCAGATTATTTTGAAGAAAATCCCACATGACAAAAGCATGTCAATTATAAATATTTCTAGATAAAACCTCACTTTATAAAACAATCATAATACGTTAGCTCACCCAAACAACATTGATAAAATTTCTCAATATCATCAAATAAATAATATTCAAATTGAATAATCTTGATTTTTTTTCCCCTCCCTGATGGTTTGTTTGAATTAGAGATCCATGCAATTTAAAGATCAATTCAATCAGACTACAGGGTTAACATTCTCTTGTAAAACTTAAGGAACCTGAAGAGATGGCTACCCTGCCTCTGTAGACATTTGTGCTAGGGAGTATTCTTTTATGGAGATGACTTAAAGTAATTTACAAGTAAATCTAAGGTACAAGGTAATGTAAATTAAGAGTTACATGAAAGAAACCCAAGAGTGGGGAATACAAAACATTGTCAGGAATGAGGCTAAAAGTGCATGCCATGATAACTTACACTTAACTTTAGGTAGGCCACACATTTAGCTTTAAGCTTTCCAGTAACCAAAACAGAGAAACCTGGTCCGATAAGCTATTCACAACATTCACGAGATTAAAATTAATCATCCTGGTACAGAAAGGGCAACTATGCTTGGTACTAACGTCAGGAAAGAGTTTCTCACAGGATCCTCATAGAAATGAGACTGTGAAGCATTCTGATCATAGCATCCTCGCAATAAATGCAATGACAGGTATTCTGGGTGTGCACAGACTACTGAATTCCATAAGGGCAGTTGTCAAAGCTATAAATGAGTTCAGTGTATTCAGATGTATTCCATGACCATGGAGTAACTTAATGTTGAATATATTCAGATAAGTATTATTATGCTAGATTTCACTGGAGCCACACACCTAGCACAGTTCCAGTTTATGGCTGGTTTTCCAAATATCTCATCTGGTTAACACCCCTTTCAGAGCTCATACATGCTTTACTGTTTGAACAGAAAGCATGTAGTGATCCTATCTAGAAAGCACCTCACAGGGGGCGATGTGGCTCAAATGGTTGGGCGTCCGTCTGCCATATGGAGGGACCTGGGTTCGATTCCCGGGACCTCCCAGTAAAATAAAATATATATATATATATATAGAAGGCGCATGGGCTGCCAGGCTCTGTGTGCCGGTGAGCCGCCAGGCCCCGGGAGCCATGCAGCAAGATGATGACGTAACAGGGGAGAGACAAGATGAGATGCTCCCAAAGTTCTGAAAACCAGGAACTGAGGTGGCGCAGGTGGCAGGACACCTCTCTCCTACATTGGAGGTCTCCAGGATCGAATCCTGGTGAAGACTGGAGGAGGATGAGAAGAGATGGCAGGAAACAGACAGAGAATTGCCCAGGGAATGGACACAAAACAGCAAATGGGGAAGGGGGGGTTTAAAATGGATAAAGTAGGGGGGTGGACGTGGCTCAAATGGTTGGGCTTCCGTCTCCCATATGGAGGGACCTGGGTTCGATCCCCAGGACCTCCCGGTAAAATAAAAAAAATTAAAAATTAAAAAATAATAATAATAAAATGGATAAAGTAAATAAATAAATCTTTAAAATAAAATAAAATAATTCTTAAAAAAAAAAAGCACCTCACAGACCTAAGGAGGCTTTTTCCAACTCCTCCAACTCCAGATTTGCATGTTCTTCAGGCCCACGATAGAGGTTCCTCTGGTTGCAGAATCCCTTTTGAGTGGGTCTCCCACACTTCTGTGCCCATATCCTTAAAGCTCAGCAAATGCTTTTGCCTGTGCTAAAAATGTGGGCGAACTTGATCATTTGTGTGTGAAGCCAACAGACCAGGCAGGTTTACATGTTACAACAGGTTGTAGAGTGCTGCATTTTATCCTCTCAGTGGAAAATCCCAGCATAGTGCAATTCTGTAAAAGCAATTCTGCAGAGGACCACTTACCTCTTTTTAGTCCAGGGGATAGTTCTCTCTCATCTAGCTTGATGGAGGAGACCCAAGGGCAGAGTCAAGATTTTTCTTAGGAAGTTCTAGCACATAAATACATGGAACATTGTAATGGATATGTTGTTTCTGATGCATTCATTAAATTCACCCTTTTGATAATGTCACACAGATTTCCCTCTGAGGAACCATTATGTTCCCAACTCTCAGTCCATGTGGTTCTGATAAAGCTGACTCAATCCCTGACTCTGAAGGGAAAGCATGTGACAGGCCTAAGCCAATCAGTACATCATATTCCCTAACCTTAGTGATCGATTCAGGGATGGTTACATGGCCAGTGAGAGATAACCATTGCTAGGGATTTGGGGAAAGAGATTTGATGTTTGAGAGGATGCGGTGACTGCAGCTGTGACAATGAACTCAGGCAGACCAATATGATGAGAAAGGAATCCTGATTATATCGTGTGTTGATGCAGCTGTGCCTCAAGTCAGAGCTACTCTTGGCCTTTTTAGTGTGAGTCCTTTTTGCTTAAGCAAGTTTGGGTTGGGCTTTCTAGCACTTGTACACAAAAAAGCCTTAACTGATACGAAGATGAAAACCTCTAAGCCCCACACTTCCTACAACATGGCCAAGATGGTTAGTCCGGAAATATTTCAAAGCAAAAAGTACCAGTTACCCACCATAGGCACAGAAAAACTGTAACATACCCATCAAACATGATTTTGAGGAACATTATACCTCTGGAAAACTTATCATTCAGAAATTGCAAAATGTACCTCTAACAAAATGATCAAACTTTTGTGGAATTGGCAATGAACTAAATAAATTCTGGATGCCATTTCAAGAAATAATGTTTATAATTTTAGAATAGTTATTTTTGGCCATTCTTTCTGAAAATAGGAAATTAGGAAGAGTAAAAGGCTATTGAGACCATTTCTAGTTTGTGACAATAAAACCACGCCATCAATATCTAGGTTATATTACTTGTTTTCTCTAATAGAAGTCTGTGTAAGCAAAACAACCCATTAGTGTTAGGTTTGGAGGGAGCCTGAGGAAGGGAGGCGCTTTAGAAATCAGGCCAGGAGTCAGAATCCTTACAAAGCCTTTAATGAGCTATAGCAGGTGGGCTGTGTCTGAAACAGACAGCAGCAGCTTGGGAGGGGGGCGGTGGGGAGAGTTTTTATAACTTGTTCTGGGCCTAGACTACAAAGGGGCTAGTTTGTGATGGTTTATGCTAGCTTTGCAGTTTTAAGGTCAGGGCGAGATGACTCCAATCGGCTCTATGGTCCCATTCGCATCCCGGGGTTGCTACTTCCCTATCCATGGGAATGTTTAGGGAAGGAGCCACGCAGAGGCCAGAGCTCTGGTTTCATATCAGGAATGTGTACCTGCAGAGGAGAGGGAAGGGAGGGGGAAATGAAGGTGGGGGGGGGAGGGGAAGGACCAGTGCCCTGGGCCTAACAATTAGACAGTTGGGCTTTGAAACTTTCTGAGGTAATGAACTAATTTGCATCTAAGAGAGTTTAGATGCAAATGGCTCAAGTGGCTGAAAAAACACTGGCTTGAGAATTAGAATGCCTGAATTTGGTTTCAGCTCTATTAGTAAATTAGCTCACTGATTCTGACCAAGTAATTTTAACCTCCATGGGCCTCAATTTTCTCATCTATAAAATAAGAATTTAGGCTAGATTTTGACTAAGATCTCCAGCTTTAAGAGCATGATCCAATAATTTGGGCATGACCAATCAATTCTCTTTGAAAATAAGAGAATTTCTTCATATGTCACAAGTAATTAATAAAATATAAAAATAGTCCCCCAAAGTAGCATTTATTTCATTTTCCATTGAATTCTTGTATAAACTTTGTTTTCTATGCTTGGGCATAAGTGAAAATAAGACAAAGATAATAAGTGAAAATAAGATTAAGATAATAAGTGTTAATAAGACAAAGATAAAACAAGGAAGAATCAAAGTTATAAAGAACTAAATCAAAGTTATAAAGAACTAAAACAAGGAAGAATCAAAGTTATAAAGAACTAAAACTTAAGTATAAACCATGGTGTTCACATATCCATCACTCAATAAACACTTTGTTATTGGACTATGAATATGAATGTGACACAGTCCTTGACACAAGAAGCTCCCACTACAATAGTGGAGGCAGAGTAACCATAGTTCAACTAAATAATTGTATTCACAAAGTTGAGCACACAGGATCTGAATCTACAAAGGGGGAATGCTTAAGTCTATTAGTGAATTTAGAGAGGTCTTCTTAGAGCTAGCCCTTTAAACATGAGGCTATTTTTTAAAGGATGGAAGGTGTGGGAGACAGCCCCGCCCCCTTTAAAGAAAACAAAGCCTGCAGCACGTAGCTACCTCTGTGACCCGGACATGTTAAAAAGTAACAAGCCTCTTCCAAGGAAAAGAATGTACAGATGGTATCAAACACTTTTCCTCCAGGCTATATACTTCCTTCTTACAGTAACATCACCAGACCCCATCCATGTGCTCCATGTGACCCTAGCAGAAACTGTTATGAAATGTCTTTCGAGACCCTTTATATTGCTGTCATTTTCCCATGTCTTTGCAGAGCACTACCTGCCAGAGACTCTCTCCAGTCCTTAAGGCCCAATAAACCTTATGTCTGACTCAGTGCCGAGTGTTTTCTTTGGTCTTGTAGCTGCCCTAACCTGTGCCCTTCAAGAGTTGGGTTGCAACAGAAGAATGCTAGGCAGCAGTATATTAATTGCACCCTATTTTCATTATTATGGAAATAAATCAAAGGAGCTATTTGGGAAATGAATATATGGATGTAAATTCAAAATTTTTTTTTTTGGTGAATTTGAGTTAAGGTAACAAAAGAGCTAATACTAAATACGTTATGTCTTGCACTATTTTAGGTACTTTACATGCTTGGTCTCATGTAATACAACCTTTTTATACCACTTTTCTCAACTAAGATTAAATGGCAGAACTAGGATTCCAAGTCATGTTTATCTGGTTCCAAAGCCCTTGCTCTTTCCATAACTATACCATTTTCCTCAAAGAAAGCAGAATTTTCTTCATAGCTCTAAAAATGTATAGATTCTGAAAGCTCTCTCTTCCAATTAGTTTTCTACCTATAGACTATTGCTTCCACTTGAGCTCATTAACTCTCATTAGCTCTTCTTTGGATTAGCAGTTGCTTTCCCAAGTTTGTTGATTCTAAGAATTATCTGTGGAGCTTCTTAAAAATGCAGGTTCTTAGACCATGCCCCTGGAGACTCTGGTTCAGGATTGGATTGGAGCTTGAAATCTGTATTTTTAGCAAACATTTGAGTCATTTGACCATTCATATTTGAGGAAGCACTGGGTTAGTGCCCTCGCCTCTTAACGAATCTACCCATTTCTAGTTTCTTCTTCCAACCCATTTTTTTTTTTTTTCTTTCACTGTAGAGCTCTGCAATCCAAAACGTAATCTTAAAATTTAAGGCCTCCAGAATGAGGGCCCAAATAACTTTTCCAATTTACTTCCTACTACTCCGTTTTACACTCCTAGGTAAACATAACTGTTTCTGGCTCTATTTACAGCCTGGGAATCCTCCCACCCATGCTTTTACTCCATTTCTCCAAGTCTGCTTAATGACCATCTTTGCACAAAGTCTCCCCTGGTTTCCCCAGCTGGAAACTAACTCATCCATTCTGCAGACTCAAACCTGTACTCTGCTAGACTACGGTAAGAATTTAGTCAGATTACAACCTGTTTATCCACCAAAAGCTTTCTTTGCACATAAAGTGCTGAAATATGAATACTTATCTGTAAGATTGAAAGGGGTGGTCCAAGTGATTACAAGAATTTATAGTTGTAAGGGACTTTAAAAGTGGTATCTAATTCTCCACTATTCTAATTTTTTAGCCCTCCCCCCCCCCCCCCCGTTTACAAAAATAAGACATATTCACTGTAGGGATATGGAAAGTCACCCCATTTTAAATTCTTGAATCCTTTGATTTTAATTAAGCCCTTCCAGAAATGGGACCCTCATTACTAGTCCCCTGACGTCCTTCCCATCTTTGGGCGGTTCCGATTTACAGTGTTTTATGGTTAGCTGAAATCTGTCTTCTTCTACGTTTAAGATTGGGATTAGCACCTGTCATGTCCTTGCGTGGTAGTTAATCACGGATCCTGGTCAAGTGTGATGTCATCGGAGCACAGGTAGGTGGTATGGTCTTTCCATCCTGCTTGGAATACAGACGGCATTCTGTCAAGGCCCCCCTGACGACTTCCATAGCATTTTACGTTTTATTTACTTGGGATAATAAATGCTACTATTTATTGAGCGCTTATTCATTTACTACCCACCTTATCTCCCCCTTCGGGCCCAAGTGGTTACTATTTTTATCCTCCAAATTCGAAAGAAAGGAGGAGACTAAGAGCGAAGCGGCAAAGCTGGGACCGTTTATACCATAATGAAAATTCAGTAGTTAATCCAGGAAGCACTGCCTAGCCCACTCGTCTGCAAGATGCCAATATCCTTGTGCCAGCGGCTCTTTCCCTAAGTCCGTACTTCCGCAGTGAAGTGTGTGGCCACCGTTGAGGACACGCGATGCTCTCGGGAAAGTCACTTGCAAACCTAACTCACCGCGCTAAAAACGGAAAGTGGCGGAACCCTTTTTCCAATATGGCGGCGGGGTCACGTGGGCCTGAGGCGGGGCCCTAACGCTCGCCGGAGACATGCTGTAGGTCACGTGGAAGGGAGGCCACGGCCCGGGAGCGTAGCAGAAGCCGACACCCTCATTCCATAGGTGGTCAGAGATTAAAGGGGTGCGTGCCTGGAACCGTCTTTAGCTACAGTCCCAAAGTCACGACCCTCAGAGGGGACGGTGGCCACGAGGGGCGTGGCCGTAACGCGGCCCAATTCGCGAAGGCTACGGCTCCTCGCGGGCCACGCCCCCTGCCCTTCTGGGGTTCCCGCGCGACGGAGGGGTGGAGCCTTCCCCGTGACCTTTCACCTCAGCATGGCTGCGCCCGTGGGACCGGTGAAGTTCTGGCGACCGGGTAAGGCCCTTGGCGGGACGATGGGCAGGGGCGGCAGCCTGACGTTGGTTTTGGCTCGCGGCCGGCGCCGTGGAGCTAGCGGACCTGCTCGCAGGCCTGACGTCGGTGGCCCGGGCACCGACGCCTCTCTGTTGGTGGAATCTCTCTGAGGCTTAGTCTCCGTAGGTGGCCCCGAGGAATGCGAGGAGCGGAGCCGAAACTGGGCAGAAACTCTGTGTGACCTTATTGGAGTCACTCAGCCTCCCGGGGCCTCGTTTTTTTCATCAGTGATGTCTATTTTACCCACCAAGCGAGATGGGGTAACACTTGTGTGTGCTAAGCGCCCCCGTGCCCTGTTACTGCCCTGGGCCCACTGCTGCTCAGGGCTTGGGAGCTCAAGCAATGGAATCAGACTACCTGGGTTGGAATTTTCGGCTCTAATAGTAGCACAGTGACCTTGGGCAAGTCACTTAAGCTTTCTGAGCCTTAGCTTCCTCACCCGTGAATAACAACAGCTATCCTGTTAGCTGAATAACGGGCATAAAGCCCTGTCTGACGTAAAGTAAGTGCTTGTAAAAAGGAAACGTTTATTATGTTTTAGGGTAATTCTTGTTCCACCCAGAGTGTGTCTACCAGAAAGTGAAGCTCTTTCTTATATTGTTTACCACCCACTTCATCTCCGCCAGGCCAACACAAAGCTCAGTCACAATGTACTTTCCTTGTTTTGTTTTGGCATTTGTTCATTAATCAGGTTTTTATTGAATGTGTATATGCCAGACCCTGCTAGATGCATTACTTCTCTCCTTCCATCACTTTCTCGTGGTGAAAATGAAGTTTCAGGTTTCTTAACAGTTTTTTTCTCACCACTTGCCTTTTGCAAAGTATATTGCAGCAAAAATGAAATGAGATGGAGAGATGATAAAAGGCATTCTAAAGGGTATTTTAGAGTGGTTCCCTGAAATTCTGACCATATATATATGTAATGTGGGAGATAAACTCAAGCAAGGGAGGTGCTTAACTCTTTTTTTAAATCTGTAATTTGTCACTTAACAATTTTATGATTCAGCATTTCACGGCATAGTTTTATGGCTTAGTTTGCAACACAAACTAAAATTTCATTAAATAATGAGACACCCTCTGTTTAGTTAAGGCTATGGTAATAGGTCAAAGTGTCAAGTGTAATAAAGGCCTGAATAAACTCTTAAAAATCAGACCAGGGTACTGTTTTGGTTAAAGCGTGTGGAATTACTCTAAGGATTTTATTCCATTTATTAGTTCATTCATTGATGGTATACTTATTGAAGACCTGTGGTCAGGAGACAACGATAGATGACCAGGGCTTTGGCCTCAAGATGCTTGCTCCCTTTCAATATGAAGTTGGATGTGCTTTAAAAGAGATTGTAAAGTGAGGCAGATTGTAAAATAAGATAGTGGTAAAGAAGACAGGCTCTGGAGTCAGACTCTTATGCCTTACCCCTGCCTACCACTTACTAACTCTGTGACCTTGGCAAAGTCAGTTAAGTACTCAAAACCTCAGTTACCTCACCTATAAATTGGGCATAATACCTACCTAAAGGATTGTTATGAGGATTAAATGAGGGTAATACATATAAGACTTAGCATTAGGTATGTGATAGCTATTAAAATTTTATGGAGGTATAGAAAAGGGAGGGGAAGATTAACTATTACACTTATATAAAAGTATAGAAGAAGGGGGAAAGATTGAATGTATGGGTAAGAAATAGCTTGTAAAGGTGATGGTATTTTTGAGCTGAACATTGAGGCACGAATAAGGTTTTGTTAGGTGGAAAGGTGGAGGAATGGGGCTCTAGGCAAAGAGTGCAGCATGAACAAAGGCACAGTGGGATGTGTGCTTTAGGAATGCCCCCAAAACTAAAATAATTGAGTAGTCTGATGATGGTAAGTATAGGGTGTAATTTGGGGCATGGCAGGAGATGAAGCTAGAAAGGTAGGTCTCCAGTTGTGAAAATTCTCTGTAGTAAGTTAAAGAATTTGGTCTTTACTGCTTTTAAGCAGGGGAATGACTCGATCACATTTATTTTAGAAAGATAACTCTGGCAGTGATATGGAAAATAGGTGGGGGAAGAAATTAGAGACAGGGACACCTTTAAGAGAAGATACTGGGAGCAGATGTGGCTCAAGTGGTTGAGTGCTCACCTCCACATAGGTGGTCCCAGTTTCGGTTCCCGGTGCCTCCTGAAAAAAACAAAACAAACAACAAGCAAAACAAACAAAAAAACCAACTCAGGGGAGCCAGTGTGGCTCAGTGGACCTCAGTACACATACGAGGTCCCGAGTTCAATCCCTGACCCCTGGTACCTCAAAAGAAAAAGAAAAAAAAAGAGAGGATACTACTGAAATCAAGGTGCGATACTGAAAGCCTCAGTTCTGGCCTGGGAGCTGAGAGATTATTGGGGAGACATTTTGAAGGCAGATGTGCTAGAAGTTGAAGTCAGGAATAACTCAGATTTCTGGGTTGGGTGACTGTCAAGATAAATGATTCTCAAATTTGCTGTATAATTGAATCATCTGGTAAGCTCATTAAAAATGCTGTGTCCAGTTGCACCCATACTAATTAAATCTGAAGTGTGGAGGCTGGGAGCCAGGCATTTTGTTGTTGTTGAGGTGGAATTCACAAAATAAAATCAACCATTTTAAAGTGTACATTTCAGTGACATTCGGTAATTCACAATGTGCAACCACCACTTATATCAAATTCCAAAACATTTTCATCACTCCAAAAGAAAACTTTAAGAACTTGCTTTCTATTACCCCTCCCCCACCCCTACCCTTGGCTACTATCCCAGCCCTTGGCAACTATCAGTTTGCTTTTCTGTCTTTATGGAGGCATCAGTGTTTTTCAAAGATCCTGAAGTGATTACAGTTTGCATTAAAGTTTGGGAGTCACTGGTCTAGGTAAACTGTGATGTCGTTAACGAATATGGGAATAGCTTTAGTGTGCACTTAATGAACTCTTACTTTGTGCTAGTCACTTTCATTTATATTATTAAATTGTCACAGTATCCTGTGATGGAGACATTACTCTTTTTTTTTTACAGATGAGGAAACTGAAGAACAAGATATGAAATAGGATGTGGATGATGGCCAGTGAGGTGGTTGAGTCTGGATATAATGCTAGATGTTGGAATCATGAGCATATCCTACAGGCTAGGAGTCACTACCTCAGATAGCTACAGGGGCTTTTGACATAATCTAAATGAGTAAAGCTGCTGGGTGGGTAATAGGGAGTTGTGGGGACTGTGGCAAACTAGAGTGTGTATGAACTAGTTAGATATGTACAGTGTAGATCTACACTGGAGCATTCATGTGCTGTCAGTACAGTACTAAGCTGTACTTAGTTCCATCTAGTTATTGTTGTATGGGCTTAGTGTTGCCAGATTTATAAATAAATATATATATTATCTTTAAAGAAGCTTTAGGTTATGTAAATGTTACATAAAAAATATAGGGGATTCCCATATACCTCACCCCCTCTTCCCCACTTTCCCCCTTTAACACCATCTTTCATTAGTGTGGTACATTTATTACAATTGATGGACACATATTGAAGCATTGCTACTAATCAGGGGCTGTAGTTTACATTATAGTTTATACTTTGCACCACCAGATTTCTTTCTTTTTTTTTTTTTTAAGAAGCCTAATAAGTAGATTTGAGTGGAAAAGTTAATGTGTTGTTTTTAAAGAACTCATTCAAATATTTTTATGACAGCACATCTGGGAACCCCCAGCTACCAGTGTGTGATCTCTCCCTTAAGAGTATGACTTAAAAGAGCCTTGTTTGACCTGCTTGAGGTATTTCCGTGAAGAAGTTTTATTTAATTTTCTAGCATAAGTGATCAGAAGGGCCTAGCCATTTTCATTTATTCATTCAATGAATATTGATTGCCGACCATGTGTCTGGCAAATACAACAGGTTTGAAGCTTTTTTGACCCAACCCACAGTAAAGAAATATACTGTTTTGTGAGCCACACAACAAAAAATATTGTGCAAAAACAATATTGCTTTCTGGGATGTACTCTGATACTTTGTCTTTTATTTTTAGTTTGTTATTTAAAAAATGCTAGTCATGACCCACTACATTGACTTCAAAATTCACTAATAAAACACCATTCAGATTTTGAAAAACTGGGTTAGAGGGAATGCTGGGTCGGGGATGCTGTTATCAGCTTTGCTTTATAAAGGGAGAAATGAAGGAGTTTGTGGTTTGCAAAAATGACAGAGTAGCTACTCCCTTAAGCACAGGGCACTGTCTCAAGGGATAAACAGCCATAAGCGGCCCATGTTGGCTGTGAGTGTGTGTAGACGGAAAGCAGCCCTGATGTTCTGGTTTGGCTGAATGAAGTCTTTTGTAAGGAGATCGGCTCGATATTGATTGGCAGCAGCTCATAACAATATACTGAGGTGGACTTGGCTGTAGGTTAGAGACAAGGGAGGGATGGGGTAGTGAAGAAGATACTGGGTGGATTAAATGCCGTTGTGGCGGGGAGTAGAGACCTTGCAGGAGCCATGTGAAAAAATTCCAGGCCTCACGTAATTCTCATTGGGTTTCTGTCACTTCTTTTAAAAGTCCAGTAATAATGTGATATGGAATAGGACTAAAAACACTGTACTCTGTAGTGTACAAGGGGACTGCCTTCTCCTTTGTTCGTGGCATGCCTGAAACTTTTAAGGAAGATTTTTGTATTCTGATAGGTACTTTTCTAGATGCTTTCCTGAAGTTAATGTTTAATGTCTTTCAGTAGTTTGAGATAAAATGCATTGCTTCCATTATGTATTTTTGTCTTTGAAAATTTGTAACTTTTGCACATTTTTCTGTTGACTGCATCAGAGAACCTGAAAAAACATTTCTGCTACAGGTACAGAAGGACCAGGTGTCAGCATCTCTGAAGAGAGACAAAGTCTAACTGAAAACTCTGTGACAACCGTTGTTTACAATCCTTATGCTGCCCTTTCTATAGAGCAGCAGAGGCAGAAGCTGCCTGTTTTCAAGGTACGTTGAATAAACCTGTTCAGTTGGTGGGGCTGACTCATGTGTCTACAGCAGCTTTATTATAGTTGGCATTGAAGGGAAAATGATTCTCTTACTCTTAGAACACAATGAACTCAGAGATACCCTTATACTCTGGGATCACTTTTTAAAATATGTGTGTGCTTACTAACCTTATAAATCTTGAAAGTCCTGAAGGTTTTTTTGTTTGTTTTTTAGTTAGATCTTACATATTGAAAAATTGGAAGAAATGGAATGATATTCTTTTTCCCCCTCATTGCTTTCAATATGGACTATTTTGGACATTTGGTAAAGTGGAGAAAATAGCACAGTGGACTTCTATGCACCTATCTTCAATAGAATACCTGTGGAAGGGCCAATTTTAGCTTTCTTTTTAAAGGCATGTTCTTTAAACAAGATTAGCTGGCAATATGAAATTGTTTCTGTTGAAGAGGTGAGTTAATACTCTAATTCCTACTAAGATGGTGACAAGATTTTGGTATGGTTACCATATACCATGTGCAATGTAGGCATTAGATTTTTTTTTTAAACAAATCAATTTTATTGATACATATTAATAGAGCATAAATCCATCCAAAGTGTACAATTATTGGCATTCAGTACAATCACACAGTTATGCATTCATCACCCCAGTCTTCATCAGAGCATTTTCATTATTCAATAATAATAATCTAAGGGGTATAGGGTTTTTCTTTTGGGAATAATGAAAATAATCTAAAAGCAACTGGTGATGAATGCACAACTCTGTGACTACACTGATTGTACACTCCAGATGGATTGTATGGTACATGAATAAATCTCAATGAAACTGCTTTTTTGAAAAAGCACCCCCTTTTCCCCCCAAATATTACACATATCGGGCTTTAGTGTCCAGGCTACACTGCTTTGCCCTTAGTCTACACAGCACGTCAGGTCTAAATCTGGGTTTGAATGCACTATCAACTCTACCAACTATGTAGAAGAAGAGAGTGTCCTTGCCTACTGACAACTCCGGATGACTGCCCAGAGGTCTGCATTTCCAACCACATCTTTCTTCTAATTTTGATTAAACTGTCCGTGAGAATCATTTCCATCCTCTTTGAAGGGCTCTGCCTGCAATCCGGGGATTTTTGCTTTCCTTGTCTTTCTCAGCAGGCTCTAATACCCACCTGCTGAGATCAAACCCAGCTGCCCTAGGCTCCAGCTGGCTGTTCAGCAGGCACTCGATTTTATTGACAGTGCAGTGCTCAGGAAATAAACACATGCTCAACTCACTAGAAACCAAACTGTAAACTAGAATTCAGGATACATTCATTTACAGTGAGTGATGGTTCCACCTGTTAGCAAGTCCACATGGGAAGCAAAATTGTCATCAGGAAGTGGGCTCAGAGCCAAAGGTGGTTTAGAAATCTTGAAAGGTATTTATCTTGTACAACCCCTGATGAAGGCTGATGAACTCTCCCTCCCTCGCAGAATGCCTCTGGAGTGACCTGAGCAGATGTGGCCACCAGCACCCATGTCCCTCTTCCTGTTCTCTCTCTCTCTCTCTCTCTCTCTCCTGACAGTTTCTGGTGAAAACTGCCAAGTCCTTCCATTTAGGGAGTTTCTTACTAGACTGTGCTGATAATTCCTCTTTTTTTTTTTTTTTTTAAACAAATCAATTTTATTGATACATATTAATATAGCATACAATCCACCCAAAGTATACAATCAGTGGTATTTGTTATAATCATGTAATTGTGCATTCATCAATTTAATTATTAGGACATTTTCATTATTCCAACAATAATAATAGTAAACAAAAAAAGACAAACAAACAAAAACTTATCCCCTCTCAGTCTCTCTGTGTCTCCCCTGCTGTACATAGCTGCTATTCTGTTTCTGTCTCTCTAGATTATTTGTAGTTATATTTTGTATAGATGGAGTCAAGCAATATGTCATACCTTGTGTGTAGTTTCTTTCCCTCGGTATATTTCCTTTTTTTACCCTTACTGGAAGATTATTAATATATTACTATATGCTACTGTCTGTAGTTTGCTTTGGCTATATTTTTGCCTGATATTAACATCTTGTAACACTAATATATATTTGATCAGTTGCAAAGAAAAACAGTCTTATATATGCTGTATTACCCATATTCGTATTTCACATGAGGTTTCACTATGCTATACAGACCCATGTTACATTTTTAAGCTTTCCTTCTAGTAATATACATCACCTTAGACTTAGACTTTCCCTTTCAACTACAAAATTAAGCTTTCTTAATTTAGTCAGGCTATTATGATTGGAGTTTTATGTGGTCCTAAAAATCTCAGTCACTCATGTAAGCAGTCTTTGGATTTCTTCCTCAAATTACTGACATCATCCATTTTGTGTGAATGTTGCCAGTTTTATCCTGAGGAGATAAGATTATAGGTTCACTGTAGTTTCCTTACCAAGGAAGGATGCATTTATTTTATTTTATTTATTTATTTATTTTTTAAAGATTTTATTTATTTATTCATTCATTTATCCCCCTCTTGCTGCTTGTGCTCGCTGGGTCAGCTAACCAAGCCGTGCGGGCGGGCTTGCCTTCACCAGGAGGCCCCGGGAACCGAACCCGGGGCCTCCCATATGGTAAACGGGAGCCCCACTGATTGAGCCACAGCCGCTTCCCAGGCCGCTTCCCATTTAAGTTGTGATGAAGTGTCTGGACTCTGGAGCTAGACTTTAGAGTTCAAACCCAAGCTTCACCACTTGCATGCTCTGTGACCTTGCTTCACCACCTGGAGCTTTGGTTTCCATATCTATAGAATGGGGCTAATTGTAGTGCCTGCTTCATAGGATTGTTATGAAGACCAAATGAGGTAATGCAGGTAAAAGATTAAATAAGGGAAGCGGCTGTGGCTCAATCAGTAGGGCTCCTGTTTACCATATGGGAGGCCCCGGGTTCGGTTCCTGGGGCCTCCTGGTGAAGGCAAGCCCACCCGCACGGCGTGGTTAGCTGACCCAGCGAGCACAAGCAGCAAGGGGGGGGATAAATGAATAAATAAATAAAATCTTTAAAAAAATAAATAAATAAAAATAAAAGATTCAATAAGATACCTGATGTAATAAATGCTCAAGTACCGAGTTTTGAAATTTTGGTCTTTTCTTGACTGTTCTTCATCTTCCAGTTGTACTTATAAGATAAAATAAATGAAATGATGACAAATGGGGGAGGGAAACAAAAATTTAAAATACATTGATGAAATAAAAATGATATGAAGAGGGATGCAAGTTATTGATAAAAAGCAAAGCAAGAGAGTCAAGGCAAGACGCACCAGAAACCAGGAACTGAGGTGGCGCAAGTGACAGGGTGCCTCTCTCCCACATCGGAGGTCCCTAGGATCGAATCCTGGTGAAGCCTGGAGGAGAAAAATGAGAAGAGAGCAAGAAACAGACACAGAAGATCACCCAGCAAATGGACACAAACCGCAAGTGGGGTGGGGGTGGGGTGGGGGGAGAAGCCAAGCAGGGGTAAACACAGTTAAGATCTAATAAGATGTTAGAGATAAATCTAAAAGACTAAAAGGATAAAAAGCTACCCCCTTTACCCTCCCCCCCCATTGAAACTAAAAGTAAAAGTAAAAAACCTCAAAGTAAAATTAAAAGTAAAAAAGTTGGGAAGAAGTTGAAACTAAAGCAGCAGTAAATCTTTAAGGCTCCCTCACTGTGGCGCCTACCTCTCCTACAACTCTTCTCTGCCCGCAGTGCCAATATGAGGAGCCTTCTTAGCTGCTCTCCCTAGCCTGGGGTTCTCTTTGGGCTCTGGACACTGCTACGCACAGTTGTCCTTTTCTTCCTACAAACTCAACCTTGGAGAAACTCAATCCTGTCATCCTCACTGGCTTCCCTTCTTGATTTCCCTGTGTCTGTCAGTCATTCTCACAGTCCCCTAAGCTGGAAATCTTTTTGTTATCTCATCTCCTGTATTCACTTTGTCAAATGTCACACATCTGCCTCTCTCCATTTGCAGATCCTTATTTCAGGCAGTTAGCACATCAAGTCTGAAATAATTGCCTTCACATTCTTTGTGCTTACATCAGTCTTCTATGCTGCTGCCTAATTTTTTCAAACACTTATAGCCTACACTGCTTCTCAGGTAAAGTCTGGACTCCTTAGCTATTCAAGGCCTTTCACAGTAAGTTTTACCTCTTGTAACTCATTCTAAATCAAACCTGGGGCTCTTCATGGGCTTATCTACTCATAGTCCCCCAAATAGAGTTTGCATAGTTTGCTTATTTCCATCTTCTTTTTATTGCTTATATTATATCCCTTTCCTGGAAGGCCTTGCTTATATCTCTATTCATATTCATATTGTCTTTCAAGGGTCAATTCAAGGTTCACTTTCTTTCTGAAGTTTTCTTTGACCATTTATCCGTCTATCCATCTGTCCATCCATCCAGTAGCTCTACTATTTACAGAATATCTACAAAGAACTCAAATCTTCCCCTCCGCCTCCGCTCAAAATAAAATAACACACAAAGTCCAAGCATCCAAGAGGAGAACATCTACACTAGTCATTAGATCACCTACAGCTGATTCTCCTTTGGGTGCTTATAGAAATTCAGATTCCTGGGCCCCACCCTAATCCTACTGAATCAGAAACTGAGGGTAGAGATAGAGAATCTTCATTTTGAACAAATATCCTAGGAGATTTGTGCATTAAGATTTGAGCGCAAAGTATCTAGACCTCAATGCCAAATTCAAAAGCCCCACATAGTCAATATCTTATTAATCCACTTAGGAACTAGCAGCATCCTAGCTTCTCTGATTCTCACTGTTTTGGGTGTGGATTCAATTGAGCTGAGTAACGATCTGAGTGGGAGAATTGGACAGTTTTATACTTTATCCCAAAGCAGGTACAGTTGATCCTTATTATTCATGGATTCTGTATTTATGAATTCACCTACTCACTAAAGTTTATTTGTGGCCCCCAAATCAATACTTGAAGAGTGCTTTCCTGGTCTTTCATGGACATGTGCAGAGCTGCAAAAAATTTGAGTCCCTTAATGCACATGTTCCCTGCTGAGGTCTAACAAGGCAATGCTCTCCTTTCTTGTTAATAGCTCTCACAACTGTAAACAAGTCTCCGTTTTGCGGTACATTTTGTGCCATGCTTTTCCACATTTTTGTGCTTTTTGTTGGTGATTCCGCAGTTAAAAATGGCCCTATGCATAGGACTGAAGTGCTGCCTAGTGTTCATAAGCACAAGATGGCTGTGATGTTTATGGAGAAAATGCGTGAGTTAGATAAACTTTGTTCAGGCTTGAGTTATATTGCTGTTGGCTGTGAGCTCAATGCTAATTAATCAACAAGAAATATTAAATAAGGTATCTTTAAACAGAAACACTCATAAAACAAGGTTATGTGTTGATTGGTTGATGAAAGTGTTGTGACCCGTGGCTGGCTTAGCTCTGTATTTCTCCTAGCAGTACAGTGGTTTGGTATTCACTAATTAAGTGTTTGCTTAATTAGCAAACACTTAACTAGTTAAGTGACTGTATATCACATAATTACTGTGAATAAAGAGAATTGACTGTGTTTATAGAATTCAGGTGTGTTTGTAATCAAGTATATGTACAAAAGCACATTCCAAAGCTAAGTAGATAAGTAGATTGGAGTTATCTTTAACTTTTCAGTAGCCAAACCAGTATTTCTGCTTATATTGAATGGGTTTAGGCAGCTTAGCTGAAATATATGTATAACCTGTGAGTACGTTTTTGTGAATTCAGAGTTAGAAGTAGAAGTGAAAGTATCTCCTCCCCCCCTCCCCATCCTCCAGGTAGGTTTCTACAAATTAATAAATGAAACAAAAAATTAGGTAGTACATGTATGTGGTACAGAATTCAAAGATCTTCACACTCCTGTTCCCTGGCCACCCTGTTCCCCTTCCTGGAGGCAGCAGCCTTACTGGTTTTTTGTTTTTTTCTTCCAAAGATCATCTACACATAAACAAGCAAATATGTATTTTTCCTTTCTTTAAAAGTAAAAATGCGGTTCTGTTCTCACTGTTTTATACCTTGCCTTCTTCCCTTAACATATCTTGTAGCTCATTCCATGTCACTACAAAGAGGTAGTTGTTCTTTTTAACAACTGTGTAATATTCCATTGGCTCTTTTATAATTAATTTATCCAGTCCCCTGTTGTGATCATTTAACTGTCTTGATCTTTGATCACTATAAACAATTCTGTAAGGAATATGCTTATATATACATTTTTTAAAAACAATTTATTTTCATTCATACATGAACATACATAAACTATAAGTATTCAGTAAACATTGTGAACTTAAAAAACAAACATGCAAGACACCGTACAGGGCTCCCACACATCAACCCCCCAAACACCCTGCATTGTTGTGAAACATTTGTTAGCAAATTATGAAAGAGCATCGTCAAAGTATTACTACTAACTATAGTCCGTATCTTACTCCCCTATACTTTTTTTTTAAGGATTTATTTATTTACTTTTATCCATTTTTACCACCACCCCCCAACCCCCGTTTTTGCTATTTCTGTGTCCATTCACTGGGTAACTCTCTGTGTCCATTTCCTGCTCTCTCTCCTCATCCTTCTCCTGTCTTCACTGGGATTTGATCCTTGGAACCTCCGATGTGGAAGAGAGGCATCCTACCACCTGCGCCACCTTAGTTCCTGGTTTTTTAACATGTCTCGTCTTGGCTCTCCTTTGTGTCACTCTCCTGTTACGTCATCGTCTTGCTGCGTGGCTCGCGGGGCCTGATGGCGCACCGGCTGTGCACAGAGCCTGATGGCGCACCTCAGTGCAGGGCTTGGGGGACTCATCTGCTTGTGGGGCCTGGCGGCGCACCCAAGCACAGGGCCTGACAGCCAGAATGCCCTCCATATGGGAGACGGACGCCCAACCATTTGAGCCACGTCCGTCCCCCTGCTATATCTCTTAAGGTTGACCAAAGATGCCTAGAGTTACAGTCATTTCCCATACAGGATGGTCATATAATAAATCAGGCTTAGTTTATCACCAACATTCTAAAAACCAGACCTAGGGAGAAAAACTAGGTCTGGGGACACATGCAATGGTTTCTTTTTTTTTTTATTATTTTTTTTTTTTTAAAGATTTTATTTATTTATTCATCTATCCCCCCCTTGCTGCTTGTGCTCGCCGGGTCAGCCAACCACGCCGTGCGGGCGGGCCTGCCCTCACCAGGAGGCCCTGGGAACCGAACCCGGGGCCTCCCATATGGTAAACGGGAGCCCTACTGATTGAGCCACAGCCGCTTCCCAATGGTTTCTAATATAGCGAATGTTTAGCCTCCCCTGATTATCACAAAATTAGGACAGCGAGAATATTCGCAACGTATATACATTTTTATGCACACATATAAATATGTAGCATAACAAGTGAAAATCTTAAAGGGTATATGCATTATATGTCTTGACTGGTATTATGCTTGATTACACTGATATCAATAGTACTTGAGAGTTGGAAGCACTTTCTGATAGTCCTTTTTAAAATTTATTTTCCTTTGGCAAACAGCTCATTTCAGAATGTTTAAATAGCTTTGTTTAGGTCTTATGAAACAATGTATGGTTATTTACTTTTCTTTCTTTTTCAGCTTAGAAATCATATATTATACTTGATAGAAAGCTATCAGACAGTGGTGATTGTTGGAGAAACAGGATGTGGGAAGAGCACACAGATTCCACAAGTGAGTACATACTTAATATGTGTCTTTACACTTTGATTTCCTTGGGAGGATTTTATAACTTGAGAACTCTCTTTACTATCACTGGCATTTTTAAGATCTTCTCTCAGTGAGAAAATATTCACCCCAACTAGAAAATATTTTATTAAACTTTTGGAGTTATAATTTCTTTGATTAGTACTGAAATAAAGTTGTCTTTTTTTTTTTTTTTTAAAGATTTATTTATTTACTTTATCCATTTTAACACCCCCCCTTTCCCCATTTGCTGTTTTTTTTGTGTGTGTCCATTCGCTGGGCAATTCTCTGTGTCTGTTTCCTGCCATCTCTTCTCATCCTCCTCCTCCAGTCTTCACCAGGATTTGATCCTGGAAACCTCCAATGTAGGAGACAGGTGTTTTGCTACCTGCGCCACCTCGGTTCCTGGCTTTCAGAGCTTTCAAAGCATCTCGTCTTGTCTCTCCCCTGTTACGTCATCATCTTGCTGCATGGCTCCTGGGACCTGGCGGCTCACCAGCACACAGAGCCTGGCAGCCCATGCGCCTTCTATATATATATTTTTTTTATTTTACCGGGAGGTCCCGGGGATCGAACCCAGGTCCCTCCACATGGCAGACGGACGCCCAACCATTTGAGCCACATCCGCCCCCTGGTATTTTTAATATTTATTTTTTGAGTTCTTAATTGGTTCACATGGATCAAATATCCCTTCTGTCCAACCTTTTTTTTTAAGATTTATTTATTTATCCATTTTAAACCCCCCCACCCCCACCCCCCCATTTGCTGTCTTGTGTCTATTCGCTGGGCAATTCTTTGTGTCTGTTTCCTGCCCTCTCTTCTCATCCTTCTCCTCCTGTCTTCACCAGGATTCGAGCCTGGGGACCTCTGATGTGGGAGAGAGGCGTTCTGCCACCTGTGCCACCTCAGTTCCTGGTTTTTGGCACGTCTTGTCTTCGCTCTCCCCTGTGTCTCTCTCCTGTTATGCCATCATCTTGCTGCATGGCTCGGTGGGGCCTAGAACGCCTGGCGGCACACGCGCCTTCTATATTTTTCTTTATTTTACCGGGAGGTCCCGGGGATCGAACACAGGTCCCTCCATATGGTAGACAGACACCCAACCGTTTGAGCCACATTTGCCCTCCTCTGCCCTATCTTTTGATACTCAGTTCCTTTATGCAGATGCAACCAATGTTATCAGTTTCTTGGGTAGATATTTTTTATGCATATACAAGGTAATACATATATATATATCATATATAAACTTTGGCCCTTTTTTTAAAAAAAACTTGAATTGTAGCACCTATACATGCTTTAATGCACTTTTTTTTTAATTTAATGTATCTTTTTTCAGTTGAATACATTCTACTATATATACTTAATTTATTTACCAATCCTCAATTGTTAGACTTTTTGTTTAACAAACAGGTTTAACAGCTGGTTGTTTCCAGCTTTTTATTATCATAAACAATGATGCAGTGAATTGATTTGCACATACATCATTTTACACACATGGGTATATTTATAGAATAAATTCATGGTTATAGAATTGGTGGGTCAAAGGACATGTGCATTTATTTGAATTTAGTTATTTTTAAGAAACTATATTAAGCACTAGCTTTGCTAGTGAAAATGATTAGAGCTGTGATGGATTGTATTCTTGTTCTATACATATACTACCCCCCGACCCCAAACATGGGAGGATTATTCTCTTTCTTTTAACCACTCAGTTCCCCTTTTCAGAGACATTCACTGTTACGAACTTCTTTGAAGCTAGATTTGAGGTAGGGCCTTGGGAGAATTGGAAAGGCTGAGGAATTGAAGGTCACAGCAAGGATACTGGGCAAGGTTTTTCTCAAAAAGCTGCAACCATTTAGATTTTTTTTTTTTTTTTTTTTTTACCAGGAGGTACTGGGGATCGAACCCCGGTCTCTCCATATGGTAGACGGACACCGAACCTCTTGAGCCACATCCGTTTCCCCATTAGATTTATATGGTGTCTTCCTTTGGAAAGTATGCTGACACACAAAACACTTACCAATTTTGAAATTCCACAAATATGTGCAGTTTAGATTATATTTTTTGCTACAGCGCTGTTGAAACGATGGATTATGGAAAGAAGCTTTTCTTTACTACAATTTTTATTAGTACTATTTTGAGCAAAGTTCTTTCCACTCTTTAACTAGATCAGATTTCATGACTGCCCCTTAAAGAGAGAACTGAGATATAATTCAGAGCAGAGTTTGATGATCCTTCTCCATGATGTCTCACTGCCCTGGATGCCAGCACTGTGTCTGCATTTTCATTATCTTTAAATTTCCATCTTTTCAGTTCTTATATACATACAGTAGAAGTCTAAATCGCAAGGTTGTTTATTTAAATTTTGAATGGTAGAGTTGTGTCCTGGTATGGCTATATATCAGGATTTTGGAGTCAGACTGCTGAGTTTGAATCACAGCTCTTAGATTTTTATCTGTTCTTGGACAAGTTATGTGACCTCTTTATTTCCTTATCTATAAGTTGATGATATCACCTTCCTTATAAGATTTGTTGTGAGGATTAAACAAGGTAATGCATAAAAGGTGCTTAAGATGTTTCCTGGCACTTAATAAGGAACTCAGTGAATATTAGCTGTTATTCTTAGAGTTCTGTTTTTGCATTTGTGTGGATTGGGATGGTTGGAAGTATTTTGTGTATGTATATAAGAAAGAGAAACTTTACAGTTTTTATAGCCAAAATAAAAAAATATATTATCTAAAACACTTTGTTTTTTATAGTCATATTTTCAAACTAATTTTAGATCATCAGAAAAGTTTCAAAAATAATACAGAGTTCTCTTATACCCCTCACACCAGTTCCCCTAGTACTATGATCAAAAGCAAGATATTGACATTGGTATGATACCAGTAACTAAACTACAAATCCTATTTAAATTTCAACAGTTTTCCCACTTATGTTCTTTTTCTGTTCCAGGATCCAATCCAGGATCCTACATTGCATTTAGTTACTATTTCTCCAGTCCCCTCTGGTCTGTGAGAGCTTCTCATTCTTTCCTCACCTTCCATGATCTTGGAATGGAAGAATGGAAGAATACCTGAGCATTTATATTGTAGAATATCCTTCATTTTGGGTTTGTGTGATATTTTCTCATGATGAGAATGAGGTTATGTGTTTTTGGCAAGAATACCACAGAAATGCTGTGTGTCCTTTTTAATGCCTCACGTGAAGGGGTTTGTGATGTAGATATGTCTTTACATTGTGATATTAACGTTGATCACTTGGTTAAGGTACCAGATTTTGCCTATAAGGTTACTATCTTTCTTCTTGTAGTTAATAAATATCTTGGGGGAGATTCTTTGATACTTTGCAAATATATATTTTTTTCTCCTCAGACTTTCACCTGCTAATTGAACATTGCTCAGTATGTCTTGTCTGCAACAATTACTGTGGTGTTTGCCTAATGATGATTTTCTATTTTCCTCTTTCCCTCTACCTTTATTAAAGGAGTTCTTCTGTAAGGAAGAATTATCCCTTCTTCCTCATTTATTTATTTGATTATTTAGATGTATCAGTATGGCCTCATGGGTGTATGTTTTGCTCTATGGGTTAATATCCAGTACTATAGTCTATGGTTTAACTTAGGGTTCACTCTTTGTATAGTGTAGTTCCATGGATTTTTTTAAACATAATTTTTATTCTGTTGCCATATATACAATCTAACATTTCCCTCTTTTAATCATATTCAGATCTATATTTGAGTGCTGTTAATTACATTCACAATGTTGTGCTACCATCACCATCATCCATTTGCAAAACATTTCCGTCATTCCAGATAGGAACCTGTACATTTTAAGTCTTAATGTCCCATTTCCTCTCCCTACCCCATTCACTGGTAATATATTCTAGATTCTGTCTCTATGAGTTTGCTTATTTTAATTACTTCACATCAGTGAGATCATACAATATTTGTCCTTTTGTGTCTGGATTTTTCACTCAACATGATGTTTTCAGGGTTTGTCCATGTTGTTGCATGTATCAGGACTTCATTCCATTTTATGGCTGAATAATATTCCATTTATGTATATGCCACATTTTGTTTATCCATTCGTTGGTTGATGGGCACTTGGGTTGTTTCCATCCCATCCTTTTTTGAGCTCTTCCTTACATTCTGGGACCACAAGATGGTCCAGGCTTGTCTTACATTTTCCGTGTACCAGCCCAGGGATCAATCACTTTTCCAAGGAGACTGTGTTCCTTTTATTGGAAAATGTCATTTAGAAATCAAGATCTGTGTGCTAAGGTACTCATTGCTGAGGTGTCATTCCTCTAGGCCATCTCAGTGGGTGGACTTAATAAATAGATGTATGTATCCTAATCCACATGTGTAAAAGCAACTCTGTCTGTCTATGTATCTATCTATCTGTGTATCTGTGTATCTATGTATCTATCTATCATGGGTTTATGCTGATGCTTCTGATTCCAATCCAACACCATAGGACTTGTTTTAGCCCTTCTTTATTTGCAACTTTTCTGCAATAATGAGAAACTCAGTTCTCGTTATTTATAATATATTTACTTATTTGTTCACTTCTAGTATCCACATAAAATAGTTTCAGGATCACTAATCCATACCCCTGTGAGAAACACTTGCTAACTAGATTGCAGCATTTATGTACAGTTGTGTTTTTTTTTTTTTTTTCCTTGCCCTATAGCATTACTCAAGATACTGTCTTCCACTGTTATTTAGGTTAGTTCTTTCCTTCTGCACGTCCTTTAGTGTAGTTATGTTATTAATTTGTTATTCAATTAGGGTTGTTAGTGTTTGTATTTCATTTTGAGTTCCCCTCACATCCTGATTGGTTTTAGCTGTCTATTTTTAGGTGTGTGAAGAATATGTGAAACATGGTTATGGTTCTAAGAGTCAGAGCTACACAAAAAGATCTACTCAGAATAGTGTCAATCTGTCCTCATCCCTGCTACCTCATTCCCATTCCCCCCTTTTCCTGCTCTTTTCCCACCTACCTCCTGTAGACACTTAATCTGTTTAGTTTTTAGTTTAGCCTGCCTGTATTTTTTTGCACGAATGAACAGATAGATGCAATAGTATTTTTAATCTTTTTCCTTATTTTAGAAGTAATACATATTTATTGTGAAACAATTTAGACATTACAAAAATATGTAACTGATAACCACTGTTATCCATTTTGGATTTTTTAATGCATATATTAACATATATAATCTAATTTTATATGAATCTCTATAACCAAATTTATGTATCATATAGTTGGGTGACATGTATATTAATGTATAAAATGGAATTATTTTTATTTAATGTCACCAAAATATGGTTTATATATATCGAGCTGTTTCTGTGCATATTTAAAATACTTTGATTTACAGATTTAGCACTATTCTGAGTACCCCATGGAATAGTTTCTTGTTACTTGAGGCAGCTATGTACTCAAGTACAGAGATTTTTCAGGACTGAGTTCAGAAGGCTGAATTTGTGCCTTGGTTTTTCTGTTTATCAGCTCTACTGTGAATTTAAGCAAATTGTTTAATATTTTTAAGCCTCAAATTCCTCATTTGTAAAATAATTTCCAAAATGTCTGCTGGGATAAGAACCATCTGTCATTGCCTTTCTCAGTCATTTTAACTGAGCAGGGCCAGCATTGGAGAGTTTGTTTCTGGAGAAGTGCTGTGAGATATATACTTAGATGTGATTTTATCTTTAGTACCTTGCAGAAGCTGGCTGGACAGCCGAAGGAAGAGTTGTAGGAGTGACCCAGCCTCGAAGAGTGGCTGCTGTTACAGTGAGTTTCTTTTTTATATTTGCACAGACTTGTCTGCATCTTCTGTTTCAGTGACTTATTTTTTTCCTCATTTCCTAAAAGGTCTAAAAGAATTAAATGCTCCTTAAGAATTTAATTCTTCAGTTGAAAAAGAATTATTTGTGGTTTTTTTTTTTTTTTTTTTTTTTTTTGGTAAAGATGCTACCTTCACATGAAGAACATTTTAAATAATAAAGAAAATCAAACTGAAACATACAGGCCAAAAAATCCGCAGGTCTCACCACCCAGCAAAAAAACATGAACATTTGGTAGACATCATTTGAAGCTTCTCTTAAGGATAAAATTGAATGATTGGCTGGATGGATAGAAATAATTTTGTAAAAATGGGATCATATCATAAATGCTTTTGTTGGATTTAACAAAAGAAGGAACTGAAGTAAAGTAGAAATAATTATTGAATTTTGGGTAAATATTTTTTCACCAAAAGAGATTTTATTAAAACTTGAAAATTAGAGAAAGATTATGAAAAACTTTAAAATGTTGCTTATTTTTGAAATTATATGTTTCAGCTTTAGATGGTTTCCTGCTATGAAAGAAGAAGACATTAGCATGCTTATTCTTCTTTCTACCTTTCTTCCCTCCATTTGTTATAACTGGACTTTTTATTTCAAGATTTATAACATTTATGTTCTTTTCTGTAATCATAATTCCTGTAGCTATTTATTTATTTGTTTGTTTTTTTTTTTTTTTAAAGATTTTATTTATTTATTCATTTATGCCCCCCTTGCTGCTTGTGCTCGCTGGGTCAGCCAACCACGCCGTGTGGGCGGGCCTGCCCTCACCAGGAGGCCCCGGGAACCGAACCCAGGGCCCCCCATATGGTAAACGGGAGCCCTACTGATTGAGCCACAGCCGCCTCCCACCTGTAGCTATTTAATCTCTCTCTCTCTCTTTCTTTTAATTAGATGAGTTGTAGGTTTACAGGAAAACTACGCATAAAATACAGCGTTCCCATATCCTACCCTTTTAGTAATAGTGTGGTATGTTTGTTACAATTAATGAAAGAACGTTTTTATAATTATGCTGTTAACTATAGTCCATGGTTTATTTCAAGGTTCACTATGTTGTAAAGTCCTTGGTTTTTTGTTTGTTTGTTTGTTTGTTTGTTTTAATTTTATTTTATTTTGAATATTACATCTTAATTCTAGCTTAAATGGATTTAGTATTCATCATTGATTATTTTCCATGGTTTTGCCATCCCTGAGTAGCTCATTTTGCTTTATTTCTTGAGTAACTGAATTTTTATCATTCAGAAATTTTTTACATGCTTGAGAATATTTGAGTGTGCCCTTTATATTTATGGAGCTACTTTGTTAATATAAAATTCTTAATTCATGGTTACTTTCCCTAGCTACTGTGCAGCTATTGCTCTACCGTCTTTTGGCATTGAAGGTCATGGTATAGAAATCTGAGGTCAAGTGGATCTTTTCCCCTGCCTGTCTGGCTTACTTTTTCTGTTTGAATGCTTGTAAGATTGGTTATTCATCAGAATATGTCTTGATGCTGATTGTTCTATCTCAATTTATCTTAAATATGAAAAGTTTTCAATCTTCGAATTTATCTTTAATCAGGCAAGTTTCCTTCTGTGATTTCTTAGCATATTTTTCTTTTCTGTTTGTTTTTTTTCCTAAGAACCCCAATTAAGTGTATGTTAGATCTCCCTTGTCTTTCTTCAGTGTTCATCACCATCTCTGGAAACATCTGTTCTTCTCCAGTTTTGTGAGATTTCCTCAAGCCCATTCACCATGTTCTTGATAATTTTTTGTTAAATTTATTGTGTTTTGGTTCTTTTGTAGCCTCTAATCACATCTTTGAATGTTTCTCTTTTTTCAAGATGGAAAAGTGAATATTTAGAATGGGAAAAGAAATGATAATACATCACAAATCATTTTTAAAAGCTGATAGACACTAAAAAATGCAGGAAAATAAAATAACACATTTAACTCACTTCCTGACACATCACTGTAAAACATGTTATCCTAAAGTTTTTTGTTTGTACTTTCTTTCATCTCTTCTTCACATGACAATGATTTACTATTATTTTCCTATAGAGAGAGTAGAGCAACATTTTAGTCTTTTCTCTAGCATGGTTGATTCAAATTTGTTTTTTATTATTGATACTGTAGAAAAGTTCCTTTCCACTCTATAACTTGCTATTAGTAGCATTGTGTACATAACATTGGGATTGTTTTCAAATTTGTGAAAAACATCTATCAAGCTCTTTTCATGTATAAGCTGTAAGATTTAGCAGACTTGCACAAACTGGTTTCTGGCCTGCACTTTGAGACCTTCTTTCTCTTCAGCTCTTTGAATTTTCTACACCTTCCTTAAGTGGTTTTTAGTTTATGCTTGTGATTTCTTGGAAATTGGAGAACTATTTGGCTGCAGTCTCCTTCTGTTTCTTTGGGTATTACTTTTGAAGTTTCTTGTTAAATTGCTTGTTTTGCTTGTGTTTCTTTCCTCCTGTTTTCCTTTTTTCTCCGACAGCTTTCATGCTTGTGTTGGTACTTTATGATAATCATTCATCTTTGAATGGGGCCACTAGCTGCTGCAGGACTGTGAGGGTGAGCAAGGGCTCTGCTGGTCTGGATACCGCAGTCTCTCACCACCTCTCTTACCCTTCTTTGTGGGATGGGGTGAGGATGAGGGTAGCGGGGTACTCCACCTCCTTAGTGTTCTGACAGGTTTTCATGGCTCAGGATGAAACTCTTTGTGCTTTCTGATTGGGGATTTGATACCTGTGCCTGCCTTCCTTCCCTCCTGTCTGTGTTCACTCCCCTTGGGTTTGGGGTTGTAGGCATCAGAAGTGACCTGACTGCCCGCCGCCTCCTTCAGCTCCCCATCCCCTGTGATTCTTTGCTTTCAGGGTGGCTCTCCTTTGAGATGTTTCCTCTGTCTCCCAGACCTGAACACAAGGCCACTTCTTATCTTTCTAAGGATTGTGGGCTCTGCCTTCTAGGGTGGGGACGTTTACATTGAGGAATCCAGAAGTAGCCTGCTCTGGTTGTGAGGAGGTTTGGGTTTCTCCTTTTCTGGATTCAGACTTCTAAGTATTTGGCAGGTGTGTTTTCTTGTTTATAGTTTGAGCTTATGGCTGTTTCCTTCTTATATTGAATATGGAGATTTTTCTGTTGATGATATGCTATACTTCTTCTTTTGTTGTTTTTTAACATTTTTGTGGTAACAAAAATGTCTTTGTTTTGTTGTCTTTAACTGGGCAAGAAATTAATTCTTTTCCCCTACTTTATTTTTGCTCTTTGCCGAATTCTAATTATTGTATAATCCTTTTACCAGAGTCCATTTTCTATTGGTCTTCAAGTTAGAAATTACCTAGAAATATATATATATATGTAAGTCTCGTGTGTTAGAATGAGGATAACTGTTTGGAAACTAAGCCACGGTGTTAGAGTTAACCTTTCGTGGTTAATGAAGAAGACTCAGTTACCTAAACATTAGAGCAATTTTTCCTTTTTGTGGTTTAGTATCTCAGCTCTTAATCAGTTTGCCTTTAGTTCCAAATTTGTAGCCATAGGCAACTTCCATGAAACTATAAGCTTTCTCTTGAAAGGACAAAGAGAATATAAATTAACCATGTAGTATTAATAGAGCTGCAAATTTGAAATGTTACATTTCAGAAAGTACTTACTAAAATCTCAAAACAATCTCAGATCCTGAGAACAGATTGCATAAAAGCATAAGCCAGGGAAGCGGCTGTGGCTCAATCAGTAGGGCTCCCGTTTGCCATGTGGGAGGCCCCGGGTTCGGTTCCCGGGGCCTCCTGGTGGGGGCGGGCCCGCCCGCACGACATAGTTGGCTGACCCGGAGAGCACAAGCAGCAAGGGGGGGATGAATGAATAAATAAATAAAATCTTTAAAAAAAAAAAAAAAAGCATAAGCCATTGCTTGATCTCTATGAGAAGCAGTTAGTAATGAGCATGAACTTTGGACTCTTATGGTCTGGGTTTGACTTCAAGACCAGGCCCTGGTTTGACCTAAATCTTCATTTGGAGATTTAGGACAATCTCCAAAACTTCCCTGATCTCAGTTTCCTCGTTTGTAAAAGTGAGGGTATTCTGCCCACCTCTTGGGCTGTGTGCATAGTCAATGAGATACAACTTGTAAAAGCTTGGAGCATAGCACCTGGTGAGTAGTAAGTACTCAGTGATTGGTTTTCTTTTTCTTTTTTCCTTCCTTTCCCTATATATCTTTGCTTCTGTCAAAAAGAATTATTTATCCTGTCTAACTCAACTGATGAGGTTATTGGGAGTAAAACAATAGAGGTGAAAGTGTCTTAAAAAGCCAATAGACTATGCTGTCACATACCAAGTGGTATGATTATAAATGATAAAACTAAAAAAAAATACTAGTTTGAAAGTAAAACACATATGGGACCCATAAAACAATTACGTTTTTATGGACAAGGTTGTCTCCTTTATGCTCATTCCTTGCAAGCCTATTTTCCCTAGAGGATTCTTGTATCTCTGTGCATCCATTCTCTATTTGTGCCATTTTCCAAGATTAGTAGTGTAATAATCTGTAGAGTTGAAATGGAAACAATAACAAAACTGTCCTGGTGAAATGCTGGTTACTGGGAAATAAAACCTCCAGAGGTAGAGCAGTGTAGGATGAATTTTTGGTTTCATAAGAGGTTTGGAAAGACTAAATAGTGTTTTTCCAGTTGTAGACCAGCAGCTTGATGATTGATTCTGTTTTGTCCTTCCAAATGTGTAATTTCAAGGTACTAGGCAGAGCCACTTCTGATTCTCATTTACTCTTCAGTTTCTCAAACCCTGATGGGCAGATAACGACTGGTGTTCTTGACGCAGAGAGCCCAGTGCAGGACCCCCTGTGCTCTAAGGCCCAGGGTGCTGGGGTGGAACAGCTGTTATCATGAGCTCTGTCCCAGAACACCTCCTGTGCCAGCTCACATTCCAACTCAGGGACTATGTTGGGGAGAGACTTCAAGTCTGAAGGCGGGAGTGTAGATGCCTGTCTACCTGAGGGTTTGTGTGCCAGGTCCCCGCCCAGGAGGCTTCTGTGATAATGCTTTTTCATTTTGTTCCTTTCAGTTAGGTAGGCCACGTATTGAACGTTAAACTCTGTTTTCTTTTAAAGTAAATTGAACGATAAGCATGTTGCCCTTCCACTTCTCTGTTTATTCATTAATTTAACTATTTTCTATTAATAAATTAATAATGCTTGAGTAGCGTTCTTGGCAAGGTAGGAGATCTTGCTGTTGGGTTATTTTTCTCTTTCCTACATTCATCTTTTGTTTTTCACATATTAGGTGCATAAAATTCTATCTATAGTTTTTGGTCTTCATACTATATATGGGTTTTTTTGTTTTGTTTTTTTAAGAGCCTAGTGCCTTTATTTATTTTTTTATTTTTTATTTTTTAAGATTTTATTTATTTATTTATCCCCCCTTGCTGCTTGTGCTCGCTGTGTCCATTTGCTGTGCATTTTTCTGTGTCTGCTTGTCTCCCTTTGTTGGGTCATCTTGCTGCGTCAGCTTACCGCGCTGCGCCGGCCAGCTTGCCTTCACCAGGAGGCCCCAGGAATCGAACCCAGGGCCTCCCATATGGAGCCCTAACAATTGAGACTTATCCCCTTCCCATGCTATATATGTTTTGACTGTGACTTACTTTATTATGTTAACTTGGATCCTTTATAAATCTTCTCATCTACTCATCTGCTTTTTTTTTTTTAATTTGCATTCTGGTCCTCATTTCCCCTTTTAATGATTTTGGTAGCTGGGGCAGTATGTTGCAAATTACTTTACGTTGTTAAGCTCTTGGAAAGTTATCCTTTTACATTCAAATGAACTTGGTCCAGGATTGTTTGATCATTCCTTTTCTCCTAGCTTCATGGTCCAATGGTAGGTGCTTTCTCTTAAGACATAAGGACACAAAAAGTTGTCTATGGTTGGTTGTGCTTTTTCTTTAGGAAAAGGGTGAATCTTGTAATTGCTTTTGCTTCCTTTTTTGCTTTGGCCACCAGGAAATTTAGAACTGGATTTGTAGCTCAACTTAAATAACTTTGGCATATCTATGTTTTAATTTTCTTATTGTCTTTGATCTTTTGAAATTTATCTCTGATTTCCTTGATCTTGATCTGTAGCATCTTTATATGATTCTAGTTTTAATGTGTATATTCTTGTAAGTTGCCTCAAATCTATTAGAGAATGAAGTGAGGTATATAAAAAAATAAAGTAAGTCATAAAGGTGGTCATACTCATTCTTCAATAACCTGCCTTTTTCTTCTCATTTTCTACTGTGTTCACATACTATTTAAAAGATAAATGACCTTTAGATTTGCCATAGTGTATGCTCTGTACAGTAATTTCTATGTCTCTATTTTCAGCATGATCTTTCTTCCCAAAGGTTGCAGGGAGAGTAGCTGAGGAAAGGGGTGCAGTGCTGGGCCGTGAGGTGGGCTACTGCATCCGCTTTGACGACTGTACTGACCCGCTGGCTACAAGAATTAAGGTGAAATGCTCAAGCTGCTTTTCCTATTATAAATAAGGAAGGTCTTTTTGGAGTTAAAAACATGCAGGCATCATTGCTGTACAGGACACTGATACCAGTGTCTGAAATCATCTTGGCCCTCGTGGAATTCAATCTGCTTGGAGATACAGAGCTCTTTGAAAGAATCCTTGAATTTTAGCCCAGAAAGGACCACAGGAATAAGGTTGAGCTGTTAGTTCTACAGATGAAGAGGTCGAGGGTCTGGGAAGTTGAATGACTTGATTGCGGTTAATATGCCCATTGGCAATAGATCAGGACTTGAAACTGTCTTTTCTCTGATGGGTTTTAATGTTTTTCCACTGATTTACATAGCTATCTAAATATAGAAGCATGCCTGTTAAGATACCTAAAAACAGAGACAAGGCAGTAGAAATAGACAAAGTATAGAAGTCACAAATGTTGTTTTCACTAGTTAGAACTTTCCCGTTTTTATATGTTAATAGATTTTACATGTGTGTTCTTTGACCTATTTGCTAGTAGTAAAATAATTAGTATCAATACTGATCAGTGAATAATGATCACTACTATGTACCACTGTGCTGGAGTCAAAGTCTAATCAGAAAGTACTATAAAATGAAAGAAAATGCTATGATGAAATGAAAATTGCTTATTAGAATCTCAGTTACCTCTCAATTTGCAACAAAGGAAAATTGAAAATAATCAAGTGAGCTAAAAGCAATGTAGTGATTTATGAAACTAGGGACTTTGTTTTTCAACTTTCTGTACTTTGTTACTTTTGACATTCATTTTGGTAGGTAAAGAGAATATTATTCTATACTTTAAATATATTTAAATTGGCCAATTTTCAAATAGTTTTCAGTGGATTAGATCATCAGATGGTTCTCTTTGAGTCTTTCATGAAAAGCTTTTGTATTCCATTTGGCTGTAATTTCAAGGAGCTCAATTTTTGATTGGTGGTCTCTTCATTGGCAGCAGAAGTCTCACTTTTCACTCCAATGTATATATGTGACAACTATTACTAGGTACCAAGAAAAATATGAAGGAAATGCATCCTGCTCTTAAAAACAAAAGCAAAACAATAAGTAAAAATACTAAGATACAGTGCATGAGGGAGACATTTTGCCTCATTAACATACTGAATTTGTTTTTGGGTGAGAGCAACAACATCCAGATATCTCATATTTCTGAAGCATTTTATAAACAATCATTTATCCTAAATAATAGCTGGCGTTCATTGAACACTTTCTGTGTTCTAGATCCTTTGCTAAACATTTTCCATGTACTGCCTCACTTATTTCTCAAAATTACTTGGTGAAGTAGAAACTTTTATTGCCTCCATTTTGCAAATGAGGAATCAGGCTCAGAGAGGGTAAGTAACTTGCCCAAGGTTCACACGGGTAATAAGTAGTAGAAATAGGATCTGAACCCTAGCAGTCTGATACCATAGCCTGTGTTCTTAACCTCGACCCTATGCAGCCTTCTGCAAATACTATCATTTGAAGTTGGAGTTAATCACCTTAAGACCTGCAAGACTACAGTCTTTGGGAAATTTTAAGGAAAATTGCCTCAGACTCATGGCTCTCTCTGTTTGTCTTCATGGCCTATTCACCACCAGTACCAGGGGTGAAGGTCCAGAGGAAGTGGGACCTAACTGATGTTCAGATAGTAAATGCAGGTGAAATTCTGCTAAAATGATTTACAAGCCCACCCAAGGGTTCCATGTTTAAAGTCTTGTTTGTGGGCAGTTCCAGTACTCAACAACGAAAACACTGGGTCCTTTCCAGGAATTGTCTTGTACACATGCTTGTGTGGATATGGTACTCATTTAGTTGCACTTGAACTTAAAAAAAAAAAAAATCATTAAGATACATTGTAAATGAATTATTTCTAAAGCTGTGTTTTTATTTTTTAGTTTCTGACTGATGGAATGCTGGTCAGGGAAATGATGGTTGATCCATTGTTAACAAAATATAGGTAAATATGTTTTTCCCATGATAATTTTCCTGAAGATTTGAAAGTACACAAGTAGATTAAGAAGCAGTTGCATTATAGTGTTTAGCTGCCCCAAAGCTTTTCCCTTTACATTGGCTATTGCAACACTTGATGTTTTTCTTAGAATTTAAGTAGCAAGGCCATTTACCAACAGTTAAAAATGGACACATAATCCCTGTCATTATTTAAGTCTAACTTGTTCTTTTTATCTTGCATCCATTATATCCCAGGTCTGATTGTGACTGCAGAGTCTTAGCACAGCAGAGAATTAGACAGCGTTTTGTTGAATGCAGAGCCCTATAAATAATTATTTATCACTTTCTTCCTCCTTGTGTGTCTGTCCATCTTTCGCACCATTAAAGCTGTCCCACAGAGGCTTTGTGTTATTCTGGGAAAGGAAGTCACATTTGATTCTCTGGTATACCTGTGATCCAGCTGTGATCATGTGCCTCTTTGTGCTGTTTTCTACAGCATAACAGTTTTTCGGGTGGTTGGGTCTTGTTCCAGTTTTTATGTGCTCTGTGGGTGTGCAATTTAAAACCAGATATTAAATCCCATTGGAATCCAATGTTGGTGGTAAAAACTCTTAATTTTGAGATTGCAATAAATACACCATTTTCTTCACTAAGATGTGTTTAGGTCACAATTTTTAATAGTATATGAATGACCTCATTGTCAAAGAGGAGTTATTTATCTTTACTTTTTAAAAATTTTTTATTTTTTATTTTTTTATTTTTACTTTTGATACATGGTGACTGCAAGGGTGCTAAACAACCAGAAGTCCCTTTGATAGTCTGGATGGGATTATATGGGTGAGATAATGGATTTATTTGGATGCTCACTGAGATCTACCCTCTCATTCTTAGTGCCGTCATGCTGGATGAAGCCCACGAGAGGACCTTATATACTGACATTGCCATTGGCTTGTTAAAAAAGGTATGGGTTTGCTGCCAGACTTTTGTTGTTTAATTTTTGTTTGTTAGTTTTTTTTGCCTGATTACAAAAGTACTTGGAAAGCCCAACAAAATTTGAAAGGAAAAAATTAAAATCATCCATAATCCCACCCATTCACAGAAAATCACTGTTAAAACGTTGGTATTTTTTTCCTTTTCTTTTTTCTGGGTGTGTCTGTGTGTATGCATGCATCTATTTGGCATAATAGCAGTTGGATTGTACATGTTAATTTGTAACCTTTAACATTGCATCGAGATCATTTCCCTGTGTCATTACATATTCTTTGAAGACATTTTAAATGGCTATATGTGATCACATGCCTCTATCACAAAGTATTTAACTCTTCCCCTACTGTTAGGTATTTATATTGCTTACAGATTTTAAATATTTTAAATAATGTTGCATTGAGCATCCCTGTAATTACATCTGTTTGTTTGTTTTAACTTTATGGAAGACTCCAGATATACTCCAAAGTAGAGAGCAGAGTATAAGGAACCCCCTCATGTGCCCTATATCCACTTCAGCAATGAAAACTCAATGCTAATGTTCCAGCCTTACCTCCACCTCCTCCACCCTTCCTGTGTTTTCTGATTTTTTTTTTTTTTTTCTTTTCCGATTTATTTTATTTATTTATTTCTCTCCCCTCCCCCCTTGTTGTTTTTATACTTGCTGTGTCTGTTCATTGTCTGCTTGTCTTCTTTTTAGGAGGCACCGGAACCGAGCCCGGGACCTCCCATGTGGGAGGGAGGCATCTCTGCTCCCTGCTTTGTTGTGTCTCTCATTGTGTTTTCTTCCTTGTGTCTCTTTTGTTGCATCATCTTATTGTGTCAGCTCACCGCACCAGCCCATTGCATCAGCTCGCTGTCTTGCTTGTCTTCTTTAGGCACTGGGAACCAAACCCGGGCCCTCCCCACCATGTGGTAGGCAGGAGTTCAATCGCTTGAGCTACGTTTTTGGGCAAATTCCTATTCATAGGAGTCAGAAAGAGATAGTAGAGCAGGGTGAATAAGAGCATGGGCTCTGGGCTCTAATCATGACTCTCCTACCCTATGGGCTGTGTAACCCAGCCTCTCCGCATCTCTGATTACTCATCTCTAAGATGGAGACAATAAAATAATCTCTATATCTGCACTACTATGCTGTTCTATATAGTAGCCACTAATTACCTCTGACTATTTAGATTTAAGTTAATTAAAATAGAATAAAATTAAAACTGCAGTTCCTCAGTCACATTGGCTAAATTTCAGTGGCTCAATAGCCACATGTAGCTAGTAGCTGCTGCATTGGACAGTGCAGATAGAAAACATCTCTGTTGTTGCAGAGGAAGTATAAAGGAGCTTTAAGATCTGAATCTGAATTTACTGTGTATAAAACCATTTTTTTCTGACACCTGTATGTATACTATATATAGCACTGTTCTATATCATAAATTGTTGTGAGACTTAAATGAGATAATGTATAACCCTTAGAATGGCACCTGGCACGGGTTCTCAGCTATCCTCTGGGAGGATGCCCCGGCTAAGGTGAGTGTAGAGGAAGTTGGATTGCAGATGCCCCTAGCCTCCTTAGGCAGACATCTTTGTGCAGTGCATTCCCTATACAGCTCTACACAGTGGCCCTGGAATGGCACATAACTCGGTATGTGTTAACTGCTATTGTTATTTCTCACTGCTATTTTATTTTTTGGCCAAAAGGAAAGACTTTTTGATCCCTTGGAGACAATATCCCACCAAAATAGTTATTGCCTCCTCAGGAACAGTATATAAAAGGGCCTTTTTTGCTGAGTCTTTGCCAATACTGAGTATTAGCCTTAAAAAAAGAAAACCTTGCCCATGTGATAGATGAAAAAAATGATCTCTTTACTATTATATATTTTTGCTATTCATTAATTTGTTCATATGCCTGCTGATTATGTGTTTCCTTAAATAATTGTTAATAGCTGTTGTCCATAATTGTTATTGTTTGTTTGTATTTAATGTACCTTTCATATTTTAATAGTGTATATATGTAAAGTCTGATTTAATTAGAAGACCCAAGTGTCAGAAAAAAATGGTTTTATACCCAGAAAATGCAGATTCAGTTCTTAAAGCTCCTTTATACTTCCTATGAAAATTTTTTTTTTAGCTTTTTACTCTGGAAAATTTCAAATGTTTAGAAAATTAGACAGACTAGTATAATGAACTCTCCTTTTACCTATTACTTTAACAGTTAATGATTTGTCGTCAGTTTTGTTGCATCTATAAGTCCCCCGTACCCCAGATACATACACACTGGATCAAATTATTTCATCTGTAGCTATTTTGTTGTAATCATTGTTTCCTGATGCCTTCTTTTGCAGATTCAGAAAAAGCGAGGGGATCTTCGATTGATTGTGGCTTCAGCCACTCTGGATGCAGAGGTAAGAGCATTTTTCCCCCTGTAAACAATGGAATTATTGGCCATATCCTTGGGAAGTTACCTCTAGCAAGAGCTTACCTCTGTCAGAGTGGCCTGCCTCCCTTGTGGGGCCATCTGATGTCCTAGATTCCTAGATGTCCTAGATGATCTGAGGATACTCCTTTTCATCTTGTGGGTGGCAATTAGCCTATAATTAATTAATTGAGTTCATAATTACCTAGTTGTTTTGTTTCTCGACCTACTATCTTTCTCTCTGCATGGCCAGCTTCTTTTTTATTACTTTTTTCAGAAAGCAGCTATAGTTTTTAAATTTATTTATAACTAAACTTATATAGTTAGCTTTTTTGGTGTGCAATTGAAGATTCCCCTGTAAATATCATAATTTCTGTGTCGTTATTGTTTATGGCTAAGTTTACATTATTTTTCTCTCCTGATTACTAATATTTTGGTTCAAACAGCAGTTAACTCAAGTAGTTTTCGCCACTTGCTGTATATATGCTAAGCACAGAACTGGATACAGGTGATTCATAGACTTCCTGAGTTCTTGGATGTAAATAGATGTTTACAATTCAGTGTGGTTGGTGTTTTCAGTACCAGAGCATTCAGGATGCTGAGGCAGCCCAAGGAGGGAGTGTTTAACTCCATTAGGATTGGGGGTGTTCAGAGCTCCCCCAGAGGAGGTGTCACCTCGGCTGGGTTTGAAAGATACACAGAAGTTTGCCAGATAGGCACAGGTGAAGAAGAGCATCTTCAGCATGCACAGAGCATGAAACCGTGTGTCCAGATTGCTAGGAGTCAAGTGTAAGTTGGGAGTCTTACCTTGTCTGCAGAGTGCTCCAGGGAGTGATCTAACCCCAGCCACCTTTGACTTTATCTCCCTCCACTTTCTCCAGTGCTCTCTGCTCTCCAGCTACACTGGTCCCTTGCTATTACTCAAACAACTGCAACAACCAAGTATGTTTCTACTCTGGTGTGACCCTCTTTCTAGAATATTCTTTCCCTAGATGTTCTCATGCTTTAAACTTCGTTTCATTCCAGCTTTTCTCAGATATTATCTTCTCAGAGAGGCCTTTCCTGACCACCGAATCTTTTTTTTTTTTTTTTTTAATTATGGGTAAAAATCAAAATTTTCCCAATACATACCAATATTTGTAAAATGATATATAAATATATATGCATATATGTGCATTTGCTTACAAAAATGTTATTTATGTATATATATAAATATATTTTAAGAGGTGCTTAGATACCCAAAATATTACACGGAACCCACTGGGATTCCCATGTTGCCCACCTCCCACACCTCCCACCACATCCCACACAAACATCTCCCACAAGTGTGGCCCACCACCCTCAATGGACTTACACACTCTGGGGCCTTGCCACCAACCATAGACCACAGTTCACACTGTAGACCACACTCTCTCCCACACAGTTCTTAGTGGTATGTGCTATTTTAAAATGGCCTACATCCGTTGCCACAAAGGTACTCAGGACAACCTCCAAATCCCAAAGAAGCCCCTGTATTTCAACTGCTCATCCCCTCCCTGCCCCAAAAGTGTCTAGTGGCCACTGGCTCCACCTCATTGTTATAATTTCTTCCATTGCTAGAATCACCATATGTGTACAACAGAATACCATCAAGTCCACTCTAGTCCATAGTTCTTCCCCCAGTCCTGAGGGGACTGGGATGGTGATGTCCCCTCCACCTCCAAGTGAGAGGGTGCTTATATCCCATGGATATGCTGACCACCGAATCTTAAACAGTGCTGCCAGCTGCCAGTGCGCTGCGGCCTGCGGCCAGTCCTTAAACAGTGCTGCCATTGCTTTCTGTCTTCTCTGATTTTTTTTTCCTTTATAGCACTCATTATTATCTAACGTCATATGCATATCCATGTGTTTATTGTGTTTCCCCCATCACTAAAATGTAAGCTCCTTGGATGTGGGGGCTTTGTCGTATTCATTATTTTATCTCTTCACCTAAAATAGTGTCTGGCACACGTTGAGGGGTCTTTGTGAGTGAGGGTGTGGGTCCAGGTGTGTGGGAGTGCGTGTGGCGTGTGAGTTCACATGGGAGAGAAAGGGTGAGGGAGAGAGTGAGGAAGAGTGTGTGTATAGGTGGGACAGGGTGTGGTTTAGGTAGCATTGTGCCTTAGAGGCGATAGGGGGGTCCACAACTTGTCTCTGGCCTCCAGCTGCTGCATCTGTGGAAGGTAGACTTGTTCCTAGCCTTGGTACCTAGAAGGATTTGGCTGCTGCTGATTTGCCTGCACATCAGGTGGTGGGGGTGGGCCCACCTGCAGATGTAACTGGAGCTGGGAGGCAGAGGGAGCAGAATAAGATGGAGTTGCTGATGAAAGAGTTGTCTTAATTGGCTTAGCTGCTTTGTTAATATAAGCCCAATTAAGCAAGCATTTATATAACATGACCAAGTATAATTACAAAGTATTTATTGACCATTGTATCATATGCTCTTGCTTTTATTTTATTTGCTTCTACCCACAAGACAGAAACTACGGTTGCTGACAGCTCCTTTTTTTTTTTTTTGTCACAGGTCCAGCTACTTGGAGAGAGACTAATTTCTCTGTCCAGATTTCTGGGGAAGGAACTTTGGGTCAGCTGGGGTCAGGACCCATTCAGGGACGAATCAGTGTGGGTCAAGGGGTGTCGGCCAAGGGATGGGCATGTCAACTAGACATGATAGCTGGGAGCCCACTCCTGTGAGCCAGGTAGTTGCAGCTACCAGGGAAGGAAGTTATTGTGAGCTGGGAAGACAACCCAGCAGATGTCCACATCATTTTAATTGCATTTCCTTCATTGTACTGTCCTCTTCCTTTCTGTCATTTTATGTTTTTTTTACCATATGCCTTTGTCATATGACCCTCCTTTTCGGGCTCAAAACTCTTCTCTTACAGAGGCGTTGAACTCGTTTCATTCTTTCGGTTTCTTGATTCTGTCTCAAGATTCGTGTGTTGTTGATAGTATGTTTATTTGCTTTCTAGCCTATAATTTTTATGTATATTATTTGATATTTCCAAATAAAGATCTTAGGCCTTCTCAGTAAATGTTGAATTTTATTTCTTGAAAGAGTAACCCCCCATCTTTACTCTTCAGCACCACATATTCCTTAACAGCTAAGGTTAGGTCACCAACTCCAACAAGGTTAAGGTGTCATCTTCCTGGCGTTTTGGTAAAATTTAGCACTGTCTCCTACTCCCTTCTGAACATCTTCCTTCTCTGCCTGTAGCATCTGAGGCCTTATTGTCTCCTCTCTCTTGCCTCCCTGATGGCTTTCTCTCAGGCATTTTTGCTGGCTGCTCTTCCTTCTCAAGGCTGCGCCCCTCCTTGGCCGCGATTCAGCTGACTCTTCGTGCTTCTGGCAGGCTCGATTGTCCAGTGACTGACTCGTCACAGACCACCACTCACCTCACTTTCTTCTCCTACAAACCTGTGATTCTCGATTCTCTATCTCAGTCCCTGTCTCATTATCATAGACAGTCAAGCTCAAGATCTCTATTTTGCTTCAGGAATTTTTATCTTTGATTAAGAAGTAATTTCATCCTTCGTCCCAATATGTGTGTTTGTGTCTATGTGTGCACACTCACTGACTGCCAGGCCTGTCAGCTGTACCTCTGAAATGCTTTGCTCTAACATTGCCCCTGCCTGAGTTCATACTTTCATTCTCTCTTCCCTGAGCTATTATAATAGCTTGTTTAATTAGTCTCTGATCTCCTATGTCCCCTACCTTTCTTTAAAATGGCCTCCCGAGGTCAGGTACCCAGAACACAGGTCTGGTAATATCATGCCCATCCTTACTGCCCTTGCCTCACCAAGCCAGTAAAGTGCCTGTGCATTGTGGCATTCAGGCCCTTCAGAGTGGTAACTGTGGCCACTTACTGGGTACTGTTCTAGGCTAGACCTGTGCTAAGTGGTTGCAGCCATTGTATTTGAACTGCACACCCTTGCAGCTCTGTTAGCTTTTTTTTTTTTTTTTCCTGGTAGCATTTGCCAGGTGTGAGCACTGACGCGGAGGTGGGGTATGCTTACCCTAGGCTCTTTCCTCTCTCAGGGCACCTTCATATCTTAGTCCACACTCTGCTCTCATCCTGGGAAGGGTGTCTTCCCCTTCCCAGCCAGTTCCCAGCCAAGGGATGCTGCCTCCTCCACGAACCTTTCCCTGAAAGCAAGTAAGAATTGGTCATTTCATTCTCTCAGATTGTACTTTACAGCTCTTTTCTGGTAATTTAGTCATTCTGCTTCAGGATTTTTCTTACAAACGGTTCTTGACACATCTGCCCCCCCCCACTTCCTTTCAGATCCCTTACTCCTCTGGGCATGGGGATCTGTTCTCACTTGTTTGTATATCCCTTCCAGTTAGCCTGTGCCAAGCACATCATAAGGTTTTGGATGAGGGAAGGTTGAAGTGACTTGCAGTGAATTTACCTAAAAGGAAAGTGAAGAATGGTGCCATGTGGAATTCTGCATAGCACAACCTAGTTCTTTTGTTGGCATGAGGTATTTTTATGTCTGTGTTTAATCTTCTTAAACACAACTTTGAAGTTAATGTATATCATTACCAAACCAGTAAATCCCGTTTACTCTTTTAGAAGTTCTCTAAGTACATTCACGTTGTGATTGATGCAGTTCGGCAGTGCACCTCTTGGGCTCCTGGGCGTGTTTTGTAAAGATGCATGGGGAAATAAGGAAGGTAGGACTTGTGATCTCGTTTCCAGGTCTCCTACAAGAAGAGAAGCTATTGCCCAGCCAGGCCTCATGAAAACTTAAAAATAGCTGGGGAATGAATTATTTGATTCAGAATCAAATAAAGGAGCAATCCACCAAACTGGATGTCTGTGTCCCCTTCACAGCTCCCTCCAGCAGCTTCCTTCCCATCTAGGGCTCACCAGCCATTTGGTCACTCAGCTCTGGTCAGTTTCAGCTTCTGATGCTGCTCCTACTGACCACCTGCCTTTCTTTCTCTGTACCTTGGGTTCTTTGGTGGTGTCCCTTCTCCCCATCATTGGTTGGAGTTCCTATGTCAGGTTTCATTATAGGCTACAGATCTGTTGGTCAGGTGTCATTATATAGAATGTGGCCGACTATTTGGGAGGAGCTGCCAAGAGCCACCTCTCTCAACAGGGTACTGTGGGAGTATTTGGGAAGCATATAATTGATGACTTACCCCATACCAAGCATTGCACTAGCTCTGTAGGGCATTTGAAGATGGGGAAGACATTTTCCCTGCCACCAAGTGGCCTAAAAACTACTGGGAAAGTTACAGTAAATGGAGTTGTGTAGCTCTGGTGCCGGAAACTTACCTTCTGTTCACAGAAGTAAAAGTTTCCATCAGAAATTGATACCTTGTGTGATCAGATCTATGGTTTCCAGATTGGAGCTATTCATCAACCTGATTTAATCTGTGCTTAACCTGGATCACACCTTTTGACCTAGTTTTCAGTTGAAGAAAATACAGGGGATAAGAATAGTTAAATAATATCATGGCTACATGCTAACTCAGATGGCACCATTAAATGCAATTTTAAATCTAATCTTTATTATTCTTGCATCAAACCTTTAGTAAAGAATCTGTCATTGAAATGTGATTCCTCAAAATTGCACTAAGAAAATGAAATTGTTTATGATTTTGCAACTCATGATCCATATTATATATCTAATCTCCACTGCACTATCTTCCTCTCCTCTTCCTGTTTTATATTTTCTTTCCTTTCCATAAATTACTATGAGCCATTTTTTTTTTTTAGAGGAATGAAGAATTTATTTTTTTCTTTTACTTTAGAAATTTCGGGATTTCTTTAATCAAAATGAAACCAATGACCCAACCAGGGATACATGTGTGATTCTTACAGTGGAAGGGAGGACATTTCCAGTGGATATCTTTTATCTACAAAGGTTTGATGATACTTGAATTCTTAATGGTGGTGATTTGGAAACCAGGTCTGTAATGTGGAATGACGAGGGAACTGTATCTGCATGCAGCGCCAAGGGTCATATGCCAGGTAGTGATAAGTCGCGTGTTTTATGTCTCTCTTCATTGATGAGAGGTACTGGTCCCCTATGCAGCATCACTGCTGAAATTTAGTTTAAACCCTTGACACTGATGTATAAGTGTCCATGAATCTGTGCTCAGTAGCTCAGGTGGAGAGAGCAAAGTGGTAATAAGATTATGGGGAAGAGGGCTTGATAGATAGTTTTCACAACTGACTGTCAGTGGGGCAGCATTGGTGATTTGAATCATTTGGTTCTCAGTTCTCTACATTCTTAGCAAAGCCTGATCAGCTCTCTTGGGAGAAACCCGCTTGCACAGGAAGCGGTTTTCTACATCGTGTCCCTGGGCAAACAAAGACCAGGAGTCTGGTCCAGTGACTGGTAAATCCAGAGAGTTGTGGGCTTGACCTCTGAGTCATTCTAACTGGAAGGCACACCCCTGACTCATATATGCTGCCAGGCATTAGGAGGGAAAATGAGCCAGACGAGTGTGGGGTTCGGTACTGGGCCCAAAGCCCCAGGTTTTTACTTGCCAGGTATCTTCGCATGCTAAAAATATCTATTTGCATGGCTATATTATTTTTATTTCTTTGCAAATAAAGCTAACACTTGCTGTTTACATATAATTATGGGTTATTTTTGGATGTTGCCTTTCAAAAAAGAACAGTGAACATTTATTTTACTTATCTGTATACTAATTACCTGTTGGGCAGCCAAACTAAATTTTTTGAGGCTTTGCTGCCAGAATATTAGGATAATTGATCTATAATTAACAGGCATATTCTAGTGATGAATTTATCCCATATATCTTTTCAGTCCTGTTCCAGATTATATCAAATCAACTGTGGAAACTGTGGTGAAAATTCACCAGACAGAGGGAGATGGAGACGTATTAGCATTTCTTACTGGCCAGGTAATTACTTTGAACATTTTCTCTGTGATGAGCAGGCATGTTAAGGCAGTGCGAAAATCAATACAGAGGCTTGTTGCTGTTTTTTGTTTTTTTTTTAGGTTTTGGGGTTGGGGATTGAACCCGGGACCTCGTATGTGGGAAGCTAGCACTAAACTATTGAGCTATATCAGCTTCCCTGAGTTGGTTTTTTCATTTGTTGTTTTTTTGTTTTGTTTTGTTTTTAGGAGGCCTGGGGAATTGAACCTGGGTCCTTGTATGTGGGAAGCAGGCGCTCAACTGCTTGAGCTACATCTGATCCCCTTGTTGCTTTATTTACTCATTTATTTTGTATTTTGTTGCATTTTGTAGTTACTTAATACCCTGAAAATTATTTGATTTGATGTCAATTGTCTACTGACTAGATTGTCAGGGAGTCATTAGCCTCTGCCTGTTCTGTCACAGTGGGTTGTTTGCACTTTAAATTTATTAGGTGGTTCCAAAATAAATTAGGTAGTTTAGCCAATGATACTACCTAATGGACTATTTTATTTGCTGTAAAATAAAATGGACTATTTTATTTGCTGTAACTGAATATTACATTAGTTACATTTTGCTGCATGCAATTTGCTCCTGCATGCCTTTTCCCAGTGACACCTCTAGGGCTCATCCTGGAGGTGGTAAGTGGTCACATGACTGGAGAAACCTGTGAACAAGCCCTGCCTGAGGGCTCACTCAAGTTCATAGCACTGTCGGAACCACCCTTCAGCTGTCATCTTTTCCACTGTCAAACATTTTCCACAGTTCACTAGTCTTTTCTGGGGAAAGCTTACTGTAATTTTATATGCCACAACTTGTCCATATGCATGAAATGCTTTGTTTGCCACATTACATGAAAGCTGAGTAAATTGTCATTGTTCTCGTTTTTCAGGGACTCTCCTACTCACTAAATATAGTATAGGTTTCGATAATATTACAGTTGCAAATTTTCACCTCCTTGGCACCATTGTTTAGTACTATTTGATTAAATACCACCCAGAGTCAAGCTTGATAGCACTGTAATTCTTGAATCTGATCAAAATTTAAATCCTGATCCCAACTTTCACCTTCTTTCAGTATGATAAAATGACATGCTCTCAATTGGTCTCAGTTTCTTTGGTTCCTGGTTCACTGTTTTTAGGAAGAGGTGGAAACTGTTGTATCTATGCTGATCGAGCAGGCCCGAGCACTAGCTCGCACTGGGATGAAGAGGCACCTCCGGGTTCTCCCCATGTACGCAGGACTGCCTTCCTTCGAGCAAATGAAAGTGTTTGAGAGGACGTCTCGTAGTGTCAGGAAGGTGAGCCTATCCTGATGACCAAGGGAGGGTGCAGCCATCTATAATCAGATCAGTGCCCCTTTGCTAGGCACTGGAATGCTTTTTGTTTTCTTTTGTAATTAAGTGAAATTTGCTAAAAAGCAAGTTTCTTAAAAGATTTTTTGGTCCATGTTTCTGAATGGTAGATCTAAAAGCACACAGTAAATAATGTGCTTTGAAGATTTATAAATCTGCCCTATGGAAGGGTTACCCTGACAGTAATTATCAGAGCAGTTGACTTTTTTTTTTTTTTTTTAAGGTACTGGTGCCAGGGATTGAACCTGGGACCTTGTATGTGGGAAGCCGGCACTCAACTACTGAGCTACACTGGCTCCCCTGAGTTGGTTTTTTTGTTCGTTTGCTTGTTTGTTTTTAGGAGGTACCTGGGATCAAACCTGGGACCTCGTATATGGGAAGCAGGCACTCAGCCACTTGAGCTACATCCACTTGTGCAGTTGACTTTTATTTGCTTCTTTTCTGCCTGTCTAATTTTTCCCTGAGACGCAGAACTGACCTTGGCTTAAAGGGCTGTTTTGGTGCATTGAGATTAGTCAGATACAATGGGTACGTTACTATAAATGGTTTCTAAACCATTTTTTTTTTAACATCAGTTTATACTGCCAAGTTTAAATCAATTAATTCAAAGTGTAGCTTAAAATAGTTAACCTTGAAGTTGGGGTAGGAAGGGTGTGGGAAGTGTCAGTTTGAAGGAGCCAGCAGGCTCCTTGTCCCCCTGGGTTGTCCTTTGCTCTCCCCTTCTGTTAGGTGAGAATAAAGTAGGTGAGGGTTGGTCTGAGAATCCACCCCCAATTTCACGCCACCTGGAGGGGGGTGCTTAGTCTCTTGGCCATTGGGACAGAGAGCCTCGAGTCCACCCAGTCAAATGTGATTTGGAGCCGACCAATCAGGAGGCCTAAATCCTGTCCTCAGTTCCTGTGTGCCCTTGGAAGAGTTACTTAACCTAGAGTCTCAGTTTTCTTAGCCGTAAAACATATATGATAATTACTTTAGGCTTTATAATGTAAAATCTTGATTCTCTACTTCATAAAAATATTGGGAAGATTTTCATAAAATGGTAGATGTACAAGAGCCTGAAAAAAGTTCTAAGTGCTCTATATACATGTCCCCTGCTGCTTAAAACCCTCTTGGGGAGCTCCCAATGTAACAGCTCGTGGTGGTCCACAAGCCTCTGCATGGTTGGGTCCCTGCATCCCTCTCCAGCCTCATCTTGTGCCACTTTGCCCCTTAACAACTTTGGACTTGGGCCACGCTGCCTGTTTCCCTTTCCTTTGTACTCTTTCTTTGGCCTGGATCTCTATAGGGTTGGCTGCAGTTTGTTATTCCAGGTCTCAGCTCACGATCATCTTGTATAGAGGCTTTTCCTGGCCACCCATCTAAAGTAGCACACCTTAGCCTCCCTCTTACCCTGTTGTGTTTTCTTTGTAGAATTTCTCATTCCCTGAATTTTTCTACTGAAGTGTCACCACTTTCCACCCCAAACACTCAATGGAATGTAAACTCCAGGGGAGTAGGGGCCTTGTGTGCCTTGTTCATCACGACATCCCCAGTCCCTTGGCAAAGTGCAGACCGTCAGAAAATTGGCATTTATGAATTAATAAATGAATATACAGGTACAAGGTGGTGATTTACTTCAGCTGTGCAAAGGGAAGAACTAACATTTGTTGAATATTTACTTTGTGCCAACCACTAGGCTCTAATCACTTTATGTATATATTTTAGTTTCCTTGTTGCTAAAGCAAATTCCATGCAATGAGTTGGTTTAAACAGTGGAAATTTATTGGCTCATGGTTTTGAGGCTAGGAGACATCTAAAGCAAGGTATTATCAAGGTGATGATTACTTCCTGAAGACTGGCTTTCTGGGGCTGGATGCCGGTGATCCTTGGTCCGAGGCTCCTCTGTCACATGGCAATGCATATAGTGGCCTCTTCTGGCCTCTCCCTTCTTTTCTGGGGTTCCATTGACTTCCAGCTTCTGGCTGCTTCCCCCGTGGCTTTCTCTCTCTCTCTCTGACTTTCCCTTTATGGCCTTCAGTAATAGGATTAAGACCCATCCCAGGCCACACCTTATCAGAAGTAATGTCATCAAAAAGTCCTATTTACAAGGGTTTACACCCACAAGAATAGATTAAGTTTAAGAATATGTTTTTTGGGGGTACATACTGCCAAACCACCAAAATATATTTCTTTCTTAATCCCCTCAACAACCCTGGGAAGGTGGTAAATAGTATTATATGGGTAAGGAAACTGATGCTCAAGAGGTTAAGCAACTTGTGCATGGTCACATGATTGGGGGAAATCAAACCTAAGTCACCCTAAAACTCATACTCTTTCGAGTATACCAAACTGCCTCTCACAGGTTCTACAATGTTGGAAACATCTTTAAATGTTTTAGGATTTTTAATAGTTTATTAAAAGTGAAAGGAATGAAATAACTTTTATTCTTACTGTTTTCTCTGTGGGGAACTTAGGTGATAGTGGCCACCAATGTGGCAGAAACCTCCATTACAATCAGCGGGATTGTGTATGTGATTGATTGTGGCTTTGTGAAACTCCGAGCCTACAATCCCAGGACAGCTATTGAATGCTTGGTGGTGGTCCCAGTGTCCCAGGCATCAGCCAACCAGCGAGCGGGACGTGGTGGTCGCAACCGCTCTGGAAAATGTTACCGGCTTTATACAGGTTAGTGTGGCTTTCTTTAAGGATTTTTGACTTTCTACAGTCAGCCTGGGCATCGCAGAACAATACAGGTATTTATCCCTAATGAGCAGAACTTAACATTTAATCCAGACTGCCTTACAAAGCCCTCTTGTTCTGGGGATCCCTGAGTCCTGTGTGGTCTTACATTCAGTTCCATTTTCACTTCAGAGCTAACATGGCAGCATCTATTCTGAGACTCATATATAGAAAGCAAATGAAGAAGCAAAATGAAATTATAATAAAGACTGTCCCAGCCCTTAAGGAGCTTTCTTTGCAGCTTGAAGACAGACTTAATAACAGATAGTGATGTACTCAGAGCTGCTCTTTCTCTTTTTATTTCTCTTATATGGGAATGGTGCTAAGATTTCTCCCAGTTGTCCAGACTTAATTTTTAGGTCATTTTTACATCCTTCCTCTGTCTAATACCTTATCTTCAACCACTTTCTGGGTCTCGGGATTTAGCTGTCATTCATCTTTCTTTCTTTCTGGTTACCATTGTCCTTGTTTAGTCTTTGACATCTTTCTTTTTGGTCATTATTTCTTTTAGCAAATGTTTGCAGAGCACCTGCCATATGACAGGCATCGTGCCAGGGCTTGGAGATCTAGAGCTAGGGTGGGGCATAGAGTCTGGCCACATGGCTGATGGTCTGCTGGGGGAGGCAGAGCCACAAACAGAGCAGCATGATATGATATACTAGGGACACCTTAAAAGAATGAACTGTGGAAGCAGAGAGCAGGGAGAATATTATCCTGCTAGGGAGCTGGGGAGGGCTGCACAACTGAGGTGATGTTTGAACCTGATCTTACAGGATGCCCAGGTGAAGGGTTGGTGGTGGGGATTAGATTTCAGCATACCAGGAGAGGGAATGAAGTATACAAGTACTTGGAGAGGGGTAAGGGGGCATGGAGTAGTCTTGGAAGTGAGAGCAAAGGCAGAACCTGAGGCTAGAAAAGTAAGGGCAACTATTGAAGATGCTAACCAGGAGTGATTGGAGTGGAAAGAGGAAAACCAGGACTAAAAGCATTTTGAAATGCCAGGGAGGAGAAAGTTTCAAGATACTTTTAAAGAGGAAACGGCCATCATTATCTCATGCTTCAAAGAAGTCAAGTATTAGAATGCAGACTAAATATAGGCACGTGAACTTGGTTGAATGGTCACTGGCATTCTTAGCATGAACAGCCAGTTGAGCTGGGCTGGGGAGGGGCCATCCAACAGTAATGGGGTGCACTTGCATCCAACTTCTGGGCTTTCTTAGCCAGTCTACTTCCAGATGAACACTCTAGATTAGGGGTTCTTAACCAGGGGTCCGTGAGCTTGAATTAAAAAAAAAAAAAAAAAAAAAATTCTTGTGGGGATGTGTTGATGGGGGTATTATATATTTATTAAACAATACACAGTATAGTATGAACTTAGTAGGAAGTCTGTGGAACAAAAAAGGTTAAGAACCCCTGCTCTAGAGAGTACAGCACTGAGGAGGATGCTTCCCGCTCAGACTCTTCACAGTTTCCCAGAACCTTCCAGGACTTTTCCTCAGCTTACCTTCTCCTGCTGTCCACCTCACCTATCCTGTACTGCAGCCTGACTAGATTACACTGTTCTTGGACACATCATCTGCTTCCCTACAACCATCACACATAACTTTGATATTTTTGCTCAGGCAAACAGTTCTTCCCAGCAGATCTTCCTTATCCTTCAAATCCTTCTTCAAATGGCAACTCCTTCTTGAAGCTACCTCAGATGCCTTCTTCCTGTGGTTGTGGTTTCTTTCCTGAGCCTCCATTTCTCTTTGGGAGGAACACTCATGGGGACATAGCCTGCTCCTCCTTGGAGGGCACTGTTTCAAGTCTTGGTCCTGGGCCCCTTCATATGACTGAAGCTTCTTAAAGACATGGCCTGTGGTTCCTTCAGTTCGTAGCCCAATAGTTGTACACACGAGTTTGGTAGAGTTTAAGTGTCGTTGAACTCTTAGGACGTGCCTGCTTCCTGTGAGCTTCTTGGCAGGGTTGTCCTCTTATCTGATAGCTTTGCTTTTCCCTTGATCGGCAGTATGCTGATCAAAAAGCTGTTACTCAAAATGCTCTTGAAATTCAAAGAGAATGTCCCATTTGGAACTTCCTCCTGTTGCCTGTCATCTAGAACCTTCCAGTTACACCTGTACGTTTGACAACTTACATCAATCGGTCCACAGAATAATGGCTATTTTCTCAAAGAAAACCCTTTTGAACGTTTTTGGTGATAGTGCTATTTCTTCATGACACTTTTTTTTTTCTTGTTTTGTTTTCTCTGGTTAACTAAAACTGTGATCCAAATGGAAGTTGAGCAGCCCTTGTGTTTGCATATATCACATAAAATACTGAATGATGGAGAATTTTGTGGGTAGAGCATTCTCTATATGACATATAAGCTTTCTGAATGATTGAATGATTTAATTTCTCCCTCTTTTTTCCTCACCCTTTTTGTCTAGCTTTTATAAAAAGGTCTCCCAAAGTCTCTTCTCCCTACCCCATTTCCTGCCCCTCCCATCTTGGGATCTCTGTGCCTATTGTCTCTGTTTCCTCTTTGAGGTCACCTTTTGTTCCTAATGAGGCTTTCATTAATCTGTTCAGGGCAGCATCCAATTCTGGGTATCACCATATGCCTGGCTCATTGATTTTAAAAAATTCAATTTGGGCAATTTTTGTGCTTTTTAAGATTTGATCATTTGTTATATTCTGGGTGCTGTTTGGGTGATTTATTTTGAAATTACTCTTTGTTTATATGTGCAGTTCTTATCCCCTTGACTTAATGTACCCCAAGCAAAGATAATGGTACCTGGGTACCAATAGTGATTCAGCAAATACTTGTTGCTTTAATTTAATGTTTTGTTGGTAAGTTGAAAAGCACTTTTTAAAAAGCCATTCTAAAGTAAAAGGACAAACTTTAATAAAGGTGTTGTATTCAAATATATTTATCTAAAATATCTTTTAAATAAGACGGGCTTTCCTAAATGTAAAACCAACTTTGTATGATGAAATCATATACATCTGTTTGTGGCAGAACCCTAGAGCCTCTTGTTCGAGTTAGAGAAGGAAACTGTCCCTTTGGCATAACAATTGCATTTGATTGTGACATTTGATCCCAAACAGTTCTGATTTCCTCTCCTCAGAGGAAGCCTTTGACAAGTTGCCCCAGTCCACCGTCCCTGAGATGCAGCGTAGCAACTTGGCACCTGTCATCCTGCAGCTAAAAGCCCTAGGAATTAGCAACGTCCTCAGGTTCCACTTCATGTCGGTAAGTCCTCCTTCTGTCTAGGGCTGCCCAGAGACTGCACAGCTCACAGGGGAGCAGCAGGACATAATTTACAGAGTGTCACCTTTTCTTCTCATTTTTTCCCCCTGTCAGCTCATGTGTTATGTGTCTGCTTTGCACCAGGCCCTGTGCAGATGGGGAGGGCAGCCAGACACTGGGGGTAGAAACAAGTCAGTGGGTGATTACAGTCCTGAGTGCCCAGTCTCAGAGATGAGTCGCCAGTAGAGCCCAAAGGAAGGGCCCCCAGCCAGTTAGTCAGGTTTAAGGTGAAATCTGGAACTCAGGTCAGGAGGGATGTAGAGGCTGTTGGGGAAGTCAAGAACATACTCCGTGGCCATCTCCCAGCCCTTGCCTATCCCACACCCTTTCCCTTCTTTCTTGTTTGCATACAAGTGTTTGGTATGTTTCTATTTCACAAGAGACTGCAGGCCGCTGGGGGTGATGTTAGATTTTAACCAGCTCCAGCTGCTTGGCAGGGACAAAGGTTGCTCTTTGACAGAGCCCCTTCACCCTGGAGTGTGTAAAAGCTCAGCACTCAGTCAGTGCATGTGTCAGTCATCTCCAAGGTGAGGAGCGGTGTGCAGAGCTGCTGTCCACTGACCCTGACCTGAGCAATTGGTCTCCCAGGAGGACCTGCCAAGGTGGGCTCTTTCCCTTACTCCTTTGGACCCTTTATGCTGGATAAGCAAGAAAGCGGTCATTTGCTGGGAGCTTCTGCTGTGCCTGAGTCTGTGTTTCCACGGTGTATCATATAGCAACACGGTCCACATAGGCCTAGGTGAAAGAATATCTCGATTAGGGGAGCCAAGCCAGGTTTGGTAGAGCTGCAGGGAAGACCCCCTCGTTGCCTTTCTGATTATTTCCTAAGACAAGTTCCTACGAGTGGAATATTAGGTCAGAGAGCCATAGACCTTTTGTAGGCTTTTGACACATTGCCTAGCTGATTGTGCCCCCATCATGCCATGCTGTGTTCTTCTAGATTTTCTCTAATTGGCCAAGGGTGAGGGGAATAAACTTTATGTTTCTTTGATTCCTTTAGAAAGTGGTTTTTTAAAATAAAATATTGTGTTTCTTCTGAATTGTCAAGCCATTTTTCTAATAGAATTAGTGTTTATTAGTGATTTTCAAGAGATCTTTAGATTTTATGTTAACTTTTGTCTATAATTTTTCTTGCAAACATTTTATCTGGTTATTTCCTTTTTATTATTTTTATGCACAGATATTCTAAACATTTCATGGTAAAATCTTTCTATTTTTGCCTCTATGATTTCTTTTGTCATTTTTGTGCTTAGCAATCCTCCCCTGTATCTAGTTTAGTTAATAAATATTCACCTATATCTTATCCTTGAGTTCCATGATTTCAGAGCTTGTATTTTTAACTCTTTATTCTATTCCAGTTATATTGGCATATGGTGTGACATTTGGATTCTTGTATAATAAAGCCCTTAAGGTCTCCTGTCATGATAAACTAGGTGAAGGAAAGGATTAGAATGTTAAATATCACCTCCACTCCCCTAAAGGAAAGAAAACAATTGTGTGTTTATCATTAGCATGAAGAAAATGTACTCTTTGACTACTGGTGTGTAGTACAAGAAATTTTAAAGAAATTATGGACAGTGTGTGAAAATTAAAAGCTTATGAAAGCTACACATCTAAAATTAAAGGAAAACATATAATGGAAAAGTAACAGATAAGCATCTCAAAACATATAGAGTTTTCAAACATCACTTAGAATAAATCAAACATCCAATAAAGCAAAAGCTAAAGAAAAGGGAGTTGCATGATTAGTACCATTAAAACATGTTGAACTTCTCCAGGAGAGAGATAAGTACCAATTGAAATAGCTGTAAAGTAACACTTTACATTAATTAAATGATCAAATATGAAGAAAAGTGATAAAATCTGAAGCAGATAGAATTTAGGAGAATCAGTTCCTTCTGTATTGCTTGTGGTTTTATTCTCTCTCTCAGTTCATGGTGGATTTGTAGTATCTAATGAGCCATAGAAATACCTGGTATTTGTTCTCAGGGAAATTTTTCCTGAAAAAATAATTCAAAAGAAGTAAAAAGTTTACATGTATGGTATTCTTTTTTTTTTTTTTTTTTTAAGATTTTATTTATTTATTCATTTATTTATCCCCCCCCTTGCTGCTTGTGCTCGCCGGGTCAGCCAACCACGCCGTGCGGGCGGGCCTGCCCCCACCAGCAGGCCTCGGGAACTGAACCCGGGGCCTCCCACATGGTAAACGGGAGCCCTACTGATTGAGCCACAGCCGCTTCCCTGTATGGTATTCTTTATAGCAGCATTTTTTGGTTAAATTTAAAAGTATAAATAACAAAACATTTGGACAATTGAAAAATGAAAAAATGCGTACAGATTTACAAATTCATCTTTATATATTCCCTCCTGGTTTTTTTCCCTTCTGAAATTGTAGGGTTTTTTTTTTATTTTACAGTTGAAATCATAGGGTATATAAAATTTTGTATATTTACAACAATGAAGAACTGGAAACAAGTCAGTTGCCCAGTAATTTAAAAAATTGCCTACTTTATGGAGTTGACCTTGACGGAATGCTATGCAGCTATCCCAGGCCATCATGTGAAGTTTCTTTTGGTACAGGAAACAATGGAAGCAGAAAAACAATGAAAAAAATTAAAAACACAACTCCAACTGTGTTAAAACATGTTTGCATATGATCCCAAATCACATGAGTCATAGAGAAATACTAGTGAATGTGTGTTTAGGTGAAAATACTATGGATGTGATTTTTGGGGGGAGGGGGCAGGAGTATATTTTTTTTGTTAAAATATCAAAATTCATAAGGGCTTGGTGAGTGACTGGAAATAGGTCGGAAGGACTGAGAGGAGTCAAAGATGACCTTGTTAGATTTGTAATGTAGTTGTTTAAAGCCTAATTCAGTGCTTTGCTCTTTCCTGTTGTTTCCTATAGTCTCTGTGTGAACGATTCTGGGAGGATTTAAGCTCCTCCACTTGGGCATGGTGTATTGTACCTAAAGAAGGATGTCCTAGGTGTTGAGGAAAGGCTAGCGAATCAATGGTTTGTTGGGTTACCCTACATGTAGAGAATTAATTAGGGATGGTCCCTACCCTCATAAGTGTGTGTGCATGTTCATACCATCTTCAACTTTTTAGTCTGACTTTGTTCCTTGGTGACTAGATGGTGGGGTATAGTGGAAAAAATGATGGAGACCTAAGTTCAGTTTCTGATTTTGCCACCAACTGCCTATATGACCTTGTTTAAATGCCTTTAACTTATTGATATTCACTTTCCTCATCTGTAAAATTGGGCTAAAACAATGTGATGTATAAGGTAAATTTATGTAAATGCATGTAGAAAAAAGCTATGCAGTTTGAAGAAGTACTATAATTTTATATCATATAATATATAAATAATTTAAAATATTACCTGGCAAATAAAATAAAGAAAATAATGATGACTGGCACTTAGTAGGTACTCAGTAAGGATTTGTAGAGGGAAAGAAGGAGGTAAGGGTTAGAAGAATCAGACTCAAAGTCACAATATCAGCTTTGCTGGACTTCAGATTACCTAGCATTCTTTATTATTTTCAGAAAATCAAATTCAGCATGTGTTAAGTACCCGCCACGGGCAAGTGGGTGTCCCAGGTGGGTGAGTTCTGCAATGTCATGGGGCTTCCAGGGTAGGAGAAGGTTGAGAATATGAAGTAAAAATCAGAAATGTCTGAGGAAGAGTTAGGAGAAAGGAGAGGTAGTTTAGGGTAGAGAACCATGACTTCTGATGGAGGTCTTCAAGAGGAAGTGTCTAATGAAGCTGATCCTTAAAAGCCAAGGAGTACAGAGGATGCTGAGAAGGAGGGAAGGACAGTTCATGAACAGAAGCATGGAGGCTGGAAACTAGGGGGCATGTTAGAAGGGAGACTGAATTTGAGCAGGAAATGGTCATGTTTTTTATGTTGCCCAAAGAAATTCAGTTTTTTTTTTTTTTTTTTTTTTTCTTTTTTTTTAAAACAGCCTCCTCCAGCACAGTCAATGGTTCAAGCTTTGGAGTTACTCTATGCTCTGGGAGGTAAGCCTGTTTCTCTCTTACTATGTGTTCTCCTGTGTGATCCTAGTTAAGTCATACTCACTTTAGGTCTCTTAGCATCTTTAGAAATGGGATTGGTTGTCTCGTATTTGTAATCCTCTTAATCATACTCTATCGAAATAATAAGTTGGGGTCATAATTACTTTGAATTAATAGTGTATGGAGTCTTATTATGACAATGAATTTATAAAGCATACTAGTCTGTCCAAAGCTATTAGCTAAAAGCTATCATTAGCTATCACCAGGGGTGTACTCTGAGACATCTAGAAGATCAGTGATTCCTTACCAGTATTTCAGATGTTTCCTCCTCAGACATTTTTCTTTTTCTTTTTCTTTTTTTTTTTTTGAGGTACCGGGGGCGAGGGATTGAACCCGGGACCTCATATGTAGGAAGCTGGTGCTCAACCACTTGAGCCACATTCACTCTCCTCAGACCTTTTTTTCTGTCCTTCCACCTGACCTGGTACTGTGGCTCAGTATTTCTATCCCTAATTCCCTGTCATTTCATTCTCGAAATTCCCTGTGTAGAATTGGGTAGATTATCAGCCTATAGTACTTTTTGGACAAGAAACACCATGTTATGGCGGAACCTCTATTTGCTTGTGATTTGAAAATGTAGTATTTACCTTAAGATAAAGAAAATTGTTGTCTTTCTCTCTCCAGGAAGTACGTCTCTTCTGTGAATGTTGCCCCAATGGAATATAATATCCAATTTGGTATTAAGTTTTAGCGGGGATTTTGTCCTTTGAGATTTATTTTGAGTGTTATTCTTTTTATTTATTTATTTATTTTTTTAAAGATTTTATTTATTTATTCATCTATCCCCCTCCTGCTGCCCGTGTTCGCTGGGTCAGCCAACCACACCGTGCTGGCGGGCTTGCCCTCACAAGGAGGCCTCGGGAACCAAACCCGGGGCCTCCCACATGGCAAACGGGAGCCCCACTGATTGAGCCACAGCCGCCTCCCATATTCTTTTTATTTTTAAACAGCTTTATTGAGATACAGTTCAAGTATCATACAATTCTCCCACTTAAAGTATACAACTTAATGGATTTTAGTCTATTTACAGGATTGTGCAGCTATCACCCCACAATCTAATTCTAGAACATTTTCATCACCTGAAAAAGAAACTCCATACCCATTAGCAGTCACTCCCCAACCCCTCTCTCCCTTTTCCCCCAGCTCTAGGCAACCACTAATCTAGTTTGTCTCCATAGATTTATCTATTTTAGATATTTCATATAAATGGAATCATTCAGTATGTGGTCTTTTGTGACTGACTTCATGATGTTTTCAAGGTTCATCCATGTCCTAACATGTGTCAATATTTCATTCCTTTTTATTGCCAAATAATATTTCATTGAATGGATAATACCACATTTTGTTTATCCACTCATCAGTCAATAGACATTTGGGTTGCTTCCACTTTTGGAATATTGTGACTAATGCTTCTGTAGATATTTCTGTACCGTTTTTGGGTAGACATTCTCACCGACTGTGAGGGCTCCAATTTCTCCACATCCTTGTCCATACTTGTTATTGTCTGCCATCCTAGTGGGCGTGAAGCGGTATCTTGTTGTTTTGATTTGCATTTCCCTGACTGCTGGTGTTGAGCAACCTTTTCCTATGCTTATTGGCTATTTGTATATCTTCTTTGGAAAAAGGTCTTTTTAAAATCTTTAATCCATTTTTACTTGAATTATTTGTCTTTATTATTGAGTTGCAGGGGATTCCTCACATATTATGAATTCAAGTTTCTTATCAGATATGTGCTTTGTAAATAATTTCTCCTATTTTGTGGGTTGGCTTTTCACTTTCTTGATATTTGTAGCCGTTTTAAATTGGACTTTATCAAAACTTACCTATTTTTCTTTTGTTGCTTGTGCTTTTGGATTATATCTAAGGAACTATACTTAAAACTCAGGGTCATGAAGACCTAGGTTTTGTTGGAAGAGTTTTTTCTAGTTTTAGCTCTTATATTTAGGTATATGACCCATTTTGAGTTAATTTTTTGTATGATGTGAAGTAGGGTCTATCTTTACTCTTTTGCATGTGGATTTCCAGTTGACCTAGCACCATTTGTTGATAGACTATTCTTTCCTCATTGAATTGAATTTGTACCCTTGTTGTCACTTATGATGTCGGATAAAACTGATCATTTTCCTTTCAAATATTTCCCTCTTCTTAAGCATGATTTTATTATATGAGTATGATTTCTAAATTTACCTTATGAGGGCCTGAAGGACAACTAAAGGCTTAAAGACAACCAAATTCATTTCTGCAGCCAAAACAGAAGTTTTTCTGGCCATGCTTTCTTTTCAGATTTTCCCAGAATACCAGATTGCTCTTTGTTCAAATTGGAAACAGGGACTTCTTTTTCATTTAGCACCTAGACTGTGAGTTAGGAAGTCTGCATCCAAGGTCCATGCTCACTTTTATGTAGGATGGGAATAATAACGCCCACTTCCCGTTGTGTTTAAGAATTTAGATGATGCGTGTGAAGTCACTATGCTGGAACGGTATATGACTATTGTTACTTTAGCAATGGAACTAGACTTTTTTTTTTTTTTTTTAATGGAACTAGACTTTAACCCATGCATTTCTTTTATTTCTTAATTCTTTGCAGTTTATTGGGTGTTCTTTTTTGGAGGCAGAGGGGGCTTCTGGTAGTTTGATTTTCATTATAGGAATTTTTGAAATATTTAAGAGCTGATCCTCTACTTCAGGAGTTCTTAACCTTTTTTTGTTCCGTGGACCCCTTTGCTAGTCAGGACAAAAACCACGGACCCCTTACTAAGTGCACACTATACTGTGTATTATTTAATAAATATATCACACCCATACCAACATGTCCCCACAAGAATAATGTTTTTTCAATTTCAATTCAAGTTCAGGACCCCCTGGTTAAGAACCCCTGCTCTATATTAAGGGTAACTGGCCAGATAAAAACAGATTTTAAAAGATTAAACAGATTAAAGTGATTTAAAGGGCCTCAGCTGGGGCTTATGTAAGGTCATTCCAGAGTGTGTGTGTTAGAATAGGCTTCCATGCCCTTTTCTCAAGCATGTAACAGGAACTTGGAAACCAGAATTCGTCTGTAATGGGGATGAGAGAATGTTGGCTGCATGGGAGTTTTTCATTGGAATTGATTTTTTGCCAATCAAATGGAATGAAATTTTAAATATTTTCTGCTACTTCATTGCCCTACATAAGCTGGAAAATGTAAATACTCAACTTAATCTAGTTTCAAGCTGATTTTAAAGAGATGATCATATGGGAGCAGAAGACAAATGACCTTTTCTCTGACTCTGAACTCTGTAATACTTGTTGTCTCCTGTTTTACTGATTAGAAATGTTTCAGGAGTCTTGGATACCTGGATATTGGCAAGCGTTAATGAGGCAGAGAGGGAAGGAGGGGAATTAGGGATACTTAAGTTTGAAATGTGAAGGAATCCACCCAGTTCAGTAAACTGCCCAGGAGTTGGATAAACAGGTCTGGTGTTGTCACTAAAGAGATCTGGGCTAGTGTTTAGGTTTAGAGTCACTGACCTTGTGATTGCTCACATGGTGTGAGAAGAGCAGAGGGCAGGGCATGCCATCCTGGACGTCTACAGCTTGTAAGAAACTGGATTTGGAAGAAGATCCAGAAGGTGCCTGAGAGGGAGTAGCAAGAGAGATGATGGAAAACCAGGAGAGTAGGGTCATGGAAGCCCGGGAGGGTGCTTGAAAGAGGCCATCTAAATGCTCCTGGAGTCTGTGAGGAAAATGCCCTTTGTTTTTGGTGCTTTCTAGTTGTGTCCTTGAAAAGAGCTCTCTCTGGAGTAGGGGGAACAGAAGTGAGGCTGCTGTGGCTTGAGGAGAGAATAGGAGCAAGAGGAGGCTGCATGGCCATTTCCTTAAAATTGAGTCCTCAGAGTCATTAGAAGTATCCGTTTTCAAAAATTGAGTATTTAGGAGCTCGGTGGAGGTAGGTACTCTGGTGTCAAATCGAATTTGGGTGTGCATGGATTGTTGTTTAGATACATATTTTAGCATTTTGCCTTCTGTTCTCTCAACAACTGTACATCTTCTTCCAACACAGTGGTGCATGCCTCTGATTCTTTTGTCTTATGACAGGCCTGGACAAAGATTGTCACCTAACTGAACCACTTGGCATGAGAATAGCAGAGTTTCCTTTGAATCCCATGTTTGCGAAAATGCTTCTTGAATCAGGTGAGTGGAGATTGACAGCTTTCATGGATTTTATTTTACCATGAGAGGAGGTGTTTCCCTGAATTCTGCGCACCCTGGGGAAGAGGGCACAATATGTTTAGAGTAGTAAAGGAGCGTCCATCTAAAGCTGCCTGTCTTGCAGTGTTGCTAACTTGCGACTCAATGTCAGTCACCATTAGTTCAGCAGACACTTTTGCTGTTACTTTTGGGTCTAGCACTGACACCTTCAGACTTTTGTGAGGATTTGAGTTAAGGGATATGAGCATATAACTTGGAGATCTCATATTTAGAGGTATAGTTTGCTTTTTTCTCCCCTGGTAGGTAGTATTAACTTCTTTTTTATTTATTTTATGTGTGTGTGTGGCTTTTGTCTAACTTTTACATCAGCTGGCAATCTACAAAGATGCATTTCAGATCAAGCGCAATGAAAGTTAGCCCTAATTGTGTTTCGGAACAGCCAGATGCCCTTAGCCTTACACTGAAAAACAGGCTTCTGTGCGTGGGGTTGGAGGCGTTTATCATTCAGGAGGCAGGAAGTTGTGGGGCATCAGGGTTGGCAGTGTGATTTGCTCTAGCTGTCTAAGGCCCAGGCATGCTGATGGCTGCAGACTCTGTTCACAGTCCACACAGTGCTTCCCTGGTCGAGTTACGGATGCTTCATGGGGCCCTCCAGGTGAGATGTGCCCTATTGAGAGGGAGGCCACTTCGTGGAGGGGTGCAGGAGCAGAGATGCAGCTGAAGGTTCGCTGCCCTCCTTTCCCTCTCAGCTTACTGCCTTGATTCTAAATCTCCATGTAGGAGAGTGGGGATCAACGTGCGCTACCCTGCCCTTCGTAATGAAGTCGGTCTGAACTCTACCTTGGCTTCTAGCTAGAGTCCCTCAGTGTTACAGCTACAAAGTGGAATCACAGCTCCGAAGTCCTTCGAGGCTTCGATTCACACGGGCCACATAGGGGACGTTCCATAAAGGCAGCGTGGAGAGTTTATGTATTATAAACTCAAAAAAAAAAAAAAAAAATCAGTCATGATCTTAGTTTACAGAATGGCGCAAGGAAAATTTTGGGAAATGTCTTTCACTCCTCACTGATACACGTTATATATTTGAAGTCAAACATGCCCTTTGTTTTATAGGAAATTTTGGCTGTTCTCAGGAAATTCTAAGCATTGCGGCCATGATGCAGATCCAGAATATCTTTGTGATCCCTCCAAACCAGAAATCTCAGGCTGTAAGTCCAACCTTCTCCCCAAGCTAATCGTATAGTCCCTTTCACCGTGGGCTTTCCTTGTTAAAAGTGTACCCAGGAGCTGCTGAAGACAGAGCTGTATAAATGATAGCAGCTTGCATTTTGAATGTTTACCTTGTGCCTGACACTGTGCCAAGCATTTTATTTGCATTGTTTCATTTTAGCCTCACTGTAAACCTGGGGCTAAATATGGTTTTAGTTGTCTTTAGAGATGGAAGCACAGGATGTGTAGGTAACTCTTTCATGGTTGCACAGCTCCAAATCTTAACCACTGCACTGTTGATTTCTAGTCACTTTCTTAAGGAAAATTGCCCTTAGGCTGCTCTGGTAGAAACCTTGGTGGGTACAATAGTGACGCAGGGAATAGGGCGCATGGGCACAGCAGGCCAATGCTGGGCACAACACTGCACTGTGGTAGTGTCAGAGTTGGGGCATTCTGAGCCAAGGTGATGACAAGGCCCTGCCCCATGCACCAGTGATGAAAATTCCGAAGTTAATGTATTTGTTTGCTTGTATACATTGTTTACTGCTCCTTGAACCCATGGGAACAGATGGCATTGCCCAAGATCGTTTTATTTTTTTGCTGTTGTAGTAAAATATACATAATATAAAAGTCATCTTAGTATTTGTGGACAATTCTGTGATATTAAATACATTGACAGTGTTGTGTAACTTTTACCACTATTTATTTCCAGAACATTTTCATTATCCCAAACAAAACTTGTATCTATTAAACAATAACTCCCAATTCCTTCCTCCCCCATCTCCTGGTAACCACTGTCCTGCTTTCTGTCTTTAATTTACTTATTATAAATATTTGATGTAAGAGAAATCATACAAAAATGTGTCTTTTTGTGTCTGTTTTTTTTCACTCAACATGATGTCTTCAAGGTTCATCCATATCCATGTTGTATCATGGACCAGCATGTCATTTCTTTTTATGGCTGAATAATACTCTGTTGTATGTATAGACAACATTTTGTTTATCCATTCATCTATTGATGGATGCTTGGGTTGCTTCCACTTTTTGGCCAAAATTGCCCGGGATATTATAGAAAGAAAAATTTAGGGATAGGGTCTGAAAGGATTGTGTAGTTAGTGGCAACCTAGGAATATTGAGGGCCTACAATGTGCCAGATGGTCAGGCCTGCCGTCCTGAAGCATACATTCTATAGGGACTGGGAGGAATTCTTCTGAAAGAAATGATGTCAGCTGGCCAGAGAAGGAGACAGACAAGAACACTAACAGTTGTCTAATATCTGTGCCAGGTACTTCATAAATTATCTTAATTCTGGAGCACTCTTGATAGGTCTAATTTCCTGATTTTACAGATTAGGAAACTGAAACCAAGAAAGGTTGAGTAACCAGTCTGAGGTCTTTCAGGAAATTTCAGAGCTCGAATGGGGTGAAATAGGTCTTTTTGACTCCACATCCCATCCACTATTTGTCACACAATGTTCCCTCCTGCTATAAGAAGCCCCACAGGAGTCATATCCTAAACATTGGTTTATTCTTTCCAGATTCGAGTGCACCGAAAATTTGCTGTGGAGGAGGGTGATCACCTCACTATGCTCAATGTGTTTGAAGCATTTATCAAAGTAAGCACAGCTACACCTCAGAGTCTCCTCCATGTCCCCACACACTTGAGGGTCTAGGATCCCAGATGTTCAGTTCATAAAGGAATGGCCTAGAGACCCTGTCATTTTCCTGTTAGATTTATTGCCATTACTTCTATTCTGACTTGTGGGTTGGGCCTTCTCTCTGTGTTGCTGGCACAGTATTTCCTGGAAGAATGTAGCAACTGTTCATAGCTTTTCCTTGCCTAGAGCTGTAGCCTGCTGCTAACTGCTGGTGTTCCATAGCACACTCTGTCCTCTGCCTTGCAGTGTTGTTGGACAGAAAGGCAACATTTGAATAGAGAGTTCTATTATTTTCTGCCACATAAATGAGGCTGACAGTTGTAGTCTTGGGTTGAACCTTCAAAGCTGACCCATACGAGTTTGAGACTTCACCTAGCCCCTGCTCCCACCAGCTGCCAGATGGCATGTAAGGAGACCTCTAGGTGGTGGTTCGTGTATGGTCACCCGCCCAACCATGTGTGGACAGAGGTAGTTTAATTTTTCATTGTTCTTAATAGGCTACAAAACTAAAAACAAATAATGCAGCTCAAAGTTCTCACTAAAAATTGGTAAAAAGAGATCTGAGACTGATGAAAATGAAGGAGAGAAAAACCTCTGATGAAAGGAAAGAGGATGAGGGGGGAAATAAGATATTTCAATTTTTTGGTATCTTACTTTCATTTCTTAAATGTTAAATTTTTGCTTTACCGGGGATTTGAGGAAGATTGTTCAGCTAATGACCCGTGTTCAGAAAAAAAACATTTCTCTATTGAGACTTAAGGATTAAATCAGTAAAATTCACTTGTATAGCAAGGTGTGCCATGTGCCATCTACAATCTGAATCTTCCATTAGCAGTGGAATGTGGGGACAGGACTACATGGTGTTACTGAATTGTTGCCTTCTTGGAAAATCTTATAAAACTTTTCTTATAAAACTTTTCCCCTTGGTATAAAGTATAATTTCATGAGTATACTCCCTCAGCAATAATTTAATCCAAGACATAATGGTCATACTAGAGAATGCAGAAAAATACTAAGCATATTCTGGGGAAAAATAATAGGAAAATTGTTTCTAAATTGACAAGTGTCATTGCTTGTCAGTAGTCTAATAAAGTGATTAATTAAAGCCCAAAGAAGTTGATTTACAAAGGAAAAGTTTGTGGTTCCTTCTAAAAATTCACATCTCATGTAGTTATTTAAGACATGAAGACAAATTTGCTAGTCCTTACGTTCTTATCCTTTTTTTTTTATTTTTTTTTTATTGTGGGTAAAAATCAAAATTTTCACAATACATACCAACATTTGCAAAATGATATATAAATGTATATGCATATATGTGCATTTGCTTACAAAAATGTTATTTATGTATATATATAAATATATTTTAAGAGGTGCTTAGATACCCAAAATATTACACGGAACCCACTGGGATTCCCATGTTGCCCACCTCCCACACCTCCCATCACATCCCACACAAACATCTCCCACAAGTGTGGCCCACCACCCTCAATGGACTTACACATCCTGGGGCCTTGCCACCAACCATAGACCACAGTTCACCCCGTAGACAACACTCTCTCCCACACAGTTCTTAGTGGTATGTGCTATTTTAAAATGGCCTACATCCGTTGCCACAAAGGTACTCAGGACAACCTCCAAATCCCAAAGAAGCCCCTGTATTTCAACTGCTCATCCCCTCCCTGCCCCAAAAGTGTCTAGTGGCCACTGGCTCCACCTCATTGTTATAATTTCTTCCATTGCTAGAATCACCTCACCATATGTGAACAAGAGAATACCATCAAGTCCATTCTAGTCCATAGCTCAGAGAGTGAGATCTCAGAGCCAGTCAGATGGTGATGTGCTTGTTAAACACTTGTTTTGAGAGGTGGGTCAAGAAGGGGCCACTTATGATGTGAAGGTCTTGTCCCATTGAAAAAGCAAATGGGGGAAGAGAGAATAATTGTCCTCATGATAAAGCCTTAGTTGAGAACATTTCTGTGTTTTTCTAACTCTCCCTCTATCTGGGCTGTTCTTTAGCATAATAAGAACTCTCAGTGGTGTCAGCAGCATTTCCTAAATTACAAGGGTCTTGTTAGAGCTGCAACAGTGAGAGAACAATTGAAAAAGCTTCTTGTCAAGTTTCAAGTGCCGAAGAAATCTAGTGAAGGTAAGAATAAACTGCGTACCCAGTAACTTCCCTCTCTTTGCATGCTGAGTTGCATTCTTAAAGTTCTCGTGCTGGGATGGAGGCAGCACAGTGTGCTCTGGCTCACACCGTAGTTTCACATTTTGAATGACCTGCTCTCAAGGAAACGCTTAACATATCAAAGCCTATTTTTTTTTTTCCAGGGAGGTCAGTTTTTATTTGAGGACTATTCTTAAAAAAAAATTGATAGCCCCCAGTAGCACTTAAGAATTGTAATATTGACTTCATTGCACATTATATAATTAATTTTCCCATGTAGGCTTTACTTTTAAGTGGATAATATTTATAGCCATTACATTTAAACTATATTTTATTTTCAAATACAAGTATTACTAAAGCAAGTGCCATGTGTTTTGCCTAGGATGTCATGTGATGGTGAGACTAGCATCTGACTTCTAGAAGTGACAGTGATGGCCATTAATTAGGGACACACACTAGGTTACACTTTGGCAGGCATTCTATATAAATATTCTTTCACTTAATCTTCCATTCTGGGAGGTGCAGGTGATATTATCCTTACTTTACAAGTGAGTCATAAAGTCCTAGGGAGCTGGCAATCAGCAGAGCCAACTCTGTGGCTCAGAAGCCCAATCTTTTGAGAAAGTGATGCATCTGCCTGTTCTTTCAGCAATCGTTTTGATTACCTACTATGTGCCAGGTACTCTGCCACCCTCTCAACACCACTAGTACTTGCTGACATTTCTTAAATGCTTATTATAATAAGCCAGGCACTCTTCTAAGTGCTTTCATATATTGACTTCATCTAATGTGTTCAGCACCTCTCTAAAATAGGTGCTGCTGTTAGCCCGATTTCATAGATGAGGAAAATGAGAGTAAGAGGCAAAAAAGTAACTTGCTGGGTAAGGAGAACTGTGGAGACAAATGCTTGGAGCGAGGAGCATAATGGATGCTCAGAGAATATTTGATGAATGTATGAGCTCACAAGAGGGAGGAGTTAAATAATTCTAAGTTTTCAAACCTGGGTGATTGAGCAATGATGGTGTTATTGATGGAAACAGGAAGCTTTCGAGGGGCAGCTACCCCGGGAGAAGCCAGTTGAGCACCTGTTGCGCAGCAGGGAGATGACAGCCATACTTCTGCTTCAGGGTTACTCAACCTGTTTCTCATTATCACCCCTTCTCGCCCAGGGAGAAAAATTACATTAAATTTAAATTCTCCATAATGAGAGAAATGAAATACTAGGGAATAAGGTTTTGTTGGCTAGGGTTGAGACAAACTATTGTAATATCTAAGTTTTTTTTCCACCCCCTTTGGAAGCAATATTGCCTCTCTTAAGAATGCATATTCTAGGCGAGCCATTGTAGCTCAAGTGGTTGAGCGTCTGCTTCCCATGTATGAAGTCCTGGGTTCAATCGCTGGTACCTCCTAAAAACAAATGAAAAAAAAAAAAAAGAACCAACTCTGATTGGGGAGTGGATGTAACTCAGTGGTTGAGCGCCTGTTCCCCATGTATTCGGTTCAATCCCCGGTACCTCCTTTTTTAAAAAAAAAAAAAAGGCATGAGACTGAAACTTGGCTCAGAAACCATGGTTAACCATCTAGCTTTGAGATGTATCAGTTCTGTGCTAAGGAACAATAGAGAAAATCTTGGAGACTGACTAAATTACATGCAATTTTCTTCTAAATGTTAAAAAATGCAAATAGTGAAGAATACTTTGAGTAGACATGAGAAAAAATTGAAAACTTTATTAGAAAATGCTTTCATTTTGCCTATGTGGGAAAAAAAAGTGGGTTTCCAAGTTGATAAAAGGGCAAAAGATTGGAATAGAAAATTCACATAAGAACTACAGATAGTAATCAAATATATATAAAAAAAACAGTTTTGGCAAATTGCTGGCAATAGTACAGTCTATATTGAAAATGATATTCTTATACATTGTTAATGACTTTGTAAGTTGTACCACCTTTTGGGAAATCATTTGTGAACATACTGTATTTCATTGGACCTATGACACCATCATTTGTAAGATACAGTTATTTTGCATACTACTAAGACAGAAAAAATGCTGCCAATTATAATTGTAAAATGTTACCCTGATTTCAGTGAGTTAAAGTGTAAAAAGAAGAGTGAGTCTCAGAATTGATGAAATACAGTATGGTATGAGCCACAAAAATGACATTATCCTTTATTCATGGCAATTACTATAGCAACATAGACACCAATTAAAATTGAACATTTGAAAATTTTGAAGAATTACATACATTAGCTTATAACTGCAGAAATGTTGTAGTGTGGGATTCTGGTTTGTGCCTTATGGAAGGAACATCATTCCCACAAGATGGTCTACAAAGGAGTTCTGAGGTCCCTGGCCAGCCTGTGGAGGAGCTCTTAGGTACTGGTGTCCAGCCTTGGTCCAGTCATCTGTGGCCTAGAGCTGGGCTTGGAGGCCTACGGTAAAGGAAAAGTCCGGAATTTGTTTCCTTTAGCAGCAGTTGTGGGAGATTGGGAACCTCCTTAGGTGGTGCCGGTGTAGGCATCCAGCCCTGGGAACTTTAGGGCAGGGCTGGCAGGAGATGGTGCGAGGTGACTTGAAGTAGCTGGGGGCGGGGGGCGGGACAAGGACTGGCTCCTGTGTGCAGCAGCACAGGCCTGAGCTCACAGCACGGGGCAGGCAGGGGTTTCACCAGCACCCTGTTACCTTCGTAGGTGATCCAGATCCAGTTCTGAGGTGCATTGTCTCGGGATTCTTTGCAAATGCAGCGAGGTTTCATTCTACTGGAACTTATAGGTAATATGATACTTATGTTACAGGAGAAATCTTAAAAAAATGACCCAAACCCCACAGAAAGCTGATGTGCAAGGATAGTAGAGAAATTATATATTTTTGTTATACTATGTCTACCTCCAAAATTGAGTTGAGGTTAGCTGTATAGCTTTAAGCAAAATATTTTAAATTTCTGGAAATGGATTCAGATATTCAGCCCATCCACAGTTTGTACTGCATGTTTGAGGATGACAATTACAAGTCTGGAGGCTGGCAGTACTTTAATTCTAGTGATAGAATAATGTGACTAGAAGGAACCAGTAAAGATGATCTTTCCTAGAGAGGTTACTTTTGCCATTTGGTGGCTCATTGTGCGATTAGAGAGCTGCAGGCTGATACCCCACCATCTACCCCAATACATTTTGGTCCCATTTGGTATTTTACGAGGTTGGCAAGTGTTTCTCAGCTATCACCTGCTTCCTGCTATAATCTATGATTTCTTTCTTTCCGTTCCCTTTTCCAGACATAGAAAACCAATCATAATTGATGCCCTCCTAATAGCTTTCAGTGTATTTGAATACAGTAAAAGCTAAACATAGCCTAAAAATTGTTTCAGTTTTTGACTTGTTACTTTTGTTTCTTTGTCCTTTAGTTCATTTTAGTCTTGTAACTTCACTGTACACTGTTTAAGGTATAATGATCATAACTGTCCTTTCCTCTAATAAGGGAACATTCAAAAATCTTCCTCTCCAGCTCTTATTTGGACTTCTTCCATATATCAATTTGTCATCAGTTATTCCCTGTCAGAGAATAGTACAGTCCTGTCATCTTGAGGTCATGATATTCCTTGTCCAGGACACTGGGCTTCTGTTAATGAGTCCAGAGTTGCAGTAGAGCTCTTTGGCAGTTAGGTCTCCTTCACAAAGTACTCTAGTAATTGACTGTTTGAACCTAAGTATAGCACTTTACATTTATCTCTAGTATGTTCTATTTGTTACTCCAGGCCAAGTGTTCTAGCCTATCAGTACCATGATTCTGTTGCCCATCGTATGAACTCCCCCTCCCAACAATGAGTTGTCCATGTTTGAGGCAACTCTTCCAGTTTGGAGGTGAGACCCCTCTGGAGAGGCCTGAGATCTTCTCCAGTGAGTACCATTAATTTGTCATTTTGACTTCCCCCCTCTCTTCAAGAGTATTAATTAGCAATTTCTGCTAGCATCTGAAAAATTATTTCAGCAGTGTCCTCAGCAAGAATATGGGCCATTCAGACCCTGTGAGACAAAATTCAGTGTTAGAGAGCTCACCACCACGTGGTAGGACAGCCAGGTCACGGGATGGGCTGCAGTAGAGTGCTTGGAGGTAAACTCAGTTCTCAGGCCATGCATGGGGCCCCGGCACCCACAGAAGCACTCCAGCTGTGGTCTGGGTATAGACGTCCTGGCCTACGAATGTTCTCTTGTGGTCTGATCTCACCGATACTTGTGTGCTCAGTAATTTTTTTTTTTTTTTAATTGAATAGAATCAACTCTGAGTTAGAAGTTGAAATATCTTCTTGGAGAAATTGATAGTCCAACATTGAGCCTTCTCTTTTTTCCTATTACCTCCCCATATAGTCTTTAATTTTTATTTAATTTTGATCAAAAATTTTTATAGAAGTAATCACATGTATTTCTGTCCTCAGGAAACTGTTTTGAAAGAGAACCTACAGAAGATAAATATGAATATAGGCAGAGCATTATATTTCTAGATCTAATTCCTAAATGTCACATGTGGCTTTCCTTCTCTTCCCTTTTTCACATGATTTATTCTTAATTCCTGGGGTGGTGGTGGTGGTGGTGGTGGGGAGGGGTCAAGAAAGTGCAGAAAGAAGATGGAGAAGATAGTTTTGTTGGTGTGAATTACAATCTGCATGCATTTTTGGATAATATTAAAAACATGTCTATGGGGACATCTTGCTTTAAGAATTGGAAATGTACTCAGGACAAAATTCTTTAATTTGTCAAGGACTATCCGTGACGACCATGAATTGCACATCCACCCCGCATCGGTCCTCTATGCAGAGAAGCCACCTCGCTGGTAAGCCGCCCTGCCACTTTAGGCTTGTGACTGCTTCGAAGGCAAGACTAATTCTTGTTCCTCTCTGGGTCCCCAGTGCCTGGCACAGGGCCAGGTGTATAGGTGCTCAGTAGGTGTTCACTGGCTGTTATATTGCGTTGTCTGTAGAATTTCTGCTGTCAAACATTGTCTAAAGAAAGCAGCAATGCTTCTCTACTCCTACCCACTCAACATTCGTTTTCACCCACTGACTGGATGCACAGCTATGCAGAGATGACTTGGGCTCTCAGCCCTCGGGTAGCTTATAGTCCTGAAGTAGAGACAGAAACAAATAGGTTTCAGTACCTGAGGAGAAGGGCTTTGATGAAGGGCTGTATAAAGTGCTGTGGTTGGCACTTCAGGTGCCAGGGAGAGTTAGGGCTGGCTTCATGTAGCGATAACATTTGATCTGGATCTGGAAACAGTTTTCCAGCAGAGAAAGAATGTGATACAGAGTTTCTGGGCTTGTATTTTGTGTCTTTTTTTCTCCATTTCATTTTCCAATAATTCGTTTATATAGTGTGTTACAAAAATGTTGGTCTGCAATTGATTAGAAAAACAGCTGGTCTTTCACTACAGATAGCTGCTGGAGAAAGGGTCAGGCATTTTTGGACTGGAGAAGGGAAGATAGTGGTAGAGAAAATAAAACAGGGCAAAAAGATCTGATGTAAGATCCACTGCACCATACCAGTGGTTCTCAAAGTACGGGTTCCCAGACCTGCAGCAGCAGCTTTTTGAAATGCAGGTTCTCAGGCCCTGCCCACCCTGCCCTATGGAATCAGAAACCAGGGGTGGAACCCAGCAGTTATTTTAACAAGCCCTTCAGATGATGCTGATGGGTAAAGTTTGCGATCTTGTCCCTTAGACCAAGAAATTAGACTTTATCATGTAGCCAGTGCAGATCCAATGGAAGCCTCTGAGTTGAGGAGTGACTTGGTTAGTTCTGGGTCTCAGGAATGCTGCCTGATGACCATTAGTGTGCAGGATAGGTTGAAGAGAGAAGCCAAACCTCAGTTCTGGGTTCCTTTTGAAGGGTGAACTGACTTTGGAGTGACTAAATTTGTGTTGCCTAAAAGAAAAAGGCTTTTCTTTTTCCTGCTTCATTCCCAAGGAGTCCTGAGGGAAAGAAAGGATGACAGAAGTAGAGCCAGTCCTAGGGAAGCGGCTGTGGCTCAATCAGTGGGGCTCCCGTTTACCATATGGGAGGCCCCGGGTTCGGTTCCCGGGGCCTCCTGGTGAAGGCAAGCCCACCCGCACGGCTTGGTTAGCTGACCCAGCGAGCACAAGCAGCAAGAGGGGGATAAATGAATAAATAAATAAAAATCTTTAAAAAAAAAAAGAAGTAGAGCCAGTCCTGAAAGAGATCCATACCATTCAGGTGGCAAAGAAAGTGTGCCTCCCTTCACTGCCTCTTTACAGGAGCCCTTCCCTTTAGAAGGGGTGACTATGGGCAGTAGCAGTGTGGCTGGAGTTTTGGTAGTTGTGAGGGGAGCCCCTGAGTCAATAGTTCAGATATCTCAGAAGCTAATATCCTTACATCTACTCCTAAGATCTGGGGATTTAAGATCATCCTCTGGCTGTTTGGTTGTCTATGGTCTCAACCTCAGACTTTTTTTTTAAATAGATATAATTTATATATAGTGAAAGATTAGTTTTGACAACTGTATGTCCATGTAACACACTCCAACTAAGATGAAAAATATTTTCATCACTCTGGAAAATTCCTTTGTGACTCTTTACAGTCAGTTCCCACTCCCTTTCAGAATTAGGCAAGCCTTTTACCTCTATTTCTGCATTTGCTAATAAAGTCATTAAGGCTATGTTCAGAGTTTTGTAATTGTAGACTAAGGATCCAGAAAGGTCCTGCCTAATGACTGAGATGTCCTGGAAACCCTGTAGAACTTAGTCTCACCTGTAAAATGGACACACTGTTACTCACCACTCCAGGTCAGGGGACTTGAGTGAGCAATGTAAACACATTTGTTTAGTGTAGTGCCTGGCACGAAGAAAACATACCTGTTAAAGGTTGGGGGGGGGGGGGGAACCTTACCTCTGATTGTGGTTCCTGACTCATGATATTAGATACAGAAAATAACTGCATGATTCTTTATTGTTTCAGGGTTATTTACAATGAAGTTATACAAACCTCCAAGTATTATATGAGAGATGTGACTGCTGTTGAATCTGCTTGGCTGTTGGAACTGGCTCCACACTTTTATCAACAAGGCACGGTAGGAATGAACTCCAAACTACTATCTCCCGCTTCATATTTTTAAATATACATTTATTCTCTAGTTTAATGCCCTAAATGTGTGTCCCCCTACCCCAACCATCCAATAGGCCATGGGATGAAATGGCTGTTTCCATATTCCCAATACATTCTGGGTAAATGCACTGTATCTTGGCTTCACAGTAAAGTCCACTTAAAAATAAGTCCCTCTAACTCCGCAAGACAAAAAAGAAAATATATCTCCAACTTTCCCTCTCTCCCTTTGCTCTTGTGAACCATTTCCAAAGAAATTACATCATGCTTTGGATCCATTTTCATAAGGGAGTGGGACAAATAGATGAAGATTGCCTCACAAAGATCATGAGCATATATATAAGCTTAAACTTAACCAAGGTGGCTGAAACACACTGGTGGGGGGTTCTGGACACATGCAGTACTGCATTTACTCTTCTTCCAAGGCAGGCCCACAGGCAGGACAAACTGGGTTGTGAGCATTGTAAAGCAGATTCAGAGTTTTGTTATCTTCACTTTTGCAAGAAAAAAATGGTCCACTCATTGTTTAGAAAAATGGCTATTTATTCTAACAACATTGTTAATCAGGATTCTTACTCTTTCGTTGGATTTTTATACCTCTTGATTTTATTTTTTGTGGTTGATTTAGAGATTATAATACTCATCCTTAACTTATCACAGTGTTTTGAATTAGTATTACACCACTTACTTTATAATGGAAGAAATCTACAACAGTACATTTCTTATTTACCCCATCCTGTTCTTTGTGCTGTTGTCATATATTTTATTTCTACTTACATTAAAACCCCACAATACCTCATTATTTTTGTCTTAAGCAATTGTGTTCTATATTTATCTTTTTTGTAATTCTTCATCCCTTCTTGTAGATACAAGTTTCTATCAGTTATATTTTCTCTTTAGTCTGAAGAAATTCTTTTATCTTCAAGTGCATGTCTGCTGGTAAAAGTCTCTCTTGTTTACTTATCTCAGAATGTCTTTATTTCATCTTTAATCTTTGAAATCAGTTATCTGATTATATATGCTGGATATAGAATTCTGGGTTGACAGTCATCCTCCCCGCCCCCCAGCCCTTTCATTTTCATTGTCATGTGGTTTGCATTGTTTTATAAGAAGCCAGCAGTCATCTTTATTGCGTTCTCTTGCTGCTTTTAAGATTTTTTTCCTTTATCTTTGAATTTTCAGCCTTTTTTTTTTTTTTTTTTTTTAAGATTTATCTATTTCTCCCCGCCCCCTCATTGTTTGCGCTCGCTGTCTGCTCTCTGTGTGTTCTTCTGTGTCTGCTTGTCTTCTCTTTAGGTGGTACTGGGAACTGATCCTGGGGCCTTCCTGAGTGGGAGAAAGGCGCTCAATCTCTTGTGCCACCTCAGCTCCCTGGTCTGCTGTGTCTCTTATTGTCTCTCCTGTGTGTCTCTTTTTGTTGCGTCATCTTGCTGTGCCACCTCTCTTTCATGGGCAAGCTCTCCTGCGTGGGCCAGCTCGCTGCCTGGGCCAGCTTGCTGTGCAGGCCAGCTTGCTGTGCAGGCCAGCTTGCCTTTCACCAGGAGGCCCCGGGAATCGAACCCTGGACGTCCTATGTGGGAGACAGGAACCCAATCACGTGAGCCACATCCGTTCCCCTGTTTTGCTTGTTGTTGTTGTTTTTTTGAGGAGGCACTGGTAACCAAACCCAGGACCTCCCATGTGGGAAGCATAAGTCTGGATTCTGTTGGCTTTTCTTTAAAGAATGTTTTCTTCTGATAGTTAATTAACTGGCAGCTCAATTTGATACTGTTGAAGCTTGATTTTTATTTTAATAGGACATGTCTGAAGTATCCTACTCTCAAGCTATGACCTCTTGATGTCTCAGCTGAATGCCTAGGATGTTCCAGAGAAGTCTGTCAACTGCTTGGTCAGAACTCCAGTGTCTCCCAGCACTGTACACAAATTTCCAGAATTTCCATGTAACTTACAGCAAGCCAGTAACTACTCCCTTCCCCGTCAGCCATATGGAATCTCTGCCTTATATATACAGTTTAGTATCCAGCCAAAGACTTAAAAGAGTATCCCTATGCAGATTTCTAGACATCCTTCCTTTCTGATACCCTGTCCTACAAATTCCAGTTGCCTCAGAAGCACTGGACTCTGATACCTGCTTCTTCCATCCAGCCATGTTGTTGTTCTCTGTTTAGGCTCTATTTCCCTATGCCAAGGTTTGTGTTCTTTTTTTATTTATTTTTTTCCATTTTATATTAAGCCAAGGTTTGGAGTGCCAGGCAGAGAACTGATATGCATGTGGAACTCACCTTATGTGTTTTCTTTTTTTGTCATAGCCCTGTGCTCTCTGTTGTCCAGTGCCTGAAAATAGTTCCTTTGAATATTTTGTCTAGATTTCTAGTTCTTTACAGCAGAAGGGAAATCTGAAACCTGTTACTACATCAGGGCTGGAACTGAACTGGAGAGTGTTTTCAAACCAGAATTTGAATTGATTGTTGCTTTTAAAAACTGGGAAATTTCACATCAAATATAGATTTCTGGTATCTTATAAAAGAAATATTAAATCTGGTGACTCAGCAGGGCCTAAGGAATGGCTTCCTGCTGTGAGTGACATTCTCCAGTGCCCCAGTCCTGCCTCACTTGTTTATTTCTCTTTTTCAACCCCTGGAGACATTTGAGTTTGTGACCCTGTAAATGGAAGGGTTTTCTCAACCCTCTTGCCTCTGGCAATGCAAAATCATCTTGTAATATTTAAATCTTAAACAAAAGATTTCATACTTCATGTAGTTCTTCACAAACCCTAATACAGATATTTCATCTGCTGGGACTGATTAAAAAAAAAAAAAAAAGTCTCTGCTGTACTGGGCTGGTAAGAATAAACCTATTGTTAAAGGAAATCTTTTCCCTCACAATATCTCAGGTGGAAAGCAGCAGATTTCAGAAGTCCAAGAGAAGTGATTAGAAATGTAAGCTAAAAGTTGAGAGAAAAATGGTGCAGTTGTTAAAGTGTAAGATGCAGTCAGTTGGAGAACGATCAACCTAAAGTTGTCTTGGATTCACTTAGAGTCTTAGAGAATAAAATTACCCTAGAAGCTGAGTCATTTTTTCCTTTCTTAGCTGGAAATTACATTTCCTTTAGTTCACACCCACAAAGTTAATGAGCAAACTGCTTCAAAAGTCGGAAGAAAATGGCAAGCCTAAGTTTCTGCAGTTGCCTTTTCTCTCCAAATGTCTGCTTTTCGGCCCATCACCTTCACTGTGATCACTGCCTGTGCTCAAAGTATTTTTAGAGAGGCTGTGACCTTTAGAAGTCACCTAGTTCAGCAACCTCATTGCACTGATTAGAGTCCTGTGACACCCAGAGAAACTTGGCCTCTCCTCAACTTAGTAGTCAGTGCAAAAGCACTTCTAATATTCACTTGTTCAAACAGATTGATTTCTCCAAGAACTCTCCAGATCTCAGTGGCTGCCCATGTATGGTCGATGTTCCTTTGTTTGCTGAACATGGTGTAGCCCCTTGTAACCATCCACAGTCCCTGGATCATCCCCGGCTCCGTTCCTGGCACGTGTGGTGACTTTCCATCACTGTTATTTTTCAGAGCATTGCTTTACCCTGTAAGGAGGCTTGAAATGGGTTCAGAGTCAGCTTTATTTATATTCAACATTCTTCCCATAAACCAACACCAAAAATGGTCCCCCAGGGATGATGATGTCATCTCCCATTCCCTAGCTAAGACCATGTCTAATGTTTGAGGGTCTCATCAAGTGAAGTGCAGTGGAGAAAGAGTTCAAAGAAATTAGCAAGTAGGGAAACGGATGTGGCTCAAAAGGTTCGGCGTCCTTCTACCATATGGAGAGACCAGGGTTCGATCCCCGGTACCTCCCAGTAAAAAAAAAAATAAATAAAAATAAATAAATAAAGAAAGAAAGAAATTAGCAAGACCCATAGCTGGAGTGGGGGTGGGCAGGGGGAGAAAGAGTGTGGCCTGTTCAGAGATTTGTTTTCCAGTCCTTAACTCTTTTTGCCCCCTTCCTATTTCTCTTTGCAATCTAGGGAAAATCCTTTTAACTCAGGCCTTTGCAAGATCCTACACTTGTCTTTGTCCTTGTCCTTTCTTGGGCATCAGTGGATAGAAAGTCTGAATTCTTGCAGCTCATTTCGACCTGTGTCCCATTCACTCAGTCACCTCTTAGGTTGTATACTGGGTTGTCTTTCACTCCCTGCATTCTTTTAGGACCTACTGTTTTGTCAGCCATGGGGGATTGCTTTCTTGAGGCCATGAGGCTGTGCTAAGACATGGGGTTTGGGCACTGGGCATGCTGGACAACAGAGGCCTGCTCTACTGGCAGTCGGGGGCCCTGGGAGTTCCTCAGGTATGATCCTACCATGTGTTAGGGGCAGCATACCTGAAGTATCTCTCTGTTATTTGCTTATGATTATTAATGGGGTGTCAAGGATGCCTCAGTTTATTAAAAGCTTATGTTCACACATTCTGCATCCAAAGCATATTTTATTTTTTGTTTTGTTTTATTTTGTTTGTTTTTTAATAGGTACTGGAGATTGAACCCAGGACCTTGTACATGGGAAGCAGGCACTCAACCACTTGAGTTACATCTGCTCCCCCAAAGCATATTTTAGGATTTCTCACACTTTTGGCCTTTCCTTAGATTCTAAAGAATATTTTTATCCCTCAACCCCTATGATCTGATGTCCATGGTTATAGTGCTATGCTTCATGTGTTATTTCTACTGGTAGAGAGTAACATTTTAGAAGAAAAATGTGTCACCAGGAGGTATCCTTTTTCTGTCTTTCCATCTAGCCTGTGCATTCCAGGAGGGCAGGGGCCATATCTTTATCTCTAGCCTTGAGCACTGGCACCTGGCATGCTGAGATGCTTGGTAAATTGATCTCCTTGTTCCTAAGGAGAGAGTGCCTTTTCCTTCATTCTTAGGAACTTACTGGGAACTTGAGGTGATCCTCTAGCCAGAGCTCAGTCTCCTGAGCACAGGTTTGGCTGCAGTGCTGTCCTACAGGCCAGGCAGAAGGAGACTGATCATTGGCTTGCATTTCAGAAGATCTTTCACCGACAGCTTCCTGCAGAGCCTTGTGCGACTGTGCTCAGCCATGGTGGGCTGGGCCTCAGGCTGCTGACTTCTTCCTTAAGGCCTGCTTCCATGGCCCTAGGGCTTTTTTCTGCCAGGCTACTTCCTGAGGGGCACAGCATTTATTGAAAAGGTGTGGAACAGCTGGCAGATTTGTATTTGGTTGTTAATATGTAGATTATATCTAAGTCTTGTTTATTTGTAAAACAAACTCCAAGTATGATGTTTTCTCTTCTCTTGCAGCACCTGTCCCTGAAAGCTAAAAGGGCTAAGGTCTAGGACCAGTGAGCAGAGTTCAGCTTGGTGCCCTCTCCTCTGTGCAGCTGCCTACCTGGCCCAGGTGGGGCTGACCCTGCATCGGCTCATGTGGAACTTTCAGCTGCTCTGAAGTGGCTGCAGCCAATTCCTTAGCCCCTTCCTCTCCACACCCTTCAGCATTTGCATTCCTGCTGGAATCCAGGAAGAGTCTGCACAGGCAGGCATCACGGTGCCAGCTCCCAGGTGGAGCAGGGGCTGGCAGGCCGGGTGCCTTGGCTCACTCAGCACACTCATGGACCCAGTATGCCACTTCAAACAGGCACAGAGTCCTGGCCCAGCTTTACGGGAACAGGGAACAAGATTAGCTGCTGAAGGCTGAAGCATTTTGTGGGGTGGACAGAGGATTTCCTGGGCTGGCTATCTCTGTAGGGCCCTGGCTGTGCTGATCATGAGAAATCCTGCCAGCTGTGAACCTTATGTATCTATGAAGAGAGGCGACCTTGGACATGCTGGGGGTTTCTGCCAAAATCACCAAGAGAAGTGTTTGAGCACAGGGTCTCTCAAACCATGTACCTTCTGTTTTTCCTATTCCCATGTCCCTGTTTATCTGCAGCCAGGATATTTGCAAGGGATCAGAGATCAACAAAGAGGGCTCCTGTGCACTGTTCCTTGTTAGCAAAGGATTTATATTTCACAAGTGGGCTTAGCTTTCTCTCAGTATGATACTATGTCCTAATGCCACTAGCTGAGCACTAGTGAAAGGCTTATCAGCTCAATCAATCCCCATGGTGGGCCTTCTTTAGCAGGAATTCACAATGGTTTAGATGCTCTAAACTTCTGTAGCTCAGGAACATAACTATTGCATATTTGTTGTTTATTTGTTTGCTTGGGTCCTTGCAAGAACACATGGGGTGGCTGTTCCAGCAGGCACTGGTCTCATTGTTGCCCCATGGCTTCTTTGCTGTGGAGATGTTTGCATTTCAACACAGTGACTGATACAGATTTTCTTTCCTCTTAATGTTTCAGTATCATTTATTTTAAAAACACATAGCTTAAATTTATTTTTGTACTGACATTAGTTTGGATGTGCCACTTTTGGCACCAAACATGTATGTCATTTTTATTTCCATTTTATAAAAACATGTAAATAATAGTGGTATCTTATTCATAGTAAAACTTTATATCTAAAGTAAATGTGTTCCCTCCCATTTATGGCTCTCATGGTCTGAATTTTAAAATGGTCCAGTTAATTGTTCCAAGTGGCAGCCTTATGCTGGCTAAGAAAACTGATGATGTGGTATACAGCAGCTTTTGGGGTCAACATGGACACAGGAAGCCCTGTAAAATAATAAAAAGCAAGAGCATGTGACCTAGTGCCCTGCAAACCATGGGAAATGATTTAACTGTCCCAAAGAGGTACTAGTTCTTGCCCGTTTATAATTGGAATCTTTTTGTAGAGAGATCAGAAATGTTATTTTTGAAGTCTGGTTTTAGGATCAGTGCTGATCCCTTAATAAGCTTATGTTAGGGCTAAGGAGGAAAGGATGCAGGATCTGCACCTCTGGGGTTTGAGACTGGAGATCCAAATAATTGGTCTGGAGGGGAGCAGACTGAAGCTACCTCTATCTGTGGGTGCCTGTTCCAGAGCACATTGCCCCTTGTACCACCACCTCTGAGAGCAGCCCTCAGGGCAGGCCTGGGTTTTGTATCCTGGATTATGTGTTACATACATCCTGTGAGTGGCAATGCATCCTCAGCGCCGTAGGCCTCCAACAGCAAAATCCTGTGGAGGCAGTGGTGTCCTGCAGGCCTGGAGGGGAGCTTCCTGCGTTTGTGGCTTACGAGAACCCTCCCGGGTTCCCTCCTGCAGCAGGTTTTCTGTGGTTAGACATTGCTTTCACCAGGAGTCCCAGGCTCAGTTAAACTGCAGCTTTAGTATGCCTGTTGGTTACTAGATCTAATTAGCAAATTTTTTTTTTGAGCACTTGGTTTTATGCATGGCACAGGGATGGGTGTGGAGATACTTGATGATGAGCAAATGGATGAACTGACCGAGATGGAGGTAGGAAGACGAGTGACAGTGGCAAGAGGTTGCAGAGGCCAGGGACAGCATCCAAAAGCAGTCTCCCCGCAAGATGCTTTCCTCGTGAATCAACAGTTTGTTCTCAAGTTCTGCTACTCTGTCATCTGTGCTTTTCACCTTGGCCGTGAACTTGGCTCCATGTCTCCTGTTTTGTCCTGGTGTCAGCACAACCTGCTGCTTGTGCTACTGTTTTTGTGGTCTAGGCTTTGCCATTCAGTCTGGTTGTTCCTTCTAGAATTCCATCCTTCTCTCGACTCTGCTTTCAATAAGAACCCAGTGCTGACAGCTTATGTCAGTCATTTCATGGCCCGAGTGAGGACGTTTGCTGTGGGCAAGGTGGAGGGTGGGGATGGGAGGCCTAAAGCTCTGCAGTCTGGCTGACTATGAGAACCCATTCTGGAACTACTGGACCAGCATCTGGGTAGTGGGCCTGGGAATCTAGTTTTGAAAGCCCCCTCCCTCTAGCTAATTCTAGTGATGTGGTGGGCTCAGGAATCACTGGTGAAGGAGACTGAGGCGTTACAGATGAAGACATCATCCCAGGGCGAGGGGGAAAGTGAGCTACCAGCTGAGAGGTCCTATTTGAGTGAAAGTAGATAAACTTGTTTTTGCACAGACTGTGCCCTGACACTCTCAACCCAAGCCACTTGCCTTTTCCACCAATTACCATGATAAGGGGTGGTGGAATTCAACTCCACAAGTGTTGGCAACGGGCACCAATCTTGGCCTTTGGTGAGTTTTCTGGGTTCTTTGAAAAATGAGGAACATTAATAATGAGGATTTTGTAAGCCTTAAATTTATTCTACCTAAAGGACCATCCTTTAGTCTGAGCTTCTTTTTGATGCTAATATGTCCGTTCCTTTAGGAAATGATTGTGATTTTCAATGGTTGTTTTCTTTAAATATTTTCCTTGGTAAAATGAAATGCCAATAAATCCTACATCCGTCTCTCAATCAAAGGCCAATTAAAAAAGAAAAAAAGAAAACAACCCTGAAATCCCCAAGTCTGAAAACCACTGGGTTATGGGCTAAGTGTGGGCCAGTGGTAACATCAGCACCAAGCATCATAGGTCTAGGAAAGTGTATCTTAATTGCCAAGCAAAAGAATTTCTTTTGGAGCAGCTCGGGGGGCTGTCTGCCTGTATAACTCACTGGAAGAATTCAGTTAGCAGGTCTCAGCCCCCATATCTCTTACTTCATCTTAAGATGGAGCAGATATTTTCACCCTCCAGTGAGTCATCTGGATTTCTCTTCTGCCTTCCAACTTGTGATGAAACAGGATGATGGAGTTAATGTGTTTTTTTGTTTTGTTTTGTTTTTAGCTACTGAAACTAGAAATAGCCAATGAAATCACTTTACAAAAACAGCCGGCCACTTTGGGTGACTGGCTAGAGTTTGCACGGCACATGTTCTGTTGAGGGCTTGTGCTCCCCCTGGCAAACAAGGATGACATTCTGACATCTCTGGTGAATGACAGAGATGTTACCCTGTGCACTGCTGGGTGGTATTGAACTTGTTCCCACGGGTTGTCTCCTTGCCTGCTTAGGCAGGGCCAGAGATTCTCCGTGCAACATTCCCTGCCCCCCTCTGCCATACGTGGATTCAACTCCCACTTTTAGGTTCTACGTGAGGCAGTGAGCAATCCGAGAGGCTGGGATAGTCATGAAGGGGTGAGTGTGGTGATGGGGGGCACAGGGGTTAATGTCCCAGAGGCTCCATGGCCAGGTGTGAGGCCCAGCACTGGCAGCTGCCCAAGATGTCTGAGGCCTTGACCGTAGACCATGGCCTGGTCAGTGGCTCTTGAATACAAAAGTTGGCCTGGGCTCTTTGGCCTTGGACTGGGGGCGGGCAGGTGGTAGGGAGAACCTGCACACGACCCAAAGGAACCCCAGTTTCCTGCCTCTCACTGCTGCTGACAGCTTCAGCTTGAGGACCCCAGGGGCCCTGAGTGCAGGACTTGATAAGGACTCTGGAGTCTGCCTAGTCTGTTTACTTTCACCTTTTCCTCTCTGTTCCCACTTGCTTTGTTTTCTGTTTTAGGCATCTTCTGTATTGAAGCACAGTCCTGCTGTTTGCTCCCAGCTGTTGGACTTGTTTTTATTTTTTTATTTTTTATTTATTTTTATTTTTTATTTTTTTTTCTTTTTTAAGGATTTATTTATTTATTTACTTTTATCCATTTTTACACCCCTTCCCCCTCCCCCCCCCGTTTTTGCTGTTTCTGTGTCCATTCGCTGGGCAACTCTGTGTCCATTTTCTGCCCTCTCTTCTCATCCTTCTCCTCCTGTCTTCACTGGGATTCAATCCTTGGAATCTCTGATGTAGGAGAGAGGCATCCTGCCCGCGCAACCTTAGTTGCTGGTTTTTCGGTGCGTCTCATCTTGCCTCTCCCTTGTGTCACTCTCCTATTATGTCATCATCTTGCTGTGTGGCTCGCGGGAACTGGTGGTGCGCCCGCGCACAGGGCCTGGCGGCCCACGCACCTTCTATATATTTTTTAAATTTTTACCAGGAGGTCCCGGGGATCGAACCCAGGTCCTTCCATATGGGAGATGAACGCCAACCAGATATAGCCCCCTGCTATATCTCTTAAGGTTGACCAGAGATACCTAGAGTTACAGTCTTTTCCCATACAGGATGGACATATAATAAATCAGGCTTAGTTTATCACCAGCATTCTAAAAACCAGACCTAGGGAGGAAAACGAGGTCTGGGGACACATGCATGGTTTCTAATATAGCGAATGTTTAGCCCACCCTGATTATCACAGAATCAGGACAGTGAGAATATTCGCATATCTTGTTTTTATTTGTATGCATGCTTTGGCCTTATCTCTCTGACCTCTCTGCATTAGGAGTTTTCAACTCACCTTAGCAATTTACCACCCATCTCATCTTTCTGCCTTTCTTCCCTTCTCTTTTATCTTATGTTTTAATTTGCTTTAGTGGTTGGCAAAAGGCCTCACTGTAAGTGTAATGGCTGGGAGAAAATATTTTGCAATGGTCAAAACCAAAAGAGGATTAAATGTTAAGCATATACAAGGAGCTCCTACAAATCAACAATAAAAACACAATATAAAATAATAAAGATAAAAGAAAAAACAAAAGCACAATAGGAAAAAAAATGAGCACTTGACAGAAACAGACAGAAGTAGAAGTCTACTAATCTGGAACTTAAACTCAGAGAAACACAAACTAAAGCAACCATTAGATATCACTCTGCATCCAGTAAGTCAGCAAAAATTGGAAAAGTGGAGAATGCCAAGTGTTGGCAGGGAAGTGGGGGACTCCAAGCACTGCTGGTGCAGCCATCTTGGGGTTCCACCTGCCATGACTCATCAAGTGAAGTATATGTGTGCCCCATAACCAGAAGTTCTACTTGTCTCTGTGAAATTCTCAGGTCCACAGAGAGAGATGTTTAAGGCTGTCCACTCGGTGTGATGGTGGTGGTGGAGTAATGCCACCCAGCACTGGGAGAACGTGGGGGCAAAATTTGGTGGTTTTCACCATGGAGTTCTACAGAGCAGTTGCAGGCCACGCACAACATATAACCTTACAAACAAAGCCAAACAACAGTGAGGTGTGATGGTACCATTTATAGACACTATAAAAATACATAAAAAACTGTGTTTGCCAAAACATGGACAAACAAGATGCCTGTAGAGGGTGGGGTAGGGTGGGAGTGAGGAATGGTGATGGAATTAAAAGTGAAATAAAACAAGATAGGGGTGGGAGGAAGTGCCCTCAGGTGTTCACCTGCCAGAGACTGGGCTTTAGGACATTTCACCTTATTCAAGATGTTAGATGTGTTTCCCTGTGGCCCTTGGGAGGGAGGTGTGGGGACTGAGCTCTGGGGCCTGCAGCTGACCCTCCACCCCTGATATGTCCTGGTGAGCAACATGAAATAGCTTCATGCTTACATTCTCCTGTCATAGCACGTTTTCCCGCTGATATGTGGCCTTGTTTTGATTCCTTTTAACTAAAATTTATTCTACATAACCCATGGAGTTACTTTTCTCTGGCAACCCAAAATCCAGCCACCGCAGTAGGAGGGTCAGGCACCCACCTGGGGGGTCCCTTTTTAGAGGTTGATGAAGTCATTGTGGAAAAGCCCTCTCCAAATTTATGGATAAACAGACTGCTAGAACTGGATGGTAGCTCATGATTTATCGGGGCAGAGCTCACCCACATTTCCAGGACAGCAACGAGCAGGACAGATTATATCCTTTTGAGTCCTTCCTTCCTAATCAGCATCCATAAAATGGAATATTTATGTTCTCAATCTACAGGGACTATGGTTCCTCCATTTCAGCTCTTGGCACTGGGCTTCTGGAGCCTTCTTGCCTCCAGATCTGGCCTGATTCTGAGGCTAAAAATGATGGGATATGCTAAGGCTTTGAGAATCCCTCACCATGTGAGGGGTCATAATCCTCACTTGTGTTTGCTGCCAGCTCACTTGATCACTGGCTTGCTGCTCATTTAGAACAAATTTTTACTTGTTCTTATTTTATTCGTTTTTAGTACAAGTTTCATTTCTCTGGTTTTTCAACAAGTGCCTCATAGTGGGGGAGAAATCTGGGCCAGGTTAGTGAGGCAACATGCAAACTGGCGAAGGCCTCCAGGAAACATTAAATTTAAGTCTCACTCTAAACCTCATTGCTTGGAGAAAAGGGTGTTGTAAACCACTTTGGGTGCTCCTGACTTTGGCTGCAGACTCAGAAAGAGGGCAGTTCTCTAGCCCCCTGGTAAATGGCTCATGGAGCTTCTAGGGACACAGGGCAGGTTTCCTGTTCCTAGAGCTTTCAACCAAGGGCAGCTGTTCTGGACTGCGATGACTCCTGGCCCCATTCGGAGTGGGCCTAGATGGAGCAAAAGTTCTGCATTTGTTACCTTCCCCCCAATGTAGGTCATGACTCCCGGGGATGAGCCTCCTTGGCAACGAGGGTTTAATACCAAGTGCCAACTGGCAACACGACTGGAAAAAGACCTTGAATAAAAGGGGGAAAAGGTAAAGACAAATGAGCTCATGTGGCTAAGAGACTTCAAAGAGAGTCGGGAGGTCATCCCAGAGGTAACGCTTATGAACACCTGAGTAGGATCTCATAGAACACCAAAGTGGATATCATCCCACACAGAGGGCCTCCTGAGGGCTCTGGAGACACCCAGGTCCTATATAAGGGGGGATAGCCCCAGAGATTGATGCCTTTATCAGTGGGCTCTACTTTGGAATCTGTGCTCCTGAGAGTGACAGAGTTGGACTCAAATAAGTCCTCCCTGCACATGGTCCATCAGTCCCTTCTATTCAAACCTATATGTGATGCTGGAGTTTGTAGGTGTACTTCCAGAGACTGGAGCCTCTGGTCTGCCTATGTGCTAGCTGTGCCTGGAATCTTGGTGGAGCTGCAACTCCTACTCTACAGCTCAATGGACTCACCCAAGTCACCTGGTGAGGAGACAATGATGGACAACAGCCATCCCAGGGAATAGAGAGAGCCTGCAGCTGAAGGCAGGATAATCCCATCCACCGTATCCATGGAATATAAGCCCACTCTCACTTGGAGGTGGAGTGGACATCATCATTCCATTCCCCTCAGGATTGGGGGAAGAGCTATGGACTAGAGTGGACTTAATGGTATTCTGTTGTAGACATATTGTGATTCAAGCAATGGAAGAAATTATAACAGTGAAGTGGAGCCAGTGGCCACTAGATGCTTTCGGGGCAGGGAGGGGAAGGGCAATTGTAATACAGGGGCTTTTTCAGGACTTGGGGGTTGCCCTGAGTGACGTTGTGGAGATGGATATAGGCCATTTTACACCAGCATATACCATGCAGAACCGTGTGGGAGAGAGTGTGGTCTATGATGTGAACTGTGATCTATGCTTAGTGGCAAGGCCCCAGGATGTGTATATCCATTGCAGGTGATGTGCCACACTAATGAAAGATGTTTATGTGAGAGGTTGTGGGAAGTATGGGAGGTGGGGAACATGGGAATCCCTGTGGTTTTTGTGTGGCATTTGTGTAATCTAAGCATCTTTAAATATATATATATATAAAAAATAACATTTATGTAAGCAAATGCACCTATATGCACATATATTTATGTATCATTTTACAAATATTGGTTTGTGTTGTGAAAATTTAGATTTTTAACCACACAAAAAAAAAAAAAAAAAAAAAAAAAAAAAGTTCTGCATTTGATTCTTGCAACTGATTAGCCCACTGCTGTGGCTAGAATTAGGATTAAAGGGCCTTATATCCCCACAGCCTCTCCTGACTGCTCTCCAGAGTGATTCCTGCCCAGATGGGATTATGACACCCTTTGGGTGTGAGAATAATTCTTGCAGGCCACAAGGACACAGATCAGTGACTTACCATGACTGGATGGCAGGTGTATGGTGGGGGAAAGAGCACTGAATTCTGGGTCAGAAGACCCAACTTAAAAAAAAAACTCCTTTATTTAGGTATAATTTACATATAATAAATGCACTTAATTGGATGGTTCAATGAGTTTTGACATATATATACATATAGCACAAATGACACCACGATCAAGATATAGAACTTTTTCACCCCAAAAGTTCTCACACAATATTTTGTAGTCAACTCCCCTTACCTCCTTTCCCAGGCACTACTATTCTGCTTTCTGCTACTATAATTTTGCCTTTTCTAGGATTTCATATAAATGGAATCGCTCAGAACATGCTCTTTTGTGTATGGAGAAGACTAGGGTTTAAGACCCAGTCTCACAATTAAATAACTTTTTTTTTTTAAAGATTTTATTTATTTATTCATTTATCCCCCCCTTGCTGCTTGTGCTCGCTGGGTCAGCCAACCACGCCGTGCGGGCGGGCTTGCCTTCACCAGGAGGCCCCATGAACCGAACCCGGGGCCTCCCATATGGTAAACGGGAGCCCTACTGATTGAGCCACAGCCGCTTCCCAATTAAATAACTTTTTTGATCCTTTGTTACATAATTCCTTTCTTAATTTCAGTTTCCCATCTCCAAAATGGGGATAACAGCTTCGTTCATTCATTTGTTCATTCATTCATTCTTTCAAGTGTGTACTGGTGCTGGAGTAGCTGCATTGTGAAACTCCAGAAAGGTGCTGGACTGGACCACAAGGAGTTGCTCAGTAAGCAAGGGCCTCTGCTCCGTGAGTTTGAGTCCTGGGGGGCTCTCTGCTGCTCCCTCCCTCCCTCCATACCTATCCTAACCTCCCTGGTGCTGTGATTGGCAGGTCACCCCACACTTTTTTTTTTTTTTAACAATTTGTTGAAGTATATCATTCCTACATGAACATACATAAACTATAAGTGTTCAATAAACATTGTGAACTTACAAAACAAACATGCATAACATCACACAGGGCTCCCACACATCACCCCCCCACACACAAACACCCTGCATTGTTGTGAAACATTTGTTAACAAATGAAAAAGCATCATCAAACTATTACTAACTATAGTCTGTATCTTCCTCCCCTATACATTTTTTTCAAGGATTTATTTATTTATTTAATCCATTTTTAGCACCCCCTCCTGTTTTTGCTGTTTCTGTGTCCATTCACTGGGCAACTCTGTGTCCATTTCCTGCCCTCTCTTCTCATCCTTTTTTCCTCCTGTCTTCACTGGGATTCGATCCTCGGAACTTCCGATGTGGGAGAGAGGTGTCCTACTGCCTGCTGGTTTTTTGGTGAGTCTCATCTTGACTCTCCCTTGTGTCACTCTCCTGTTACGTCATCATCTTGCTGCGAGGCTTGTGGGGCCTGGTGGCCCACGTGCCTTCTATATTTTTCCTTTTTTAATTTTTACCGGGAGGTCCTGGGGCTTGAATCCAGGTCCCTCCATATGGGAGACGGACGCCCAACCACCCAAGCCACATCCATCCCCCTGCTATATCTCTTAAGGTTGACCAAAGATACCCAAAGTTACAGTCTTTTCCCATACAGGATGGTCATATAATAAATCAGGCTTCGTTTATCACCAGCATCCTAAAAACCAGACCTAGGGAGAAAAACTAGGTCTGAGGGCACATGCATGGTTTCTAATATAGTGAATGTTTAGCCTACCCTGATTATCACAATATCAGGAGAGTGAGAATATTTGCATCACACCACATTTCTTTAAGGAGGACTCCTTTAAGGAAGGGAGAAACAAAGATACCCCAGGAAAGGACAGGCAGCAGGATGCAATGATGAAGGGCTTCCCAGATGTACCGAGGCCATTGTGGCCAGGGCCTGAGCAGAGGAAGGTGTCTGTGGGGCACCCACAGAGGCTCAGAGAGAGTGGGGCCTCCTTGGGCCCTGGAGCTTCTCAGGATGGGGATGATGACTGTCAGAGGAGGGAGTACAGGGCACTCCAGGTAAGTGGTGATATCAGAGAACAGGCCTTCTGGGAGAGAACCACACTTGGACACACACTGGCTCAGACCCACCCAGGAGCAGACTTGACAGCATCAGACAACACTCGCTCCTGTCCCTGACGCGGCAGAGTGGAGCTGTGCTGCCCTCTGCTGGCAATATGGAGACAGTCCCTCCCCTATACGCCCCTGGATTTGAGAAACCAGAGTTGAGCCAAATCATGCAGGTTTTCATTGTTTTTTTTTTTTTCAGTTCTCTCATGAGGCACACCCTTCCCACTGCACCATCCCCATGGCCTCCAGCTGCTGCATCTGGCTCAGGAGACCCCTTCTTAGCCATCTTTTGTCCAGCAGGGATAGAGGAACCACCACCCTGAGTTTATAGGGTGACACCAGGTGATACCTTATCTGGGTGATGAAACTAATGGGTAGATGGGGCATATTAAAAAAAAAAAAAAAGTAGAGCCAATTCTTAGATACTCTTCCTATGCAGAGGAAATTTAGGAGGCTTTGTGACTGTTTTGACCAATAGGTGTCATGGAAGGGGTGCTGTGTGTGTAGGGAGGCTGGGTCACCAAAGGCTATGCAGCTTCCGGCTGGTTTGCTAGGACACTGAGCTGCCACCTAGGGAGGCAACTACCCGAGGCCGTGCTGCTGGACGGAGTGCCGCTGAGCCCAGCCTCCCCATGCCAGCCCCGGTGCTTGACAGCCCGCGCAGGAGCCGTCTTGGAAGTTGATTGTCCAGCCGCGGGCCTTTTCTGTCACCCTCGGCTGAGGTAAACCGTCCCGGCTGTGCCCTGTCTGAATTCCTAACCCACAAAATCGGGGAGTATAAGAAAATGATGGTCGATTTGCTCCCACCAGGTTTTGGGGTGGAATAGTCCCCGGAGCACCAGGCGAGTCTGACGTGGGACCCCGGCCCTGAGGGGTCGCCGGCAGCCCGGGCTGGACAGGGAACCCACACCCATGCTGCTGCTCGGGAGAACGGGCCCCACCTTCTGGCTGAAGAGCCTGCAGCCCTGGGGGACTCCTGGCGGCCCCTTCGAACCACGCGCCTCAGCCCCATTCCTGGGGAGGTGGCCTCTCCACGCTCGCCACTTCCAGGTGCCCTCACCCTGGCTCTGGCTGTAAAGCAGCGTCTTGGCGGCAGCCACTAGGTCGGCAGGGCCTTACGCGGAGGAGCTGCTGGCTGCGATTGGCACTGCAGAAAGTGTGGGCAGGGGCGCACTTGTGTGCCTGGGGGTGTGTGTGTGTGAGTGTTGGGGGTGGGACTGGACCAGCCGGGACACCGGGACACCGTCGAGGACGAGGCTGCAGGAACACTGCCAGTGGGGAGGAGACGAGCCCCCACCCCCTCTCGTCCCCCACAAGGAGAAACTGAGGTTCATGTGGTCACGGACGGCACGATCCAAAGCGGGATGCAGCTCGCCCACGGCCCAAAGCTTGTGGGTGCTCTCGGGGGCGGGCCTGCTTGCGGAGCCGCGCTCACTGTGGGGGGCAAGGCCGGGCTCCCCATTCCAGTTCTGGTGGAGGTTGTGGGAGCTCCGGCTCCCTCTGCTCAGGCCCAGATGGCGGGACGCTCCGGGCCGGCGATGCGCGCGGGGGCGGGCAGGGGGCGCTAGCGCCCCGCTTTTCCGCGGCGGAGACAAAATCTGTCCTGCTCTGGATGCTTTGGGCAGCGCGTGGCCACAGCGCGGCCGGAGCCGTGTCCCTTCCCCGCACACCCACGCCATCTGCCCACCCAGGCACGCTCCTAGCTGCCCTGGGCCTGAGCGCCTCCGCCTGGCAGTCTGACAGCGCCGGCTCGCAACTCCCTTCCTCCATGTCTGAGCTCCTCTTTGCCCACTTTGCTCAGAGCTGGATTTAGCCCACCAGGTCCCTAAATCTTGGCCATCACCCCAGGGTAGGCATGAATCTCTCCATTTTGCAAGTCCAGTTAATGAACCAAATACTATTACCAGCTAACCTATATGAAGTTCTAATTACTGACCTGCCCTGTCGGGCTATTTAGAGTGGAGTTGGGGGCAGGGGAGGAAGAGGGGTGTAAAGCCAGCCAATGCCCCACCAGGGTGGGCCCCTCACTCCCTCCTGCTCGGCCATCCGGGTCCTTGTGGACCTGAGGACGCTGAAGGAAGAGTAGGCAGGGGAGGGAGATGTTGAATTTGCTGTGGCTGTGGTGAATCCAGGGGGCTTGGGAGGTGTGCATTCCAGGCCACCTCACATCTCATTTCTGCCCATCGAGGGTCTCACTCCTGCAGCTGGCCAGAGTGCCCGGGCGAGTGGCCTGGGGACAGGAGGACCAGCACTTCCCAGGAGCAATGTCCAAGTGTCTGCTGCTCTGAGCTCTGCTCTGCCTCCCAGAGGCCACAGCCAAGGGCTCTTAGGGCCCCATCTGAGGCCGCACACTAGCCCATTGGGGAGCAGCTGGGGGGCAGCCCCAGGGCCTGGCATGGTGGTTAAGGACTTGGTCTTTGGAGCTGCAGTGTCTGGGTTCAAATCCTGCCATCACCACCTGCCATCTGTGTGAGCTTGGACAAAGGACTTAGCTTCCCACCTCAGTTTCCTTGTCTGTAAAATGAACATAATAATAAAACATGCCTCAAAGGACTGTTGAAGGGATCAAGTGACTTAAATTTTCTAAAGTGCTTAACACAGGGCCTGGCACGTGGTGAGGGCTAGACAAGAAGCTGCTCTTATTACTCCATCCCCTGCCCTCCTGAGCACCTCGGGGCACACATGTCACAAGGTGCAGCCAGTGCCAGGTGCCTGGTCAGTGGGCAGCCAGTTGCTCCCTGCCTGCCCTTGGCAGTGGCGCTGAATGCCCTCAAGCTGGACCTGAGTGCCGGTTAAAGAGGCATGTGGGGAGCCAAGCAGGGATGGCTCTAGGAGCCAGCAGAGGGCGCCCCACCTTTGTGCCATCTGGCTGCAGGTCCCGAATCCCCTCCTGGGCTAAGGAGCATCCTCCTTGTAGTCATCAGAGTCTCTAGCAATTTCCACCCCCCACCCCCATATCAACACTTCCTCCCCTGCACCCTGAGATCCCAGCCCAACTGAGGAAATCACCCTAACTTCCCATCATAATTACCCCTAATGATATTGATGATGACTTCTGAGTACTGGGAGGAAGCCAGGCATTGCACTAACGTCTTAGGTCAGTGGTTCTCAAACTTGTGGGCCTCAGGGCATCTTTATGCTGTTAAAAGTTTTACTGAGGATCTCAAAGAGCTCTTGCTAAATGTGAGTTGTATCTGTCAGTATTTACTGTTTTAGAAATTTAAAACTGAGAAATTAAAAAACATTTGGTTATTATTTATCTAAAATAATAATAAACACATGTTTACATAAATAACATATTTTTATGAAAAATACTATATTTTCCAACATGAAAAATCTGGGAAGAGGAAAATGTGGCATGGTTTTACGATTTTTGCGTAGCTTTTTAATATCAGACTTAATAGAAAACAGCTATATTTGCATAGCTGCTTTTGCATTCAAGTTTCTGAGATATCACATGCCATGTAGCCTCTGGAGAGCTCCACTGAGAGTAAAAAAATGATGTTCGAGAGCAAGAGAGGCAAATAATGCCTTGGTATTGTTATGAATATAGTTTTGGCTATTGTGGACCCCCTGGAAGGGTCTTGGAAACTTCCAGCAGCCCCCAAACCACATTTTGAAAACTGCTGCCTGTGTATACCTGATGTGCAGTTTCTAATATTGCCCCAATTTTACAAATGAGGAAACTGAGGTGCAGGTTGCTGAAGGAACTAGCCCAAGGCCACATAGCTAGGATTTTAAGCCAGACCTCCTGGGGAGTGGGGGTGGCACTGGGAAAAGCCCTTGACATTGATGTCCATGGCCCCAGGACGCAGCCCAGAAAAAAGGCAGGGATTGGATCCAGACAAAGCAGGAAGGGCAGGCCAGTGGGGAGGGGAGCTGGGTGCGTAGCTGGGGCGGGGGTTGGGAGGGGCCCAGGGGATCCGTTAGTCACCAAGTGGCTGCAATGACAGGGCTGGAGATGGCAGCTGGCGGCGGCGGCAGCCTCAGGCTGGAAAATCAATAGGTGATCAGCGGTCCAGGGGCACCGCTGTTCATCAGGTGCGGCGGCGCAGCGGGGGTGGGGCGGGGGGGGCGAGAGGAAATATCACTGACCCCCAGCAGGATTGATCAAACAGCCAGACACCCAAGGCCAAACTCACTAATAAAGTGAGACGTTCAGCTCAGCCGGGCAGCTGCTGGCTGAAGGTCTTAAAAAAACCGCTTAGCTGGGGAGTTCTTGCTAAACTGTCTTTGTTTCTTGAGGCTGGTGGGAGGGAGGACTGGCCGAGGGGAGGCCTGGCTTGGCCCACGTTGGGCCTCTGTCTCTCGGCTTCACGCAGGCCTTGACCATATATGGGCACCGCCACAGCACACCGCATTGGCATCGGAGGGACAAGCATGTGTAATTGTGGGTTCAGCTCTCTCTCCCTTTTTTTCACTAGTATCACCACTTCCTCAACCTGTAGCCCCAAAGAGGCAACATTTGTAATGACAGGACTATTGGGGGTGGCAGAACAGCGGGGGACTGGAAAGTTGTATCTGAAAGGGCTAAGAGGTACAATAGAAAGAAAAGTGTCGATGTGGAAAGGCGAGTGGAAGGGAAGGGTCTGCCTGGGCAGGGGTCCCAAAGGGCATTGATCAGGACTTGGGGTAGGATCTGGGGGGAGGGAGGAAGAGGAGAGAGGTGCCAAGATAGCATGGAGTGAGAAAGTTAAAGAATAAAAGGAAGTGCAAATGGAAAATTAGGAAGTGATGTGATGGGTAATGAATTAGATCTCCTTTGGCATTCTTTGTGGGATCCAAGAAAAAGTGTAGAATCTTGGTCAGCAACTTCTGGATCGTTGGACAATGTTGTGTTAAATGTGCCTCTTACTGGGCTTGTGGGGACACAGAATTTATTTGGATTAAATAATAACATCATTCATATTGAGTTAAACTTTATGGAATGCTTCTGTGGGTCAAAGATGGTGGTGAGAGCGTTCCATGGATCATCTCCTGCTAATCCTAAGGGGTGGGGTAGTCGCTGCTTTTATTTCTACTACCTGAATGGGGACATTGGAGCTCAGAGGTTTAATCACTTGCTTAAAGCCACGTGGCTCATAGGGGTAGAATTGGGATTTGAGTCCAGTCTTCTGACTCCAGAGTCCATTGCTGCCTTTTTTCATACCTCAGCATCTTTGAGGGTCGATGCTGGGAGACCAGGCAGGTAGACCAAGCCTGGGTCTGGAGGGGGGAGCATTTCCCGTCATTATGTCTCCCCCAGGTTAGGAGAGCAGGGTCTGGTGTGAGAGCCTGAGCATTTGGCTCGCACACTATTCTGACCCTTAACCTGCTGCACCCCCAGAGCCCTCTCCCAGAGTCCCCAGAGGGCCATCCTCTCTCTTTATTGCTAAGGGGCCTATAGCAGTTTGGCATTATGTATGAATTCCAAAAATAGATATTAGATTATGTTTGTAAATTGGTCTGTTCCTCTGGGCATGATCAAATTATGATTAGGGCTTTGACTGGGCCGTGTCAGTAGGGTGGGGTCTCAAAGATAAAAAGACATGGCAAAGGACAGAGTTAGAGTTTTTGTGTTGATGTTTTGATGTTGGAGTTCTGATGCTGAGTTTTAATGCTGGAGCTGGGGAAGTAAGCACACAGAGGAGCTTGGTCGTGAGGAAGAAGAGAAGGCCCCTGAAAAAGAGACGAGCTATTCACCTGACAGTTCCCAGCTGGCCTTGTGGAGAGAGGCAAAGCCTAGAGAGCCTCATAGTCTACAGCTGACCTTGTGGAAGAAACAGAGGAGCTAAGCCCGGAGAGAAAGGAAGCCCCAGGAGGAGAGGAACCCAAGAAGCCTGAACCCTGGCAGACGTTGGCAGCTGTCTTGCCACATGTGGGCATAGACTTTGGTGAGGGAAGTAACTTATGCTTTATGGCCTGATAACTGTAGGTTGCTACCCCAGATAAATACCCTTTATAAAGACCAACAGATTTCTGGTATTTTACATCAGCACCCCTTTGGCTGACTAATACAGGGCCCAAGGAAGAGGCTAGGAGGCTCTGCTGTGCTCTGGTAGCTGACTTGAACCAGGATGTGAGGTCTGAAACCCTAAAGTCTTTGGGGTTTTATAAAAGCATAGAACAGATTCATTGAGAATGAATGAGGATCTAAACCATGGGAGAAATGTAAAACCACTTTTTCTCAAAATGTGATCCTTGGACCAAACTTCATGAGAATTATTGGAGGAACACTAATATGGAGATTCTTGGGTCTCTCCCAGACCTACAGAATCAGAATCTCTGAGGCTGGAGCCATAGGAATCTGCATCCTAAAAAATGTCTTGAGTAATTCTTCTGCACATTATAATTGGGTCCTTTGTTGCTGTTCCCTTGGTCTGGCATGCTCTTCCTTCAGATCTTTCCTTGGCTCACACTTGTATTCCTGTAGATCTCTATTCAAGTGTCATCTCCTTAGAGAGGTCTTATCTAAAATAACACCCCTTTTGTTCTTGATCCTCTTACTCTGCATTATTATTTATTATTTATTTTCACTACCTGGATCACTAGCTGATAAAAATTATACCTAATGTATAAAATATGGTATACTATATATAATAATGCATGATGCAGACTATATATTACATATTGCAAATCGCTGTGTTTATTGGCTCCATTTGGTTTACTCCACTGGAAGGGAGCCCTCTGAGGGCAGGATTTAACTGTCTCATTCACTACTTCACCCTCTGTGGCCAGTGCTGGGCCCCAGAGAGGTTGATGAGGGAGGAAGGATAATGTATGCTTTGTGGGTGCCCAGCCCTTGGACAAAACAAGCATCACCTTAACATAAGTATATAATATTGCAAACCCCAATGCCACGGGCCCTCGAGTTCTGGTGGTAACTCCTGACCTTCTACCCTTGAGAACCAGCAAAACTGTTATGAGGGTGACCTGAGAAGAAACATTTCCTCCCAGTTTTCTTCATCGTTTCAATTCTGCATCAAGCACAGCATCTTCCATGCTTCCCCTATTTACTCCCTCACCTGCTTCCTCAAGAAATCTCAGCAATTATATCAGCAATAGTATATGATGGCAAATATTTTGGGGTTGGGGTTTAGAGGAGGGGCCATTTCTCCTGCCAAGTGCAAGGAATCCCCCCTCCTCCTCTGCAAGGGCTGATTTCACAGGTCAAGTCACAGTTAAGACTCCCCCTTAGCCCTTTCTGTTGCTCTGGTTCTCCACCTGTGAGGGCTTTGGGGAACTATCTAGGAGTGGAGCTTGTCTGAACCAAGGTTGGCTGAGCTGTTGGTTGGCCAGTGGCCACTCAGATTCTCCCTCTTGAGAGCTAGGTGACACAGACCCAGGAGTCAGCAGGTAGAAGGTGTTTGTGCTGAAGGATGGTCATCCAATGGGTTCTAAGGATGCTGGGATGTGGATTCTCTCCTTGGAGAGGCCTAGAGGGCCTGGCACAGTGGAGCCCCCAGGCTGGGATCTTGGGCCCAGGATAGCCTCATTTATTTACCCAGTGAGTCTTAGGGATGGCATCACATTCTGTGTGAAGAAGATTGTGAAACATTGGTAGAGTGCAGGGGTGGAGGCAGCTACATTGGGCCACGAGGCCCCCTCTGCTTTGTTCGCTAGTCTTGGACCAGCCTCTGTCTGTGAGTATGAGCTTGCCTGGATCTTGATTTCCCAGTTAGCACCTTAACCAGAATGTGACAGTAGCTGTAGCCCAGGGAGGGGTCAAGGGCCTTTAAAGGGCAGAGGCAGTGGGGTGGGGAGGAAATGGGAAGTCTGTGAGCTGGGAAGGACATTGCTAAAGAGAATCTGAAGTCTAAGAAGAGCTAAAATATTCTAAATTAGAGAGCTCACAGAATTGGCATACAAGTTGAGTATTATTGTTCCCATTTTGCAGAAATGAAAGCTAAGGCTCAGGATGGCTCAAAACTTCACTTCTAACAATGGTAGAGCTTAGTGGGCCTAACTCTAAGCCTAGTGCTTTCTCTTCTCAACACTGCCCCTTCTAGTTCAGGGAAATTTGATAGTGTTTCAGAACTTCATATGGCACTTGGTGAGTCTTCTAAAAACATCTCTGTGGAAAAGATGGAACAATGTCTACTGGTATCTGGGATAACAGATCATATTGGTACCAATGGGAACAGAAAAGAGTTGGCATTTTGCCATCTGAGGAATGGCACGAAGGACTGAGCGAGTTCTGTTGGCAGAATAAAAATCTTAGGAGGGGGAGGATTCTGTCCTCAAAGAAATGAAACTTGTCAAGTGGCAGAGGGATTACATTCACTCTGTGTGTCCTGAAGGTATGCAAAGCGTACAGACACCCAGCTTCCACCTGCTACAAAGAGGATTCTTCTACAGCCATGGGTTGAAGATGGAATGGGCTGTGTTGGGAAGGCACAGCACCCCATCTCTGATAAAGCCATAAGGGAGTTTAAGCATCTGTTATATGGTTGAACTTGGTAACTTGTGAGGTTTCCTCCAGCCCTGAGAATATGGGCAATGGTGCGAAGAAGTGCTGCAAAGAAATGGTCAAAGGTTTAGAGGGGTGGTAGGAGATCTAGAATTGACACCCATGTTGGTGTCCAGGGGCTTGAGAAATGGTGATGGTGGTTGGTAGAGAAATGGGTCTGTGGGTGAGGGGGCTGCAGGATGGGCAGGGGCACTTCCTGGGCCCTGGGGCCCCAGCATTGGAGGAGCTGCAGTGGCTTTGTCCTTGGTGAGCCCCACAGACCATCCCACACCTTCAGCACTGCTCTCTTCTGATAAAGTTGTTCCATTTGGATGTTGCCTTGGACATGATGTCCTCAACCCCCCAAGGAACAACATCTCTCAATAAGCCACAATATTTTCCCAGCCAAGAACTTGTTGTTCCAAATTCATTAAAATTGGTTTGATATTCTAGTCTCATTTCTACGCCAAGAGCTGGTATGGACAGAATTTGTAATACCGTGGACTTGTGAATGTAACTGATTGTTCAGTCAGAAAGAAGCGAACTTAATTTTTTAAAAAGTATACCTTTTAAATGGGCAATGAGTGTTGGCATGGGGGGGGTGATGTCACCCTTATGTGTTCATTAGGGGAGCACAGATTGGTACAAGAATTGCTAAGGAGAACAATTTGGAAATGTCACTTGAAATTTAAAATGAGTGTTGGTTTTGGGTTTCTTAGTCCTCAAAACTCAGGTGAGCAAGAAATGCATTTTTTTTTTTGTTATTATGCAACTGAATTTGGTTTCTGTGTTAATACCGCACCCTCCCTCCCAAATGCATGTACTCTTCACCACGTGGCAGGAAAGAAATTCTAGTTAATTCAAGATCAGCTCACCACTTGAAGGGGTTCTCAGCCAATTAAAATTTCTCCTCTTCCCTTTCTTCTTCCTGAGGGGGTTGTCACTGTATTTGGGGGTGGCGGGTGGTTATGTGGTCAGGCCTTGCTGGGTCATGATGCCCTGCCCCCATGTTGGTGTCTGCAGAGGTGTGTACGGACCATTGCTGTGATGCCATCAAGACCTCTTGCATCCCTCTAAGGGCCCCCGTCTCAGCTTGCTTCTCTGTCTTTCTCAGAGTCTCGGAAGCATTTGGCTGCTCTTTTCTACTCTGGAGCTGTGAGAGCTTTGTGGGCTGCCTTCGGCTGTCTCTGCCTCTGCCAGCTCAGCCAGCATGCCTGGGGATGGCGGATGGGAAATGGGGTCCACTTTCAGATCCCTTACTTATCGGAGGCTTTGTCCTTCCTTTCCTCCAGCCCATATTTAGCCCTGAGCTGGGTGGCAATACAAGTGGCCTTTTCTTGCTTTCTTGGTGATCGTGTCTCCTTAGGTTTCTACAGTCCGTGACAGTTTCTCCGTCTTTCCTTGTTTTTTTTTTTTTTTTTTTCTGACCTTGACACTTTTGAAGAGTACCAGTCAGGAATTTTGGAGATTCCTTGCTTTTCTTTATAATTTTCCTCCCCTAAGAAGGTATCTATTAATCAGCCAAAGGAGTGCTGATGCAAAGTACCAGAACTCTGTTGGTTTTTATAAAGGGTACTTATTTGGGGTAGAAGCTTACAGTTACCAGGCCATAAAGTGTAAGTTACTTCCCTCACCAAAGTCTGTTGCCCCGTGTTGGAGCAAGATGGCTGCCAATGTCTGCCAAGAGTCAGGCTTCCTGGATTCCTCTCTTCCCAGGGCTTGATTCAATCCAGGCTCAGCTGCCCTGCTCTCTCCACAAGGCCAACTGTAGACTATCAGGTGAATGGCTCTGTCTCTCTTCCCAGGGCTTCTACTGTGTCTAAGGAGCTGTCTCCATTCCTCTGTGTTCTTCTCCTGTGTGTTTACTTCCTGGGCCCCAGCTCAAAACTCAAACCTCCCTTCTCTGCAGTGCAGTTTTTCTCCCTACCAAGTGGGTAGAGATTCAACCTCCAATCAGAGCCTTATCATTATTGAATCAAGTAAACCTCTGAATCCAATATAATCTAATATGCCCAGAGGAAAAGACCAGTTCACAAACATAATCCAATATCTATTTTTGGAATTCATAAATAATGCCAAACTGCTATTATCTACCCTCTGAATTCCAAAAAGACATTACAATATTTTTAAAAACCTTAAATTAGTACAATGCTAAGTATAAAACCATATCACAGGGAAGTGGCTGTGGCTCAATCAGTAGGGCTCCCGTTTACCATATGGGAGGCCCCGGGTTCGGTTCCCCGGGCCTCCTGGTGAGGGCGGGCCCGCCCGCGCGGCCTGGTTGGCTGACCCAGCGAGCACGGGCGGCAAGGGGGGGATGAATGAATAAATAAATAAAATCTTAAAAAAAAAAAAAAAACAACCATATCACAATCAATTTAAAGAAATACAGTTTGTCTTGAGGCAAAGTCCTCTTTGGCTGTAGCCCTCTGAAAATTACAGAACCATTTATCTGCTTCCAATACACAAATGGACAGACAAAGGATAAACATTTTCATTACCATAAGGAGAAATTGGGAGAGAAACATGAATCATGGGTCCTCTACAGTTCAGTAAACCTGCAGGGCATCCTCCATTGATTTCAAAGTCTGAGAGTCATTCTTAAGAGGATGATGTCTTCTCCTTGGGGCCTCATGAGGACCCACCCTTTCCACAGGCTTGCCCAAGGGCCATTTTCTTGGTTCCACTCTCATCAAGCACCTGGGTGTCAACCAAGTTCTAGACCTCACCCTCTAATAGCAATGGGGTGATTGCCACACTTTACCCAATCTTTGGATTAGAGTCTTAACCCCCCTAGCACAGTGAAGTGAAGACAATTCCTCCCTAACCTTTGGCACACAGGCTCAACCCTCTCAGAGCAATGACTTGACCACCTGGCCTTCCCTAATTCATGGGGGACAGGTGCACCCCTCTCAGACCTAAGGGGTGCTGACCTTAACCACCCTAATCCTTGAGGAATGTGCTCCACCCTCTCTGTACCCTGGGGTGGCAAAACTGTCCCAGAACATTGGGCAGGAACATCCACCCTCTTCAACTGCAAACTCTCCCTCTCTGTACACATGGGTCTAGTTCCTCTCTTGGCCCAAGGCAATGTCTTAATTCCGATTTCAGCTTCCATGGTTTTTCTCTTGAAGTTGTTTCCCCTTCAGTCTCTCTCTTCCATGTCCCTTTTAGTCCAAGCTGACAGTGGTTTTCATACAGCTCTCTCAAAAACCTTGTTGGTTTAGCATGCAAGAAGCAGGGGTCCAAGCCATGAGAAAGAATTTCCACAAGTCTTTCTGAGATAACTGCATCTTCAATCCTGATTTACAAGTCCCAAGTTTAGTTAAAACCTCAAATGGGGCACTATCATCTGGGTGTTTGATTTCCGGAGGCTTGGAATTTCCAGAATCAGTTTCTGTTTTCTTTGTACTCAACAGTTCAGTCCTCAGCTTATCTCTCTTGTCTAGCATTTTGCTATAAGCTACAAGGAGAAGTCAAGCTGTGTTCTCCAAGTTTACTTTGGAAAGTTCTTCAGCTAAATGCCCAGGCTCACCATTTTCAAATTCTGCCTTCCATAAAATACCAGGAGGTAATCTTGCTAAGTTCTCTGCATCTTTAAAACATGGATCACCTTTTCTCCAGTCTCCAACAATAGTTTCATCATTTATTTCTAAGGCATTGTGGCCATTGGGGAGTTTGATGTAATTATGAATTCCAAAAATATAATTTGATCATGCTTGTAAACTGATCTGTTAATCTGGGCATGATTAAGTTAGGATTAGGGCGTTGACTGGGCCACGTCAGTAGGGTGTTGAGCCCCACCCCTTGGTGGGTGGGGAATTGAATATAAAAGGCAAGGCAAAGAACAGAGTTGAAGCAGTCTTTTGAGAAGCAGTTTTGATGTTGGAAAGAAGGCCCCAGGAGAAGAGAAGCAAGCCGTTCACCTGATCGTCTACAGGTGACCTTGTGGAGGAAACAGGAGCTAAGCCCGGAGAGAAACACAGCCCTGGGAAGAGAGGAACCCCAGAAGCCTGAACCCTGGCAAACGCCGGCAGCTGTCTTGCTCCAACATGTGGCAATGGACTGTGGTGAGAGAAGAAACTTAACACTTTATGGCCTGGTTATCTGTGGACTTCTACCCCAAATAAATACCCTTTATACAGACCAACCCATTTTTGGTATTTCACATTAGCACCCCTTTGGCTGACTAATACAGGCATCATAAAAAGTCTTAACCCTCCATATTACCATCGACAGTCTCTTCAAAGCATTGTAGGTCTTTTCTACCAAGCATCTCACAATTCCTCCAAAAAATACACCTTGCCCATTTATAAAACCATTCCAGCATTTTGGTAATTGCAAAAGCACTTCCCCACTCCTCAGTACCAAATTCTTTAGAGTCTCTCATGTGACTGTGGGGATGCACAAGTCCAGGTTCCACAGGCAGGCTGCAAACCAGGGGCTCCGATGAAGGTCCAATGAAGGTCCTTGATGAGTTTCTGGGAGATGTTGGTTGTCCAAAGACGAGCTGGGAAATTCTCTCGAAATGCTGAAATCACTTCCCCTTTTAAGGCATTCAACTGATTGGATAAAGCATCACTCATTGCTGACAGCAATCTTCCTGGTTGATGTAGATGTAATCAACTATCTATACAGTAAACTCACAGATAACTAAAGTCCATAAATGTCCTTGTATTAAAATTAGCCCAGTGCTTGCTTGACCAAACAACTGGGCACAATTGCCTGGCCAAGTTGACACATCAGACTAACCATCACAGTATCTTTAAACACCATAGTTTGGTTTTGCCTGTTTTGCATTTTATATAAGCAGAATCATGCCATCTCATTCTATTGTATTGTGCCTTTTAAATTTACATTATATTTTGGGGGTTCATCCATGTTTTAGTGTGTGGCTGTGGATTGTTTTCCTTGCTGAATGTAATTGCTCTAATGCAATTTAACCATTCTACAGTTGATAGACTTTTAGATTGATTCCAGTTTTTGGCTGTAGCAGACAATGATGTTTGGCCCGCGTTACTCTAGGGCAGATGTCCAGGAGCGGAGACCTGGGTTATAGTGTATGCACACCTTGAACTTGGCTAGACACTGCCAAACTGTTTTCCAAAGTGGTTGTACCAATTTACAGCCTCACCTGCAGTATCTGAGAGTTCCCAAAGGGCCTTATCATATTTTCCAAAATCAAATGGTCCTGGCAGGAAACAGAAGTATAAAAAGTACTTAGAACAGTGCTAGGGTTTAATTAAATAGAGTTTAATGAAAAGACAATTTACAGTAGAGTGGGCAGGGTATTTTCCCTAATTGTGCCCTCCTTCCTGCCCCCATAAGTGATAACACCACAGATATGCCCTATATCTGTTTTTGTACTCCACGGTATCCTTTGGAGGGCCACAAACCATAGTCATATCTAAGATTTTTTCACACCCCAAGAAGCAGTGGTCACCCCTTGGGGGTGAAATTGCACCTGTTGATGGTATGGATTGGAGGGAAATATCCACGGCCAGAACTGAGAACTGTGGCTACACCCTCAGTAACTGATTAGTTTACAAAGTCTTTTTCATTTTGGGATTCATAAAATAATCTCAAAGTGCCACACTCGGCATCCCCTCTCTTGCTCTCTCTTTCTGCATTCATTCTGTTTGTAAAGTACTCCAGTAAGAGGATTAAGACCCATCCTGAATGAGGTGGATCACACCTTAACTGAAGTAACCTGGTCAAAAGAGCCTACTTACAATGGGTCCACACCCACAGGAATGGATTAGATTTAAGAACATGTCCTTCTGGGTTACAGACAGCTTCAAACCACCACAAAGGGATTTGTGTCCTGGTTGAGCAGGCTTGCAAGCTTATATGTGTGCGGGCGGAGGGCAGGTAGCCTCAAGGTACTAAGCCTCTTGGATTATAACCAAGCATGATACCTGCCTTTTATTTATTTTTAATTTTTTTCTCTTTTTTGTTTTTGACATTTGCCTTTTAAAAGACAAGTTAAACACAATGGCCAGCAACACTTCTGAGACCCTTTGAGCAAAAGAAATTATTCATGTTTAACGACCTTGAAATACCCTTGAAAGTTTGTGATTCCTTTGTAGAAGCCAAGCCAGGCTCTTTTCCCCTCCAAAGATGTGTTGGGCAAGCACTTTGCAGAAAATTATAAGAATATGAGATGTTTTCAAATGTTTGGGTGGCAGGCAGTTGTGCCTTGACATCAACCACAATTTTCTAGACAGGAGCATGAGAATGGAATGGAATTAATTTTTGTAACTCTGAGTAAATGACCTCTTCTCTCTTTTTATGAATTTCTCCTCCATTCAGTAAATATTTTTGACCACTTTCCATGTGCCAGAACCTGGAACTTTACTGATTTTAGTATTAAAATTCCCATATCCAGGAAATCCCTCAGTCCTAGGAAAACCAGGACAATTTTCCCCTCTAATGCCCAGGCATGACCATTCTAGAAGGCATAATGAAGTATCAAGTGCTGGAATCAGCAGGTAGAATTCTTATGAATGCTACAGCTGCAAATGCAGGTGCATGCAAGTATGTTTTTTTTTTTTTTTTTTTATTAAAGATTTTTATTTATTTATTCATTTATCCCCCCCCTGCTGCCCGTGCTCGCTGGGTCAGCCAACCACGCCGTGCGGGCGGGCCTGCCCTCACCAGGAGGTCCCGGGAACCGAACCCGGGGCCTCCCACATGGTAAATGGGAGCCTACTGATTGAGCCACAGCCGCCTCCCGCAAGTATGTTGTATTCGGGACTTGGGTACTCTGAGCAGCACTATTTTACATAGCAGTAAACAATTCTTGGTAAAATCCCAAACAAAATAGTACAGCCCTCCTTTAATTTACATGATAATTGCCTGACTAGAAAATACAGTATCTACTAAAATATGTAGAGATACTTGGAGTTTAACTGGAGAGAAGGAGCTGGAGAATACCCCTTCCCTGCCTGTCCTTCCTCCCCTTGGTTTCATTGAGGTCAGCCTGCTGGGCCGCGGGACAGGGCTGAGAGGGGCGGGGACTGGACGGGCTGGGGCCACCCCCTGCCAGTCCTCAGGGGCCCGTCCTTCCTCACCGGATTGTCCCGGAACCCTGAGCTGATGTGGCCTGTTGAGGGGGAGTAAGGCTGGTTTCAGTGCAGACGGTCTCTTCCTGTGCTCCTGAGCCTCAGGGTCATCTGAGGGTGGGCAGCTCTACCTCTTCCGAGCCTGGCCTGGGCGAGGGTCTCTTCTCCAAGGCACTGAACTTGTGGCAGTGAATGCTGCACCTCCGGGGGCCGCAGGGCAGAGGGCCCAGCACCCCCGGCTCCTGGCTCCCCTCTCCCCCTTCCCCTGCCTCCCTCCTCTTCAACAGGCTGTGGAGCCTTTCCCTCTCAGATCCCCCAGTTCTGTCATCTCATGAGACAGGAATTCTGAAGAGAAAGGAAGAAAACCAGACTGGAATTTGTATTTTTGAGATTATAGTAGATGGTAGAGTGTGGTAGTAAGAGTTTGGATTCTGGGCCAGACTGTCTGGGTTTGAATCTGGTTCTGCTCCTTGCTGGCTATAAATAACTGGGTAAGTTACTTAACCTCTCTGCCTCAGTTTTCTTATCTGAAGCATGGGGATATGATAGTACCTACCTTATAGGGTTACTAGTATAGTGAGTTAATGTAAATAACATGCTTAGAACAGTGCCTGGCACACAGTAAGTGCCGTGTACAGTCAGGGCTATCTTTGCCTGCTGTATTTGTAAGTACCTGTAGAAAGTTCTAGAAATGCATAACAATGCTACCTCAGGGGAGTGATAATGGGCCTACAGGAGAGGGACTTCACTTTTTATTTTATATACTTTTGTGTTATTTAAAATTTTAAAAACAAACATACAAACAAGCATTTGTAATACTTAAAAAAGGAAACATTTTCCTTAGAAATTCTAATTCTTTAGAAGGGAAAGATAAGCTTTTGAAAAAAATTTTGTAAGACCGGCACCATTTAATCTAGAGTACAAGGCCTGACAGATTGCCACCAGTCTCCCTTTCACTGCATGTGTGCTTCTAAAGCACATGTGACGGTGTACCTGGAATTGCGTTGGACTTGCCTGGTCCACTAGATCCCGGGGACACAGAGGAGAGGCTGAGCTCTGAGCTGCAGCTCCAATGCCCCCGCCCCCTCAAGGGCCTCCCAGGGCCACCCACCTCCTCAGCACCTGCCCTGGTTGCCAGGGAAACAGCCCTTTATTGAGTGGAGCCATCCTCAACCCAGCCCAGTGATTTGTCCTTGTCTAATTATTATTACTCTTTGCATTTCCCCTGTGGATGAGTAATGGGGGAGGGTCGGGGGTGGGAGGGTGCAGGAGCCAAGGAGCAGTGATTTGTGGGTTCCGCAGCTTATCTCTGAGAGGAGGACATTTATCTTTCTCCAAGTGGAAAACAGCCCAGAGAGGCGAATTCAACAGTTTCCCGCGTGGGTCTGTTCTCACGTGGCTCCGGAGTTACTGACTTGGAATGTGTGTGCCCGTGGGCTCGTGGTGTGTGGATGTATGCACAGTGTGTGTAGCACTACACACCTCTGTCCAGAGCCATGAAACCCGTGCGTGTGTCTGGGTCATCATGTGCTCATTTTGCACAGCCCTAAAACGCTGTGTGCACACCTCTGCGCATGTCCGCATGCATGTGTACCCTTTTTCATGTGCTGCCTGAACGATGGGTGCTGCCTGCATGGATCAGTCTGATGACATGTGGGTGTACACATCTGTGAACAAAACAAGGAAACCTGTGGGGGGGGGGCTATCTTTTGTGTACACGTCGTACACATCGCCATCAGATTTCTTTGTGCCTTTATGTGTCTCCGTGTGTGCATGGACTGTATTCTCTTTTCAGACAGTGGGCTTGTCCTCAGGAGGCCCTGCAGATTCCACCAGCTCTCTTGGATCCTGCCCAGCCGCCATGTGAGCAAAGCCTAAACCAGCGTACAGGAGGATGAGAGGCCATCAGAGGCTCGGGGGGAAGGGCTCAGTGGTCCCAGCTGAGGCTGTCCTCTAGCCAGCTCATCTGCAAACATGGCAGAGTCCAGCCAAGATCAGCAGAGCTGCCCCTTGTGGCCCCTAGCTGGCCAAGATGCATGAATGACGCATGGACCTTGGAGCAGTAATAGTTATTTTACATTACTGAATATTGGGGTGATTTGTTACCCAGTGGCAAGGCATAACTGATAATAACTAAACATCCGGCATGGACACACCCCAGCTTATCACCTAGAATTGATAGGTGTGTAACAAAGTACCCCCACACTTAGCAGCTTAAAACAACAAACATTTATTAGCTCTCAGTTTCTGGGGGTCAGGGGTCGGGGCATGGCTTGGCTGGATGCCTCAGGCTCCAGATCTCCCGTGAGGTTCCCCTTAAACTGTTGGGGTTGCAGGTTTACCTGAAGACTCAAGGGGGTCAGGGGAGGACCCACTTCCACGCACACGTGCAGATTGTTGGCAGGACTCAGACCTTTGCTGGCTCATGGCTGGAGGCCTCGTTCCTTGCCATGAAGACCTCTCTATAGGACAGTTTACAATGTGGCAGAGAGAGAGAGAGGGAGAGAGAGGGGAAGAGGGAGAGAAAGAGAGAGAGAGCGTAAGCAAGATGGAAGTAAGAGTCTTGTAATCTAATCACAGAAGTGATAGCCCACCCTTTTTTGCTGTATTTCTTAGAAACATGTCACTCTGTCCACACCACGGCTGAGGGGAGGGGATTACACAGGGTGCGAACTCAAGGGGGCGGGGTCCTTGGGGCCGTCTCGGAGGGTGCAGGTATACAGAGGCTTACGTTCAGCTGGGCTAACTGAGAATGATCACCCTGTTGGGTAGATGTTACCAGAGCAGATAAATTGGGAGCCAGGGACATGGGGCTCCTGCGGGCTCCAAAGCCCAGGTGTTCTGTTCTCGGGGTCCTGGCTTCGGGGCTGAGGCCATCTTTGCCTGTGGTGATGTGGGGGGAAGAGCCCTTAAATCCAGGCCTCTTAATTAGGGTCCTGCCAGCACGTCCTGGAGGAGGGACAGGAATCCTCAAGTTCCCAGAGAGGAGGAGCCCTTGCCCAGTGCGGGGTGGGAAGCTGAGCCCCTGAGACCCTTGGGAGAGGCAGATGCCGAGAGCCCTCTTCCTTTGGGGGATCTGACCTGGAGAAATGTGGCCTCCCTGGGGATTCTGATTCTCCTCTCGGTGGGGGGGTGGTGGAATGGTCCTTCCTCCCAGGGGGCCGGGGTTTGGCTCCCCATTGGCATCTTCATGACCCCTGGGACCAACTAGCCAACCTCTTCCTCATGAGAGTTCGCTCAGCCCCTCCTCCCCTCCCCAACCTACAATTTCAGCTCCCTTTGTCTCTCCCCCACCTCCAGCGTAACCAGGCTTCCACACTGGGTGGCCGTCTAAGGCCTGTCAAATGGGTCAATTCTGGAGCCAGGCTGCAAGGGTTCCAGTCCCAGTCCCATCACTTAAGGGCTGTGTGGTCTTGGAGACGGTGCCTAACCTGTCTGTGCTTCAGTTTCCTTCTCTGTAAAATGCAGACCATACTAGAACCTACCTTAGGGCTGTTGCAAGGAGTAAATGATTTAAAAAACATTTAGGACATTGTCTGGCACATAGAAAATAAGATTTAAGTGTCTGTTAAACATGGGTATTTAATGAGTAATTCCTGCCCTGGAGTCTTCCAGATTTTAATATCCAAATAAAGTAATCAGAGCCCCCAACCAGGGTAACTGTGGGGCATCCAATGCCATCTCGGAGAACTCTGAGGATTTCTGCTCACTCCTGGTCACCTCCTGCTTCAAACACCTCCTCCTGGACTCTTTTCCCGTCTCTTCTGGTGGGTTCTCCACTATCCCTTCAGGCTCCAGCAGCCCTCTCTGGCCTGCTCTGCTGTCCACATGGACACAGCTCCTGCTCCAGGATCCCACGGGGGCCCACCTAGCAGGCTGTTGTGTGTAGCAGACTGTCACTGACAGTTTTGAGGATCATGGAGGAGGCTCATGCCCAGAGCAGAAAGCAATTAAATGGGGCTGGGAGCCGTGCCTGTTCCCAAGGCTTCCCAGACAAACCCATCGAGGCATGTATCTGCTCACAGCTGTCTCTCCTCCCTACTCTGGACTTCGTGTTAGGGTCTGCGCTCTTCCCACAGGGGCTTCTTGCCACTTCCTCCTCTTCTTTCTCTGGTCTCAGGTCCCCTTTTTCTTAGGCGGCTGCGGAGAATCTCAAATTTTTTCTATTTCATCTGGGTCTCACCAGAGCAGCCCACGTACAAGTTTGCGGGATCAGCAGACTCAGCGGGTGCTTTCCCTAACAAGAGAGCAGTTCTCCCTCTAGGCTGATTTTTTTTTAATGATTTATTTATTTACTTTATCCATTTTAAACCCTCCCTTCCCCGTTTGCTGTTTTGTGTCCATTCCCTGGGCAATTCTCTGTGTCTGTTTCCTGCCATCTCTTCTCATCCTCTTCCTCCAGTCTTCACCAGGATTCGATCCTGGAGACTTCCGATGTAGGAGAGAGGTGTCCTGCCACTTGTGTCACCTCGGTTCCTGGTTTTCGGAGCTTTTGGAGCATCTCGTCTTGTCTCTCCCCTGCGTCTCTCTCCTGTCACGTCATCATCTTGCTGCATGGCTCCCGGGGCCTGGCGGCCCATGCTCCTTCTATATATATATTTTTTATTTTACCGGGAGGTCCTGGGGATCGAACCCAGGTCCCTCCATATGGCAGACGGATGCCCAACCATTTGAGCCACATCCGCCTCCTAGGCTGATTCTTTACCGTCCTTGGAGGCAGGGTTCTTAACCTGGGTTCCATGGATGCCTAATGGACCAATTTCAGAGGGTCATGAAATGGCTGGGAAAAATGACATCTTAATTTAGCATTTCCTTGAATTATGAATTTAGACATCAAACCACAGCGATATTAGCAGTTCCTATAACTTTGTCACCAATTGTGATCAGAGATATTTTTATATCACCTTACAGTATTGTTACAGATATCTCAAAATATTATTTAAACTTATCACTATTTTGAAATGACTGTAGTTATTAAGCCCATTGCTAGCTCTTGTTATTAAATGCATTGAAAAAAATGAATGTATGCTATATCACAAATTTGTTTGGTAATATTTTGACAAATTGTGTTCTAATGTAGTTGATTTTCTTTATAATTCTTGCATTTTAGTTCATGCATTTAAAAATATTACTCTGAGAAGGTATATGGCATCAAACTGTCAAAGAGTTTGTGGCGTGAGAAAGATTTATATTCATTTTTTAGTAATGTATTTATTATTACTGTCACCTTTATTTATTTATTATTCTAAGACTACTGACTTAAACTGCAGGCAGCTTTCAAAATATTTCCTCTAACTTCACCCAAGAAAGAACTGGGTGTTAACAAAATAGGGTTAAGCCATGCATGCCACCGTGTGCTCTATATCAGGGGTTCTTAAGCATTCACATGCTCACAATCACATGCAGAGCTTGTTGAAACACAGGTTGCAGGGCCCCGTCCACAGAACTTCTGATTCAGCAGGTTTGAGGTGGGCCTGAGAATCTGCATTTCCCTCATGCCCCCAGGGGATGCTGAAGCCGTTGGGCCAGGAACCACACCTTGAGAACCGCTGCTCTAGTAAGGGGATAAACCTTCTCTCCTGGTGTCCAGGGGACATCTCAGTTTATTAAATGAACAGAATATTTACAGACATAGTCTTGGACCACAATGCATTTAAGATAATGATTTTAAAACCACAAACCCTAACAAATTTTGAAATATAAATAACTTCCAAATAATATCAGAGGACTCAGAAAATGAGAGAAAACATTACCCATCAAAATCTGTAGGATGTGGCCAAAGCAGAATTCAGAGGTAAATTTGTGGTTATGAAGGCATTATTTTTAAGGGAAGGAAAAAAAATAAACGGAGCACTAGACTTGATAGTGGCTGTGGGATTGGCCTAAGAAACTGGAAAAGTGAAAGGGTCAGAGCTGGCAAGCCACCAACCGCAGAAAGGAGCTGCGTGGGCTGGGGATGCATATATTTGGGTTTAGGGAGGGGAGAGAGAGAGAGGCAGATGAAAGGAGTGAGAGAGGATGGACTTAAGCTGAGGTTGTAGTCAGGTTTCCCAGCTCAGAGATCTTGAACTGGAGGATCTCTGGAGCCCATGTGTGTATGTGTGTGTGTGTGTGTGTGTGTGTTGGGGATGTGTGTGTCTCAATGCCCCTGCTTTTTTGAGCTTGTGCATAGGCACACACACACATGGTATGGAAGACATCCATTCATTTTCATTTTAAAAAAAATATATTTTTATTACAGAAGTGGTGAATTTACAAAGACAATCATGCACAGATATCCATTCTTTTTGCTTACTCCACAAACCTTTTTTTTTTTCTGTACTAGTTTTTTTTTTTTTTTTACTGGGAAGTCCCGGGAATCGAACCCAGGTCCCTCCATATGGGAGACGGATGCCCAAGCATTTGAGCCACATCCGTCCCCCCAATAATTTTTTTTTAACTTAAAAAAAATTTTTTTAAAAGATACTTAGATTACATAAATATTACTCCACAAACCTTTTTTGAGTATCTTCTATGTGCCAGGATATTGGAAGTCCCAGCAGCAGACATGGCAGAAGAGACTCTGCCCTCATGGAGTTCACAGTCCAGCAGGGAGGTCGATAATACACAATTACTGCCCAGTGAGCTTTTTGACAGCACCCATACAGAGCAGAGTAAAGACGATCTTTCTGCTTTGAAGGTCAGGGAAAGTTTCTTGAAGAAAGTGATTTAAAAAATCGAGACCTAAAGCATGGGTAGGTGTTAGGAGGGCAGGGGGCAGCATGGAGTGGGGGGCTAAAAAATGTTCCAGAGTGACAATATAGCAGATGTGAAGGCCTTTGTGCAACAGAGTGTCTGTGAAACTTAAAAACAAAACAAAACAAAACAAAAAACAATTATTGGGGTCCTACATGGCATGCACCAAAAATGGCTAAATGGAACCCTCATTCACTGCTGGTGGGATTGCAAAATGTGAAACCACTTTAGAAAACGGGCACTCTCTACTAAAGCTGAACCTGTCCTTTCACCTAGCAATTTTCCTAAGTCTATACTCAAGAGAGACAAGGGCTTACAGTTATCACAGTGTATATACGTGGATGCTCATAGCAGTTTTATTCATAGTAACCCAAACTGGAAAGACCCCAGATATCTATCAACAGTAGAATGGATAAATAAATTGTGGTATATTAACTCAGTGGACTACAAAATAGCATTGAAAATGAACTACCGCTACACACAGCATGAATGAATCTCATAGACATGGTGTTGACCCAAAGAAGCATGACACAAAAGACTACATACCACATAAATCATTTATGTTAAGTTCAAAAGAGGAAAAGTGTCATCCAGGGTGAGAAATCAGGAGGATATCTAGTCTTGGTTGTAGTGACTGGAAGAGGGCATGGTGGCTTTGGGTGCTGGTGATATTTTTAAAATCTGGGTGTTGGTTCCATGGTTGTCTTCATTTGTGAAATTCTATTCTCATGGTTTTGTCCTTTATAATATGTGTGCTATAGTCAGGACATATCGGAGGAAATAAAACATCGGAGTGCCTGTAGCTCGTGTGGAGAAAGTTGGCAGGTCAAGGTGGTGCCTCAGCAGGGACTGGAGCATGTTGGGACTCACGAGCCATATGAAAGATTTTGAACTTTGTCCTTTGAGCAATGGAGAGTAGCAAGAAGGTTTTATGTAGACGAGTACAATGTCTGGATGTTCATTTCAGAAAGATGGGCCTAGAGCCTGTTGCTGAGAAAAGCCACCAGAGGGAAGAGTGGAAGCTGGGAGATGGCCCTGGTCCAGGATGGAGCCCAGGGCTGGGGGGAGGCAGTGGAGATGCAGACAAGTGTGAGAAGTGTGGGGCAACTTGGGAGGTGTTTAGGAAGCTGAGCTGACCAAGTCTGGCAAGGGATTAGATATGGGGCCTGGGGGAGGAGATGGTGCAGGAGGAAGTAAGAGGGAGATGAATGGAGGAAAGTGCACTGGGGATAACCAGCCCCTCTGGCATTTGACTCGTGAATGCAACAACTTTAATCTCTTATCTGGGCTGGGGATGCTGATTCAGACACACTGATGATGCCTGTTGTTGAACTTTCAGGGGGGAAGGCAGAACCTTCACTACAGGGAGGCGGTTTCCAGGATGCTCGCTTCCTCTAGGAATTGCATATTGGGCATCCTGGGCCCCTGGGAGGACAGGTGTCCTACCCCTTCCCTCTAAAGCCCTACCGACTCAAGATCATCTCTCAAGACTGACTCCTTGCCCCATCAACTCTCACCCCTACCCTTTGCTTCAGACCTGTTTCTGTTTTTGCTCTTTGAACTCTGGACTCTGAATTTTTTAGGACTTAATCCACTTGTTAAACTGAGAAATCTAGAGATATGTCTGCCTTCAGGAAGAGTTGGATCCAGGAGATCAACCAGTGGCATCAGGAATCTGTCCTGCTTTATATATATATATATATTTTTTTTTTACCGGGAGGTCCCAGGGATCGAACCCGGGTCCCGCCATATGGGAGATGGACACCCAACCAGTTGAGCCACATCCGACCCCCCTGCTTTATATTTTGACTCTCCTTTATGTGTTCTTGATTCTCAGTCAAAACGGCTGCTGCAGCCGTAGATTTACACCTTTAAGCTTAACGACTTCTGTGTAGAGTTGGACAACTATAAAGTTAGAGGGAGCAGTACCCACGAGAGACCACCTCAGTTCTTTTTTATTATTATTTTTTCTTTATTTTTAAAGAAGCTTTAGATTACATAAATGTTACATTGAAAATACAGGGGATTCCCACATTCCCCATCCTTTCCCCCTCCCACACTTTCCCCCATTAACAACATCTTCCATTAGTGTGGTACATTTGTTACAATTGATGAGCACATATTGAAGCATTGTTCCTTACCATGGTCTATAGTTTACATTATGATTTACACTTTGCACTGCACAATTTAATAGGTTTTGACAAAATGTATAATGGCCTGGGGGTCATTGCAATTTCGTGCATAACAATTCCAACGTCCTAAAAATGCCCTATTCTTCCCTTTCCCTCCCTTCAGAACCTCTGGTGACCACTGCCTTTATATCAGTGTTACAAGATCTTCCATTGTTAGAGTAATAATAAGTCTACTTTAGTCCATAGTTGCATTTCCCCCTTAATATTTATTCATTCCTCAAACTTGAGGGTTTGGGGATGGTGACGCCCACTCTGCTTCAGATTGAGAGGGGGCTTAGATCCCATGGGGCAGATGGATGGAACTGTCTTGCTTACAGTTGTAGACATTCTTTGTTTTGTGGGACTGGCATTGTCCCACAAAACATCATTTTATTAGTTGTCCTGGGCAAGTCCGATGAACTGGCGAGTAGGTGTTGGCTGCAACTCTGCTGAGATTCAGGGCTCAACCAGCACATGAAAAGCTGGAAGATTTAAGTCTCTGGGACATATACTTAATGGGTATAGTGCTAATTATAGGTTAGAATAAAAGGGGCACCCTCACTTCTGACACCAAGGTTGGCAGTTCCCAGATCCACCCTCCTACTCACCATTTTGCTAGGACTCACAGAACTCACTGAAAGCTATTTTACTCAGGTTACAGTTAATTTCAGGGGAAGGGTACAGATTAAAATCAGCCAAGAGGAAAAGCACCTAGAGTGGAGTCGGGGGATGCACAAATGTGGAGCTTCTGTCGTCCTCTCCCCAGGGAGTCGGGGTGCACTGCTTTCCTGGCATTACTGTGTGAAGCGACGCAGAGAGTGTTGCCAGCAAGGCAAGTTCACCCAAGCCTCGGGCTCCATTAGGTAGGCATGGCTGAGCGATTGATTGACTGTCCATGTGGCTGCCCTCAGTCTCCAGGTCAACTGGTGCTGCAGGTGGGAAGCGGCTGTGGCTCAATCAGTAGGGCTCCCGTTTACCATATGGGAGGCCCTGGGTTCGGTTCCCGGGGCCTCCTGGTGAAGGCAAGCCCGCCTGCACGGCGTGGATAGCTGACCAAGCGAGCACAAGCAGCAAGGGGGGGATAAATGGATAAATAAAAAATTTAAAAAAAAATCTTAAAAAAAAAAACAAAAAAAAAAACTGGTGCTGCAGGCAAACAAAGAGTATCTCCCGGGAGCTGAGGGCGAGGTTTAAATTCTTTTTGGGCATGTTTTAATTCTTTACCGCACAACCCCAGAGCTTTTATTTTCTCCCAGGATGGTTTCAGGAAGTCCCAGGACGGACTCTCTGGCGTGAGCCAGTCACTAGCCCAGTGGAACGTGGCATTTTGGCTGACCAGGCCTATACTGTGCACGCCTTGAGGGTCGGGTCAGCCACTTCAAACCACATGGCCTGCCATAGAGAGGTGGGTCTCAAAATGAGGTCGGGGTGCTGGAACCAGAGCAAAGAGGAACAGAAGTGGGGCAAGCAAGACCCAGTGATGCCAACCACACACCCCACCTGGTCCTGTGCTCCTGGCTGGCAGTCTTGGCTTCCAGTATTTGGAATTCACTCAGCCTCAGGGTTGGTCCTGTTGCCTTCCTTTCATTGCCTGGAGCAGGAAATTTTGCCCCAGCCTCATAAAACCCTTTCTCCATCCTGGCCACCAAGAGGCACAGCACGTCAGCTGACCCCCTCTAGAGAGGGGCTGGAGAGAGGGTTGGGGTGGGCTGTGGCAGGACCCCGCCGGGACATCCTCTTTGAGCCTTGAACCCCCTTTAGGCTGCCTCTGAGCGGGTTGGTGTGATTTGTCAGTCTGTGCCATGCTCTGAGTGGAAAGTGGGGGACCAGGAGAGGCCCTGCCTGCACATCCCCTCCGTAGGCCCTACTCCATCAGGGCTGAGCCCCCTCCCCCATCCATGTCCACCCTGTTCTGTGTCCCAGGAGGCTGACCCCTGTGGACTGTGCCTCTGGGGATCCCCTGTTCTCTGGCTTCCATCTGGGGTCAAAGGAGCCCCAGCAGGACGGGCCTGGATATCAATGCCCCCTCCCCCTGCTTGGGCACTGCGGACTACCCTGAGCTGTGCCCCCTCCAATTGTCCCTGAGGGTAGGGATGGGAACACCGCCCCCCCATCACCAACCCCTGATGGTTACTCAGTCCTGTGTTAAACTCTGTCAACCCGCCCCTCATTCTGCCTCTTCAGAATTCCAGCAGAGGAGGCTGGGGCCAGGCCGCCTGCTGGGAGCCTGGTGGACTCATAGAGCCAACCTGGGGCAGCTGGGTCCTGGGAGAGCTTTGTGATGGACTGGCTTCCCCTCTGGGCTGACTCTGTGCAAAGGCCTTGGGTTCTGTGATGGCTCAGCAGGGGTCAGTCCTAAAATACCCCCACACTGCCTGCTCGCCACCCCCAGCCCCAGGGCTGTTGAATTTGGGTCACGTTCTTGCTCTGCCTTCCCAAGTCTCAACTGCCTCATTTGTAAAACGGGTTTAGTAAGACCTTCCACTGGTCAGTCTGCAACTCGCTTTGTCTTCAACGGTGGACTCTGTCTTTGGGGAGAATTAAGCTCGGGCCTCATTTACCCATTAGTATATCCAAGAACGGCTCTCTGGGTTCCACACGGTGCCAGACTCTGTGTCCTTGACCATTATCTGTCAGGTCAGAAGTGAGTTCCTTCTCTCCAGCTTAAGGATTAAAAAATCAACTTCAGTGAGGTCTAATTCATGTAAAATATAATCTGTACATTCTAGGTTCACGGGTGAATGACTTTTGACAAATGTATACACCTGTGTAACCTTATTTCAGTCAAGACATAGAACATTTCCATGAATCTGGAAAGTTCCCTCGAGCCCCCTTGCAGTCAATCTCCCACTCAACCACTCACCATCAGGCCCCCACTGATCTGATTCCTATTACTATCCCTCAGCTTAAATTTTAATTTACTTTTAGCGTGCCTGGTGGGTTTTCTTTTCCTCTTTTTTTTAGAGCACACATCTCTGAGGAAAACACTATTCATTTTCCCACTCTCGGCCTTCTTCAGTCATTGCTGATAATGACCAGATGCAGCACATGTACAAACACATACGTGTGCACATGCATACATATTCACACACACATTCACACAATGAACAAACTTCCATATACACACACATATATTCTAGGTTAAGAAGACTTTTTTTAAGGCTCAAACAGATTTAGGCCAAGGTAAAGCAAGACACAGTTGTGTTTTTATTGAAACACTTTATGTCAGCACGTGCATGCACGCACACACACACAGAGTCCCCAGAGCCGAGAACCCTTTGCCACCCCCTCCTGCTCCCCTGTCAGAGTCAGAGCAGGCAAAGAAAAATCGGGATTCTTGCCCTGTCTCAAAAGTAAAAGGGACAAATTAGTTTCTTGTCAGTGCACTGCAATAAATACCTTGTCATTTTTATCCCCCAGTGAATCATGGTCTCCATTTCTCCCGTAACTATTATACAGTCTGCTGGCACTATATCATTTTTTGGTAATTTTATTTTCACCAATTGTTTTATGAAATTTTTGAGTTTTATGGACACTAAAACAAATCTAGCCTGCGAGTGTTATAGTCCTTTAAATCATCGGCAGGAAATCTCAAGGTTCCTCCAGACTGTGGTGGAAGGAGGCTTTAGGGAAGAAAGATTGCTCCTGGCTTATAAACTGAGCAAAAACCCGGAGATAAGTTTGTAAAAGGAACATAGATCATGGTGGGTGAAAACTGGGGTGTAAAACATCTCCCTGCTCAGCTCCTATAAGAATAAAAATGGACTTTTATTTAGCAGAAACACTAAAGGAGTTGGGGGGAAGCAACACACAGTTCAACGCTGCTTTCTTAGCCACAATAACCCACCCGTATTTCCCTCTGAGTGTGTGTGACTCAAATTATCTACCCACAGCCGGTGAGGATAAGCAAGTTGGGGACCATCTCAGGAGAGCTTAGCATCCCCGGGGAAGTCTGTGCACAATACAACTCACCTAAGAATGTCAAAGTCACGTCTGTGTGATGACAAGTGAAAAAGGAATTAAAACTGATTCTAAAAAAAAACCCCCCCATACTGATTCTAAAGCTCATGTTAAAAACAACAACAACAAAAAAAAAAAAAAAAAAAGAAAGACAAAGAAAAAAAGAAAAACAACAACAACAACAACAACAAAAAACAACCACTTAAAAGATGGGAAAAGTTAAATCGATTTGGAAAAAGGCTTGCCTTACTAGGTATTGAAATGCATTATAAAGCTACAATAATAAAAGCAGTATGTTCCTGGCACAAGTCTAGACAGACAAATCAATGGAATGGATAGTCCTGAATAAGAACGTAGTCCATGAAGAACGAAGGATCACATAGCAATAGAGGAGGGATGGATTATTCAATAAATGCTATTTGTAAATCTGGTTATTTGGCAAACAATCAATTTAGCACTTCATCTCATTCTGGAGTTCAAAAAAAATAAAACTAGATGAGTGGAACAGTTGAAAGTAAAAAATGAAATGATAAAAGTCTAGAAGAAAGTATAAAAAGAGAATTATTTGATCTCTAGATAAGGAGGGCTTTATCCATGACCTTGGATAGAACAGCCAAGAAAAAAAGACTGGCAGATTTAGCTACCAAGTGTTTACGTGCCTATATCTCCAGACATACCCCCAAAAGAAAGGCCAAACGTCAAATGGATAGAACCTTTCGACATATATGACAGCAAACGCTTAACATTTGTAAGTCGATAAAAAAAAAAATCCCTGGGACTTACTAGAATGAGCAAAGTATAAAATTCTAAAATTCTCTGAAGACTAAATATAAATATCTCCTAAGCATAGGAAAGCACTTTTTTTTTTTTAAGATTTTATTTATTTATTCATTTATCCCCCACTTGCTGCTTGTGCTTGCTGGGTCAGCCAACCACGCCGTGCGGGTGGGCTTGCCTTCACTAGGAGGCCCCGGGAACCGAACCCGGGGTCTCTACATATGGTAAACGGGAGCCCTACTGATTGAGCCACAGCCGCTTCCCAAGAAAGCACTTTGAACCATGCCAATCATCAAAGATATACAAATTAAAATCCTGATTACGTATTACCTTCTTTCATGCCTCTTGATTGAGGATTCTCTTGGATCCTTCCCAAAAGCCTTTAGGCATTCTCAAGACTCTCCCAACTTAAAACAAAACAAAACAAAACAAAAAAAAACAAGCCTCCCTTTATTCCCACAGCCCACACAGACCGCTAGCCTCTCACGTCCCTCTCACCCGCCAGTTTCTTTAAACTGCCATCAGTGTGTCCCCTCCTTTGCTGTATCTAGTTGCCAAGCACTTCAACCTGGGTTCCCTGCCCTCCGCCTTCTCCTAAACCCCAGGGTCTCTGTGTATAGCCGCACAACTCCAGGGGGCGCCATTCACAGACTTCGGTGGGAACAATGCCCTGCTGTTCAATACAGCCCCTGCTAGAAATCCGTGGGACTCTGTAGCCCTTTCCCGGTTAGAGCTCTCAGAAGTGTGTGACCTGAGGTGGGGGTTTGGGGGTGGGTAGGGGTGGGTGTGCGGCAGGCTCTATAGAGATAAGAGAGGACAAAGACCCTTCAAGGGGCTTTAAAAAATTGTTCTTTTAATTGGTTGAAATACATATGACTCATGCCATTCTAACCATTTACTAATGTTCGGTTCAGTGGCATATAGTCCTTTTACAATGTTAAGCAGCTATCACCGCTATCTAGTTCCAGAATATTTTCATCAACCTAAAAAGAAACCCTGTGCCCATTAAGCAGTCACTTCCCAGTCCCCTCCTTCTCCCCCCAGCCCCTGGCAACCACTTATCTGTTCCTTTCTCTCTGTTTTTGCCTATTTTGGATATTTCATAAAAACGAAATCACACAATATTTGCACTTTTGTGTCTGTATATTTAGCACAATATCTTCAAGTTTCATCCATGTTGTAGCATGGATCAGAAGGATGATCTGTTTTATGGCTGAAGAATATCCCATGGTCTGGCTGGAGCCCACTTTGTTTATCTACTCACCAGTTGGGTATTTATTTGACTCTTTCTACCTTCTGGCTATTGTGAACAGCGCTGCTCAATTGGATTTTAACCAGCATTTCTGTCCCATTGTTTGCAAGTACATGGGTCGGTTCTTCCACAAAACTATTTCCTGGTTGGCTGGTTGGCTGTCTGGGGTGGAGGGGTGGAGAACAGCTCCAGAGGGTTCATCTTTTCATTTTTACTTGTTTAATTTTGCATTTAGAAAATGTAGTCGGTATTCAGTGACCCTATGAAAATGTAAGTCCTCCCAGCACGCAGTCACGTGCAGATGGCGGGGTCCTGGCAGCCTGGACCTTGGTTGCCTCCTACCCGTTCTCTACCCAGCAGCCAAAGGAAATTTTCTAGGATGTTGATAAAATCCCTTCACTTTCCTGCCTTAACCTTCAAAGGTTTCCATTTTTGCTCACAAACAATTCTAACTCCTTGCTAGCTCTGTTTGATCCCTGCCTGTGAACCACCTGCTCCCTCCGTCTCGCTGGTTCAGCCACCTTGACCTCATTTGTTTCTAGAACGCCCAGGACCTTTGCCTAAGCTATGCCCCTTGCTGGGAAGCTGTCCTCTCCACCCCCAGCCTGCACAGGGCTGGCTCCTTCTCCTATGTAGGTCTCGGGTTAGACGTCACCTCGTCAGAGGCCCTCCCTCCCCACTGTCTGAGGGTTCTGTATCCCTGTCTTTTGTTGGTTTCCTTTTCAGTACTTCATCACGACTTGAACTTTTGGAAAAGTTTATTTGGTTGTTTGGTTTTGCCTGTCTTGTCTATTGGAAGGCACTTGTCTGTTCCAGGCACTGACCTGTTGATAGTGACATCCTCGGCACCAAGCACGATGCCTGGTACACTGAAGACACTCAGTGTAAATATGGTGACAAACTGAGAGACCGAGAACAAATTAATAGATAAAATTGTTGGAAAACACGCGGCTTATGAACAGCTCCTGTGTGAACATTAGAACCTACGAGTAAGGCAGCCTCAAACAACATCTTTCCTGGGAGCTGTTCAGGGTGCTAGAGCAACAGGTAGGGGGTTGTCAGCAGCTGACAGTCTGTAGAAAAGGGGCAGGGTGTATCTAGGTGTTTGCACTGATTTACTAGTTGGTTCTAAGAAATGCTTTTCAGCCTCTAAGTTGCACAGAAATCACCAGGGGATCTGTTAAAATGCAAATTCTGGGGACCAGGTGTAGCTCAGTGGTCTGAGAGGCCCAGAGTTCAATCCCCGGTACCTCCAGGGGAAAAAAATGCAGATTCTGATTCTGTAGGTCTGGGATGGGGCCTGAGATTTGGCATTTTTATCTGGCTCTGGGTCATGCTGATGCTGTCGATCAAGGGACCACACTTAAGGTAGCAGGGATCCAAAGCTGCTTCTCAACGTGGCTGCACCTTGGAATCAGCTGGGGCGCTTTAAAACCACCTGGAGAGTTGGAGGTAATTGGTCTCAGGTGTGGGGTTTTCTCTGGGCAGTGGGAGTTTTAAAAACTCCCCAGGTGATGCTTAATGTGCAGCAAAGCTTGCACTACGCTGCTCTGGCCATTGTTTTACTTTATGAATAAGTGTGACAAAATAAGGAAATTTGATTTGTCAGAATTCTTTTCAAATTTCTCTTCTGCGAGGACAAGGGAGAACACTACACTGAGCGGCTGCCTGCCTAGGGGAGAAGAGGGGGGATGGAAACCACTGCGAGGAGCAGGTGGTTTCACAGAGACAAGACCTGCTCCTTCTTCTCAAATTTTCCAAAAAATTAATCAAGTAGTGAAGCGCTTGAGAAGGATGGGATTTTAAAAATAGGATGCCAGTGAAGGCAGTGGGTCCCAGGCTTATCCTCACGCTAGAATCACTAGGGGATCTTTAAAAAATTCTAAATGAACTCTCAGTCTCTGGGGTGGGCCACAGCCATCAGAGGCTAAAGCCTCTCAGGTGATGCCATCGTGGTTTGGTGAAGGTGATGAGCCTCCAGCAGCCCAGGCTGAGTACAGGGCACACGGGCAGAGAGAAGCCAGTGGGGAGTTCCCCAGTGCTGGGAGTTTGTGAGGTCAGGGTTTTAAGTCAAGTGGAACCCGATCTCCAAGAGCAACAACCAGCCGAGATCCCCATGAGGGAGGTGATTTGAGAGAACGGCTTCTCTAAACCTCAGTTTCCTCTTCTGTAAAATGGTTATAATAGTAACTGCACCCTAGAAATGTTTTGAGGAACCAAGGCAAGGGGGTGGGTGGACGTGTTCTGTAAAATGCTGTAGAAAGAGGAAAAACCAATATAGTTTTTCGAACACGGTTTACTACTTACGGGGTATGGCTTTTGATAGAAAAGCATAATGGAGGAGAGCAATTTCTTAATCTAGGGTCCGAACTGACCGCCAGGATAGGCAACAGAGTCGCATTGGCTGAAGCGCCACCTCGTGGTGAAAACGTGAGCTGCAGGAGTAGGAGCGAGAAGTTTTTTTGGGGGTAGAAAATGGACAGGCTTTTTCTACCCCAAAAAGCCTGTCAACTCAGCCAGGTAATTGTGCCCGGTTGTTTGGTCAAGCAAGCAGTGAGCTAATTGTAATACAAGGACATTTATGGACTTTAGCCACCAGTGAGTTTTCTGCATAGATAGCTGATTACATCTACATCTATCAGGGAGATTGCCATGGGCAATGAGTGATGCTTTATCCAATCAGTTGAAAGCCTTAAAGGGGATGTGATTTCAGCACTCAGAATTTCCCAGCTCATCTTTGGACAGCCAGCATCTCCCAGAAACTCATCAAGGACATTCACTGGACTTTCATTGGAGCCCCCCTGGTTTGCAGCCTACCTGCGGACACTGCACTTGTGCATCCCCATAGCAATGTGAGAGACTCTTATAAAATCTCACATTATTGACATATATCTCCTGTTGATTCTGTTTTCCTAGAGAACCCTGACTAATACAACTTTTAACAAATAAACCACAATACTTAAGGAAAAAAAAAAAAGAAAGAAAAGAAAATGGACAGGCTTTAAAAGCATCCACTACAGCAGGTTTTCTCTACCCTCGGTTCTAATGACATTCTGGGCCAGATAATTCTTTGTTGTGGGAAGTTGTCTTTTGCGTGGCAGGATGTTTGGCCTCTACCCACTAGTATCCCCCCCACCCCCCCAGCTGTGACAACCACAAATGTCTCCAATTATTGCCAAATGTCACCCTAGGGGCAAAATCGCACTCAGTTGAGAACCACTCAGTTAAGAACAATGAACAACAATAAACAATAGCATCTGCTTATAGTTTTGGGGAGCTTAAGATTTTTCAGCTCTTTGCCTTAAGGTGCTAACTACTTTATACTTATTGACTCATTTAATCCTCAAGCAGCCCCACAAGGAGGGTGTGTTTCTTTCCGTTTTAAAAAGAAGGAACCAGAAGCATGGAGAGGTCACACCTTCCCCCAGGATCACACTCCCTGAGTTTAGTCTGGCAAAGACAGTGTCTGGAAACCAAAATCTGCATTAGTTTTCCTGTTTCTTCAATAACAAATTACCATAAACTTAGCAGCTTTAAACAACACCCATGTGTTTTCTTTTAGTTCCTGAGGCCAGGAGGCTGAAATAGGTCTTAGGGGCTAGAACCAAGGCACTGGCAGAGCTGCATTCCTCATGAAGACTCAGGGGAGAATCAGTTTCCTTGCCTTTTCCTGCTTCTAGAACATTCCCAGCTCCTGGTCCCTCCCTCCATCTTCAAAGTGATTCCCCCACGCTCTGCTCCTGTCAGCACATCTCCTTCAGACTCCTGTAGGCCGGTGGGTCTGAGGGAGCCAACTCATTCCGTGGGGCCCTGGAGAGCTTTGCTGGCAGATTTTTTTTTTTTTTTTTTTTTTACCGGGAGGTACCGGGGATCGAACCCCGGTCTCTCCATATGGTAGACGGACGCCGAACCTTTTGAGCCACATCCGTTTCCCATTTGCTGGCAGATTTTAGCTGAGCATCAAGAAGAGATTTCTATAAAGCATCCCTGACCAGGGCCGGGGTGGCCGGGGGTGGGGGGGGTTGTTAGGGAGTGTCTGGGACTTGACTATGGGAGGGAGTGGCCGAGGTGGAATGAAGGCGAAGCTACCTGGGGATGGGGAGGCCGGGCCATGGATGGTGGTCCCTGTGGAAGGTGATGGAGCAGAAGGCTGAGCCAGGGGCCAAAGTCTTCCAAGCATGAGAGGATGTGCCAGGAGGCTGGATGGAGGGAAAGACGAGGAGAGAAGGGTGGCAGCAGGGCTGGCTCCGCGGCTGTGCTGACAGCACAGCTGCCCGAGGCCCCACACCCAGAAGGGCTCTGGTCGCTGCCTGGACAGTCTCAGGATACTCCCCTCTGCTGTTTCCTGGAAGGACTTTCAGCTGTTCTCTTTGGGCAAAATCTCCTTTTCTTCCTTGGCAGCTCATTTTCGAATGAGACAAGTTATGTTTTTATCTATATTGAAATATGAAAAAGGCAGTCCAAGCGGAAGGATCAGCACGAGCTAAGACTCTGAGCAGAACATGTGTGTAAAACTAGGAGATAGAGAGATGGGTGGAGCGGGGCCTGGACCCACAGTGCAGTCTCTCCTGTGCTGGGTGAGAAGGGAGGTATTGCTGTGTGGGCAGTAGGGAGCCAGCAGCAGTGTTTGAGCGAAGCAGTGACATGGACAGAGTGGGGCTTGTAACAGAGATCTGCTAGCTGAGTGTGGGGAGGACAAGGCTGTAAGGAGGCAGTGAGTAAAGAAACCCGTTATGATAAAGCAGGTGAGAGATGCCTAAACTTGGGCAGGGGCTTCAAGGTGGGAGGGGAAGAGATGGATTATAGAAGCAATAAGGAGAAAGCCTGGACAGGACAGGATGTGGAGGGAGAGGGCTGGGACAAGCCTGTGTTTGGCTTAGGTGTAGGGGTGGGGGGCAGGTGTACAAGTCAGGGTCTCAGCAGGCAACAGATGCACACTTAAAACCAGTAACTGAGGGGAGTTCAGGAAGGGACCATAGATGTACTTGCAGGCAGGATGGGGAAACAGGGGTGGGGCTAGTGATAGTGCAGTGACTTCACTGCTCCAAGGCCAGGGCCAAGGAGAGGGAGTGGTTTCCAGCCCTGGAGGGGGAGCTGTAGGGAGAGGGCACAGTGACAGGAGACTTGGGTAGTGGGACACAGCTAAGCCACGGTGACCCACAGTGACCTGGCCTGGCAGGAGCCATGGGGTAAATTTCTCAACCCCTCTCTCCACCCTCCTCTAGGGCTCCTGCCAGTGTCTCCCACTGAGCAAATCCTGTAGGAAGCCAGTGGGCAGGCAGTCCTTGGGGCCATCCTCCTTCGTCACCGAGCAGGTAGAGAGGGCTGGCGAGAGGACCTGGAGGGGCCGGCAGATATGTCCAGGCCAAGGGCTGCTGGTTGAGGTGAGAAACCCGAAGGTGCCAAGTTCAGATTTGGCCCGAGTGATTTGAGGCCGAGGGAGATGTCTGGGGACAGCTGGACTCACGGGCTGGAGGCCCTCACCATTTTGTTTGGGTCTTCCACTGCCTTGCCCCTGCAGGCTGGAGGAGACTCGGATGTGGGGGTGAGCTTGGGAGCTTTCCCCAGCTGTTCCTGTGGAGCACGCGTTCCATTTTGGCCGTGAGGACGCTGGCACAGTGGCCTCTAGCCGTGGTGGGGGAGGGACTCACCCTGGCTTCTGAGCCACAGCCCCCAGTCCAGCCCTGGCCTTAGCCCCTCTCGCCCTTGGCCCCGGGCTGGCCTGGCCAGCAGCAATTCTGTCTCCCATTGTTAGGGCTGCCAGGGTGCCACAAGCAGCAGATGGGCCTCTGATCAATGGACTCCGTCCCCGAGCAAGGACGGTGGGACTGGGAGCAGGATGGGGGAGCGGCCGCTGACGGATGAGCCTGGGAGCAGTGACGGATGGGCAGGAAGAAGCTGCCATTTGTCTTGGGGAAGTGAGTGACTCGGGGAGGGAGGCAAAGGGAGGTGCCGACAGGCTCAGAGGAGAAAGCGGCCAGGAACCCAGCTGGGCAGGGCTTTGGGAGGAAGCTCCTTTCGGCTTTAGAGCATAGCTCCCGAGCTCTGGCCAAGAGGGGCCTGATGTGCAGGGTAGGAGATCCAGAGGAATCCTGTGCCAATGGAAGTCAGATCATGTCCTGGCCTTCCTTTCATTCAGGGTAAAAGTCAAGGCCCTGAAAGATGTTCCCTGAGGACCCCAGAGGATCTTCCTCATCTCCCCCCATCCCTGGCCTTGCCTCCTGCTCTGCTCCTCTGCTCATGCCAGTCTAGCCACCTGGCTTCCTCAGGTTGCACCCTCCATCTAGAATGCCCATTCCCCGCATCCCTGCAGTCAGATGTCAGAGAGGGCCCTTCAGGCACTCCTCCCAGGCCGGCCCCTGCCTCCGCCCAGCACATGCTGCCACCTTACTCTGCCTTCTCATGGTCCCTGCCACCGCCTGACATATCATTTATCTGATTACTCACTTTTGGTCGGTCTCTCCCCCTAGATTGTAAACTCCGTGAGGGCAGGGGCCTAGTCCCTTCTGTTTGCTGCTTTATTCCCAGAGCTTAGAATAGCACTCAGGAGGTGCTCAAAAGATAAATACGTGTTGCATGGATGAATGAATGGGTCCAACTCCAGCCCTCACACTTCCTACCTGGTGGTTTCGGGCCATCTCCTGAGACTGTTTCCTCCCCTCTAAGATGACGGTGACGGTCCCTCTTCCCAGAGCCCCTGTGAGGTTACACAGGACAATGTCCATCCATGCAGCACCTGGCAAGGGCCAGTGCCTGGGACTTGAAGCAGTAACTAGCCGATCTTCCGTAGATCCTGACCATTCTACCCAAGTCTCACCTCGGATCCCCTCGGAACCCCTCGGAACCCCTGCTGGAAGACCAGCCTCCCCTGCACCCCCACCCAGCCCTGAGGGAGCTGCTCTGACCTCACTTCTCAAATCAGCCTCCCCAGGCTGCCCTGGTCCCAGCAGCTCCACTCCCTGCCCCCACCCCAGTTTGGGAACCTCCAAATCCCTGCAGTCTGGTCAAGATGGAGCACTTTGGAGCCCAGCAGAGCCGGATTCAAATCCTTACCGGTTGCTCACTGAGTGATGTACGAGATGCTTCTCTGAGTATAGTAGACGGTCTTGGTCCCAGGTTCATATCTCGTTATCCTTCAGCTCCAGGAGCCAAAGGCTGCTTTCTACAAACTCCTGAGGCCCTTTGCCTGCGGGCTTTTTTCTGGTTTTGGGGTCACATTCAGGGTACAGGGGAAACCAAAAGTACCAGAGAGTTAATGGCCCTGGAAACAACTCGTATCCAATGTCAGACAGGGGCTGGTGAAGTCCCCCAGCACCTTGCCCTTCAGCCAGAGGGAGTGGCCCTGAGGTGTGCTCTGCACTGGCCCCGGGTCCCCTCTGGGACTGAGCCCCAAAGGCTCGCCTTGTACTTGCTTGCTCACGCCTCTTTCCCGACTCCCCCCCTGCTCCCCTCACTTCCTCACTCCCCAACCGGTGTCTCCAGAGATTGTCTCCCCCCAAATCAATCACATGCACTTGTTTCAGGGTCTCTTTCTGGGGAACCCAAACCCAGAAGGTACTGAGCCCCACTCTCTTCAGCCTTGAAATGGGGATAATATTGTACTGATTGCTCGGTTTGTTGTGAGGATTAAAGGGAAAGATTCAGGTAAAGAGCACAGTGGAAGTTGTAGCTTAAAACAAAATAACCCGCCCGTTCCAAAAGAGGCAGCTAAGGCCCAAGACAGGGGGGTCTTGCTCTCACAGGCTCCACCCCTTCCGGCTGAATCACTGCCACAGCTGGGTCTCTGGGTCTCTTTTGTTTGATCCTGCTGGGCCATAGTTTCTCTTCTCAGCGTATGCCTGAGGCCTCGGCACACTAGTCTGGCCAAATTCCTCTTGAAGTGGGGAACCCACGTTCTAGATGGGGCAAGGGCAGTGTCCAGCCAGACTTCCCCTCCCTGCTTTATACCTCTGTTAATGAAGCCTCAGATCTCATTAGCTCCAGAGGCTCCTACTGCATTCAGGGGAGAACTCACAGCACTTTGATTTTTTTCTTGATTTGCTAGGATAGGGGTCTGGATAGGTGTTTGGTCCCCAGGAGAGCCTCTCATTTGCTCAGCACACATGGCAGGTGGATGATGAAGTGTAGGGTCCTAGCCTGTCAGGCGTGTCACAGAACCAGATTTGTTCATCCCAGATAAGACCACCTGAAGGACAGCCATGCTGCCAACCCAAAGAATTATGAGAAGTAACAAGCCACTGTTATTATTATTTTTTATTAGAGCAGTTGTAGGTTCACAGAAAAAACATGCAGAAAGTAGAGGGTTCCCATCTACCCCGAGATCCCCCTTTGCCTGGGGCTGCCTGGTTTTCAGGGTGAGATATTCCCTCCATTCTCTCTAGGAATTTTCCATCTTCCTTGCTAAGATAGAACGGGGAGATGTCCCCAGGGGCCCCTCACTTTTGCCCACAAAATAAAAATCACCATCCATTAAGCATTATGATGGGCCAGTACTTTACACCATTTTCTCCTTTAATCTCAGGGCAGCCGTGGGCAATGTCATAATCCCCATTTTACAGAGGAGGAAACTGAGGCTCAGAAAGGTGTTTAAAGTGGCCACAACCATACATCTGGTTAGTGGCTGTGTTTGAATTCAAACTCAGATACTCTCTGCCACTGTGATCTGCAGGAATCTGATTGAACCGGAGCTGGGGAGAGCGGGATGGGGTGAGGATGAGGGAGGCAGGTCCCAAGGCTGGGTAGAGAGGGTTCAAGTCTAGAGGTGGGAGCCTGGCATCTCTGTTCTCTGACCCTTTGGGAAGGTCCCTCCATGTGCAGGGGGAACAGCGAAGGATGGAGAGGAGAACTCATGGAGACTTTCTGAGTATTCAGTTCCAAGACAGTATCTTGTGGCTGCTGTGAACAGTCGCACGGGCTGTGCACTGCCCAACTCTAGATGGCACCATTCACACTGCAGTCCCTTAGAGATGGTTCACATTCTACAGTGGTTCTCTGCAGTCCTGGATCTGATGCTGTGGGGTCGGAGAGAGACTTCCCCACCCTAAAACAGGGCCCCTGGGCCCCTGCTAGGGAAAGAACTTAGAGGCACAGCCCACAGGAGATCCAGTTCACCCGGAAGAATGAAGTGGGGTATGAACCCTGTCTGCCCCAGCAAGCTCTCCTGGGTCTTTTTGCCCCAGTGCACCTCGTGGTCTTGCGCTTTGCTACCCAGCACCCAAGGCCGAGGTATTCCAGCCCTGGTTTATGGAAGCGAGCTTTGCCTCCCCGCCTGGAGGCTGGCTCTCGGGGCCTGGCCTCCCACTCAGCACCGTGCCAGCAGTCTCCCCTGGCCAGCTTCTGAGCCTTCCTTGGCTTCTCCTAGGGACGACTTGGGGGTGTAACTTACCCCTTTCCCCAGAACCCTACCTGAAGCTAATTTGGGGCTTAGAGAGACCCAGACTGGGTTGAGAGAGGGAAGGACATTTATCTGCTCAACGACAAGAGCCTGTGTCTTTAAAACACAGGGTGAGTCCTGAACCATTGGGTGGGCTGTGTCATTGCCAGCCTCACCCACCCACTCCCCGCTGCATAAATCCCTGAGCCCCCCTCCTCCCTCCCTGTCAGGGGCCTATTTCAGCCCACAATGGCGATGGTTTATTATAGCTCACTTCCTGCTGTGAGTAAATAAGTTTGTCTCCTTTAAATTCCCTGGGCAATTAGGAGAATGAAAGACTGAGCTTTGGATTAGCATTTATTTCCTCCAAACGTTTATATGAGGCCATTTTCCCACTGACAAATCGTGGGGCAAATTGTTCTCGAGAAAGTCTGTCTGCTGCAAAGGTGCTATGATTAAACGGCCGGTGTAAATTTGGGGCCGTAAATCCTTTCCCTGGGTTAACTGAATTTATTCACAGCAACTGCCATTATGGGCTCCAAGAAATAATAATAAACGAGGTTGATTTTGCACCTGTTTCAGGGTAATTAATATGCACACTGAAGGGAAGGGAGGTTGTTTTTCCAAACTGCCTAGTTTGTAGCTCAAAATCTAGAGCCACCCTGGGGCCTTCAGCTTAGCAGTGGTCAGCCCCCTTTCAGGAGGGAGGGCTGGAGCTGGGGGTAAGGAGCTTGAGGCAGGCAGGGGGTCCAGGGCCTGACCGGAAGCTCCTATGTTGCAGGTCGCAGAATCCACTCAAGCCAGCTTCAGTCATGGGAAGTTTGTTATAAAGGGTGAGGGGACATTCCTGAAACTCAAATGTGAAGTATTGGACAGAATTCACTGATTGCAAGTGACAGAAAAGCAATTCACGCAGGCTGAAGGCACCGCTGCAGGAACCGAGGCCCTAGAGATTGGAACGGAGACTCAGGCCCTCAGGGTCTCCCTCTCTCTCTCTCTCTGACTCTCAGCTCTGCTTCTCTTTACTTCCCCAGAATTGTCCCTGATACGAGGCTGGAAGGAAGCCAAGGTTCTAAACTAGAGGACAATGTGTGCAACCCACTTGCTCTTTCTTCAGTACCTCTCACGCAGGCATGGAGGGGTAATAGTTACCCTTGAAGCATCTTGGAGGGGATCAGCCTTTCCAGGCACGACCTCGAGCCCATCCTGGCTAGAAGACTCCTGTGGACTTTCAGACCCATCAGGGCCCAACCTGCCACCTGGCACCACTGCCTACCATTTTGCCCACATGCCTAGGTGACCTGGCCTCTGCTTACAGACTTGTCTAGCCCTGCAGGCCCAGTGCCAGGTCTGGTACTGACGCCCAGCCCTGGACAGATCTCTCCTTGGGACCTCTCACTGCCTGCATTGTTGCTCCCAAAAGGCTCACCCCAAATCCTATGTACCCCCACCCTGGATCTGAGACACACCCAGGGGGTGTCTCTTTGGAAGGGAGTTTGGACTGATCATCTCTGCCTTTTTTGGTCCTGTTTGGTCCCAGGTCCTCCCATTGCCTCTCACCCCACCCCCGACCCTGGATCCCTGCCTCTGGGCCCTGTCTCTGGGTCCTGCCTCTGGCCCCTTGCCTCTGGCCTGGTCAGGTGAGGTCCCAGGGGGCTCTTCATCTGATCCCTGTGAGAAACCAATTGGAGTGATCTTTCCAAACACAAGTTTGATCACAGCATTTTCCTGAGAGGCAGAGCTGGGGCTCTGGAGTCAGCCTGCCTGGGTTCAAATCCCAGCTGCACTACTTTCTAGCTGTGCGATTCTAGCTAAGACCTTTCACCTCTCTGAGCTTGTTTCCTCCTCTGTGAAATGAGGTTGATGGCAGTGCCCAGACTGCCTATTTTTGCTTTTTGCAAAGTGTACCTGAGATGGAGTTTATGATTATGCCAAACCTGAGGAGATGGAGAAGGGAAAGGTGAGGGAGGGTAATGGGGAGCCTCAAAGAAACTTGATGCCTTATTGGAAAGGAAAGATGAACTCAGGCTTCCTTGCAGGAGCTCTTTGGGCCGTCTGGAGAGTGGCTGACTCAGTCTGAAGTGGCTAGAGAAGGGCTCATGGAGACCCAGGAGAGGAGGATGTTAGAGATGGGGCTACAGTGGTGAGCAGGAGTTCTTCAGGTGGAGCCAGGGAGGAAGGACATTATTCCAGCCAGAGAGAACAGATCGTGCAAAGTGGGAGGGAGAGGACTAACTGTGCTGAGGGAATGAGGAGGAGCTGGGGTGTGGTTTGGAAGCTCACTGCAGAAAGTCAGGTGTAGAGGAAAAATCCAGGTACCTCTTTTCTTTGAATCAATTAAATCTGACTCTGATCTGGTGGGAAATTCATTTCAGTCAGTTCTGAGGTCCTGCCCTTGTGAGGTCTTACCAGAATCCAGGGGGCTTAGGTACTATCTGAAAACCAGGGCAAGACCTCAAATCTGCCGTCCCTTGTGAGCACGGCAGCTGACAGGCTCCTTGTCTGAGCTCAGCGGTCCCTGGAGGGACCCAGTGGGGCATGGGGCCCCGTGTCGTTGCCCAGTCTGGGGTCTTGCTCAGTGCATGATGAAGCAGCCCCTTTGGACATCTGTAGGTGCATACTCTGTGAGGAGTCCTCAGACCTGTCTCTTCCTAGCAGTCTGGGAGGAAATTCTCGTCCAGGACCTCTTCTCCTGGCTCTCCTGCTTTGGGTCACCTCCCCAAGTTTCCTCAATGGCTTTAGAATTATTACAAAAATGAGGAATTCAGTGGGCATGTACTATTTTTGTTTTACAAAAATCCCTGGGGCAAGGACATGCAAAAGACTCTGGCTACTGGCTCAAAATGCAGAAAAAGGAAAAAAAAAAAAAAAAAAAAATCACAAAAGAGGAACATGGACAAAAATCAATCTCTAAAAAAAAAAAAAGCCCTATCATGGTGCAATGCACGAAATGGGCTGGGCATGGGGCCTGAAGCTGGAAACTGAAAGGACTTAAGTATCAGGCTATCACCAGCGGGGACTTGATCTGAGGAGCGAGGGAATGGAGGTGGGTAGAGATGGTGCTTAGGGGCGAGACCAGAGAAGTCCTCCCCAGATCTTTGATCCTCAGGACAAAGTCTCAGCTGAGCATTAAGGCCAAAGCTCTTGAACCTAGACTCAAATCCCTATATCCTGCTTCGGGATTGTGCTGGGAGAGTACAGGGATAATAGCGGGAATAGGCAGATGCTACATTTGCTAATATGTCTGCATGTCTGTGAATGTCTGAATCCTTCTAACATGCCCACAAGACAGAGAAATTATTCCCACTTATCAAATGAGGAGTTAGAGGTTGAGCATCTTGCTCAGGGTTGCAGGACCAGTGAAGACACAGACGGATTTTAAACTCAGCTGCTGAGCCATGCTCCAGCCAGGTCCCAGGACGCAAGTGAAGGCAGAGAGCGGGGCTCCCGCTAAGCCTGGTCTCAGGCCCCAGGTCCCAGGTCCTGTCGGGCCCCTCCCCTGACTTTGTTCTAGGTTAGGCTTCCTAGAGGAGCCCCGGAAGGGGGCAAGGAGGGGGAGAGAAGACATTCCGTTCTGAGAGCCACTTTGCTGGGCCTTTTGTCTCTCTGTTCATTGCACTCGATGTGCCTGCATCTTATTACTCCAGCTAGGTAGATTTTTGCTTGGCTGAGCTGAGATCAAAAAGTAATTTTTCTTTTTGCAACAGCCAATTAGAAATTCATTTATTTTCACATTATGGACATTTGGCAAAAATTTCTTTGGCAATTTAGCTCCATTTATATAGTCTGCATAAAGGGAGACAGTGAGGCTGGGAGAAAAAAAGGCAAAGCCCCAGGCAAAAATTAAATGCAGAATCATGTATTAGAAATGAGATGTATTTACTATTGTTTTTGAAAATTAATGGTGCATTTTTAGCTTTTATAATGTAATTTAATGATGCAATTCATCTAATAAAAAAAAAAAAAAGAACACATTTTTAACTCAGTCGCACAGACCCACTGGGGCTCAGCGCAGGACACCTTTTCCTCGGAAGGAGGCTGGAACGGAATGCTGGGGGGCCTTTCTCTTCCTGTGCGAGACCCAGAGAGGAAAATGGCTTGCGTGTGCATGTGGGTTTCCATCTGGGGTATCAGCGGGAATCCAATAAAAATGACATTTTTCTTTTTTCATATTGATGTTGGCACTGTACTGTCATAATATAGGAGCAGCCGAAGATTCTGGACTGTTTGAGGGTGTTGGCTGTCGTAGCAATCCCTGATGCTGAGACCCGGGGGTGTGGGAAGGAGAGAGCGGGTTTGGAGTCATGTGGGGTTGGCTTCCCTCCTGGGCTCTGAGCGGGAGGTGGGCAGGGGGTGATCTGGGCGTCCTGAGGAGTTGGCCACCCTTGCTGGAGTTGGGACCCTGTTAACCTCCTGGTTCCAGCACCTCTCTCTCACTTTCCTTAATCCCAGTTTGGGATTAAGGCCATGAAGTCTCCTATGAGGCCCAGGATGCCTGGGAGATAAGCAGGGAAGGAAGGAAGGGAGAGAAGGAGGGTGGGAGCAGGCAGCCAGGCTAGAGCACACTGACCTGGTGTTTTGAGTCAGGCGCTGGGGTGGGAGGCAGGGGGTGTCTTTTGTTGCCCCCTTTGCCACTAGAAGGTAAACTCCTTGAGAGTGGGGCTCGTTTCTATCTTGTTTGTGCTGTATCCCTATCCCACCATAGACACCCCAAGAGACATATTTTGGCTGACGGACTGGCAGACACTGGGCTGAGCGCATGACATGGGTTATCTTATTGAATTTTTTTTTTAAAGATTTATTTATTTACTTTATCCATTTTAACCCCCCCCCTTCCCCATTTGCTGTTTTGTGTCCATTCGCTGGGCAATTCTCTGTGTCTGTTTCCTGCCATCTCTTCTCATCCTCCTCCTCCAGTCTTCACCAGGATTCGATCCTGGAGACCTCCGATGTAGGAGAGAGGTGTCCTACCACCTGCGCCACCTCAGTTCCTGGTTTTCAGAGCTTTTGGAGCATCTCGTCTTGTCTCTCCCGTTACATCATCATCTTGCTGCATGGCTCCTGGGGCCTGGCAGCTCACGGGCACACAGAGCCTGGCAGCCCATGTGCCTTCTATATATATATTTTTTTATTTTACCGGGAGGTCCCAGGATCGAACCCAGGTCCCTCCATATGGCAGACAGACGCCCAACCATTTGAGCCACATCCGTCCCCTTATTGAATCTTATTTAACCCTCACTCCCACTCAGAGAGGAGGTAGGTCCTGTTACCACCTTGTTTTATGAGAAAGGACATGGTGGTGCAGAGAGGTTAGGACACTTGCTCAGGTTTACCCAGCTAGAAAGTGGCAGAGCAGAATGAGCGAATACATGCGTGAAAGCATCAATGAAAGGAGGGATGGATGGCTTTTCCCATGGTCACTTAATAAGGAGGTGTTGGAGCTGGGATTTAAACCCACATTTTCTGATTCCAAGCTGAGAACTTGTTTTCACTGCCCACCCTTCCTTTGGCAGGAGGGAGGAGGTTGTGGATCGAAAAGGGGGTTTTGGAGTTCAGCTGTGATCATGGGGCAGAGTTTCAGACTGCACTGGGGTAGAGATGAAGGTCATTAGTTTAGAGAAAGTCAAGGGACACACAGGCCCAGGTATCCTCTGGACCGTGGGGTCCCTGGAGAGGTGACCAGGCATGGGGCACAGAGATGTCCCAGGGGCCAAAGTAAGTGCCCAAGTCATTTTTATTGATTTCTCCAGCAATTATTTATTGAGCAACTACTATGTGCCTAGAACTCTTGGAGTTCCTGTAAAATGAGGCTAATCCCTCAAATGGTTTCTCAACAGGTGCGCTGTTGGCCTTTTGAATGGGACAATCTGGTACCTTCCTTCCCCTGGCAGGAGGCTCCCCACCCTCCCACGTCCATGGTGTTTTCTTTTCTTGGTGAGATCCCCAAACGTATGCCCCTCCACCTGTAGGGAAGCTAGACTAAATGATAAATTGCATGAGATAACCGGCACAAAGGCACTTTGAACAGAACCTGTTCTGATGTCATGCTGTTAACTTTAGCTCACTGCTTACATTAGAGGGCACTCATTGTGTTGTGCAGTTCTGTGGGACGTGTGTGTGTGCGCATGTGTGTTAACTTATATACAACCTATAATTTCCCTTTTTCCCCTTTTCAAATGTACAGTTCAGTGGTGTTACAGATGCCCAGTTGTGCCTGCACCCCCATTGTTCATTGCCAAGGCTTTTCCACCACCCCACACCCTAGATTTTGAGGACTTAGTGCTGAACGCCACACTTCTGTATTTTCTTGAAACAATTTGAAGTGTGCTTCACCTGACTGATGGGAAATCCAACACCAGTTACTAGGATGCTCGCGTCCCTGCGCTGGGTCATGCATGTCCTTACACTTAACCATTTCCTCTTCAGACTCCCCCAGCTAGAGTTCTGACCACCCAGCCCTCCAGCACCCGGAGCCAGCTACCTCCAAGAAGGTGGGTCAGCAAGCTCAGAGGGGAGCATGCACTGCCCTTTCTCTTCCGAGGCCCCCACGATTTTGGTGGCAATCCTTTTCCTCCTGAGGACTGGCTGGAGGTTAAGGAAACTGCCCAAGGTCACACGGCTGGCAAGAGGCAAAACTAGTATTGCCTCAGAAGCCAGGTGCTTAGCCACACAGCAATTCTGCCTCTCACAGGTACATGTGGACACAAGTCCCCAAAGTCATGTGGGGACCCAAAGACACATAGATGCACAGATGTGAGTACACAGGTAAAGCACACAGATCCACAGATATGTGGACAGACACATGCACATTCACATGGCTACTCAGACATAAAGATAAACCTACACGTATCCCACACTCACCTACACTTACACCCACACGCACCTATACTTACCCCACAGGCACCTGCACTTACCCCACAGGCACCTACACTTACCCCACAAGCACCTACGCTTACCCCACAGGAACCTACACTTACACCCACACACACCTACACTTACCCCACAGGCACCTACACTTACCTCACAGGCACCTACACTTACCCCACAGGCACCTACACTTTTACCCCACAGGCACCTACACGTACCCCACAGGCACCTACACTTACACCCACAGGCACCTACACTTACCCCACAGGCACCTACAATTACACCCACAGGCACCTACAATTACACCCACAGGCACCTACATTTACCCCACACGCACCTATACTTACCCCACAGGCACCTACACTTACCCCACAGGCACCTACACGTACCCCACAGGCACCTACATTTACCCCACACGCACCTATACTTACCCCATAGGCACCTACACTTACACCTACACGCACCTACACTTACCCCACAGTCACCTACACGTACCCCACAGGCACCTACACTTACCCCACACGCACCTACACTTACCCCACACGCACCTACACGTACCCCACACGCACCTACACTTACACCCACACGCACCTACACGTACTCCACAGGCACCTACATGTACCCCACACACACCTACACTTACACCCACACGCACCTACACTTACCCCACATGCACCTACTCTTACCCCACATGCACCTACACTTACCCCACACGCACCTACACTTACCCCACATGCACCTACACTTACATCCACATGTACACCTCCATGCACATCTGCACATACACCTGCGCCCCTACATGTCCATACCCCAACATACATAAGGATACCTCCCCCCACCTACACATCTGCCCACATGCACACCTATACGTACACCTGCACACATGTACACACACACCTACAGATCTATGTATGTCTATATATCTATACACCTATATGTCTATATATCTATATCCATATCTACACACACACCTGTATAGGCGTCTGCAACTAACACCAATATACACGTGGCTACTCAGACCGAGAAACACAGGCATGCGATGCACGCATTAGCACATAGACAGGCCTGCAGCTACGCAGAGCGGCCAGTTCTCCCAGGGACACACACACACACGAGGGCACACACGGCTACGTCTGCAGCGATACGTCTACACCCAGCCAGGCACTCTCACTTACACTCCCACAGAAAACACAGAAAACACACCTCCTGCCTCCCTGTGAAGGGCGCCCCCCCAGGTCCACAGCCCCCCACTCTCCAGGTCCACACTCACAGACACTCAAGCACAATGATCCAATTTAAACCGAAAAGGGAAAACCAAGTTTGAAAATTAGGGGAGGGGAAAAAAAGTCCTTCAGAAAGTATAAAGCTAATAAGCTGGAAGTGGCGAGCCTGCTGCCTTCACTATATCAATAACTCAGTATTGGGTTTCCAAAAAGACATCACATAATTTTTCAATGAGAAATCCATGAGCCCTGGAGATGCTGTTATGGTGTGAATTACAATGCACGCGGCTTGTCAGCCGGCCCCGTCAGCACTTTCTCGGCCGCCCTAACGGGCGGGAAATGCTGTGGCTGCAGCAGCGATGGTTATTGTTATTATTTCTTCCTTTTGGAGCCTCAAATTAAGAACCCGGGAAGGCGGCGGGTCCTCCCCCACCCTCAGCTCTACCCAAATCAGGAAGTGTTCTGGCTTGAAGTTTCCTCGAGTGTGGCTTCTCAGCTCTCGGTGCCCCCTCCCTGTCCTGCAGCCCGAATTCTGAGCAAGCCTGGCTCTTGGGGCCTGGGAACCAGGGTCAGGCTCTGTGGGTGGGGCCACCCTCTCCTGCGGAGATGGGGCGTGCTTGAGCCATTCTTGAGTGCTGGGCAAATGAGGAGGACCTGTCTTTTCATCTCTTTTATCTGGACCTGGCTTTCACCTGAGACTGCCTTAGGGTAGTTTAGATCAGAAAGAAGGGCAGGGGTCCGCGTGAGGGGAAAACAAGGAATGACCTGGGCAGGGGGGGGCATCTTTATGGGGCACGGAGCATATTCGGAGGAATTTGGGTGGCTGAGCAGGGGAGCTGAGCTGAGCACCTAGGAGCGGGAAAAGGGGGCCATGGGCACTAGGGGTGGAGCCGGGGCTCGGGGCGGTGGCAATTGTGTGGTTATTCTGCTCAACCCTCTTGTGCTTCTGCCATTCGCCAGGAGAAGAGGACATTACGGTTATCACTGCTCCTCAGAGGAGGGCCACCGGGAACAGACCTGAACGTAACTGCTGTCAGGAGCAGTGCCAGCCCTGCTGACCACAGACCTATGAGTATCGTCGTGTATCACTGAGATACGGGGGTTGTTTGTTATGCAGCAGAAATCTGACTGACACAGGGGCCTGTCCTCTGTGCTTCCCCAGCCCTGGGGCTCAGCCCATCATAGCACCTACTGTACTGGCTTCTCAGGATCTGGAACCACCTCTGCCACTCACCAGGATGAGGTTTAGGGCTTAAGCCTGGGGACCCTGGTGTCTGGGTTCAAATCCCAGCTCTCCCACTTGCTGACTGTGCTGTCTCAGGCAAGCTGTTTAACCCCTTTTTGCCTGTTTCCTTTACAGCGCAATTATATCTGTTTTATGGGGTTAATCCCTTCTTCCCTTGTACTTTGCTCAGGTGGTGTGTGGCTGCCCTGAGGATTAGGAAAAGCTGAACTCCTTCCCTGGCAGCACCCCCCAGGGCCTAACAGCCAGACTCCGACCTCACCTGCTCTTGTGCCTCCAGGCCATCGGTCAAGATGTTGCCTCTTCCTGGAATTCCTTTCTCACCCTGACCTGCTTCTATGGATCCCTTGGGGCTGGTTCAAATGTCTCCTCTTGTCCCTGAGCATCCTGCGCTAGGTGCAGGACGCCTCTTTGCCCCTCCTAAAGCAGACTTGGGCACGGCTATTTGTCCATGCGCCTTCAGGCCTCGATAGCGCTTGGGGTGACCAGTGGGCCCTCTGGCTCCTCGCTGGAGTTTTGAGCAGGAGACCAGGGATCCAGTTCTCTCTTCTGCCCCTGCGTAGAGCTGAGGCTAGTCAGTCCATAATTACATACCTGTCCCGATATGCAGCGTTTCTGTGAAATCACCCCATCCCTGATCTCCAGGGTGAATGTGAGGGCCGGAGGGGGGGTGAGAAGTGCTGAATCCCTGCTCTGAGGAAGGGGAGAGGAGAGCAAGGTCAGGAGGCAGTGAGGGCCCTGAGGGCTCCAGGGTGGAGGGGCTGGGGGGATGCCGGCAGCCTGGGCCGGCCTGGGGCTTTCCTGGGACTTCGAGCTCCTCCTTGCAGGCAGCTTGGGGCAGGGCAACGGCCTGGAGACTTCAGCTCCCCTCCTGGTTCCTGAAGGGGTAGCACAGGACAGAAATAAAGAGGGATTGGAAGAGGGAGGGTTAACAACTGGTCAAGAGGGAGCAAAAGAAATTGACAAGGACTCCCCCAGGCGTGAGGAAGATCCTACAAGCCTAACCCCAAGCCTAATCCTCCTATAACAGCACCTACTGGGATTGCAGCAGGTGGGATTTTTGAAAGGTTGCTGAAGCCGGCAGAGACAATTCAAGAAGCATTTTTAGCAAAGAACCGGATTTGGTGATTTTCTTAGTAAAGAACGGTGGCCGTTCTGTGGGACGTGCCCCTTTACTCACAGGAGCTACCTGTGAGTTCTTGCCTGTCTCCTCTGAAATAATGGGGGTGAGGGTGGCAGAGTGGAGTTAGACTTGCTGAAGGCGGCCCAGGGGATTGCCCTGTGGGCCTTGAGGCACCAGCGTGGGGAGGAGAGGAGAGGGCTGGTGCATACAGTCTAGGGAAGGTCCAGGAGGAAGTTCAAGTTTCCTGCCTTGCTCCCAGGGGTCGGTGTTCTCCTCTTGGCAGTGTCTTAACCTAAAGGAGCGTGGATTTCATGCCCTCAGGGTGAAGGGCCACCCATCCTGGGGACCCCCAGCTACCAGCCACCATTTGTATTTGGGGCTCTACAATCTTGGGGTAGCCAGTGGTGCTTGGTCCATCTAAGGAGGCCTGCACGGAGCTCCTGGTGGTTGCCATATCCTCTGCGTGGCCCCAACTCTGTTTGGGGAGACCTGAGCCTGCCACCCAGGTCTGTGGGCTCTGCCTTGTCCTGACCTTGTGATGGGTGGGTCCTGAGTCTGAAGGCAATTATTTGCTACCTTCGCATCCTCCCCTGGTTTCCAATCAAGCCTGGGCCTGCAGAGAAGGCTTGGCCAGGCTGGGAGGGGCTGGGATTGGCTGGGATTAGACCACGGGCAGAGGGTCCAGCCAGCTATGCCCCCATCTTCCTAAAGCGGCCTCCAGTGGAGTTAATTGGTTTCCTAGCCCACCTGGTACCTGGTGCCTCTCCAGCCTTCCTAATTACTGTTAAACTTGTCCCTAGACTTATCTTTGGCAATTCCCACCAATGAACTTTTTCCAGAGGAAAAGAGAGAACTAAGTTCTCCCTCATTTCTTCAAGGAAGATATGACACCACCTTTGTTTTAGCAGGAACAAAACCCAAATAAATCATCCACAGAGAGACCAGCAGGCTGATAGAACGTTCTTAAAAGAGCATTTTCTTTTGTCAAATTGTTCTGGGGCTGCTGAATGTCGGTTGCCATTTCTTTGCGGTGGGTATTTCTGGAGGGTTTGCTTGCAGGGGGTGAAAGGAAGGGTCTGCCCAAGGGTGGGCGGGGGAAGGGAAGGCATGCGATAGGTAGGTGGGAAAAGGAGCCCCCAGCTGTGGGTGCCACTATTGGAGCAGCCGCAGAGTCCCCTCCCCAGCCTGGGAGAGCTGGCAGGGCCCATTTCCCACCCTGAGCCTCATCCAGGCCTGTTTTTCCTTCCTCTCATTTTCTGAAAAGCTGTGTGTCAGCACAGGAGTGGCAGGTGTGTTAGCTCCCAGAGAAGGCGCCTGTGCCCCGGCATGGGGAGGAAAATGCCGACTCGGAGAGAATCACGAGCCAGGCACTTACCTCTGGTATAGGAGAGAGCTGGTGGGAGCCGCTGGGAGAGGCCAGGGGGCCTCCCTCTGCCACCAGAAGGCAAATTAGAGAATTGGGGGTGGCTAATTCCTCTCTTCCTCCCTCCTATTCCCTCTTCCTTCCCTCCCTTCCTCTCTTCCTCTCTTCCCTCCTGTTCTCCCTCCCGTCTTCTCTGTCCTTCTATCCTCCTTCAGGCCCCTCCTCTTTCCATCTCCTTCCCTTCTTTCCTCCTCTCTTCTCCTTTCTCCCCACTCTCCCCTTCCCCCTTCTTCCTTTCTTTCCTCTCTCCTTCCTTTCTTACTCTCTTCCTCAGACTTTCCCTGCCATCCTCTTTTTTTGTCTCCTTCCTGCTCTTCCTCTCTCCCTTCCCTCTTTCATCCCTCCCTCCCTTCTTTTGACCTTCTGTCCCTCTTTCTCCCCCCTCTCCTTCCTTTTTCCCTCATTCATCTCCTCCCTTCTCTCTTCTTCTTTCCCTCCCTCCCCCTCTTTACCCTCCCGTTCTTCCCCCTCCTTTCCTTCTGCCCACCCTCCACATTCACTAAGGACCCACCATGCTCCTCAGAGCCCCAAGCAGGACACAGCTGCCTGGAGGTAGACTGCTCTGGTCCTGAGGAGAAGCTCCCTGTCTAGCGGGGGCACAGGAGGCAGACTTGTGGTGACCCTGCCATGCGGCCCATGTGCTAATGAAGGTTCTCTTGGGAGCCTGGCTGTGCCTGGAGGGGCAGAGAAAGCCCTTGTGGAGCTGGAAGTTTCTCAGGATGAGTTAAGAGGGAAGGGCACCCCAGTTGGAAGGAACAGTTCATACAAGGGCTCAGGGACAAGAAAGGACGTGGTGTATTTGGAGAGGCTGCAAGGTGTTGGGTGGCCTGAGCAGATGGTGGCCTTGAGATTCTCTGACTCATCCCTTGCTTTGCAAGCAGGATGCCCTGGTGACTTCGTGCAGACATGGAGAATCAATCAGCATATATTCACGAAGCCCCTGCCATGTGCCAGTGGCCATGCTCAGTGCTGGGAGGACAAAGATGATCATGATGAGATCACTGTCCTCAGTGAGCGCAGTCCAGTCTGCCTTCTTCAAACTCAGAGCTGAAGAACACCCATTCGTCCTTTAAAATTGGACAACCTGGGCTCATCTCATCTCTGCTCCTTACTGTCATTGTAACCTCTGGCCAGTCACTTCAGCCTCTCTGAACCTTGGTCTCCTCATCTGTAAAATGGGAAATACAGTACCCTGGAATATTTTGAGAACTGAACTAGCTCTTGTGTATGAAAGTATCTAGCACTAGGTATGTTATCTCATTTTATCCTCCAGACAGCCCTCGGAGGGAGGTCTTGTAATAGCCCTATTTTATGATTCGGAGATGTTGGCTCAGAGACCCGGAGCTGCCTGTCCAAGCCACACGGCTGCTTAGAGTGTAGAAGGAGATACACAATTAGGTGGCCTCACTCCCAAGCTTGAATGATTGACACCCGCTCCCCAAAATCCAGCACATGGACTTGGAATGAGAGAGTACATTAGACTTCTTTGTAAAGTGGGGAGCCCTAAGCTGGTGGAGTCTTGGGGACCAAGGCTGGGGGATGACACGTCAGACCTGCAGAGGGCCGGGGGGATGCTGTTTTCTCTGGCTCCCACCAAGCCACCAACTGTACTCTCCCCTCCCATGTCTGCTTGGCAGGAGGGAAGGAGGAGGGGGCGTGGTGAAGGAGATCCGGGTCCTCAGAGGAGTCTGGTGCCCACTCCCCACTTGGACTCTCTCTCAAACACCAAGGTGTCTCAGGAATCCAGCTCTCCAGCAGAGGCCACCTGGTTTTCCGTCCTTGTAGCTGTGCTCGTCCCTTTCACACAGGTCTTTCTTTCTCTTGACAACCTTTCTTCCAGGACCTTCCACCCTCCTTAGACCAGCTCTTTTCTGGGGGCTGCCGCAGACTTTCCTGGGCACCCTTTCAGACCTCTCACTTTGGTCTCTGCCTTCTATCTCTCCACTCTGCTCTTCCTCCACCCCTGTTCCTCCAAAAGAGTAAAGAGTGGGGCTTCTGAGGCCTAAGGGAGGGGATGGGCATAACTTTATTCCTTGGCTTAATTTAAAGGTGGGAGCCCAGACCTTACCACTGGAAAGGGTCCCTTTAGTCATTACACAGATTAGCCACACGATGGCGCCCTGGGACCACCAACATGTGCCCAGCCTCTCCAATGGGCCCAGTGTCACCTGGGCGACTTGTGTCGCCCTTAAATGTCCCGCTGCCACCAAATGGTCTCTGCTTTGTCTCCTTGTTGTCATACCCCATCCACCACCTGCACTCCCCATTCCTCTTCCCCATCTCTGTACCTGGTGGTTGACTTCTGGGTCTTCTGCTCACCCTGGGATGTCCCTGGTCCCTGCTGGCTGTGTTAGAGAGGAGGGCAGGGGAGAGGAGAGAAGCGAGGGGCTTGCCAAGGGGCTGGAGGCACAGCAGCCACAGGAAGGGGTATCTGGCATTATCTGGGCGCAGCTGTGTTGCCCTGAGTCGACGCCACCATCCAGAGCTAGGCTCTGAGAAATTGTTAGGGATGAGAAACAGAGCCTGGATGCCCATCCAAGGGACAGCTGGCTGCCCTGGCGGACCCCTAAACACAGGTCACCTCCAGGGTCAGGGTGACCTGGAGAAGGCTGGCATGAGCGGCCGGGAGCCCGAGCTGGAGGCGGTCCTCACCGCAGGCCCAGCTTGACCAGCTGGGGTCCCTCCCTGGACATAGTTTGGAAGCTGCTGGAGCTGCTGGCTGGGATGGCAGGGTGCAGCTTGGGCAAGTGAAAACGAGTCTTACTTTCATGGAAAAAAAAAACACAACAAAAAAAACCCCAAAACACCAAAAAACAAAAATACAACAACCCAAACCACACACCTCAGGGAAGGTGACCAAGAGTGACTTTCACTCAGAGAGCAGGGCAAGTTAGGGTTATAACAGCAATGAAGATGGCAAAGAATAACAACAACCATAAACCATTTGCTGAGGGCTTACGGCGTGCCAGGCCCTGCTCCAGGCACTCTACGTGGGTCATCCTAGTCATCTGGGCTACCCTGTAAAGTGGGTTATAAAAGAGGTTTATAATGAGAACCAGGGCTGGAAAACAGACTTTGTTGTGGCACAAGAAAACCCAGCATATATGCAAGCTGGAGATTAGCTTGTCTGACTGTGGGCTGCAGAGAGAAAGACACGTCTTGGTAACAGACGTTGCACCCTGGGACCTGCAGAAACTCCGGGCCATTCTGTACTCTTCTCTTTCTAAACTATTGTAAGGAATATTCCACAGCTGGAGCAGGAGCCTGATTTTAAAAATGCGTTTCAGTTGATTATTAAGCATTTGTTTATTAGCGCTCAGTAGCTCTGACCCAAATAGCTGCTAAGCAGTCATTAAACATTAAAGAAGATGTTTCTGTTTGCATATTTGTTTATTTACTGTCATGAACAAACATTATTGCATCAATTAAATGTCAATTAGGGGTTCATGATTTGAATTAGATTATATGTGTACGTAGGGTCAAATCATTTTTGTGTCTCTGTTGGAGATACAGTCTGTCTCTGCTTTAACAGTTCAACTGAAGTGTGAGAGGCTGGGCCTCGCTGGGGTGACAGTGCACTCTGAGAGCTGATCTTTCCTTTTTTTGGCATTCACAGGTTTAGACCATGTGACGGTGACATTCATTCATCATTGATTATTTGTGGAGGGGACATTTCTTCATTGTGATTCTTTGCTTTTTTGGGTTAAATAAATGAAAAAAAAAAAAACACACAAAACAACAAAAACCCTAATCCTCCCATCACAAAACTCTTGGCTATTTGTCCAGGGTTGCAGTACCAAGTTACAGGAAATGAAACTGAGCTCTCCACAGTCAGCAGCCTCGAAACCAAAAGCCTTGAAATCAGAGCTGATGTGCTGAAAAGGACACGTGATTCTCCTGGTCGCCTGGTCTGGAAGCATTGAAATAGCATCTTTTAGCATCTTTTTGAGAATAATCCAAAGGGCAATTTGGAGAATTTTCTAAGCTTGTGAGAAAAATATATTTCAGAAATGAGATCGCAAACAAATCTTCTTGGTGTTTTAATTCAGAGGGGAAAGAAGCTGCAGGAGGGATCCCAGCTGGGTTGGGCCCCGTCAGACTCAGAACGGAGCCTCCCTGGCCCCCCCAATTTGTCCTCCTTCTACTGCATTCACTGGGTTGACAGAAGCAGGACTCCCGTGGGAACTGGGGACCCCTATCTTCTGGGGTGAGAGGGAGAGGCAGGGGTGCCGGGTGACTGAGCTTTCTCTCTGTCCTGATCCCTAGCCCTGTCCAGAGAGGGGTCTGGCTGAGCCAGCAGGGGGAGGCTGAGCTCCGGCATCCTGAGTCAGGCTGGCAGGGGTGGTGAGCAGGGCCTAGGCGCAAGGGCTCAGCAGTGAGGCAAGCCAGGATCTGCCTCTAGCCACATGGGGGCTGCCAGGGCCCAGGCTCAGCTCCTTTCCTGCATTCACACTGACTGCATTGCTAGGCAGGGGCAGCTCTCCAGCTTCTGGGCAGGGTTTATTCTGGGTGGCTTCTGGGAAAAAAGGAGAGAAAGCACGCTGAGTGGAGAGGAGAGCGGCAGAGAGTCAGCGACCTGTTTGGAGAGGCAGGTCATTTGCACATTGAACAGATTTTCAACAACGTCTCTTCCACTTCTAGCTCAGAAGTTTGTAAACTTTTTTTCTTTCAAGCAATAGAGCCATTTTCTCAAATGGAATCTCATGTGCAAGTCTCATATAAAAATGTTTAGACGCAGATGAAGTAGTTGGGTGGAAGGCAGTGTCCAGGTCACCTGACCCTCCACCCCATGGCCCCCTGAAGCACCTCTGTAGAAATCCTCTTGCTCTGCAAAACACTCTCGGAAAACCACCACACTGGCCTGTGCATAGGACAACCTCGTCCTCCAAGGTCCCTCTGCTGGCCAACGCTGGGCTGACGAGGAGGCTCACCTGGAGAAGAGACCTTCTTCTCAAAGTCCCAGGCCACCTAACGGTACTCTAATTCCCTATGTCCGGAGTCGGGTCGAGGATTACACTTTTAACAAAATCCTGGGTGATTCTAATGTAGAAGGCAGCGCGGGTCTAGGGTGCAGCAAGCAAGGGACCTAGAGAGTAAAATATAAGGAGTCCCTCACTTCCAGGTGAAGACCCTGCACCTGCATGACCCCACGAGTAAGCGCCTCCTTAAATGTTGTGTCCTGCTCTTCATTTCTCTCACCCTGGCAGTGCCTTCTGAAAAACCAACATCCCAGTCACCCTAATGCGTGCACACTCTGGAATACACCTGGGGTACGAAGGTGCCCGTGAGAGAAGCTTGAATGAATGGAAGGCGCTCAGCTGCCATAGAGCTCTGCCTCCGGTTCAGACTGCAGCCCCATGGGGCAGAAAATAAAGAGAACAGGCTGGTTGGCATTACTCATTATCATTTTTATTACTGTTATTATTATAAATTAAATTTTTGATGCTTATGAGATAAAGACTGAAAAATGGTTTACAAACATATCCATAATTTACCTTCCCATCAACCGTGTATTATTGAAGCCATTTTGTAAATGGGGGAACTGAGGCTTTGAAAGTTTAAGGTCTTGTCCAAAATCACACTGTTAGTTGGTGCTGGAGTTGAAATTCAAACCCATGTGTAATATTCCCCAGAGTGTGTGCTCCTTACTTTTATGCTGTATTGGGAACCTGGGTATATGGACTTTACCCAGCAGTGGTGATGACACGCCCACAGGACCCTCCCTCTAGCTTAACAGCGCCCATTCTGACAGTGTAAGTATTCATGCTTGCCCAGGAAGCATCCCCCATCCCCCTCTCTGGAGCAAATCTCACCTACTCCTGGCTACAGAGGTCACATGACTAGACCTCGCCAATCAGAATCTCCCATCCCCATAGACAGTGTGATTGGTCCAGGGGTGGCATGGACCGCTGAGCCAAACCAATCCTATGCCCTCCCCTTGACCTTCAGTGAGGAGCTGGAGGGGAAGCTGGCCTGCCCTGGGCTCACCATGCTGGAAGGGGGTGAAGGGCTGTTGGCATTCAGAGCTCTAGGAGGAAATGAAGGCAAAGATAAGAGGAGAGGGAGCAAGACCTAGGGATTGAGTTTTAGTTCCTGTTGAAAGGGCCCTTCTCCAGTTCTGCAGGTTGTCTGAGCATGTATTTTCATAAAAGCAATGTCATATTTTGCTTTACACAGTTTGAGTTGGTTTTCCTGTCACCAAAAGAATCCTGACCAATTTGACATTCACATCCATTCCGAGTCGTCTCTGAAACATCCTATTTTCCCCTAGCCATTCCCAGGGGTATTTATTTATGCCTCCCTTTCCTTCTTCACTGAAGTCCATGCTTCTTCACAGAGTAGCCAAGGATTCTCTGAAGACCAGTTCCCAACAATACTCTAATGCTTGCTTGCTTGCTTGCTTGATTCATCCATTTATTTATTTATTTATTTATTTTACCCTCATGTATTAAAATTGTTTTACTTTTTATTTATTTTCTTTTTTTCTTTATTTTATTTCTAAATTCTACCTAATAATTTTTATTAATGAGAACTACCAGTTTTGCTGCATAAACACACACCTCTAAATCAGTGGCTTAACACGAAACCAATTACTCAGCTCATGATTCTGTGAGGTGGCAATGTGGGCTGAGCTCAGCTGGGTGGTTCTTCTGGTCTTGGCCAGATTCATTCGTGTGTCTGGCGTGAGCTGCAGGGTTAGCTGGTCCAGCGTGACTTTAGCTGAGATGATTCATCGGTGCTCTGTGCCGTCCCTCACCCAGCACGCTAGCCTAGGCTTGGCCACATGAAGCCTGGGCAAGGTTCCAAGAGAACGGACAGAAACATGCTTTGCCTCTTGAGGTCCAGGCTTAGAACTGGCACATTCCACTGGTCAAAGCAGATCACCTGGCCAGCCCAGATTTGAGGGATGGGGAAATTTACTCCACCTCTTGACGGGAGGAGCTGCAAAGTCAAAGGGGAATTAGTGCTGTTGCCTCCATGATTCACTTTGACTTTGCAGCCCCTCCCGTCAAGAGGTGGAATGAATTTTCCCACACGGAAGAGAATCATTACCATCAATTTTGCAAAAATTTATCAAAGCAACTTTTCAACAAGTTTTCATATTAGACAGCAAGAATTTGCATTTAAGATTCACTCAGATGAACTCACACAATTCATGAGTTTCAGAGGCTCTGGTTCACACCTGCAAGGCTAGACTGTACTGGGAATTGTAGAATCAAAGCCATTAGCCTGATTATTTCAAATCGGATTTTCTCCCTTAAAATCAGTGGATATTTCCAAAGAAATGAGTCTTTCAAGCGTGGATCATGGAGGCAACAGCTTTAACTCCCCATTTGTTTGCCATAAGCAGTAACCCTGCACTGTTGATGAGAGCCAATATGCAGTTGGCGTTCCATCACTCTTAGAAGATGTCAGGTTAGACTCTCTCCTCAAAGCCCACAGTGACCAGGCAGCCTCTGTAGACCTGCAGAGCTTGCTCAAAAGCTCACAAAGTTAATACTAAATGGAGGCTCAAAGACTTCCCAGTAATTGATACCTACAAAGCATAGCTAAATTCAAGTGGTCAGAGCTGATGCTGGGGAAGCTTGGGGGAAAAGCTACCCCTAAGCATTCTATTGACCTTGTAAATCAGTTCTTGGAGGCCAGGTTTGAAGATTTGGGGAAAATTTCCTACTTTATCATTTCAGCTACTGTTACAATAATCCCACATAATAAAACACCTGAAACTCAGTGGCAGACAACAAGCATTTATTTTTCTCACTCATGGGTCTGTGGTGTGTCGGCTGATCTTGGCTGGGCTAGGCTGGACTCTAGGCAGTGGGTTGAGTTCAAGTCTGCTCTACAGACCTTTGTTCTCACAGAGGGCAAGCAAACCATCCAACTACTGTTGACGCTTCTGCTTGGTGTGCTTGCTATCATTCTATTGGCCAAGTTAAGTCACATGGTCAAACCAAACATTGATGGGGTAGAGAACCTCCTCTAATGGGAGTCCCTGCAAGTTACATGGCAAAGGATGAGCATAGACTTTTATTTTTTTTACCAGGAGGTCCCAGGGATCGAACCCGGGTCCCTCCATATGGGACATGGACACCCAACCATTTGAGCCACATCCATCCCCCGAGCATAGACTTTTAATACGGTGGAGTAAGAATTGGGACCAACAATGCAGTCCCACATATTTACCCAGAGGGGCTTGGAGGTTGAGGTATTGGGATTAAGCCTACGGCTTGTGCAAGTGAAAGTTCATACTTCTCTGGGAATGTCTGACAAACTGTTGGGCTGGTCTGGCTGGAGGCTGTTTACATGAGGAGCTAAGGGTTCTTAAGAGAGAGCACTCCTTCTGGGATAACACTGAGCCAGGCCAAGAAGCTTATCCACATAAGGGAGCCTCAGTCCCTGAAGGGAGGGGTAATTCTGAATACTCCATGGTGGAGGTCTCCAGTTTCATCCACTTCCTGGTCCTCTTTCCCACCATTGACTCATGACTGTTCCTGGGGAGAATTCATTGCTTCAAAAGAACTCTCTGAGACATTAGGGTCTAAGTATCATTGAGAGACTTAAACATGAAAGGGGAGAGAAACTTTTCTTCTCCCACTTTAGGGCTTTGAAACCCCAGTGGCCGCAGAGTATTTCCAAGGTCTGTGCTTGGCAGGTGGCAGGGCATGGCAGTGCCCATTGACAGCGGAAGCAGCATCCCAGAGAAGCGATGGTTCCCAGGGGAGGTGGCATTGAAGTGGTAGAGCTGATGGATGGTTGTGAAGTCAAGGTTCTGAATAGGGAGGGAGAAGCATGACTGAGGAATGGGCAAGAGTGTCCTGCTTGGAGTCCAGGCTTGAGGATGTGTCCTCCACTGTGGCCACAGTTATTTCCCGGCCTGGCTTGGCACACTCACCAGCACTGGACAAGGCCCCAGCTGTACTCAAGCTCAGCCACAGTGTTCAGATAGCCGTCTCCAGACTTCAGGGATATGATGGGCTAATTCAATCCTATAAGGTGATGACAGGGATTGCAAATAAGTTGTTCAACAGCATTTCTTCACTCACTGAGTGTTAAGCCCCTTCTCTCTGCCAGGTGCTGTGCTAAGGCCTGTTGAATCAGAAACATTTCCTGATTTTGAGAAGCTCATCATCTAGTGCATAGGTCAGTGGACTATGGTCTGTGGGCCAAACATTACCCACCACCTGTTTTTGTAAATAAAGTTTTATTGAAAATGGCCATGCTCATTTGTTCATGTGTGGTATATGGCTGCTTTTGTGGTATAGCAGCAGAGTTGAGTGGTTGTGACAGAGATCATATAGCCTACACAACCTAAAATATTTACTATCTGGTCCTTTACAGAAAAAGTTTGCTGATCCCTAATCCAGTGGGGAAAAAAAAAAAGACATATTGATAAACAGGCAATGATAATATAGATTGGTACATATTGTCTGATAACATGATGGGGTTAGGGAAGGCTTCCTGGAGGAGGTGATGTGTGTTCTGAGACCTAAAGGATGAGTTTAGCAATTTAGGCAAAGGTGTGAGAAGAGATCACTGGAGAAGGAAAGCCTGAGCTAAGGCAAAGGTAAGAGAGAACATGGGGTTTCAGGCTTGGTGTTCCTGGAACCTTGAGTGAGGTGGGAGCTGGGAGAAGAGGCAAGATATTGCTGGCGGCGTGTTGGGGTCTGACTGCCATTGAGAAAGTTGGCATTTATCAGCAGTGGGGTATGCTCGGCCCCGTATACTACATTAATGATACGAATGCCTTTTAGGGCAGGATTTTATTGTTTCCACTTTATAGATGTGAGAATGGACCTGGCCATAAAGGAACTGGCATTTATGTAGGCTAAAACGTTCTGGAAGGATGCTTCAAGTGTGCCGGCTGCCTTCTGTAAGTGCTGGGAGGGGATTCTGGTTAGAATGTTGGCGCTGCACCCTGGCTTTGCCTCAGTTAACTCATGGTGCCTGTAATACACGTTTCAAGTCTTGTGCCAGCCCTAGGGTATCCTGTGCCCACAGTCAGGCTTCCCAATGGGGCCCCACCTAGACAGGGCTCCCTGAGTTGTGGACTTAGCCCCAGGTCTGGCCCTCCTTCCCCCTTCCCTCTCATTCAAACGTGCCCCTTGTTCTCAGGCCCTGCCTCTGCTGAGGCCAGTATGACCTGCAAAACCACTCTTGGGAAAAAACTCTATGACTCAGTGCGGGGGACCCTTTAATACTCTAGCGCACAGCACGAGCATCCCCACTCTCCCTCCTGGGCTTGGGGCAGAATTACTAAGGGAGCACCAGGTTTTCTCATTGAGCCTCAGAATCCTGCTCAACACAGTCTTCCAAGGAGCAAGCAATGTACTTCTCATCCTTTCCTTATCCAGGGGAAAAGGTTTAACTCATGAAGTACTTTCAGCACAAATATAATTGTGCCATGCAGGCAGGCAGCATTTTCTTCAACTCTGCTTTTCACCCAGGATTCAACATGACTCAAGAAATGTTGAATCCACTAAGCGTCAAAGAGCAGAGGTGAATAAACATGATCTCTATGCCCTAAAGATCTCACATTCTGATGAGAGAAGTTATTGACTTTAGCTACTTCCCAGTTGGCACCCTTCCTCTCCTGTTTTTCAGAGTTGTACTTGGACACACTTACTCTCTGTGCAAATCTGGACTCAGGCTTCCTCATCTGAGATGGGGCCTTCCCTGAGTGTGGCTGTGTGTCTGGGACCTCAGCGTCCTGAGCCAGTGGTGGAGGAAGAGATCAGATCGAAAGGGGGAGAGGATACCACGGAAATGGCAGCAGCCCAAGGTAAAAGATGAAGTCAGGTTTGGGTCATGCTGGCATCAATGAAGAGTGTGTCTGGCCTGAGCAATGGGTGGGTTCAGCATCAGGGTCTCTAGAATGTTCCAAATAAGTCAGTGCTCTCTAGGCTTCTGGCCACCCATCTACTGGGTACCTAGAGGGCAAAGAGCTGGCAAGGAAAGTGTCAAAGTTTTGGGGCCTCAGTACCCAAAGCAAGAACAGAGCAAGAAGGAAACCGAGGCAGGAGAGTAGCTGGCTAGACTCTGGCAGAACAGACGCACGTGCATCAGGGCTCTGCAGAGTCACTAGGCATTAAAGAGATGCTTACTCTAGGAAACTCGAAGGCTGTGTCTTCTGATCTATCCCCAGGTTGACAGTGAGGTCCCCCTAAATTAGAATTTGGCATGGAAGACACTTGTGACTTTGTCAGGTTTCTTCTCTAGCAAAACGCATGGCTGTTGCAGCCTAGCCACTGTCTCCCCAATCCCCGGGATCTGGCAGTCACATCGCTCCCAGAAGCCTTCTCAGACCTGGTCACAGCCTTCAGCTCTCTCTCCATAGAGAGTTCCAGAACCCACGAAGGAGCTGCTGTAAGTAGGCAGGGAGTGGAGTGGGTGCTGGGTGTGTGTGAACGTGTGCCTGTCTGTCTTGGTGTCTCCAGGTACACACACACACACACAGTCAGACCTCTCTAATCAGGAACAGTTTGCAAACTTCATTTCTTTAGGATGAAGAGAAAAGAAAATTATTATTAACATATCAATGGCACCTCCACGCTGGGAACGAGATTGCCCTCAGCACACGCAAGCGCTTTAAAAGTGCTCGCTCTCGGCATCCTGCTCTCCCCCCGCCCGCCCCCATTCCCTTTTTATTTTTTTTGTTCCTCTAAGCTGGTTTCTCTTGAAATTTCCACCTTGTGGTTGTGTACTGCTGACTTCACATTTGCTGTGGTGTGAGCTCCACATCTGTGAATGGGTGACAGGAAAGATTAATAGCCCCGCTCCCTGCTCCTTGACTGTGGGCCCAGCTAATGAATAAATAAATAAATAAACACGCGACGCGCCAATCCCCTAAATAGAGACCCAGAGCCGGGGAGAAAACAGCATTTTGCTGAATCCATTCTTTAAGGAAAAACCCAACCTCTAATGATCTCTGATTTACATAGTCGGCAGTTTTTCACTAAACATTTTACAAAGACACAAAAGTTTGGGGAGGGGGGATTGCCCCCCCTGCTCTTGCCAGACAGAGGCAGGGAGCCCAAGAAGCCCACGGGCCAAGCTGGGCTGGCGACTGGAACGGGCCGACTTTCCACCCAGACCATCTTAGGCCAAGGGTCATTGAGGCAAGTGATGGTGAAGGGGGCAGCAGAGTGACCCCTTGCGGGTCCGAGCAGCGATTCATGCACTTCTCAGGAAGGTGGAGGGTTTGTCAGCCAGCCCAGGGATCCTTGGATATAAGGAGAGGGAGAGAATTCTTTTCCTCTTGCCTCCTTCTGGCTCCCAATTCCTCTGAAGAAGCTCAGATGTGCGAGGGCCATGCTTCCCAAATTGAATGTGCACATGAGTTTCCTGGAGAGCTTGTTAAAATGCAGATTCTGCTTCCATAGTTCTAGCAGGCGGCTGAGGTCCATCATTTCCAGCTCCTAGGAGCTGCTGATGCTGCTGGCCCAGCGGCCACACTGAGCAGCAAGGTGCTGGGGCGGCGGCAGCAGCTCAGGTTACGCCCCTTCTCTGTGCTCCTTGTCTGAGGCTTCAGGACAAAGTCATCCCTTTCCTACCATCCCCAGGGCTTGTCGGATTCCCCAAGTCTCATGGCTCTATGAGCCTAATTATTCCCAGGCATCTCAGCCAAATCCGGCAAGCACATACTCTTTGGACCAGGCTTGGAAAATTCTTGCATTCACTGGTCCTATTTTTAAAGCATTGTTGCCTCTAGTCGGATCACTGCATCTTTAACAATGTTCATTGTTGGACATGAAAAGCTCTTGTTGGGTGACGCAGTTGAGGGGTGGGCCACGAAGGTGTCTGCAGGCCCTGGTTGGGCTGGCCAGTTGCTGGGGGTCAAAGGCAGCAGACATGGGGAGGGGGCAATAAGTCGGGCTTCTGTGCACAGCCAGGAGATCTCAGGGCCAGCACTCGAGTGCACCAGGCATCCCCATCAGCCCGCCTGTCCCTGGTGCCCATTAGCTCACTTCCCTCTCCTTGGTGATGATGAAGCAGAGGTGAAGCTGGTCTGGCAGGAACTGGGCCCCGGCTGGAGGTGCTGGCTGGCATCCTACAGGAAGCATGTGCCAAGGGATTCTTCTCGCAGTTTCCAGCAAAGGCTGGAAGTGCCGGACAATTAGTACCCTTGGGAGGAGTCTCGAGCCTGATGGGGTGTATTAGTCTCTGTGGCTGTTGTAACAAATGACCCCAAATGTGGTGGTTGAAAACGAGAATTTCTTCTCTCATAGTTCTGGAGGCTGGAAGTCCAAAATCATTTTCACTGGGCTGAAATCAAGGTGTCGGCAGGGCCACGCTCCCCCGGAGGCTCTAGGAGAATCATTCCTTGCCTCTTCCAGCTTCTGGTACTGCTGGCAGGCCTTGGCTGGGGCCGCCTCACCCCAGTCTCTGCCTCCCTGGTCACACTGCCTCTCCTGTCTGTGTCCTTTAATAGGGATATGTGTGCTGGCATTAGAATCATCAGAATGCTCTCCTCCTCTCAAGGTCTCGAACATAATCACCTTTAAAAAGCCCCCTTTTGATCATGTGAGGTCACCTGCAGGTTCCAGGATTAGGACCTCATATCTTTGGGAACATTAGTCAGCCTTCTCCGTGGCTCCTGGCCCTTGTACAAGTTAACTGAGGCCTGTTTACACCATGTCCTGGAGTTCCCCAGGGGAATTGAGCTTCACTTGTCCATAGCAACAAACTGCTCCAAAATGTACCCGGTAGGCTTCCTTCCTTCCCCGTCTCACTCTCCCACCACTCATCTAACCAGTGTTTCCTCCCAAATAAACTGCTTGGCCTTGAATCCTCTCAGTGTTTGCTTTTGGGGGACCCAACCTAAGAAGCCCATCTAGCACCGACCACAACAAAGGCGATAACATCAGTCAACTATCCTTCAAATACCAAAAACTTGGTATGTGTGCTCTGTAGACACAATATTTGGAGTTGTGAACAAATCAGGCTGGTGCAGCGGCCAGTCTATCAGGGACTACGGCTCCCCCCAAACAACAGCACTGAGCTGCTTCCTCTCAAAGCAGATTTAGTCCAGCAAAGGGGCATCATCCATCTGTATCCATCTTGATATTTCACAGTTAAGCAGAAATCTTGTGGGACACGAAGAACGGCACATTGCATTCCGCCCAGACGCTGTCGTCTTCTTTGATTCAGGGCTTCGACCTTCTCCAGACGCTGGGGAAACAGAGGCCTCGGTGAAGCGAGGTGACCAGCAACTTGTTAAGTTTGACAGCTGCTTAGAAGAAACACACGTCAGCAGTGGGAGGGCATAAGGGACTCAGGGAACTTGGGAGAACAAGCCCTCTCTCCACCAGTGACAGAAGACGTGGTGCCTCCATCTGATGGTTTGTTGGTAAATACTTCACAATCGGCACACCAAAAAAAAAAAAAAAAAAAAAAAAAAAAAAAAATTCCTGATTTATGGCATTTGCCAATTTCTGTGGTGTAAATATTCCCATCAGGGCCAGTTTCAAGCAGCCACTTTGATGTCAGCCATCTTTCCAAATTCCCAAAACTTCTTAGCACTCAGCTCTTGCAAGCCAGTATGAGCCAGCCTCGGCAGGCCACTGCCTCTGTCCTTTATTTCATTTTGTTTTTCTAATTGGAAGGGGAAGGGATTTTATTTTACTTTATTTAACGTGCAAACTTACAGAGAAATCCCAAGAATCTCCTAGATTCTTATTAACATTTTGCCATATTTGCTCATTCTCTCTAAATACATGAATTTATTTTTATTTTATTGTTGTTGCTGAACCATTTGAATGTAAAGTGCAAACACACGACCCTTGATTCCTAAGTGTGCATCAGCTCCTAAAACCTGTATCTTAGGTAACTGCATTGATGCAATGTTACCATTTAATTTGCAGCTTGTATTCAATATTATGGGCCAGTTGCCCCAATAATATTATTTAATAATATAAGTATAGCAATATATTTTTTTATGATATCAGATTCAAGCCAAGATCAGATGTTGCATTTGTTGTTATGTATCTTTTTTCTCCTTTGAACTGAAATAATTTCCTCACATTTTCCTTGATTTTCATGACATTGACGTTTTTGAAAAGTCCAGGACAGTTTAGTAGTTTGTTCTTCAATTTGGTTTCTTTCCCTTCATGATTAGATTTAGCTTATGCATTTGGGGCAGAGATATGTTTTTTTTTTTTTTTTTAATTTTCAATAAGGAAACATACTATTTGAGTTTACATAGTTATTATTCACTGGAATTATATAAGGAAAGTGTAGAACAAAAGAAGGTAGGTAGAAGGAAGAAAATAAATATCACCCATTATTACGCCATGCAGAAAAGTCCTCTCTTGAAATGAAATGTCTATGTGCACACATGCATTTGTTTTTCTGAAAAGGAGATTGTCTGTACATATTGATGTGTCGAGGTTTTCTTTAATTAATTAACATATAATGAACACCTCTCTGTATCACTCAATATCTTTCTACAACATTGTTTTCAATAGCTTCAGAGTATTGGGGTACATTTATATTATTTCTACTATTTCTCTAATAAAGCTCAATTCTGGGGCACATCCATGATGATTTCCTTGAGAAAATTTCCCAGTTGTGGAGTAGTTAAATGGGAAAGTTAAAAAACATTCAACAATTTTGATAAGGTATTGCTAAATTGTGAATCACTACATTCAGAAAGATACGGAGAGTAATGAAATCAATGTGTCCCACATTCATTTTATCATATCTCCTTCCAGGCATTCACGGGTGTGCTGACTGCAGTAGGACTTAACTGAAGGTGTATTTTGAGGATGAGGGGTTAGCATCACAAGAAAACATCCTCCTCTCAAATTGCCCTCAAGCCACTCCATAATCAGGGCTTCACCCGGTGTCACTGAGTGCCATTTTTCTAGCTTTTCTCTTTCCTCCCTTCTCAACTAGTTCCTTTTTTTATTCTCCCCTTCCTCGTCTTCCTTGTCTTGTATACTCCTTGTTGACATCCCTGCCATGACTTTGGGGCCTCACTGTCTATTCCAAATGGCTTATTAAGGTATTTTCACCAAGACAGCCTGTCCCACCCCCAGGAGTGTTTTGGTGCTAGCAGTCAAGATTGCTATTGCTGGTTACTTCTCTGTCATCACCAGGGCACTGGGGGCTCTTCAAAGACAGGGAGGATGGAAGGAGCTGGCTTCATTGTTGTGGGGATGGTTTTAAGGATTAAGTGAGATATTCTTTTCTTCTTTCTTCTTATTTGATGTTATTTTTTGCTACTCTCCATACTGACTGAATTGACTACATGTGGCCATTGTGGAGGCCCAGCTGCTGATGAGCCTGGATGCTTCTCTGGCTCTTGTGGCCTTGTCTACTGACAACTGGCACCCAAGGAAGGGGATCAGAGAGCCAAGACGCCATTGTGGTTGGGAGCAGAAAACCGACACGGTGCTCTTCAGCATTGCAGGGTTTAAGTTCCGGCCAGCGAGGAGCTCCCAGGTCATGCATGGCTGCCTCCCGCTCCCCTCCTTCACTTGATATTTCTGAGTCCCTCTTCCATGCCATCCCTTGTCTCAGCATTTCCCCGTCTTATTTCAGGCCTTACCATCTCTTTGAGTTGGGTGGTATTTTTATTCCCATTTTAGAGCTGGGGAAATTGAGACCTAGAGATGTTAGTCTACAGCTGGGACTCTGTATCTTCTGCATAAAAGGTAGGAAGGACAGGATATAATGAAATGGGGTAGACCATCGACCCTAAAGAGAAGCAGCAGTTGTTCACACTGAGCACTGGGCCAGAGGCTTATGAGCAGAGAATGGCTCTATGTGCTCCAGTGGCTGCAGCAACAGGTGAGTCGGTGGCAGATCCAGTACTTGAGCCCAATTCTCTCAACTCTTTGCCCCGAGAGCCTTCTAAAACCCTGCGCAGTTTCACTTTTTTATCGGGTCCATACCAGGATAAGGCAGAGTGACTTGCCTTGGGTCTGTGATTTTATTGTGAGAGGTGGGACTAGAGTCGAGACCTGTGTCCTGGACTGACCCTCCTTCTAACACACTGAGCTGCCTCTATCCAAGGCTGCCCATCTCTCGGCCCGATTTTCTTTCTCTGCTCCTGCCCCCTCTGTGAGGTTGCTGCGGGTGAAGACATGCCAAGACTCTACCCAAACAGTTGCCATTGACCTGACAGTTTTACACACTTATGGACTTTGCAATCCAAGTTTCAGGGAGCCCAGTGTCTGTCTAACCTCTGGGACAGAGGAGACCTGTGATGACATGCAGGGGACACAGGGCTGGTTGGTCCCATCTACTCATTGCCCACTTGTTCTTTGCCTCTTCTCATAAGTATAGTATCAAGTGACAGGTCAGGCTGGGTTTCAGATGGTTTTTTGGTGAGAACTAGGCAATGAATTTTGCTTTCTTCTCTACCTTAAAACACACAAACACACACACACATACTCACTCCCAGGCACCAAATAGCTATAGGATTTGGGGCAGACCTGTCCTTTAGTTCCAGGCCCTCCAAGATGATCTGGAGTTTTGGGGGGCAGGCTATGGGGAGGCTGAGCTGCCACTTTGAATTGCAATGTCTCTATTCATAATGCATAAAGGGGCTTCTGCCAGTGACCACAGCCTACTCTCATCCCACGGCTCAGGGAAATTAGACAGCTTCAGAGCCCCTTATGAAAATGCAATGTATTACTCCTGCTTTTTTGACTAGTGAATTATGCATCTGAGAGCGAAAAATTCCAAGATGCCGCCTTTATTAGGAACTCGGTGCCAGGTGGGGTGGACAGTGCTGTCTGCCGGGCTCATGACAGAATATTTAATAACTTATTCTGACTGCGCTTCCCGGAGGTGGTGTTTATAATATGTATTTCCCCCGCACTTTCATTTTATCAAAACATTGATGCTGGAGATTATTGCTCTACTTATGCATTTGGAACCTCTTCCTGGGTCAAAGGGCAGCATCATTTGAAATGACAAAGGCAATGACAGCGTTGTTTTTTTAATTTTTTTTTTTAAAGCAATCTGTCTCATGTGCCCACGACCTCCGCGTTCTTGGATTTTAAAGATCCATCCATTTGGAGGAGTCAGCTCCTCCGTGATCTTCAGGCCTCGAGGCAGCAGACAGCTTGTACCATCTCCTGCCATGCTGTCAGCAAGTAGAGACCTGTGATGGTACCCAGGATACAAAAGCACATGGAAAACTGCTTAGAGATCATCTGAACATTCCATTCCTTCTTTCAGCAAAGAGCAGGCTGTGGTCCAATTGTGGCTTTGTGCCAGGTGGGGGTAGGTGCTGGGGCTGCCCACCTGACCATGCTGGGCCTGTTTTAAGGTTTATTCAAAATGCTTGACAATCTGTACACCAGCATGGGGGTGTGACGTCTAAATGTCCCAGGGTCTGTACTTTTCTGCCTTTTCCAAGACATTCCTTGCTCAGCCACCCAAGGGACTGTTCTAGTGAGCAAATCTCACCATATCACTTCTCTGCTTTAAAATCTTCTATGGCTCCCCATTGCTTATGGGGCAAAATCTATACTCTTGAACCTGACTTCAAAGGTGTTAGGTGATCTCGAACCACTGACCTTGCCAGCCTCCTTCTCAGACATGCTCCGCTCTCATGTTGTAACCCAGCCAGAGGATGATTGTCACTTTCATACTGTGGGACTGTGTAACTCCCAGAATATGCTGAGCTCTGACCCTTCTAAAACTTTGCATTCACTTTTTCCCTCTGCTTGGAATGCTTTCCTCTACCTGTGTGTCTGGCTATTCCCCATCTATCTTTTAAGACCCAACTTCAGGGATGTCTCTGTCTTTCTTGATTTCCTGGGCAGAATTAAGTCTCCATCTCTTCCCATATATTCCCTGTGTTTGTACACATCTCCATTATAGCAATAGTCATATGATATTTCAATTATTTGCTTGTCTTTTCCCCCACATTGTTTCTAGTATAACATCTAGATTCTAGCTGGTACAAAATGAATGTTTGTTGGTTGTCTGTGTGGCTTCTTGGATCACCTGCAGTAGGATCCTGGCCAGATTCATATATGCATGCAATGGATATGCACTGAGCATCACTTACATGCGAGGTACTGCTATGGACAATATTGCATTGTGGTTCAATGTACAGGCACTGAAGCCTGACCTTCTGGTAGCCACTATCTATTAGCAGTGTGACTTTGAGCAAGTTATTTGACTGCTCTGTGCCTCAGTTTTCTCATCTGTAAATGGGGATAATATTAGCATTTCATGACAAGCTAGTGAGAATTAAGTGAGATGATATATGTCTAGTACTTAGCACAGGGGCTGGCACATATAAGCACATAATAAAGGTTTGCTGCAATTATAGTAATAATGTTATTACCTATTATTATATAAATATATTTATTATTATTATTATTAGTGCTACTTTATCCCCTTGAACTGTCTGGGCCCTGCAGCCTTCCCCGGCTGCTTTGCCCTGCACTTGGCAGATGGGTTGTGGATCATTTTAATTAGGCTTTATTGGGCTGTTATATGGGTCATAATTGCGGCCATTATTCATTTTCATGGGGTTGCTGACACAGCCTCAATTTAGACATGATGATATCTTGACAAGTCCCCGTATCAAAAGGATCCCTGCTGGAGGGGCTGGAGCTGCGGCAGTTAAAGGTACTTCTGAGGCCCCAAACACGGATTCACACAGAGTGTTAGAGCAAGAAGAGATGTGCTGTTCACAATGGCAGCCTCTGTGTGGATGTGGCGCCCCCTACTGGGGAGTGGGGGTCATTCACTCCATTTGGCTGTGCACGATTTCAGCACAGGATCCCCAGTGCCCTGGAGAGGGTGTGGCACAGCGGAGGCACTGGAAGAATACCTGTTGAATGAAAGCCACACTTCCTAGTGCTTGGGAAGCGCAGAGCGGTGAGTGTGGCTGATCACACAGGCCCTGGGGTGCTCTGGTGCAGCCCAGCACACGCAGAGGCTGAGTGGGGCATTGGTATCGGGGAGAAGTCAAGGCTTGGTCTTGCCCAGGAGCTTCACCTCTCTGGATCAGTGTGCCCTTAGACCTGGAATAGATGGGATTGTTGTTCAGCAAATATTCACTCATACTTCCCCACCCCATTGATATTGGACTTGCCCATGTTACTTGCTCTGACTCATGAAATACTAGCAGATGTGACACAAGAAGAAGCTGAAAACATGCTAGTGTGATCTGGCTTCTGCCCTTCTGCAGTCGGCTGAGCCATCATAGAGAAGAGCACATCCAAGGGAGCCCCAGAATGCGTGCAAAGGGAGCAGACCTAAACCCCATTTGCTGCCAGAAGCCCAGGCCAGCCAACCCTTAGGCTGAAGTACTGCCGCCCGCTGAGCCCAGCCTAGACTGGCTGAACCCAATCGATGTGCAGAGCTGGAACATGAGAATAAAGGCTTGCTGGAAATCACTGAATTTGGGGGTGGTCTGTTACACAGCATTATTGTGGCAATAGCTGACAAGTACAGAGCCCTTGGCAATTTCACTGTAGTGTGTTTCATGGATTGGGCTTCTGTATAAAATTGTTTGACGTAAGAGTTCCATTGCTGGAAATAGATAGAAAATCTCTAGACCAATGGGTCTCCACCACAGGTGATTTGTCCCCAAAGGGACATTTGTCAATGTCTGAAGGCATTTTAAGTTGTCACAACTGGGCTACGTGTGTGGTACTGCTGGCAGCTAGGCTAAACACCTCACAATGTTGGACGGCCACCTGCAACAAAGAATGATCAGGTTCAAAATTCCAGTAGTGGTGAAGTTGATAAACGCTGCTCTAGACCACACGAATCACCAGCAAAAAATAGCTTTTACCCCTCCCTTCTTCCCTCTCTCTTTCCTTCTTTCTGCTTGAATAAGATAGATAGACACATGGGCAGCCCTTAGGGAATTCATAGATGATTGGGGGTGCTTCAGACAATATAGATGTAAACCAGTCACATAATCATGATAAATACTATCCAGGCTTCTGTGACGGAGAATGACAGAGGGGACCCCCTTTAGATGGGGGGAGGGTGTGTGATCATGGAAGGTCTTTCTGTTACATTTAAGGGAAGACCTGAAGGTGGAGAAGGAACCAGGTATGGCAGAGCTGATGGAAGAGCATTTCCATGTTTGGGAATGGCAAATGCTTGGTGTATTCTGGGAACCCAAGGGGGCCCCGCTCTGATGTAGGAAAGGTGTAGGCCAACCTACATCCTCTCCAGCATGGGATCAGAGTTTGCTGACTGATTTGCACGGCCTACATTTGTACCTTGGCTTCTAGGTTTTGAAACCATGGCACTCCCAGAAATTCCTGAGGATCCCACAGTCTCAGGGACTCCTGAGGGTCCAAACTTAAGGCCAGGAAGTCTCCTCAACACCTTGTTCAATCCATTTCTTACAGATACAGGAACGAAAGCTACTCTGCATTCAGAGTAAAGGAATTAGAATGTTTTTGCACGAGTACCAAAATCCAGATTTGGGTTAAAATATACTGGGCAAAGTGGAGTGTGTGGTGGGCTCAGGTAGGCTCAGCTGGATGGAGGCACTGGGGCCCTGCAAAGTGTTTCATCTTCTCCTCACTTCCACCCTGCCCCTTCCAAACCAGCCTCCACAAGACCCAATGGGGTTACTTTGCCACACTCTGTTGTTAGGATAAAATCTCAACTCCTCTTTCTGCCTACAAGGCCCTTTGTGGTCTCGTCCTTGCCCAGCCCTCCAGTCTCACACCATGTCTTCTGGGGACCTCAAGGGTTTGTTTGTTCTGCTTCCTTGGACAGGGCAGCCACTCTGGCCTCCTTTCTCTTCCCAGGACATGTCGAGCTGCCTCTGGACTCAGCATGTTCAGGCTTGCTGTTCCCTGTGCCTGGAATGCTATTCCTTGAACTCTTTTGCACAGTGGGCACCTTTTCATCCTTCAAGTCTCAGCTGGAATATTCCTACTTGGAAAAGCCTTCCCTGACCCTGCTACTTCTCTGTGATGGGGGGCCCTGCAGCCTGCTGCCGGCCTGTGCTGGCCTGGGGCCCTCCCCGTCCTGGTGCCAGCCTTCATGTTTTGTGTGTGCGTGTATGTGCATGTGCTGGATGTGGGGTGTGGTAGGGTGAGGAGAGGAGGCAGAGCCAGAGGCATAATTGGGCCATGGAGAAGAAGAGCCATGGAGCTGGCAGGACTCCTCTCCTGGAAGAGAAAAATGAGAAGGGGAGGGAGAAGCGGCTGCTAGATCGTGAGTTCTCCAGCTGAGTCCCCGTCCCTAATTCCCACTTGCCCCCAGCCTCTGGCCTGGCCCATCTGCATCCTCCAAGATGCCCAGGACCCAAGCCAGGTGTCGTTGTGCAGGTCCTCGTGGCCAGTGAGCAGCGAGACGACTTTAATCAAAGCCCTAATTACTCTGAGTCTCCACTGGAACGCCTGCGGCCTCACAGCGGGTCTGGAGCAGGCCTCCCTCTCACTCTGGGCTTTCTGGGCAGGGCTTGAGTGTAGGTGGGTACGTGCGTGCCTGGTGTGTGTACACATGTGTGCTCTTGAGTGTGGCTCTTGAGTGAGGCACAGAATGAGTGAATGAGTGCGTGTGAACCATGCCAACACGGGTATGGTATGTATGTGTGTGTGTTACCCTGTGCATGTGTGCACCTGGGGGGATGTTGCCATGTGCATGCCTTGCACCTTCGTGTGTGCGGGGAGTACATGGAGCGTACACACACTTGTGGTCATGACTGTGTGAGAGAAATGTGGGTGAGGGAGCAAATACATGTGTGTGCACAAGTGGTGTGTGTGCAAGCCATATAATTCTTTTTCTTTACCTCTTCTAAGAACTGCAGTTACTGTGTGTGCGTGAGTATTTGTATGCTCCTGGTCACTGCAAGGGTGCATGTGTACAGTGTGTGCAAGCTCGTGTATACAAACGGGGCTCCAGACCCAGGCCCAGGTCACAGCTGCGTTTGAACTGGGCTTTCAGAGGCTGTGCCCAAAGGAGAGGAGACTGGAGACTTCGGGGAAGTATGTGTGTGGGGGGCTGTTCTCTGGGGTGGAAGGTTTGGGGGGAGGGAGAAGCAGTGAGGGGGTCAGCCTGCTGACGCCCTACTTAGTTTTTCTGGACTGAGGACGGAGGCTGTTCTAGCCTGGCTGTCCAGGGACAGAGCAGGTTTGGCTGGGGCAGGGAGGGGTGGTTCCAGGAGGACAGAGTGAGTCTTCCAAGGAAATGTTCTCACCTCCCAAAGGATGAGCTCTGTGCTTCCCACCTTAAGCCCTGATCTCCTTGGCTCTGCAGGACTGGGGCTGGGGGCTGGAGGGGGAGGGACAGTGGAGGAACTCCAGGAAGCTCTACGGGTGGGAGGTCAGGGAGATTGTTTTATGAAAGACTTTGATGGTGGTAGTGATGGTGGTGGGAATTTAATAAGTTTTCTTTCAATTGCAAAACAGAATTTTTAAGTTTTAAGCTCCGCATGAGCTCAGGGCCTCAGGCTAGCAAAAAGGAAATTTGTCATGTTTGTTCTCAGGGGTAATAATGAAGGCCTGAATGATGTTTGAACCCTTGAAGGATGACCACAGGGGGGTTTGAGGATGCTCTGGGTGGGCAGAAAAAGATTGGAGGGGCTGGGAGGGAGAGGACTGTGGGAAAGTTCTGGTGAGCCGCTGAGGACAACGGGGCTGGGCAGGCTCCTTGTGGAGGGTGAATGGTGTGAGAGGAGCCCTCTGGTGGGCGAGGTTGCATGGGGAGAAGCTGGCCTGGTGAGAACGCTGACTGGCTCCATCTCGTGCTCAGTGCTCTCTCTCTTCCACTGTGCAGCTTCTTTCCAAAGAGGTCTAGAGCTCCCCTTCCAACCTACGCTGAGAACTGAGGGTGCAGGGCCAGAAGAAAATAGAGATGTCCTCAGAAGTCCCGTAGAGTCTTTCCTTGGAAGCTCATCAAATAACCTTTTTCTCAGACTGTCCGGCTGGGGGCAGGGGGAATTGTGCCTGCACAGCCCCAGTGTTCCCAGAGCCACCTGCAGGGCTGTGAAGCAGGGGGATCTACCATGATGGCTGCTGTGTCCCGGGCTGGAAGCTCCTTGACCACCAGGATTTTTAAGGAGTCCTGACCTACTCGTGAGATGGCTTCTGGGCAGGCAAAGCAGTTATTGAAATACTGACTTAGGCTCCTTACTCTTTAAAGGCCACCTCCTAGGAACTAATTGGCTTATAATAATAGAAGAATCAACAACAATGGCAATAACAATAAACAGGGCACCAGTAGCTCATATAGCACCTTTGTGAGAATTAGATAAAGGCACCATCTCAAGGCAAATAAGCCATATAAGGCTGCCTCCTTAGGGCCGTCAATTAGGAGGAGGCACTGCTTCTTCTGGGCCCCTGCAGCCCCAATGCGGTGTGTGGCTGTGGCAGCAGAGCCCAGGCAGGACTCCAGAGGCATGTGGCTCCCCTCGGCTGGGTGCCTGGGACAGGTGCAGCCCCGGGTGACAGCCGATGTTTTTCAAGTGCTTCCTGTGTGCCAGGCATGTGCCATGGCAATGCATGCCTTGCCATAGTCAACCCTTATAACAGCCTATGACCCGGGATCCATTAACTCCATATTACAGAGGCCGGAACTGGGCTTTGGCAGGTTCTGCAGGTTGCTGGGGGCTCCCCAGCTTTGAAGTGCTGCACTTGAACCTAGGTCCAGCTCTTACCCACAAAGCTAAAAGTAGGTTGGCAAGAGGGCAGGAGGGTCGGACGGCCTCGCGGGGAGGCCCAGGCTCCCTCTCGGCTGTGCGCAGGGCAGGCCAGAAGTGCTGGAGGTTCATGCCCCCGGGAGCTGCTGGTGGATAAATCCCCCAGCTCCCTTGACCCTCCAGTGGGTCTTGTTCCGTCCCATGTCCTGGAGATTCCTGGTGGACTGAGCTTCTGTTGCCCACAGGGCCACCTACCCATGAGTCTTCTTTCCCTGTCCCACCCTCCCATTCCCACTCTGGGGATCGTCTCCCTAACAAACCACTGGTCTCAGGGTCTGCTTCTGGGGATCGTGGACTAAGACGGAGTCCTTCTCAAGTCCTTCTCAAGCCCACGGCCAGCCTCACCTGTCCAGAAAGAAGGAGCTGGAGTTGCTTAAGGAGAAGAGGAGTGGTTACAAGAACGCTCTGGACCTGGAGCAGTGCAGCTGAGAAATTTGTTTCAGCAAAGGTTCCCAGGGCAGGGCCAGGGCCTCCAGGCAGTTTTAGGGGAAACAAGGTGGGGAAGAAGAGTAGTCCCGGGAGGGAGGAGTGTGTGCAGGTCTGTGCAGGTGTGCACACGTGTACATGTATGTGTGTGCACACACGTGTGTATGTGAGCATGCACATGGTCCACTGTAGACACATCACACACAGTTTCCAGGCACCAGGTAGTGCTCAGCCTCACTGAGTCTCATGGCCCCGTGGCTGCTCCCTTCCCAAACACGAGGGTGAGAGGCGTCCCTGGGGACAAGGATGGATTCAGGGAAGGAAGCTGGGTGGGTGGCAGGGGTGTCGGCGTGGCTGAGAGCACAGCAGGTGTGGTGCATGGAAGGCATCATACCAGGACCAGGCACACCTGTGTCTGAGTCCCAGCTCTGCCCCTAAGCGCAGCGTGACCTTGGGGAAGTCACTGCTCTTCCTGGGTTCTCACTTGCCCCTGAGACTCTGGCTCCTTTGAGTTCTGCACCTGCCCTCAGTCGGCTTCCGTGCTGTGAAAGTCAGAAAGCCAGTCTCTTCACTGGTGTCCCCTACCACATCCACTCACACCAAGAGTTGAAGAACTTTGTTTTACTGAAGCTTGGGTTGAGCGGAGAGAGTCCTATTCCTCGGTGTGCTGTGGCCTTTGACCTGCACAGGCTTCCCTCTTTCCATGCTTCTGGCCTCAAATCTGCTAAATTGCTCTCCCTTGAGTAGGGCGAGCAGTTCAGCTCTCACCGAACCAGCCCCATTGAAGCTCAGAAACCAAAGCTGGACGATGCAGCTTCTTGAGCAGCCTGCTCAGAAACGCACTGGACTTAGAAAGAGCAAAGTTGCCTGCAGGTTGCATCCACGTTGGATACTGGATTTTTGACTCAATTTCATATAAACAGAGAGTTTGGTATTGAAAAAATATTTGAAAACCACTTGAGTAAAATAAACTCTAAATCCAGCTCTGCAGAGGAAGAAGTATGTTTGCCAACTCCTCTTCGATTTGAATAGCTCTTTAAAAGGCAGTCTCATCTAGTCCCCACAAAAATCTGGTAAAGGGGTATTTTATTATGATTGTTCCATTAGCAGGCATCACTGAAAAATGGATGATGTTCCCATTTACAGCAGAAGAAACAGAATCCCAGAGATGTTACATGTTTTGTCCTACCGATGAATCGGAATGCTTCTTGCTACAAGTAACAAAAAACTCAATTAAAATTACCTTAAAAATAAGGATGATTTATTAGCTTGGCTATCAATAAGTCTAGATGTCAGGTGGTTCTGGGGTGGGCTGATTTACAGCTCAACAGCATATTCATGAACGCAGGTTCTTTCCATCTTTCTCCATGCCCTTCCTACATCCAGAAACTCCCTGTTTGCAAGTAGGTCTGAAACTCTTTGTCGTTCAATATTAGACATTGTGCAGGGCTCTTTCATGCAACCCATTTTCTGGAGGAGGGAACTGTGGTCTGAGACACTTACCTAAAGTATCCCCAGGATGTGTGCCAGGTCCTCTGACCCCAGTGCCAGGTGCCCTTCATCTCCTCCGTCTGCCCGACCACAGTGCCAGGCATTGCATCCATGGGAAACTCGTGCCATGGCCCTGGCCCACATTCTTGAGGAGGCTGGGATGCCCACTCTGGCACCTGTCCCAGCGAGCACAGGGATGGGTTTTCTTGGCTCCAACAGTAGGAGTGGAGAAGGAGTAGGGCCAGCTCTGGGGGGCATTTTAGGGATGATTCCCACGACTCAGTGAGCCAGGCCTGACCATAAAGGTATCTGTGAAAGATGCTGGGCATCCTTGACCTTTGCCCCCAGTGGCACCTATTCATAAAATGTTTTAGGGAGTCACTGAATCTTTCAGGGTAAAGCATGGGTGTGGAGCAGGCAGATCTGCTGTATTAGTTTAGGTGCTACTGTAACAGATAAACCCTGACATTTCAGGACTCAGTGCAAATTTCTTTCTTGTTCACATGACATTCATTTGGTGGCAGGGTCAGGGGAGAGTCTGCTCCACAAAGACATTCGGGGTTCCAGGCTGATGGAGACTCTGACACTTTCAACATGTGACTTCCAAGGTCATCCTGGATGACATCACCCAGAGCCTGGAGGACAGCACTTGGGGGATTTGCGTGGGCCACACCTGGGAATAGTGTACTTCACTTCCGCTCTCATTCCACTGGCCAGAACTCAAAAACAGGGCTACGCCTAGCCCCAGGGAGACTGGGAAATGTCATCCAGCTGCCTGCCAGAGAAGAAGGCAAAATGGGTTTGGAAAGCCACAGCAGTCTCTATTACACGTGGTTTTGACTCTGCACCCTGCCATGTGCCATCTTTTTTTTTTTTTTTTTAGGGTACACAAGGGAGTAAAGAGTTTATTAAGAAACAAGAAAACTAGAAAAGCACAGCCTGAGACATACATGCAGTTACTGCCCTTGAAATACCTGAGCCTCAGTTTCCACATAACGAGAGATTAGTGGTAATCTTCCTGTCAGGGTTGTGGGGAGGGTTTATTGAAATCCTTTCTCCCACACTCTCGTGGAGCCGTGGTCCTCTCCTGCGGGGCACTTGCCTCTATTTACAATTATCCATGTATTTGTAGAATTCTCTGGCCACAGCTATTCCCATAGACTGTAGACTCCACACGAACAAGGGCCATGCCACCCTTAACCAGAGCTGCAGCCCTAACAAGTGGCCCGGAGCCTGGCGCTTAGTAGGCAGTCTGTAAATATATGGGGAGTGAATAAATGAATTAACACGAATGCGTAGGGGCTAAGACTTACTCCTTTAAAGATTCTTCTTTAATAACTCTTTCTGCCTCTGTGTTCCATCACTGTGTGGAGAGGGAGGGAGTGGGAGGAGGAGGAGCTGCACATTCCTCCCAGCCCCACCCGTGCCAGAACTATAAATAGCTCCAGCTGGAATCTGACTGCAGATTCCTCCAGCAAAGTCAGCATCCCCAGGACCTCTCATCCTAGATGGGGACCAGGAGCGCTTCCTCATTAATCACGGCTCTTTAATTAACAGCTCTGAGCCTGGAACAAAAGGTGCTTACTGGGAGAACGCCAGCGGGCCCTGAACTCCGGCCGCCTGTTTTTATTTGGAGGACCCGGCGCCTCGGGGAGCAGGCCTGGCATGGCTCGGTGCTGAGCCCGGCAGGGGTCGGTGTTTGGAGGGCGAACAGCTGGCAGGCCGGCCGCCCGTCTTCACCTCGGACGTCACCTCACAGAGCTGACTCAACTCTGAGCAAGGTGCTGGCACCTCCTGACCTTCCTGGCCCACGAAGGAGAGGTGGCCGGAGCAGGGCCTCTGGGCCAGGGGTTCTCAAAACTTGGCTGCCCTTTAGGATCACTTGGGGAGCTTTAAAAACATTGATGTTTAGGTCCCATGAGCTTCTGATGTAATTGGTCTGGGATGGGGCTGGGCATTGGGAGTTTTTAGCTTTCCAAGGGGTCTGAATGTGCAGCACAATTTGAGAACCACTGCTGTAGGGGCGGCAGGCTTGGGGGAAGGCACCGATGCTCAGCCCACATGGGACATTACACACAAACCTCCAGGGTGTTGATATGTGGTAGGTACTCAAAAAATCCTTCTCTAAACCCCAAAGTCCAATCAGGGATGAAGAGGAGTCTTTATCTCACAAGCCAGCCCTCCACTGATCGGCAGCTGCCACCTGAAAAGGATTTTGAGGCCATGGCTAAGTAGAAAGATTGCTGGGCTTGATTTAGTGATGTCTGTGCGCGGGACAGGAGGAGGAAGTGATGGCATGAATGTCATTCATTTGCCATCCCTGCTCGAGAAGGAAACTTTGTAAAATTAAAGACCGTCTCTCTTGTCCACTTTTAAGTCCTCAGAGTTTGTGGGAGAGTCAGCTATATTAAGCACTCAATTATCTGTGGAAAGAAGAAAGTCTGTTTTTTCTAGTTATAATTCCTTTGCCTAGGTTAGTCCATCCTTCACCGGGTCTTTTCTTCCTCTGAGGAATCCTTTTAGTGGCATTTGGTCTCCTGTCTCCTTCCCTACAGTCATGCGTCAAATTCCCTAAATTCTCTGTGGGGGGGGCCTGGTGGTAGCGCGGAAGCGCTGTTCCTGTGCTTATGAGGCGGCCCGCGCTCAAGGTTTTCCCAACAGTGTGGGAAAATAATATGGGAACTAATTTCCTTTCAGGGTGTTCCTGACGATTACATGATCTAACACGCCCAGAATGCATAAGTGCTCAGAGTTGTTTCACTTCTGAATTTCAGGGACCCAAGTCCACCCCATCTCCCTCTCCTTCCACAGACAACCCTGATGGGGCAACAGAGTGAATTTGCACATCCTCCTTCTCTTGACCTCATTTCGTCACTTTGAACTCCTCATTCTTCTGCTCCAAACCCTTTAACGCTCCCCCTCACCTTTTCTACCTACCAAGAATCAATTCTGCCAGTTTTCAAGTCTCTCTCCTATCTAGCCATCCCCAATCTACCCATATAGTTTTATTTTCCCAAACCAAAGCCCCCAGCATGATGCCCAGCTGTCCCCTCTGCCCAGGGTGATGACTTTTCCCAAACCCTCAAGTGGTGGTTTGAGTGTAAGAAGTGATTTCTGGGAGTAATCTGGGCAGTTAGCACTTTTTCCAAAACAACCTTCCCCCAATTCCAGTTATTTCCCCTGAACCACTTGAAAGCTCATTAGATGTGCAGGTTCCCAGGACTCATCCAAAGTGCATGGAACCAGATCCCCCGGGGGTGGAGACTGGGAATCTGTGTTTCAAGCACCCACAGGATCCTGGTGCCTGCTAAATTCTGACAGTGGCTTGCAGAATGTTCCTTAAGCTAGACCCGATTTCAACAGTTTCTGGGGAAACGATACCCTGCTGTTTCTCTTTGCTGGGCCCGAGTCCTTGTAGCTCTTTTTAGCAGTGGCTCCAGATCCTGACTGCACCCTGGATCCCAGGTCAAATTACACCCGGAGTTCTGGGGGTGGGGTTCTGGCATTTGTTCTGCTATAAAGTTTCCTGGATGATTTGAACACACGTGCAGGGCTGAGAACCACCCAGGACTGAGATTCCAGTTTCAGGGGAAGAAGGGATCCTTGGTCCTCTCCTTATTTCAAGAGAAGGGAAACGCGCTTGGTTCTCCCCACTTCTGCCTTAGAGAGTGGGGCAGATTTTAGAGATCTGTGCCTGGTATACACAGGACAGGATTACTTATGTAAAAACTTTTACTCAAGGATTTCGTACTCATTTTTTATCTCCTATTTCATTGAACTGGTGTAGAAAGCTGATGATTTTGCTCATGTTCTTCTGTCATACCCAGTTTAGTACTCTTTTTTCTCTGTTATTCCAATCTACATGGTCAGCAAGAGTATGGTACTGCACCAAGATTTGGGCTGGGAAGGAGGGGGATGGAGAGGCTCCTCCTAGGACAAGCTGGCTCCTGCTCACCACCGGCCCTGCCCCTTCTTGCTCTGGCTTTGCTCCCACCATGGAGCCCCCTTGCCTCAACCTCAGCATCTCTGAGGGGGTGTGGATCACCTTCTTAGGCAGCCTTTGAGGTGCCCAGCTGCTAAGACAAATACCACACAATGGACTGGCTTATCAGCAGTTTTTTAACTCATGGCTATTGGCTTCAGAGACTAAAAGGCTTGTTTCCTCCCAGGATTGGTATCTTCTGGATGGTCAGTGATCCTTGGGGTTCCTTGGCTTTTTTTGTTACGTGTCAATGCACATGGCGGCAACTTCTCCTTTCTCTCCTGGGCTCCCACGACTTCTAGCTTTTGGCTGTTCCCCATGGCTTTTCTCTCACACACTGATTTTCACTCTGTTTGTAAAGGACTCCAATAATCCAGATTAAAGCCTGAGCTGAGTCAGGGGGGCCACATCTTCACTGAAGTAGCATCTCGAAGAGAACTTATTTCCAATGGGCTCACACCTGCCAGAATGTGGACCAAGGCCAAGTACATGTCCCAGCTGGGGTACACAATTCAATCCACCCAGTTTATTTCCTATTTTAGAAGACTTTTCCCCCTCCAATCAGTTAATTCTCATCCTCCAGATCTCAGCTTAAATGCCACATTCTCAGGAGCCTCCCTGATTACCCCATTTTATTTGGTGCCCCTCTCCTCCTACTCTGATGGTTACTGCACCAAGTTTATCACACTTACTGCAATTGGTAATTACACTTACTAGAAAATTGTTCTAAGTGTTTTTTTTTTAGGAAAAAAAGGATGGAAGTAGAAATCCAAATATCTTAATGGGGAAGAAGAAAGTATTTCTATTGTGTGCTCAACAACTGAGCCCCTATCTAATAGGGTGTTTGTGAGGCTTAGGCAAGAATGCAAGTGAAATGCAGAGCACAGTGCCTGGCACACGGGAAGTCCTCAGATTGCTGTGGTTTGAAAATGTAACTGTGCATCCAACTAGAAGAACTATTCATTCTTTTTGGCAGGGAAGATAAGCCACAGCTGCCAGGCCTTGCTGTACAGAATTGAAAGCAGGCCTGTAGCTCACAGGGCAGCTGGAAGGTCAGGGTGCTGGGCAGGAGAGTGAGGGGAAACTGAGGCAGAACCCTCAGATGGGTTCTGGAGTGAATTGTGCAGCCAAAGACCCACCACTCTGGTGTGGACCTCAGGTATCAGCTTGCCCACTGAGTTACAGCCTGCCCCAAGACATGCAATATGCTTGCACAAGCTGGCAATTGGGCTTCTGCCTCAGTTTCTTTGCCTGGAACCCAACTCACTTGACAGGGATCCAGACTTTTGACCTTCTCTTGGTAAAGTTGGTTTTACCACTAAACCTTCAATTGCTGGTCTGTGCTCCATGCCTCCTCACCTGGCTAAGTCCTATTCATCATTTATGTAGTGCTGTCAGACGGAAACGCAAGCCATATAAGTAATTTTGACTTTTCTAGTAGTCATATATATATAAAAAAAGTGAAAAGAAACAGGTGGAATCAATTTTGATATTTTTCATTTGGCCCACTAATAAATCTTAAGATAAGATAAAAATCTTATCATTTCAGCATCTCATCAATATAAAGATTACTAATGAGGTATTTTGCATTCTTTTTTTATACGAAGTCTTAGAAATTTGGTGTGCATTTTACACTTACAAGACTAGCCACATTCAAATGCTCAATAGCCACATGTGACTGGTGACCACCATCCTGGACAGCAGAGGGTTATGTCTAGGACAATCCCCTCTCATCAGGCACATCTCCAAGCCTGGAATCATTTTCTTCCTCCTTGGGCATCCCTTATCAAAACGGTTACCAAATTTTACTGTTGATAGGTTAATGTTTCTCTTTTCCTTTAGGTTATAAACTCCACGGGGGCAAGGAGCAAACATTGCTGCCAGCTGCCCTTCTACCTGGCTTGCCTGGCATCGCGGACGCTCCACAAATATGTGCTGAGTGAATATGTTAACAGGACCCTCTGTTCTCCAGGGACCCCCTCACTACCTCTGTCTCCTGTGCCGCCACCCCTGGCCCTGCCTCAGTTTCTCAGGTCCCAGCATGCCTTGCAGCTTGCCCAGCTCCTCTGTCAGGACAGGCTTTTAGCCGGCCTCAGTCCCGAGGCAACTGACAGCAGGGATTATTAGTGGCAGCCCAGGCGGGGGCCTAATGGACTTGGGCAGGGCCCGTGTGGGAGCCTGCGTGGTGCAGGGGGCAGGCAGAGCTGCCCGGAGTGAAGGATGGCCCTGCCTGCTGGCCCGGGGAGGCGCCATGCACATACTTCCCACTGATCGGTGCCAGCACGCGTTCCAGGGACACTGCTAAATGCCGGCTGTAAATCTCGCTTAAAGGACCATCAAGAGCAGCTTTTGGCTGCGAGCATCTTTGCCATTATTCTTTACTAGGCCTTTTAACGTAACTGGGAACAGGGCAATATTTTGTTCATCTGTAGCTATTGGAAAGAAGCTCAGTGGAGTTTAATGGTCAAAATCCAGGCAGTTGGTGCACCCTGAGAGGGATCTGAGACCGGCTGCAGTGGGCTTTGGGGTCCTTTGGGGGTGGGGTGGGTTCTAGGGAGGTTCCTGGGCTGTCTCTGGAGAGCTGAACCCTGTAGTCTATGGGGGTGAAGGTTGAGCTCACCTGCTCCCCAGGCCTTGCCTCCACACTCCTTAGGTGGGGTGAGGGATTGGATACTTCCAGAGGTCCCTGCTGACCCATGGTACCCCGAGAAACCCCTGGGTCTCTCCCCACAGACTGAGAGCAGGAGGCTCACAGCAGAGGCCGCCCTCCACCCCCAAATCACATGCCTTTCAAACCCCAACAAGAATAGCCTTTCCTCAGTCCTCGCAGCCCCCCACAATCCCTGCTCTACTGTTTCCAGTCCTCAAACTGTCTGTGCAATGTGAAAGCCCGCAGAGAACTGTTTCCAAAGAAGCTGTAGAGAGCAGCCCTGTCTTGGGGGACACACCCCATCCACCAGGCATTTGAACTAATAAAATAACAGCCAAGAGTCTGGGGGGAGGGGAAGCAGCTGTAGCTCAAGCAATTGAGCTCCTGTTTACCATATGGAGGACCCGGGTTCGATTCCCAGGACCTCCTGGTAAAAAAAAAAAAAAAAAAGAAAAGAAAAAAGCCATCCCAGATCTGCGCAGAGAGGAGAGGTACAGCCTGCCCCGCAATGCGTGGGGCCTGTGCGGCAACGACGCACCAAAAAAAAAAAAACAACAAAAAAAAACCCAACAACAAAAAAACAATGATGCAACCAGATAGAGAGAAAAAAAAAAAAGAAGAAGAGTCCATGGAGTCTTCCACGAGCCAGAGAACCTTCCTCACAAATATGGAGCTCATTGGTGACCCTTAAGTGGGACTAACATGTTGTTCAACTCGAGGTAGGTACCAATTATATCGGGGTCTATGCGAACAGCACCTCTTGGATTTGTGCAGTGCACAGACTGGGCAACCAGATGCAGCAGCCCTGTCCTCAGCCTCCAGTAGGTCTCTATTTTGGCATGGTGTTGTATGTAGGGGTGGGGGATTGGCTGTGTGGTTCCCAGAAAGGGTGCTGATGCGCTAGGCCCTCCTGATAGCTAGAGGCCACTGCTTCATTGGTGGGTCTGAGCCTCTCCTCCCTCTGCTTCAGAATTCTAGACCAGGGGTTGGCAGACTGTAGTGTTTTACAGGAACACAACTATGCCCTCCGCTCACGTATTGTCTATGACTGCTTTCAAATGGTAGAGTTGAATAGTTGTGACTGAGACCATATGTACCACAAAGCCAAAAAATCCTTACTATGGGACCTTTTAAGAAAAAGTTTGCCAGCCCTTGTTCTAGACTGTGGTGAGAGCGAAAGAGATGGCTTCAGTTTCTAAAGAGGGCAGGGGGTAGCTGGAGGCTCCGGGGGGCTTTTACTGACTGCTTTAAGCAGGCTGGGACATATCTGCTCCGCCCCCCCCCCCTTTTTGCTACCCCTGCCTTAGTGGAATTAGTGATTAGGAGTGTCCAAATACCTTTGTTTTGCACAGTAGCTGGCATCCCATCCAAGGACGTGTAACCTGAGTGTCCAGCTCTGGGTATGAGAGCCAGCACTCAAGAGCTCATTCTGCAAATGTTTATTCCATTTGCTAAGTGTCAGAAACCATGCATGCTACTTTGGTACAGAGACAAATCAGACACAGGCTGTAAGCCCTCCCCTGGAGACTGGTAATGGGGAGACATATGCACACAGATAACTGGAATAGGGAGTGAGAAATATGATAAAACATAAGCATTGTGTTTGACTATTCCATGGAAGCTGATCAGGGAAGGCTTCTTGTAGGAGGGGACAATGAGCTGGGCTTTGAGGTAGGAATAGAAGTTTTTAGGAATATGAAGGAGGACGTGGGTATCCCAAGCACAGAGTTCCTATTGTAGTCTCAGAATGGGAAATTGGAGAACATTTATGTAAGTTATTGTTCTGTTTCTAATGTCTCCTCTTCCCTATAGTCTCACAGCTATTACAACCCTGCGCATATATACAAAGACTTTCATCTCCATTTTTCTGTCCAGGTACACATGTTTTCAGACAGATGATTACCTGTGCATTATAAGCAAATGTTCTTGATATTTTCCACTGTCACATAATAAATGTCATAGAGAGAAAGTTGAAATAATAAACTGGGCATGATGGGGCAAATACATGGAAAATCTGTACATGGCAAAGGAATAGTTTCCCCAATCTAGAAAAAGCTCCCAACAATTAAAAAGAAAAAGACAAATGTTCTAATAGAAAAACATACAGAGGCTAAGGATGGCCAATTCACAAAATAAATGTGAATGTTCTAGAAATATAAAAACATATTTAACTCCACAAATAGTCCAAGGAATGCAAATAGGAACAGTTCATTTATGACCCAGAAGATTGAAATGATTAAAAATTAAAGAAAACTAATTTCTGCAAGGTTGTAGGGATGGGACACTCTCACACTCCATGGGAGGTCGATGTAGATTTATACAGTTTTTTGGAGGCACAGTTGAGAAAACCTATCTAGATTCTAAATGTACACACTTTTCAGCTGGTGCTAATACCTCTAGTTATTTATCATGGGTAATAATGGAACAAATGTACAAAGGTGTAGGTACAAGGCTAGTTAGTACAGGATCATGCGCAAGGAAAAAATAGAAATAACTTAAATGTCCATCTATATGAGACTAGCTAAATCAATTCTGGTAAAATGGTTAAAAAGAATGATGGAGATATATGATAAATAGCATACAAAGATCTCCTTGACACAAATATCTCCTTGAGAAAAAATAAGACAAGTGGTGTAATAGCAAGATCCGTAAATAATATGTAATTCTGATGGGTGTATGCAAATAATGAAAGATCTAAAAGTTGATATTTGGTTATCCTTGAGTGCTGGGACATAGAGGAATTTTTGTTTTCTTCTTTGGACATTTCTGAAGGTGTAAATTTTTCTATAACAAGTATGCATTATCTCTGTCAACCGAAAGATAAAAATTGCAGTACCACAACCTTGTCCTTTTTAGTTGGAAACTTTTGTTCATCTCAGACAAGAGATGGTGTTTTCCTTCCTCTTTGTGCCTCACTGAAGTCCTCCCCATTCCTGCTTTTACTTCTCTGACAGGTCTCTCAACCCGCTGGACTCATCTGCAATGACCTAACAACCCACAATGAGAACTCTGCCTCATCGGCTCTGTGTTAGATTCCTGTGGCTGCCATAACACATCACCACAGACTGGGTGGCTTAAAACACCAGAAACCAATTTTCTCATATTCAGGAGGCCAGGAGTCTGAAAGCACGGGGTCAACAGGGTTGGCTCCTTCCGGAGGCTGAGGGAGAAACCATCCCACGCCTTTCTCCGAGCTTCTGGTGGCTGCCAACTGTCCTTGGCATTCCTTGGCTAGCAGACGCATCCCTCTAGCCTCTGCCCGTGTTGTCACATGGCCTCCTCCTCTGTGTCTGTCTCTGTGTCCCCTCCTCTTCTTTAAGGACAGACCTTATATATTTAGCTCCCCTCAAGAGCCAAGATGATTTCATCTCAAGATCTTTAACTAAGCACACCTGCCAAGACCCTATTTCCAAATAAAGTCACCTTCCAAGGTTCTGGGTGGACATGAATTTTGAGGAAACACTATTCAGTGCATGACAGTGTCCTTAGGCAGGAATCGAAGAGGTGAAGGAATAGGGATGAGGCTAGCCCAGGTGACCGGGCAACTCAGCCCTGCCTGGGAAGTTCTGTCCTTAGGCAGACATAGCACTATCTTGGCTATCATTGCTTAGAAGAGATGGAAATGTGGCCAGTTCACCTGTGACAGAGGGAGGAGCTGAAATAAGGGCCCTGTGGGTTTGAGAGCTCTGGAATGTGGCCATTTGATACAACTGAACAGATAGGCTTGTTAATCCCTCCATGTTCTCCTTGCCCTCTTCCCTACCAAAAGGCAACTATATTGACTAGGGAAGTCAAGTTCTTTAACTATGGTAACCATAAGTCCCTTGTGTTTCTGTGAATGCCCATTTTCAAACCTTATATCTCATCGCCAGGCCTGCATCCTGACCCTTGGTTTGGGAAATATGGCCTCTGCACCTTTAAATGTTTAATATCTTCCAGGAGTGATGAAAAAAGAGGGGGAAAGAAAGTTGGTATTTAGGTGTGAGTGCGAGTGCGTGGCTGTGTGAAGGGGTGGGAGGGTGGGGTGGATGCTGGGGGACCCCAAGATATTTTCTTTCTTGTCTGTTTTTTCCACCCTATTTCTTTTTCCTCCATGTCAACACCAAACAAGACAGGACTAAAATTAATGGGGAAAGCAGCAATTAGCAAATTAGGTTAGCGGCGTGTTGCCGAGTGGCACGGCTGCCAGGTGCGGGGTCTCTGGCAGGATATTTATTAGGGCCTGTCAGAGAAGTGACACTTTGATAAATGGAGTTGGGTAATCAGCCCCTATACGACAGCAAGCATTGTGAGGCCTCAGCACGTGCAACTGCGCAAGCCAACCTTTGTTAGGATTTTTAAAATTTTAACACAACAGCAACATCCCCTGCCACCGAGAGCAGCCTCCATCCCAAATCCTGATGTCCAGAGGACACCAGCGGCTTGGGTTTTCCCTTTGGATGGGAGACTGGGAGAAAATGGTCAAAAGCGATTGATGTGGGAAACTCTCCGAGTTTTGGAAATGCCCTAGAGTTAAGATTAAAAAAAAAAAATAGGAGTGGGTTTTAAAGAACAACCAATGGAAGGTTCTATTTTCACTCAGATGCTTTGCAAAAGTGACCTTTACTGAGGCACAAGAACAGCCTGGAGATGGGAAGATGGGGACATGCTGGTAGCTAGAGGAGGGTGGCTCTGGAAGGTGGTGGAAAGGCCGGCATGACTGAGACCTCCTAGCAGACGTGCACCCAAAAGCAGACTCAGGTGTCACTTTTCCCTAACAGCATGACCATGAGTGGCAATGGCAGGGTACGTGACACAAGGAGAGGAGTTAAGTTATGACCGGTTCTTCCAGGCATTGGCTGCCAGTGTCTCCTGCCTTGCCCCCATATTGGATCTCTGGGCCTTTCTTGGGGATGGAACAAGAGGCGAATAATAGAGCTAACCTCTCCCAGATTCCCCATCTCTGCTAAAGGAAACTGAGGTGTTAGTGATGGGTGATGGACGATGCGGCTCTCATGCTGAGGGGAGGTAGAGAAGCCTGATGTTCACATTATCACCTTCAGAAGTCTGGGTTTGGGATGAAGGACAGTGTAAGTCTTGTCCACACCTACTAACTCCTGGCTAGCATTCTGCCAAATACACTTCTCGTTACCATTGGACTGGGTGGGGACAAGCAAGGACAGACCCCTGAGGTGGACTCAGGCCTGCGGATTACTCTGCTCACACAGAGGGCTGCAGAGGAATTCCTTCTCATGGCCCCACTCCTATTTCTGTCAACACGATCTGGTATTTTACAGACAGGTCAACAGGATTGCAAATTCTTTCCCCCTCAGCTGGAAGCCCTGCTTAGGCACTGAATGTTCTGAACTTCAGTGTGTGCCACTACAATTTTCCCTGTTGAATTTCCTCTGCTGGTTTTGTCCCAACTTCCCAGGTTGTTGAGAAGATATTGTAGCTTGATTCTGCCAAAGCAGTTATTTCTCAACCTTTGGAAGAGAAGAGGACTCTCTTCACCCAAGTAATTTATAAAGTTACAAGAGGACACGGCAAGAAACTTTTACGAGCCTTCTCGGGGCGAGGCTTTATTAGCAACAACTAGCATGAGTGAGGCGAGAGGCATTTAATTTATTTTTATTTTTTTAATAATAATTTTATTTTTTATTTTTTAAAAGACACTTGGATTACATAAATGTTACACAAAAATCACAGGGATTCCCATGTTCCCCACCTCTCACACCTCCCATAACATCCCACATAAACATCCTTCATTAATGTGGCTCATCACCTGCAATGGATATACACATCCTGGGGCTTTGCCTCTAAGCATGGACTATAGTTCCCATTGTAGACCACACTCTCTCCCACACAGTTCTGCGTGTTATATGCATTTTCTAAGGGACTTTTCATGTGCGTTTTTCACTTGACCTCACTTTATCCCTGTGGCTAGCCTCAATACTTTTTATTTAGGGACTCCCTTTTAAAGACAAGGAAACTGAGACTCAGCTTATGTGACTGTCCCAAAATCACTCTGCTAATAAGTAATAGAACTTGAACCATCTCAGGTCTTTTTTTTTTTTTTTTTAATCTGCCATGCTATTTTATTGGTTTTGTCTAAACTACTTTTTAAAAAATTAGTAGTTGCTTTTGAAGTGTAGCACACTAGACAGCAAAGTGCACATTCACAATGTACGGCTTGATGAATTCTCACAAACTGCACACGCCCGCGTAAACAGCACCAGATCAGAAGCAGATCTGATCAGCCCTCGAAAGGCCCCTCTGGGCCCCTCCCAGTGCCACCGTGTAGGAAGGATGACCATGCCCGAGTTAGGTTTTGCCCCATTTTTGAGCTTTATGTAAATGGAATCTTACAGTATAAAGCTCTTGTTTCTGGCTTCTTCTACCCGACACGTCGTTTGTGAGATTCATCCATGTTGCTGTAGGAAGTTGTAGACTGCTCTCTGTTACACAGTGTCCTGCTGTGGGAATGCACCACAATTTACTTATCCATCCTTCTCTCGATGGCATTTGGATGATTTCAACTTTTGACAATTGCGAATATTGTTGCTATGAACATTCTAGAATATATCTTTGATGAACCTAGTGACTCTTTCCATATGCCTGGGTCATAAGAGTTGTGTATTGGCTGCAGGTATTTGATTTGACATCTGTCCTTTGTCATATTTCCCATTAATTACTTACTTCATTAACGTTTTAAAGGCACACTTGAAGGTCACGTTCTCCTGTCTTGCTTGACTCCCAGTTGCTGCACGAACACAGCTACATGCCTGTTGGACTCACAGTTAAAGCCAAAAAAGTCCTACGCATCCTGTACCTCCCCTCCCTAACCTTCATCTCCTGCCACCCCTTCACTCACTCGGCTTCAGTCCCGCTGGCCTCTGGATGGTTCTCACACAGACGTACGCACCTTAGGCGCCACCAGCTGCTGTTTCCTCTGCTTGGGATGCTCTAGCCCCAGGTTTCTGCATGGCTGGCTCCCTCGCCTCCTTCAGTCTTCATCACGATGTCCTCTTGATGAGGCTTTTCTCAAACACCCTATTTGATGCAATAATTCTCTCATCAGACTACCCCCTCCCTTCGCCTTGGATTTTCCCGATGTCACCATTGGCCATACACATGTGACCTAGTTGTGTGTGGCTCATGCCTCACACTGTGCAGCCTCCTTGAGGACTTGGGTTTGACCTGTTTGTGCGGCATCCAAGGTGTGCACATGGTGGGCCCTCAATAGATATTTGCTGAATGAATGAATACTTCTCTAAAATACAGATATTATGTTTCCCAAGCATGGGTACCTCATCAAAAAGGAAATTAGAATCATTTCACCTGACATTATCTGCAGATGCACAATAGATCCTGGTAATTGCCTCATTCTTTTTAAATTAGTTGTCAACTGACCAGTTAATAAGAAGGTCTAGAATTTTTCTTGGGATTGAATCTGACTGTTTCCTTTTCTTGGAAAAATCAATACATTATTTATCTTCTGTCCTCTCTAACAGTCTCCTTAATTTCTCAAGATCCTTCATGTGACTTTGGGAAGATACCTGCGAGGTTTGCCTGGTCCCTCCCACCTTGTCTACGACATCGTTTTGCAGCAGAGTTTTGCATCGTCATTAACATTCCCTGGGCACCTGCCCAGGGCTGCACACTGTCTGCGGCCTTGAGAACACAGAGGTATAGAGACGCTGCCTTTGCTTCTGGAGCTTTCTCAGGAGTCAGTGTGGGGATGGACTTCAGCTAAAGTGATGAGTGTCTCGTGGTAGGACCACGTGACTGGGTGGGCAGTGAGTGTCGGGGGGGGGGGGCGAGTTCCTGTCAGCGGGGGTTGGGGCGTTTTCCTCCTGTGGGTCATGCATTCAACAAGAGGGCATGATGCTGAGCACTGGGGACAGTGAAGTGAACTGGCTAGACACAGGCCCTGACCTCATGGAGCTCAGCCTAGTAGGGGCTCTGAGCACGCAGGCAGACAAATACAAGAAAGGAATACTTGGCCTGTGGTAGGTGCTCAGGAGGGAAGAAACATGGTGATGAGATTCAAAGTGAAGTGGACTCAGAGTAATTTAGATGGGGGCAGTCAGAGAAGTCCTCTCCAATGACCTCCAAGGAGCTAGCCATGGAGACTAAAGCAAGGTCATCCCAGGCACCCACAGAGGCTCCAAGATGGGAAGGACTTGGCATGTTTTTGAAACCGAGAGGTGACCAGTATGTTGGAGTGGAGTGAGTGGGAAGGGAGAGAGTGGGACCAATGGAGCTGGGTGTGGTACTCAGGGCCCCGACCTTGCAGGAGATAAGATGGCATCAGGATTTCTGTTAAAAGCAATGAGAAGTGTTTCAGGGAGTAGCATGGTTTTATTTCCATTTTACAGAGATCCCTCTAGCTACAGCACAGAGGACTAATGGAAGAGAGGCAAGAGGGGAAGCAAAGAGACTGGGGAGGAGGCTGCTGCACTTGACCCAGAAATGATGATGGTGGTCTGGCTACGGTGGAGGTGGCCGAGATGGAGAAAAGTAGACGGATCTGAGATGTATTTAGGAAATTGGGTCTATGGGACTTGGTTGGATTAGATGAGGGGGGTGAGGTTAGGGAAGATTCAGGAATGATCCTTAGTTGCTAGTTTGAATGTCTGGATGGATTGTGGTGACATTTATGGAAGGAGGAACATGCTTATCCATGATGTACTTAGAAGTGAGTAATGAGTTATCCACCTTCTGATCATCACAAGTGTGACCACATCTCCTCATTACTGGAGTCCCAAGGAGGAGGCTGGATGTCTTTATTCTGTGGTCATGAAGCTCCTAGAGCCTGCCAGATCCCATGCAGGTGAGCATCTATCATTCCCAAGCTTTGTGCAGGTGGTGGGGTTTCAGAACTGACTCAAACAACCTGTTTTCAAGAAGCTCACAGTCTAGCTCAGCTCTGTGTCCCAAACTTGATCCATTAGTCAGGCTGGTACTCTATGTTGAGAAGGAAAGTGAGTTTGGCCTTAATGGGAAAGAGTGTCATCAATTAGCCATGTCTGCCATGGGCACAGGATGGGAGAAGCGGTGGTCACTGTGCTGATTGGCTTATGTTCCTAAGTACCCATCCCCAGGAAGTAGGCATGGCTCTCAGTCAGGGCGCCTCCCTGTGGCGGGTTTCTCTGATGCACAGTGATGACTTCTCTACAGGAAGTGAGGTGTAGTAGGAGAACACTTTGACTTTGGAGTCAGCTAGGTCTGCCTTTGCATGCCTTGGCTACCACTTATTCACCATGTAGTCTTAGGCAAGTTTTATTACTTCTCTGAGCCTCAGTTTTTCTTGTCTGAAAAATGGGAGTAACTCCTGGCTCACAGAGTCATAAGGATTACATGGGATTGTTTCTGGTGCAAAACAGACTCTCAATCAATGTAGGTTATGAACTACTACAGAAACTTTGAGGCTACATCTAGAATCCTGGCCCTAGAAAACCCTGTACACGCACCTCATGAGACCAGCTCTCAACACCTGGTCTACGCCAGGGTCAGCAAGGCAGCTTTGAGCCCCCTGTCGTGAAAGGGGCCTCTTGGAGCATTATTTTGGGTTGTATGTATGATGGGGAGGGAGTTGCATCAGACAGAGCAGAGCTTCAGAAGCTATTGGTGGTAATGGGGGCTACGTGGAACGGCCAGATGATTTTTGTCCCTGGAAACCACGGGATTTGCACAGGGAGGAAGCATCTTTCAAGCCCTAGCCATGAAAAATTGCCCCAGATTATAACAGAAACAAAGACTTAGGCCTGTGGCTCAGATTCAAACTTTGTAACCGCCCCCTGCCCCCCTGCCACCATTATCACCACCACCACCACCACCACCTACCCCTTTCCAGAATGTCAGCTCAGTGTTGGCAGAGCTTTTTGTCTGTTTTGTTCACTGCTGAACCACCAATGCCTAGAGCAGTTCCCGGCTTAAATATTTACTATTTTAAACGATTCCTATCACCATCACCAAAAATAGCAGCAGCTGATATTTTAAAAATTCGGATCTTCATCATCTCATTTAACTCTCACAACAATGGTATGATTTAGGGCAGGGGCTGGCAAACTAGCCTGTGGCCTATTTTGTGCAGCCTGCAAGTTAAGAATATTTTTTTGCATTTTAAAGGGTGGTAAACTAAACATAACAAAAAGAGGAAGATGGGGCCGGGACCATCTGGTCCACGAAGCTGAGCTGTTTATCCTCTGACTCTTTACTGAAGAAGTCTGCCAGCCCCTGATAGAGAGCATTTGTCAGGTAGGTCAGGTAGGTTAGCGTGTAACAACCAACCTCCCCTTTGGCGGCTTGGCCTGACAAAGGTTTCTCTCCTGCTTGCTCCTAGTCAGCTGTGGGTCTCTGCAACTCTCCAGAGCTGCTGTCTTGCAGGTGACTCAGCTGTCGCAGCACGAGGCCTCTTGGTTGTCGTGACAGGGGAAGAGAGAGGCTGGAGGATCTCCCGGGGGCCTTTCATTGCCTCAGTCAGATGTGACACTTGTTACTTCCTCCCGCCAGAACTTGTCCCCTGGCCCTGCCTTACTAGGAGGAGGCTGGGAAACATAAAAGAGCACCTGGAATATGAGAGGTGAGGAAACTGAGCTTCAGAGAGGGGACTGCCCTGCTCCAGCTTACACAGCCAGGAAAGGGCAGAACAGAGACGCACCCAGGCAAGTACAAGTCCCCAAGCTCCTTCCCCTGTACGCTCCTCGACCTGGCTGCAAACTCTGTTAAACATCTCCCCGCTTTGAGTGGCTCAGACAGAATGTGCCCACGGGCGCTGGCGCATCTCCCGGACAAGCCCTCTGAGCTCTTGCAGCCCCTCCCCCAGCCTCTGTCCTCCTGGCTCTGGCCCCATTGGGGGTGGAGGGTGCCCAGCTTGAGTAACTCATGGCTCCATCGGCAACCCGCGGTGACGAATGACACCCATCCATCGTGGGCCCTGCTGATGGCCCAGCTCGTCCATCATGGGCTGGCGCTCCCAGGTGATGTATTAGTGACCAGAGAATGGATTGCTCAATGGCCAATCTGCTTGGGAAGGAAACCGAGCCAGAGAGTGGATTCAATATAATTACCTGCTCACCCTGGCCAGGACTGAGAGGCACTTTGGCAGCCCTCTTGGGCTCCCGCAGAAATATGGCTTGCAGTTCTTGAGCCACCAGGTCATTCTCAACTCATTGTTGATGGACGGGGCATTATTTTTAAGAGAGAAATTTCAGAGAGGAGCTATCGGCAGATTTGCTTTGTGATGGAAAGCCGGGCATGTCAGGTGAGCATTCTGGGGATGAGTGAAGGGCGAGCCAAACAATACTTGGGGATGGTGATAGTCGAGTTGGATCAGTGATGCTGGCTCAGTTGGCAACTCAGTGGTCAAGGCTGTGCATTTCTGCTACTCACTTGCTGTGTGACCTTGGGCAAGACGTTTAACCTCTCTGAACCTCAGCTTTAGTTTCTATACAATGAGAATAATGGTGATGATTAAATGGGATAATATATATAATGTGTTAAGCACCCAGCGTGGAACACAGTAAGTGATGATAATGATATGATGATGATGATTAAAAATCTCCAAGAGTATTCTCCCTATTTTCTGCCACATATGGATTGCAATCTGTCCAGGGAGGCAGCTGGATGAAGACAGCTGCCAAGTTTCATTTCTTACTCCTCCACTGAGAGGTACAGTGACTGGCCCTGTGACTGCTTCAGCCAAAAGAACATGGAGGAAGCAACACTGTATTACTTCTGGGCCTAGCTAGCCTCTAAGAGAACTGGCAGTTTCTGCCTCCTTTAACCTGGAGCATTTGCTTTGGGGGAAGCTATTCACCAAGCAACAAGTCTGACGACCTTAAGACTGCCATGCTGTCAGGAAGTTCACGCTAGTCAACTGGAAAAGGCAAAAGCAGGTGGAGAGAGCTGCACAGCCAGCCCCCATCTCCTCCAGCCGTCCGAGCCCGGGTGCCAAACACGCACGTGAAGAAGCCATCTTGGCTGCCCAGCCCCATCAGCCTTCAGGTTACCGCAGGCCCCATAACGCAACTGTGGAGAGAACTGAGGTGGGAGCCAGTCGCGCCCACCCTCAGAAACGTCAGCGGGACTAAGAGATTGTTTCCAGCTACAAAGCTTTTTTTTTCATATAATAAACTTTCTTTTTAGAGAAGTTTTAGATTACAGAAAAGTTACACTGGAAGTATAGGGGAGTCCCATTTACCCTGCCCCCTCTCACATTTTCCCCTATTAATAATAGCTTACACGAGTGTGGTACATTTGTTACAATCGAACAAATATTGAAGCATTGCTACTAACCAAGGTCTGTAGTTTACATTATGGTTTATACTTTGCTCTGTGCAGTTTTATAGGTTTTGACAAAATGTATAATGGCCTGTATCTGTCAGTGCAATAGCATCCCGAGCGATTCCAAGGCCCTAAAGATGCCGTGTTGCACCCATTCTTCCCTGCCCCTCCCCTCAGAACCTCCAGGGACCACTATCTTTGTATCAATGCTGCAAGTTCTTCCATCACTACAAGAATAATAAATCTACTTTAGTCCATAGTTGCATTCCCCCCTTATGTTTGTTCCTTTCCCCAATCTTGAGGATTTGGCTATGGTGACGCCTGCCCTCTTTCTCATTGAGAGGGGGCTTAGATCTGATGGGGAAGATGGAAGGAACTGTTTTGCTTGCAGTTGTAGATACTCTTTGTTTTTTGAGGCTTGTCCTTCATCATCATTTTGTGAGGTGTCCTGGGCGAGTCCCATGAACTGGAGAGTAGGTGTTGCCTGCAACTCTGCTGAGATTCAGGGGTCAACCGGCATATGAACAGACTGAAGATTTAAGTCCCTGGGACATTTATTTAATGGGAATAGTGCTAATTATAGGCTCAAATAAAAGGGGTAGAAGAATCATGTGTAGGGAAATTGTAAACGAGTCTAACTCTGTTACACTGGGGACATAGGTTATCATATATCCCAAGGTAAGGCCCGCTGGCGGGTGCTGATTCCATGGGGTTGTGTGCCCTGCCTATAGTGTTGGATGTCTCCAGAGCCCTCAGGAGCACCCCTGTCGGAGGCTTTGTTTACGGTGGCAGTTAGTGAGCTCTGCCTGAGACCTGCATAAGCGAAACCTCTGCACTGACCTCCCGACTCACTCTGAAATCTCTTAGCCTTTGTGTTTAATGTTTCCCCCTTTTGGTCAAGGGCTTTTTCCAAATGCATCATCCAGCTTGAGATAGTTTGTTAATGGTTAACTGGAGCTTTGTTCAAACCAGTATTTATTGAGTACCTACTGAATGCCAGACACCACTTTGGGAAAACAAACTAGTGGATGTTGGCTTAAGGCCTCACACGGTTCTTTTTAAACCTTAGGGCTCAGAGACAGAGCTGCTGGGGCCACGCCTGGGGAAGGAGCAGCTCACTGCCCACGTTGCTGGGTTCTTATCTTTCTTCCAACCAAAGGAACTGGGTGTTTACCTGGTTACCATACTGAGTTTCTGAGTAAGATTTAATTTAAAGAAAGGCCTTCATTGCTTTAGAAATGTTTAAAAGCTCTGGAGTGGTGAGGGTTGGACTATGACTTTAGTCCCAGCTGCCATATAACCAAAGCAGTTCATGAAAATGATGAGGTAAACCAAGTCTAAGATTCCTTATTACAGGATTTCTCAGAGCTTTTCATAAACTAATGTACTATGTCAACCTCAGAGAGAAATACCTGATTCTTTTGGATTATGGAATTAAAGTTTTCCCCTTTTGTACCCACTTCCATTTCTTTCTAATTCTTAAGTAACTCGTTCTAATTTTTAAAAAAATTTTCAACTTGTTGCAGACTGACACAATAAAAAATGAATTACCTGAAAAATAAAATAAAAAAGACACTCAGTATATGGGAACTCTGAATTTTATGCACGGTTTTTCTGTAAACCTACAACTTCTCTAATAAAAACGAGACATGCAAAATACAGGCCTGCTTTTTTATTATTAGATTCAATGGACGAACAGTTGTAAAGGTTTCTAAATGTTGGCTCTTGGTTTCCACTCTTACCTGCTATGGACCAGTAGCCAGTGTGTGGGTGGCCCTGGCCTGTGGACCCCGTTTTGTGCAGGAGTGCTGCAGAGCGCGCCTCACGACCTGGTAGATAAAGGCAAATGCAGGGTCAGGGAAAGGCCTGATGGCCTTTAGTTTTTAAGAATGAAAGAGGCTGGAGGCTGTTTTGCACGCTGAGGTCAAGACACCAGCTTTGGTGGAGGGGCTGCAGATCCTGGTCAAAGGGCTGATGGACGGATGATGCCTTGGAGACCAGGGATAGATGGATGGGGGTGAGGGTGGCCCCACCCGGAGGAAGGGCAGGGAGGTGAAAACCAGCCAGGAGAGCAAGACCTATCTCAGGAGGTCACCCAAACTGCCCGCCTGCTTGCTCCCTGGACCTGTGGGCCTCTGTCCCCCTTCCCCACCTTAGGCCTCCTTGTGCTTACTCCAAGCTGGACTCGTCACTTCTGCTTCTTGCCCCTTTAATTTGGTGACATGCTTGGGTTCCCTTTTCTGACCCTTGGGGGGGTCTTTTTCTACCAGCTTCTCAGCTCTAGGCCCTCCTGAAGATTCGGGTGAGAGCTGCTGTCGTTACTAACCAGAACCCTGCAAAGCTGCGCTGCTTGGACGGGCTCGGAAGGGAGGAGCAGGTGGGCACTTTCAATGAGGGAGCCTGCAGTTAGCCTCGCTGCCACAAACGTGACACTGTGATATCATGGACCGGCCACATAAACCCTTTTGTGATGATATATTCTCTTTTTGTTGGCTCAGCTTCCTTCCTTTAGGAAACTCTCTATCCCTTTGTCTGTAACTATCTTGCTCAGTTCATTTTGGTCTTTAGGAGGCCGATACCCCTCTTCCCACGGCTGGGCATGCAACTCAGGCTGGGTGAATCAGAATATTTGCAGGACTTTTGCCGGTTGCATCACGGAAGATGATGTTGACTGCTTTGGAATATGAGCCTCAAGAGCAGAGCAGGCTTGGGGCTGCCACAGGCCATATTGCTCGTCCTTAGGAGGAGGTGGTTTACCTGAGGACACAGCCAAGAAGAAGTGAGCAAAGCCAAGAGACGGAAGGAGAGGGATAGTGTTCTAACACCACCACCATTTGAATTCCACTGTGTCTCCAACCAGTTCTACACCTTGGACTTGCCAGTTACATGAGCCAATATGTCCTCTTCCTGCTTAAGTTACTTGGAATTGGGTTTCTCTCACTCACAACCACAAGACTTTGGATGAATACACCTTTCGACCAGGGATGGCAGAGCCATGGTGCATGTGCTGGCGGGCACTAAGTTCTATGGCCGTGACAGATATGTTAACCCATCACAACACTTCTTCCTCATCAAACCTAAACTTGGCTTCAAAACCTTCAACACAGAATTCCAGGCAATCTCACCCAATCAAAACGAGCGTGCATACAAGACGAAAGACACTTGCCACCCTCAGGAAGAACATCGGATGACTTGGGTTTCTGTCTCAGTTTCCTATCCCTTTGACTGATACCTGCTTAGCTTTTTCAGCTCTGATCATATCAGCATCTCTTTCCCCAGACACCAGCATATTTCCACCTGTTCCAGATATGCTAAAATCTTGGGATTATGATTCCGCTGCCTATTGGATGGGCCTAAAGTCAAACACACGCATCTCTATCAGTTGCTGGACTGGCCCATGTGGTCTCCTGCCACAGGGCCTTTGCACCTGCTATTTCTTTTGCTCTATCTCCTTAATTCTTACTCATCCTTCAGTTATCAGCTCAGCTGCCACTTTTACATATAAGCCCTTATTAATCTTTCTGATTAGGTTAATTTTCTTTGTATGGAGTGCTGTAACTATAATAAAAGAGCTGACAATAAATAGCACTTACTTTGTGCCAGGCACTATTCTCACATCACACTAATGCTGGTGTGGTTGGTATTATTAATATCCCATTTTACAGATGAAGAGCCTGAGGCATGTATTGCAGCACCATGTACTTTTCTTCTATACCATTTCTCATAGTTGGAATTTTATGTTTATTTGTGTGTTTTTGTTAATGTCTGTTTACCCCCCAGGGACTGTATCTGTTTTTGTTTATCACCCTTTCCTTAGTGCCTAGTGCAGGGCCTGACACAGAGTTAGTGTTTAATAAATGTTTGTTGATAGACTGACTGACTCTATAAAAAGGGTTTCCATGGACATGCTTGGCAGCTCTGAACCCCAGGGGTCTTGTGTGTCATGATGCACCTCCACAGTAGGGGGCCCTTTATTTATGCAAGGATTTGCACAGGTCTTAGGGCTGCAGAGGCCAAGACCTAGTGACTTGTGTCTTGGGTGGTTAGAGCTGAGCTTTAATGGCAGCCTTTGACAACAGTGATGGAGCTCCCTGCCGCGGCAGCCTGCGGCCTGGGCCAGGTACTAGGTGGGGACCAAGAGGCAAGCTGTGCATGCAGCGGGGCATGTGTGGGCTGTGTATGTGTACACGTGTGATTGTGTATACATGCATGAAATAGCTGTGATTTTGTATAGTCATATTGCATTAGTCTAAATCAGATGAAATTGCCAACATTTGATCTTTCTTGATCTACAAAAATGGCAATTTCGTATGGTTCAAGAGTATATGCCTACATATATGGACCGTTAATCAGGTTCATGGGCCAAATATACATGGATACTGCACTCATTCATGCTACATGTGGCATGGACTCCGGTTGTGTGCTTATGGCATGAATGCAAGGGGACACAAGTTGTCTGCAGGTGGCTCTGCATGTGTGTGATGGTAAGGAGAGCCTGAAAAATGTGTTAAGACTAGTCTGCTATACTTGGATAATGACACGCATTCTCCACTGACTGAGTGGGTGGATAATACCCTCCACTAACTGCGTGGACACGCACCCTGCTATAACCAAGTGGGTGGACATGCACCCTTCAGCAGTCGAGCGAGTGGACATGCTCCCTCCAGTAATGGAGGGGGCCTTCATTTCAGCCCCGGGCTCAGGTGCCCTGCAGAGTCCACTGGATATCCCAACCTTGTGAACACAGGGGACACGTCCCAGGGCCCCTCGAGGCACTATCTTTGACCAGACTTAGGAAAGTACAAAATTGGTATCACTATCCCTCCTGTGGAAAGAATCTCCAGCAGTCAATCTGATCCGCCATTGAAAGATGAGGCGGAACAGGCTTGCAGACACAGACATAATGGAGAGGGTGCAGGTTGTAGATTAAAGTCCCAGCCCCAGCCCTAGCTAGCTGTGGGATTTTGGTAAAAGTCACTTCAATTGATTTTCCACTCTGAATGTACTGAGCACGATGCCTGACACATCATAGGCCTCTGTGTCCTAGAGCTAGTACTTCCTCTTATTCAAAAAACATTTAGGAATGCCACCTGTGGGAGTTATTATTGCTATCCCTCAATATTTCTGGATTTTGGCCTTCTGGGCACACCGTAGAATTGTATTTTGCCATCCCCTTTAAATTTAGGTGCAGTCATGTGACTTGTTTTGGTCAATGAGATGAAAGTTAAAGCCAACGTGTGGAAACTTTTATTTTATTTTATTTTTTAGGAGGTACCAGGGGTTGAAACTGGGACATCGTATACGGGAAGCATGCACTCAACCACTGACCTACACTGCTCCCTGTGAGGAAATTTTATGAGCTGGTGCCTTAGGTGCCATGTTTTCTTTCTCCTGTCTTGGCAAAGTAAAATGGAGATGGAGGCTCCCTTATCTTGGGTCCTTGAGTCATTTGGAGCAGAGACCCCAGGTGGCCTACAATAGACATGTCATGTTGTAAGAAATAAAAAACTTCGTTGTTTTAGCCCAGCGATTTTGGGGTCGTTTGTTACCGCATCATTAACTAGTTTTTCCTGCCTGATACATTTAATATGCACTGGGTTCTTTTACCAATTTTGTCTTTTAGTCCACCTGTGAGGTAAATACTTATTGTTCTCATTTCACAAGTGACAAAACAGGCTTGAAATCTGCAAGATTTCTCTTTGGTCAGTAAACACGATCCATGTTCTGACTTTAGAAAAGTGACATTTGGGACCTTTGCTACGGAATGATCTGGATATACAAGAATCATGTCCCCTTCTCAGAAACATTTCTGGGGAGTGTTGGGGTACTGGCTGAGGGAGACTGGGGAGGCTGTCAAATATGGAGAAGAATCTGCCCATTATTTTCTTGACCTGATTTATTTATTTATTAATTTTTGACCTGATTTAGATAACAAAAGAAGCCCAGTGGAAGGTCAGGGCCATGGAGATTTCAATATCCCCACCACCTGCTGGGAAATCCACCCAGCAACATGCAGAACACTGAATAGAGATTACTTTTCATCTTTTAGAATTACCCAAGTTATCGATGATCATTGTGTAAAATTGAGAAAATTCAAAGAAATGAAACATTAAAAAAATTAAAATTATCTCATATTCTGCTACCCAGAGATAACTACTGTGAGTATAATCTTTTAATACCATTTAACACATCATGAGCATCCTTCTGTTTTAAGTAGAGGGTCCACATCATTATTTTAAATGGCTACAGAGTATTACACCATGTCATACATACCTTTATTTATTTATTAAGATTTCATAATAATAATAGCAAGTCCAACACTTCTGCATCTTTAGGCTGTTTGCAAGCTCTGGCTATTATAAATAATGCTGTGATTAAACACTCCAAAAGATATATCTTCTGGCACTTGCCTAATTATTTCCTTAGAATAAATTCTTAGAAGTGGGATTGCTCAGTCAAAAGAAATGTACTTTTCAAGGGCTTTTATTACTTATTGCCAAAATGATATCCAGAAACATTGTATTAATTTGCAGTCCTAGAAGTAATGTATAGAAATGCATTTTTCTTGATTTCCACCTCAGTCTTGGGTATTGTCAATCTCTTAAATCTTTGCTAATTCTAGCAGTGAAAAATTGCACTTCATTGTTTCAATTTACATTTCTTTGATTCCTAGTGAGTTTGGATTAGTTTTTTTTTTTTTTTTTTTAAAGATATATATATTGTTAAAATATCTTCTTGGAAACTCTGATGGAATTTTCCAGAAAGCAATTTGATCATTCATTCAACAAATATTATTTGAACCTACTATGTGCCAGGCGTAGTTTTAGGTGCTGAAGTTACAGCAGAGAACAAGGCAGACACAGTGCCTATTCCAGAGCCCACAGACAGCAGTGTGCGTGTGTATTGGGGGAGGAGCAGTGGGGTGCTGTGGGGTGGGGTGGGTCGTGGCCAGAATGGCTGGTGCTGGAGACTTGGATCTTAACCTCGGGGACATCAAAAGGTAAAATCCTGGCTATTTCTGGCTTTATCCAAATTTTGATTTTTGTTCATCATAATTTTTTGCAATAATTCTGATTTTTAAAATATTGTATTATAATATTATTTATCTTGATTAATGAGTTTTTTTGGCATATCCTTAAATATGAAATGAGTGCCTCACTTATCACACCCTAATCCTGGCTGTCCTGATATATTATTGATTTCTAAAATTTCAGTGCACACACAGGTGAGGTGCTGCTACTTGAACTCAGAGGGTCTCCAGCTTACAAATAAATGTTGTTCTGAGTACACAAACAAAAGACTTCAAGTCAGTCCAATAACCATTATTTTGAGGAAGTGCTCTGTGCCAGACCTTGTGTCAGGCACTGGGGAGATAAAGCCATTCACTGTTCCAAAGGAGATGTTCAGAGGTCCAAATAAATAATATGCCCTATAATTGTCCACCAGCTGCCCCTGCCATGACAGGTTGTGTGCTATGCCACCTTGTCCCCACCCTGGCTACCATCTTTGGTGGACTGATTGCCATATTCTCAAAAGTCTTGGACAAGTAAATATTAATAACATTAAACATAATTATAATGACTTCTACCTATTAAGTTTCCCCTGTGTGCCAACTCCCCCTACTGTACATTAAGCCATATTTAAAAAATCTCACTATTACCCTGAAGTTAAGGATGCTTAATTCCATTTTAAATGAGATGCCAGAAGTCCAGAGACTGAGACTTACCCCAAGGCCCTACAACAAGCAATTGGTGGAATTAGATTTGAGGTCAGGCTGGCTTGGGGCCAAGGTTACACTTTTCCCACACCTCTGGCTTCCTCTTTACCTTGAACCCCACCATCACTCATGGTGATGGGGAATCGCCCACCCAGTGCTCTTTCCTTCCAGTTCCTTGGCCGCTGCATCTCCAATGACCTTCACTTTCTCTTCTTTAGCCTCTGGGGCTACCACACAGCACAGCCCCCCTGCGTTCTTTGTGAATGACGTTCCTGGATTGTGTAGTGTAACGGTCCTGTTGACTGCTGCCCACACCCATGGCCGTGGTCTGGCTTTAGTCATGACCTTGACCTCTTGGCCTGTGAAATCGTACATTCTAAGAGTTTCTTCTCTGCTCTCCTTCTTCCTCCTTCCCTCACTCTCATTAACTAGCCTCTTTGACTCACTCTGACCCCAATAGCCCCATGTTCTTATTCTTAGCAGTCTACAGGCCCTTCCTGGGTCTACTCCAGCCCATGCCCCATCTGAGACTCATGGCCACACTTGTCAACTGCATTCTCACCACTCTCATTGACCTTCATGCTACACGTGCCCTTGCTGGTCCTACTCAACCTTTAGTGTACTTTGCTGGAGGTACCACGCAACTGTGGGGGTTGACTCATTACACATTCATGATGCCACACCTGCCTAATGCCCCTGGCTCATCCCCTTTGCTCAGCTGTAGTTTGAGAACTTCCCTTTCCCCCACAGTAGCTGCTCCGAGCCCCATGACTGCCCTTGAATCCCAGACTGCCCTACATTCCCAGTGCCTACATTCAGATGAGCTCAGTTCTGGACTCAGGCCAGGTGGGATGGCAATGGATTACCTGGGGATCAGTTGTAAATGCAGGAGTGAGAGACCAGGGCAGAGCACAAAGATTTGAGGTGACTTCATAGACGTGGTGTTGGAGGGCATGATTGCCTGAGAAGAGATGCTGAGACAAAGGCAAGAAAGCGGAACCAGAAGTTGGCCATTTACTTCTAGTGCATGAGAAGTGCCCCCTCTTCTTGAGGTTTCCAACTGCCCAAGAATCTTGGGCTCCGTTGCTTCCTAAGGGTTAACACACTCTCTCCACCCTGTGGCCCTGCCATTAATTACTCCAGTGGCTGCAGTCACTGCTCAGAGTCTGGTCCTGCTTGTTCCAGCTTCAGAGTGGGTTTCTTGCCAACCATGCATTATGAGGGACTAATTGTGAGCCCCTTGCACCTGCTGGTTCCCCTTGTGGCTGGGATTCAGGAAGGGGGGTGAGAGGGAGGGTTATTAATGAGCTTGTTGCTCATTATAATAAAACAATGGGAAGTTGGCAAAGGGGCTATAGTTCCAGGTGTGGTGTCAGAGAAGGCTGGTTGGCATTTCTGGAAACATGACTTTACAGTCTTGTCACCTGCCTGCTTTCCTGGCTTATGCTGTGATGTTGGTGATAAAAGAGCTGTCATCCTGAGGGACACACACAGCCCTATGAGCTCGTGGCCAGGGGAAGGCACCTGGAGCGAGTGGTTGCTGAGCCAGCACACAGGCCCGCATGGGACAGGCTGAGGCACTTGGCATGCTGGAACCTCAGCCCCAGAGGGGAGGGGAGGGCTGGGAGGGCAGGTCCTGAGGGCCCCGGGTTGCCTGGGAAGAGCTACAGTTGAGAGACAGAGTGAAAGTCAGTGGAAGGTCACCAGAATGACAACCTCCTGCACCTTGAAGGGCTCTGGGAAATGTCTTGCTCTGGTTGTGGGTGCAAGACCGTGACTAGGGTGAGGCAAGCGAGGCATCCAGGGTGCAAAATTTAAGGAGGCACTCACTCTAATGCTCATGCAAGTGCAGGATCAGGATCTAAGAGGCAGTCCTTCTTAAATCTGGTGCCTTGGAAGCCTCTCCATAGTCTAGTCCTGCACAGGTTGGTGCTGTACCAGAAGGGCCAGATGGCAACTTCTCTTTGACATTTGCCCTTGGGGCTTGGGGCAAGCTAGTGGCCACCTCCTTCTGGTTCTCCAAGGGGTGACCTGGAGGCTCTTCTGGGGGGGAGGGGCATAGATCGTGCAGCAATGGACAATGATGACAGTTAACATCAATTGGGCAGGCTTGTTAATTCTCCTCTTTGTTTAATTGTCAGAACAAGTGTGGGAGGGAGGTTAGAGAAACCTCATAGTGGGATGGTGAAGAGGACAGATTCTCAGGTTAGAGCTTCTGGTTTTAAGTCCTGACTTCACTCTTTATCAGCAGAGTGATCTTGGGCAAGATACTTAATATCTTGGCATCTCAGTTTTCTGATTTGTAAGTGGCCTTTATTCTACAACTTGAATATATCAATTTTTTTTTCACCTTGAAAGGTATTCTCCCAGATCTTTGCATGACTGCTTTCTTCTCACCATTCAGGTCTCAGCTCAAACACAACCTCCTAGAAGAGCTTCCTGGGCAGTCTTAGTTTGCCACAGGGCTGCTGCTGCAAATACCAAAAATGGGTTGGCTTTTATAAAGGGGATTTATGTGGGGGTGAAGCTTACAGTTCCAAGGCCATGAAATGTCCAAATCAAGGCATCAGCAGAGATGCTTTCTCAGGGTCCTGCCATGTGGCAAAGGCAAGATGGTTGCTGATTTCTACTGAGGTCCCTGACTTCTCCTCCAGAATCTCCCATTTCCTGGAGTTCATCTGTGAGCCACCAGGCATAGGGCTTTTCTCTTTCTGGCCTCTCTCAGTCTGAGCTGCTCCACTTTCTTCCTGAGTTCAGCTGTGAGCTATCAGGTATATAGCAGGGCATGTCTGCTCTGTGGGCCCAGACTCTTGGGGGCTTCGTGCTTAAGCTTTGGCTTCTCAAGTCCTCTCTCCAGGCAGGTGGCCTCCTTTCTGTGTCTGTCTCTCTGTGTGTCCCCATTTATATCAGACCCAGCAAGAGGGCAGAGACTCAACCTGAGTCATGCCTCACTGACATAGTCCAATCAAAAGCAATCTAATCAAGTGATCTAAAGTGAATCTAATATAATCAAAGGGTACCACACTCACAGGAATAGATTAATTTAAGAACATAATCTTTTTGGATTCACAAAATTCAAACTGTCACATCTACCTAAGGGAGTCCTCTACCTTGGCCACACTGTGTCTTATAATTGTAATGTTAAATGATTGACTTCATAGTCTTTATCACTCTCTGCAATTATCTTTTGTTTCCTTGATATCTGTCTTCACCATTAGAAATTAATTTCCATGACAGCATAGCTCTTGCCTACTTTGTTTATTACTGTATCTACAGTGTCTGGAATTGTGCCCAGAATAGGTACTTGCTGAAAGAAAACAGGAATGAATGAATGATTTAAAAATGGCTCTTAATTCACTGTGTTGTTGGGAGGATTACAGGAGATAATTCATGAAAAGTGTTTGGTGCATACTAAGTCCTCATCTCTGAGATTCAAGGACGCATGCACCTTGTCTACCTTCACCAGCCAGCAAGCGGCAGCACCATAACCCAACACCCAAAATCTGTGCTACTCACCTGTTCTATATTCCAGCCCCCAGGTGCTTTCCTGGTGGATCAGAACAAGGAGATGAGCTGAGAACCATAGCTCTCTGGAAAGGAGGGTGTCTTGGGGAGAAAAGACCTGTGTGCAAATCCTACAACTTATGGTTAAGGGGATCAGGATGTCGTTGGCAGGAGCTACAGCCCTATAAAAGGAGAGAGAGTAAAACTACTTAACAACCAGATGTGATGGGCTAATGGCACCTAACGGTATGTCCATGTCCTAATCTCTGGAACCTGTGAATGTTACCTTATTTAGAAAAAAAAGGTCATTGTGGATTGGACTAAATTCAGGATCTTGAGAGGAGGCGTTCATCCTCGATTATCTGGGTGGGCCCTCAATCCCAGCACAGGAGTCCTCACAAGAGAGAGGCAGAGGGAGACATGGACAGAAGCGAAGGCCACGTGAAGACGGAGGCAGAGACTGGAGGACGTGGCCTCAAGCCAAGGAGCACCTGAGCACCAGAGGCTGGAGGAGGCAAGGGGGGATTCTCCCCAGAGCCTTCCGAGGGAGCTTGACCCTGCCAGCGCCTTGATTGCAGATGTCTGCCCTCCACAACTAGGAGGGAATAAACGCCTTTTGTTTTAAGTGACCAAGGCTGTGACAATTTGTTTCAGCAGCCACAGGAAATGAATACACAGACACAGACCAACCAGAGGGCTGCTGGCACAGAGCCAGAGCCAGTGGTGCGGTCTCCACATTAACCCGTTGCTGCTGGAGGGGTCCTGGGAGTCCTGGTAGAGGGGTTGGCTAGGTGGCCGGGCACTCATGGGCCCAGAGCGGTGGCTATGGACCAACCAGTGCAGAACTGGTTTAGCAACTGGCATGGCTACAGGTGTGCACAGCCAGGAGCAGCCCTCTTTGAACCCTAAGTTGGTGCATTGCCATAGAAGTTTCAGTATTTTATTTGTGATTTTCTCTTTTTCCTCTGAACTCAACGTGCTTAGCTCACAAGTAAACTCACAGCCTTGGGTGAGCAAGAGGTATGTGGCTGCAGGTGTCCGCCTGTGGTGTCTGAGATCCTCTAGAATGCCCTGTTTGTCAGATCCATGCACTTGGCATTCTCCTCGGTCTACGTCCAAGGCCTCTACATGTGCTTCAGCCCTCTCAGCCACAGCAGTATGTTTTGGAGGGGAGGGACATGGCCTATGTGAGTGGAGGGCTCTGAGCAGTCCCTGAGGCCCATCAGCCCAGACAGCTTCCTGAGCCATTGCTCCCTTCCAGGCAGGTGCTAAGAAAGACATGATCCTCATCCTCCTGGGTCGTCATTTCCCCAGGTGACCTTGGGCAGCAAGGCAATGGCCTATTCTACTCTGTGTCCTCTCCAAGAGCATTTGGAGTTTCTATTGTCTCAGTGCTGATGGAACTTGTACTCTAAGCAAGAAGACAGATACACAAACAAACACACAAATAATGCAAAGTCAGGTGTAAGTACAAATTGGCAGGATGATCAGGGAAGACCTCCCTGAGGGTGTAACATTTGATTAAAGACTCAAATGAAGGGAGAGATTGAATTATGTGAGTATCTGTAGGAAAAGCTCTCCCAGGCAAAGGAAGAGGCACATGCAGAGGCCTTGAGGTAGGGGCATGTCTAGTGGTCTTTAGGGAAGGTGGTTGGAGAGTAGTGATCAAAGGGAAAAGGGGCAGGATATCAAGTTAGAGGCCAGGCCATGTAGGGCCTTGTGCTCCACAGTTAAGATTATGGTTTTATTCTAGGTGATGGGAACTCATTGGGCAGGTTTGAAGCAGAAGGGTGACATGATCTATTTTATATTTTAAAAGGATCATCCTGTCTTCTGGGTAGAAAATGGAGTAGAATTGGCAAGAGAAGAAGCAGGAAACCCAGTTAGGTGACAATTGCCGGCAAAGGAGGAGGATGGCAACTTGGATTAGGTGTTGGGGGAAAGGTAGTGAGAAGGGGTCAGCAATGACACACATTGTGAAAGAAGAGCCTCAGGATTTGCTGATGGGCTGGACAAAGGGAGCGAGAGAGACAGAGAAGTCCAGATGGTTCCAAAGCATTTGCCTGAGTGACTGAGTGAACGGTGGTGCCTCTGCTGAGATGGGGAACATGGGAGGAAAGTCAGCTGTGGTTGTGGAAGGGCAGCATAGTAAAGAAGGAGAAAGCAGTATGAAAGAACACATTGGGTAATATTTCAAATATCATAGTGCTGTACTTTATTTGGACTTTGCTCTTATATGGAGGAGACTCTCTGGACTTCCAGCACTTAATTAGCATCCCCCAAACCAGGCAAGATTATGAGGGGTCATGGCAGGAAGAAGGTGCTCTGGAGTGGGATGCAGCTTTGCCTCTGGCCACTGGTGGCCCCAGAGTGGAAGAGGGTGATTAGTTAAGCAAACTGTAGTACCTCCATACCATGGAATTTCACTCAGCGAGGAAAAGAAATGGATATGCAACAAGTTGGAGAAAGCTCAAGGGCATTATGCTGAGAGGAATAACCCAAACTCAAAAAGTCACATACTGTATAATTCCATTTATCTGACATTTTTCAAAAAACAAAACATATAAGTGTTTTCCAGGGGCTGGGGGTAGGGAAAGGTTTGACTATAAAAGAATAATAGCACAAGGGAATTTGTGGGGGATGATGGAACTGGTCTGGATTCTGATTGCTGTAGACATGAATCTATCAATGTGTTAAAGTGGGGTTCTATGAAGGAATAACAAGAATATCCAATATTAAAAATTCTACAAATATCATTTGTCAAATTGTCAAAAATCAACATCTCAATGAATTCTGAAAATGTACTGATAAAATTTCACATCCATTCCTTAAGATTTGTAGTGAGTTAAAAAAAAAAGAGGTGGATATGCCTCAATATAAGAATGCTTTATAGTGAAACAGTAAAAAAACATTCTCATTAAGTTAAGGTAAAAGGAATGGACACCCTTGTGTTAGTCAGGGTTCTCTCAGGAAACAGAATCAACAGGTAAGTAAGGTAGCAAGTGGTTTGGACATGGATGGTTTGATTCCAGACTCCTGGCTCTGTCCCCAGAAGGCTGTTTGGTGGCCTGGATTCTAGGGACTGCCCTGTGGCCAGTATCTGTAACTATGAGTTTCCCCAAAGCCCTGCATATTCTGGGTCTGCAGCTCTTCTGGGTCCTTGAGCTGAGAGTTGTAGTTGAGGTGAGGAAGTATTCCAAAGAGAGTCATCTCTTTACATCTGTCTTATTATTTTGGGGTGTGAGGTGAGGCTGAGAAACCAGATGGGACATTGGTAAGAAGCCTTTGCTCAGGATAGATGGGCCTAGGTGGAATGAGTGAGAGAAATTGGAACCATTAACCAGGAATCTGGCTATAATCTTGGTCAAGGAAGATAAGCTTTGAGATCAGAAAAGACAAAGTTAACATTGATGAGATAACCCCCAAGGGTAGGTTTGTGGATAGTTTGAAACCAGTTCAAATATCCCCAGCAAGACGCGAAATCTGTGCAAAATTTCAGACCTTGAATTAATGATGCTAATGTTTAGGAATCCTAGAGAAGGGGAGAAATGCCTGATTCCTAGAAACTGGCAAAAAACATTCTGATTTCCCTAAAGGTGGAGCAACCCTGAGCTAAAATCTAGCATAATTTGTTAAAGGAAAGATTTGTTAGGATCCTGGAGAGGAAGCAATCATCACCAGGAACTGATGTTGTCTTGCTAAGAGTAAGTTACCTGTGGATAATCTCATTTCCTTCTTTGACATTGTCACTAGCCTCTCAGAGTAGGAATGTGGAGTATCTGTTAGGCATTGCATCTGGCTCTAAATAACAGAAACTAAAAGAAGAGTGGCTTAAAGAACCAAGGAATATTCCTTTTCTCATGCAATGAGAAGTGTAAAGGCAGGCAGTCTCTAGCATTGGTTTCAGAGACTCCTGAGGGTCAGGGCCAAGGTCTCTGTGATTATCTTGGCTTTTCCCTCGTGGTCATCATGTCAGCCTTCCAGGCAGGATGAAAGGGGAAAGGCAAAGAGCAAAGGGCCTCCCATCTGAGTCTGCCTTCTCTCTCTCTCTCTTTTTTTTTAAACAATTTATTGAAGTATATCATTCATACATGACCATACATAACTATAATTGTCCAGTAAACATCGTGAACTTACAAAACAAACATGCATAACATCATACAGGGCTCCCACACATCATCCCCCCCACAAATACTTCACATTGTTGTGAAATATCTGCCAACAAACCATGAAAGAACATTGTCAAAATATTACTATCAACTATAGTCCGTATCTTCCTCCCCTATACATTTTTTTTTAAGGATTTATTTATTTATTTACTTTTATCCATTTTTACCCCCCCCCCCCATGT